>OX421898.1:11449933-12049933 GCA_949128065.1 Beris chalybata
AAAATAAAAGGGATATACTCTCACGATTTTCGTCATATCTATTAGGTCCTCCCAAATGTTTAATTTAAATTTTCTTACCCGGCTTCTTCATATAATACCTAGAAAGCGTTTTCAGGAGTTTTCGAAATTCGACCCCTAAGGTGGTAAGGGTATTTATTATACATACTTTTTCAAGAAACGAATTCTGCCGAATCCCCCAGGTCTGATCAGACATCGAATATCTTTTCACATTCATGAGCTAGAGTAATAGTTGCCTTAAACTGTTTTTTTTTCTTTTGTCATTCCCTTAGTGGGTATAAATTGTTGAACACGTTTTCACGAATTCCGTCATATCCTTTTGAAGTGATAAGTAATTGAATTGTTTAAATGAAAGGCAAGGTTGTTAGAAAAATTCATGTCCTCGGGCGACTATGGAAATTCGTTAAAAAAAAAGAGGATACCCCCCCCCCCCCCCCCCCCCCCCCCCCCCGATTAGATGCTTCCCAAATGGTGAGAAGTTTTCTCCAAAAAAGAAACCTAACAACAAAAATAATAACAACAATCAAATTGAAACCCATGCAACATTGTTGCCGCCTATTCCATCAACTTTTATCGCATTATTTATTGCGGACTAAAATCGAACGCACACAAAACCGAAATGTGCATTCAAGCAAACAAGAAGTGAAAACCCCACGATTTTATCGAAGATACATTTTGATCTCACCATTATTTATGGTTAAGAAAATGATGACGATAATGATATCGAGCAGAGCGTGGAGGTCTCGATACAAAAGTCATTGCAAAAATTTCTAACGAATAAATTGAAAATGTTTTAGAACAACTTTGGTGGCATCCATCCATCCCATTTGGTAGTGGCTACCAGGGAAAACTATTGTTGATTGATTTTGTTTTATTCAAAGTCTTGATTTAATGCAAATTTCGGTTTTTTGTGTGGTAAAATCTTGATGGAATATTTTTTTTTTTGGTTTTTCAATCGATTTGTAGCTAAACTGTTTTCGAAATTTTTATTGATCTTTTTCGATTTTGTTTATAAGTATGTTATTTTAATTTCCTTGTTTGTTTTTCTTCGAAAGAGAAGCAATCATCAATCGGGGGTAAAAAATTGTTGATTTAAGAAAATGAATAAAATCGGACAAAAATTCAAACAATAAACGACAAAATTTCTTGCGAACCGAACTCTTAAATTTCGAAAACACGATCAAATTACAGTCCGCTTCGATAAAACAAACATCGGAGGCTGTAGCTTTTATTTTACGAAAACAAAAGTTTTTTTTCGCACGAAATCACAACAATAATTCGTTGGATTTATTTTTTAGTGTGCAACATTGTAAAAAGCCGAGACGAAAACATTTTGTTGTCCGCCTTTAAATCTTGCTGTGCATCTGACCATTTTGTCAAAGTATCACTTGGTAAATTTTTACAACAATTTGATGACGATAGGACCCCACCCCCCCCCCCCCCCCAAGATCTACAATAAATTTCAATTCATCTCGTCAAAATCCGCATCGTTCTTGCTTTCATCCGTTTTTTTCTTCTATTTTATTTTGTTTATATGAAATCTAAGACATCTACCGAGACAATGTTGCCGTTGTGCAAAAATAAAAGAAATAAATGTTTAAATAATAATTAAAATGACGATATGATGAAGATACATTTGAGTTCCCGTCTTCGCGAGAAATACATCGGGGGTGGACCTCGACGCGGTAAAACAAATGCAGATTCGAGCAAAGTGTACACAATTCGAAATTAAAATCACTCTCTCAAGTCATCAGAAATTCCAACGAAATTAAGTAAATTAATCTGATCACCTCTGCACCTGAATAAACAATCGACAATTTTTCTTTTTTGTCATCACAATCGGTTGAAATTTGAATAATTTAATTTGAACAATTTCCCCGGGGAAAAAACTACCAAGTTTCATTTGATCGGTATTGAGTCAAAAGCTACAATGCCTCCCACACAAAACTTACAACTAATCTTTAAAAACATAAAACTATTCAATTTAACTTTATCATGTTTTTATTAGATTAAATATTAAATTAAGAAATTGATCACATTATTTTATTAAATTCTAAATATAAAAAATCTGCTGTGTTTATTGTATTTTTGGAATTAGTTTTAATTTAATGGAACTTTTAGAATTAAAATAAAAATAATGAAAATAAGCTTAGGTCAATAAAGCAGTTTTTTAAAATTCTAGACATTCTAGTCCATGTTTAAAAGTTAAGCAAACTCTGCTGTGATCACAAATTGGTGATAAAATTTTTGCTTCCGTTCGTGAAAGTGAGCTGGGTATTGATTTTTTTTAAATTTAATTAATTTTAATAAAAAATCTTTAAACTTAATAAAAAAAACCGTTAGTGGTATGAAGTTTTAAAACTTAAAAAAAATATCGAGGAGAATAGATTGAAGCAAATTTTTGAGTAGGGGCAGTGGTGTACGTTGGTGAGGGGGGGGGGGGGGGAATGTTTTTCCAAACTATAGAACGGTTTATGCTAGAAAATTGAACCCGGTGTGTGTATGTAAATCAGCTTGAAATGTAATTATTAAGAATAACTTTAATATCCATTGACGTTTGGAACGGGGGCAAAAAAAAAAATGATTTTTGAAAATAGAATGGAAATATTTTCACGATTTTCGTCATATCTGTTACGTCTTCCCAAATATTAAATTGGTTTTTTTTTGTACAAATTCTTCATATGAATATCTAGAAAGTGTTTTCAAGATTTTTTCAAATTCGACCCCTAAGGGGGTGTAAAATGGTTGTATACTTTTTCATGAATTCTTCCTTATATGTCACATCTGATCAGATATCGAATATCTTTTCACTTCCACGAGGTTGTTTAATAATCACCTATTTTCCAGTTTTTTTTTCTTTTTCAATTTTAATTTTAATTGTCTTTTTGTTCTGCCAAGCGAAACTTTTGCGGAATTTAGGCTTCGCAATTTTGACCCCGAAATTCAAAATTTTTTTTTTTTAATAAAAATCGCTTTTTTTATGTTTTATGCACTTAATTACCGATTTGGAGTACCTTCATGCCACATGGGGCTTCATAATAACATTCTTTCATCTTTTCTATTTCTTCTGACCACTTTTTTACTATCTAAATTTTTTTCCTAGTTGATTTTTTAATGTATGGTCGTAAGTAGAGTCTAAATCCGGCGGGTGGGGGGCGATTTAATCTAAATTTTGTGATTGAGATTGGAATTGACTTGCTTTGTTACATAAAACCATATTTTTTACCTCTAATTTGTAAATCGAACTGCTTTTTTTTATATATAAATTCAATGGATATAAAAACCCTCAAGATCTTCAGAGGCTTAAGATTTTTTTCTTAACTTTTCATGGTTTATTCAATCGAGTATTCTTAGAAGGAAAAAAAATCAAAAAATTGTCGCAAACCATGGAGTTGTGCTTTCGGCGAAGCAAATACCTGAATTGGATTAGATTTTCGTGAACCGAGACTTCTTATTAGAACAACGAGTTTATGAAAACTGGAGAGAGAGTCCAAAGTCATTAGAAGAACTCGCTTAAAAATCGCATTTTTTTGTCGAAAGTTTGAAATTTTTTACTTGACCTATTCAACAGAAGAAAAAAACTGTCTATTGATTGTTGCAGGATTCTTTCTTTTTCTTTACATCTACCTACGACGAAGATTGCCCGAAAAAAAAACTCACTTTATTGCCGAGAATTTCGAACATATCCAAAGATCCATTGCGAAAATTGCCAGAAGCAAAATCGTGACCTAGACATTTATCAATAATATGAAATGATTGTGAATTAATAATCAGAGGTATAATTTAAGAAAAAAAAAAGTAATTCAAATTAAAACATAAATACACTGACAACAAAATATTTTCGAACAAACATTACGAGAAAACATTTTCGTAAGTTAGCACAGAAGAGTGCCACAAGGTTCAGTTCTAAGAGCCCTTCTCTTTACTTAATCCGATCAATTGTCGTAAAACTTTTTCGCCGCACTTTAAAGTGGAGTTTTTTGCGCGAAAGAAAACCGATTGATCTACGAATTGATCTTTGATGATTTTTTTATTCCGTATATCGATAAATTGTGATTGTGGCGGCGACCCGCGACCATCGAAACAAGAATTATTCTAAACATGGCCAAAGATGATTTGTTGAATTTTTCGTACCATTAGAATCAGGATTTTCAAAATTTTTTTTAGGTAATTTTTGTTACTATTGTTGTTAGTGGTTTGTGCTGTTTTTTTTTTTTTTGTTTTTTTTTGTATTCGAAAATATGACCCCCTGGCCGTCCATTCTCCATCAAACACTAAATTTATCCGTGAATATCGCGCACGCGACTATTAGATACAATTTATTATTGTGTTTGTTGGTGTTCTGGTTATTGGTTATCTGTTCTACTGGTTTGTAGCAGGTAAATTTTTAAAATCATGTTTTTTACCTGTAAGAAATCATTCCGTGATTTTTTTTTGCCTTTCGTTTACGGTGCAATGGAATAAATTGCTGTAGAAATTCGATTTTTCAGGGTTTTTATTCGTCAAATTTAAAATTTGATTTGTTTTCTTTTATTTAATTTTTAATACAGTTATTGAATTACAATTTAATATAAATTTAATAAAATTCAATAAATGAATTTTGCTCCACTTTCCGATATGTGCATGCCTGCATGGGAACATGCAAGCGAGTATGGGTATAAAGCAGTGATTCTCAAATGCTTTTCGCTATCGGCTTGATTGGTCGGCCAGGCGGGTGGGTATTGGCAGTAGGCTTGAGCATTTTCACTATAGTGACCGATCATTTGCAGTTCGTGATACGTCATGAACTAGTTCGTTCTTTTAGTTGAACAGACATCAGAACCCTTTCCTCACCGGGATTATAAATGCCGTCCTACCTGCAAATATTTCGGTTCCTGTTACATTGTAATAATCTTGAAAACAAGGGGTTAAAGGAAAAAATCTACTCTATTCTTTTTGGGTAAGTAACACCAGGGAGAAGGGAAGAAAAATTCACGAACTCGGACATTTAAACCCGTTTTCTTCTCAAATTCTTTTATTCGATCGGATCAAAAAAAAAAATTCACATCTTCGCGTTTTCGAAAAGGAAAAAGGGGAATAGTGCGGAAAAAAGAACCTTTTGAGTTCACATTCCGGCGAAAAAAAAACAACAACCACGTCACTGAACGCGTTCATATTACATCATGACCCTTTTCTTCATCGTACGTGTTACACCTGGGAGCCTTTAACCTAAATCGACGGGATTGGTTTATTCAATTCTGCCCTTTGAAATCAAATTCTTTTAATTTGAAAAAAATTAAACACACACACGGTCATCTCTCAAACGCACTATTTTCTGTAAAAAAAAACTCTTTTCCATAGAAAAGTCCCAGCAGAATTGGGTCGTATGTTCAAAGAAATACGTCATAAGTTGTGAACGCTTTTAGCTAGAAAGCAGAAATTATAGGACAATAATCTATGAAGGTCTTAGTAATCCTAAATTCTTGTCATATTCTCGCAAAAGAGTGAGCTGGACACTCGAGAAGAAAATGGTCCGTTGTGTCATCACTCTTTTCGCAAGCAGTGCACATCGGGTCGTCAATGATTCTCAATCTGACCATGTTTAGGCCATACGAGTTGTGCCCTGTGAGGACACCAACTATACTACCATACATTCCTTTCTGCTCCATATGAGAAGAAAAGAAGCGGTTCGTCCACTTTTTCCCTCAACAAGGTTTCCGGTGTGCCGCATTCCCGAAAGAAGCCGCCATCTCTCAATGTGGCTTGTTGCTATCATATGAAAACCCTTTAAACCTTTTTTCACAATTGCCCAAGAACTTAATTAAACTAATTAAACAATTTTCTTTTTTTTTCAGATACTTCTGTCTGCTGAAATCAATAAAAAATAATAAAAAATAGTACGGTAAAAAATCCGTCCAAAAAATAATAAAATAATTAAAATGGGGGGTGAAAGGCGAACAGTTGAAGGAGAACTGATAACTGAGAACTGCCCGCTTATGGAGGACGGATGTATTTGAAAAGTCTTCGCTGTCAAAAAACTGACTAGCGATCGGGAGATTTCATTCAATGGCGCTACATGTCCTGCGATTTTCGAATATCTGAGAATAGTTTTCTTTCATATCCGGCTCGACGGACCAAATGTCACTTATCTATTTGCTTAAAATGATATGAGGCTAACTAGTAGCGCTTCGTTAGTTGTTCTCGGTTTCACTGCTGCACTTTTCCAATATTCGCCCGAAAGAGTTTCACTAATTTTCGCGTTTGTGCAACGATTGCAGTTCAGAAAAAAAAACCACCACGAACTCCAACAAACTTAGAATATTTATTTGGGTTTATAGAACAAGGTTAATAGTTTGATAATTGGTTCCTGAGGGAAGAATTCCGTAATTGATATTTTTTTTTATATAATTCAAGAGTTTTCTAATCAATAAATTCCCCCCCCCCCCCTACCTCGTTTCGAGATATCAAGAGCGTTGCGTTGAATACGTCTTCGCGAGCTCATCTTAACAGTTTGAGAAGTTTAATTTTGATCTTGTACGTCAGGAGATATCCTGAAATCAGGTGCGAATATCAAACTGTTCGGTTCGGGGTTCAAAAACGATAGTAAAAGTGTTTTCTTTTATTGGCAAAAAAAAGGATAGTGCAGCTCAAAAATGCCTTTCAATCGGAATGTGATATTTGTGTGCCCCCAAATTGAAATGTCTTTTAAAATCGGTTGCCTCTTAATTCCCATAATATTGCAGTGCATCTAAAACAATAAATAAAAGTTCAATTCCGGTTTAGATCGTCGGATTTCCACTAATTTCTTTGGAGTTTTTAGTTATTACAAATTGCTTATTTTTTTGAAATTATTAAATTGTGGTAAATTTACATTTTTACTGCGGTTGAGGTAATTTTCCCGACCTTTTAGAGCTCATCATTAAAGATCTTGGTTGTTTAGGGAATGCGTAGCTACCGACTGGGCAGTCTTTTCTTTGACCATTTGGAGGACCTTAGGTCGATAGGGTACGATAAGCTAGTATCTGGGTTGTTTAGGAGATGTTTGGTGACCTACGAGGCTCTGAAGGGATCACTATGGTTTCTTTTGGGTGGCTCAGCACTTCAACCCATCTTAAAACTAAAACGACAGTTCATCCCCTAAATCTAAATTTAATTTAAAATTAATAATAGTGGAAAAGTGCCTGTGAAAGTTAAACGAATGCAGAGGAGCGGACTGAAATGAAGATGGTGAGTCCTTTTTCTTATAATTTTATTTATTTTATTTTATTGTCTGCCTCAGCTATCACTACCCTTGTAAGCCCCCTCCCTTCCTCCCATTCAAATAGCAAGCCCAAACGGCGTACAATCTCGGTGTAGAAATTCCATGCTGATAAAATTAATGGGTTCTTCTCTTTTTTCGAAGACCAATTTTTTCAACCCTCGGTGGGAGGAGGTTTTTTTTCTTCAAAAAAATAGTATATTACATTAACAATATTTTTTAACTAAAATAACAAATTAGAAAAAGATAAACAACCCAGAGAGGTCGGGGCAAAAAAAACGATAACACGATTAAGTTCTGATTGTTTTTCAATGATTTAATCGGATTTTCTTATCAACAAACGAGGTCATAGGCTCTTATCATTTTATTTACAAGAAAATTAAACTGCTACCGATGAAAAATGCACGAAAAGTACACAAATCGTAAAAAAAAAATAAAAGTAAAAATTGAAATTGTGCTTTTCGCGCACTGAATTGTTTACATGGAACGCTAGATTCTTTTCTCGCACCCTCTTTCCCGCCCTCCCCGTCTTCTAGCTTAACTTTCATCTTAAGCCGATTTATTTATTCTTGTATTAATTAAATTTACCTAATCTCAGGTGAAACATCGTTTTCACGCTTCTAAGCGAGATAATTTTCATGTTTATAAATGAAAACTGGAAAAAAAAAATAAAAACATCTCGTTTGAGCAATATTTGGGTATGTTTGTGTTGAGCAATTTTTCTAAAAAAAAATTTAGAAAAGAAAACTCAGTGGCCAACGAAAATAAAAAGAATGGAAATAATTTGAAAAATCAGAAAGGATCAGAATTGGAATTTTCTTTTTAAAAAACAGGACTCATGGATCCAAATTATAAATTAAAAAGTAAAAAATCTCTGACTGTTTTTGATTCGTATCATTTTTCCCAAACTTAAACAGATTTCAAATATCTTCACTTTTGAGTGGAAGTCTGAGAAAACCGTTTTTTTGCCGGATTTTGAGGTCAATTGACGTTCGGTTTTGTAAGGCAGGTCTCAAGTTAAGGCCAGCGGAACGTTTGTTTAAAAAACGAAAACCGTTTTCAAAAACATTCAACAGTTCGCTCGGAATAGTTTGCGTTTTTAATTTTTTTATTTTATTCGATCGCGGCAACATTTACACAATTTCCATTTTGCTTTTCGAGGAGGAGGAGGAGGGGGATGAATCAAATTCCTTTTCTAAATTTTGAGTAAAAATTTTGGTTTAGATCCAAATCCGCGTAAGTTTTTTTTTCCAATCAAGTTTCCGGTCGCGGTCAAAATTCAAACAGTTTTGCGTCGTTGTTTCAATTTCTTAAATTAAAGCAAAGGAAAAAATCTGACCGGAGGGAAGGTACCTCTAACTCCCAAGAAAACAAGCTAAACTCATTTTTGTCACACTGTTTCACAAGACCGTCTCACAATAGACCGCATTCCTGCCGTCATATAGGAGCCTAAGATCAAAGTGACAAATTATAAGAAAATCACACAGTTTTTCGTATGGTAATTGGAAGCTAAGACACTGTATAATTTCGTCGACGTTTACACCACGTCGTCAACCTTCAAATCTCGAATCGCGCGATTGTCGCCAAAGAATTCTAAGGCCCGCCTGTTTTTCCGTGTGTGTCATTTATTTCGCCATATTCGTACCATTGTCGTTCGTCGTTTTAAATTACATATTCATGCGGAATTCATTCTTTATGAAAATTACAAAACCCGATTCGTACGAAGCGTTTATTGTGCGCTTTTCAAAAGCCGAGACCTCGAAATTTTTTTGAAAATATCGTTTTTTTTTTTTATAATTGATGAAATTTTTATGAAAATTTATGCGATTATTCCGGGCTTTCCCCCCCTTCCCAGGTGTGCCAAAAAAAAACAAAATCAAAATTGCCAATTTATGGGTTAAAGAGGGTATGGCAAAAAGGGATGTGAACCCTAGTGAAAAAAAAATTAAATCGTTAAAAGTAAAATTATGCAAATTTTAGGCGGTAGATCTCATCCCTTGCGATTGAACTTTGGAAAAATTTACGAATTCGAAAAAGGGTCTGATGTAGAAAAAGGATTTGATGACATGTTTCTTTAAAAAAAAAAAAAAAATTCTGCATACGAGTATGGACCCTTGTAGTTTGACATGTGAAAAATGTCCGTTTTGTACGGTTAGTTTGAAATCGATTTTGAACCAATGTTAGGTTCTTTGGTATGCAAATTTTTCGTGCGATTTCTAAATTGAATGTTAATGGAAAAAAACAGGGGCCAACGGATGAAATGTTGCATTTTGTACAGCTGCGTAAGATTCGTAAATCGATTTTTTCTTCCAGTGGCGTAGGTAGGGCTGCAGCAGGGGAAGAAGCTCCTTTATATTCTCAAGCTGTTTTAAAATTCCAGAATTTTGATTTCGAGAATATTTTTTTCATTTTTACAGATAAACATGTATTTTTTTTTTATATGTTTATATGTAGTTTTACACTTTTCACATGTTTAGTATTATAGTAAATCATGTATATAATAGACCTGTTTGGTATAATAATAGTGGTCTTTCAGCGTGCATAATTTCACCACTGACATTGTGATCATTGTAAGACTACTGTATCATACTAGAAAGTTATAATTTTATTACGCTTTTGTTTTACGTGTACAACTTATAACACCATCAAGTAACTTTACACAGAACTAGAATTAAAACATATTAATGTATATAAAAATACACAACGCCATTTTATTGAATTCTAAACAACTTCATTTAAACTTTCGCATTTTTATTAAATTTTTACAGAAATTACAACATTTACACTTTTTACAGCAAATAAAAAAATTATTAGTAAAATTACATAAACGCAACAGTAAAAAGTACTCTACAAAAAATAGTACTTTTACTGAACTTTTTTACTGTGTATCGCTAGTAGCCACTGCGCCACCGAAGACGTTTCATTTTCATTTCGGTAGAAAACAGAATCGAACGAAACGTCCAACTTCATGGTTTAGGTACATGAAAAAGAACTGAATTTTCAAATCATAAATAAATAAAATTAATCTTACTCGAAAATTTGTGCAACTTTGTAAACCTATTCATGTAAATTCTACGGTTCAGTTGAAAAGTACATGAATAATTTATTAATACCAGTAATTTCGTGTACTTTTACTTGAAAAATAAAATAAAGTGGAAATTTCAAGCAAAAATTGAATTGAAAAGTCAATTTTAAAGCTATTCCGATATGGGATTATGTAAAGATAGCTATTTTATTTGATCATTTTTGAACAAAGAACAATAGATAAATCGTCCGCGATCACAAATCTTTTAGATACTTTTTTGTTTGAAGTGGAGCTAGTAAAAATGTAAAAAGATTAATCCTAAGATCAAAAATATATCGATTGATCAGAAATTATTCAGATCTTTGCGTTATCTTTGTTTTTATCTCGGTCAATTTCTTTGCAATCCTTAAGATTCTGCGACGGGTTTTCTTTCTCATATTTTTTTTTCTCGAGAGAGAGATCTACGTTTCTGTTGTCGGATATTTTGCAGACTTTGTTTTTCTGCGATTTTACTTGATCGCTTATTTGATAATGTCTTTTCTCTGTTCATGAATTAAATGAATATTGAGCGGAAAATGTTCGCAAGAGAAGGATACCTGCGATACATTCGATGTAATGTAGACGATATTTATGTAGCGCATGCGATATAATTACAACATTTAAAAAAAATAAAATTAATGTCTTTTCGATTCGGAAAGTACTGAAAAGCCGAATGAACTGGTTCTAGATACAAAGAAAATGAATAGCACTGTTCTTGAACCATGCAGAACACTACGTACAGAAAATCTTAGGACAAAGATCGAATTTATCTACAGACGTTGTTCGTTCCTGAGATGGAAAAAAACACCCTCCCCTCTTCCGTAAGTGCTACTTTGGAACTAAATTAAAATTAAAATCTTTGAAGCAAAAAAAGTCAAAGTTAAGTAAATCTCTGCTCCACAGAGCTGTGTTTTATTTTTTTATACGTTTACTTAAGTCGTTTTTTGATACTTTTAATCTTTTATTCAAAATTTATGAAAGCGTTTCACTGTTTTTTTTTTTTTAACTAATTTCGCCTTATTCTTTAGGCTATAAAATGGCTTCTCACTATACCCTGATTTTTTAAAAAAGAGCGTGGTACAAAAAGGGTTTACTGTGTTCTTTTTACGAATTCCGCCTTATTTTTTAGGCTATAAAATGAGTTTCACTATACCCTGATTTTTTTTAAAAAAAAAACGTGGTATAAAAAGGGTTCAATGTGTTCTTTTTACGAATTCCGCCTTATTTTTTAGGCTATAAAATGGTTTTTCACTTCTCTGAAAAATTTTGGGACATTTTAGATATTCAAGGTGTTGGGAAAGGGGTTGAACATGTTTTCATGGGATGTAGAAGTGATTTAAAAAGGGAGGGAAGATCTTAAAAAAAATTTCCTGGTTTTTTTTCCGCTGTGAAAATCTCGAACTTTCCTCATGATTTCGTGGACTGCTACTTGCAAGTAATCAGCGCAATTTTTATTGTAATTTTCGTTTTTCTTTATGTAAAAACCTTGTGTAGCATATCGCAATCGGGCAATAACCTACAAATCATAAACTAAGTGTGAAAATTGAAGCGAACTATTCGAAAATAATTGCAAAATTTTGCTGCTTTTTTTTTTGTTGAATAAAGTGAATATTTCCGATTAATCAGCAAATAGCTTAAAGTGGCTCGTATCAAATTTTATACGATTTACTGCTTGTAATGTTTCTTCTCAACAACGAAAACTACATGAGTTACACAAATATTAAATTAGTCATTTAATATCCGAATTATGACACGTTTTCACGTTCGCGAAATCGCTTAAATTGTCCGAGAAGGCATAAAGGTTTCTTCTATGGGGCCAGTAGCGAGAAAAAAGAACGAAGAAAATTAATAGCTTTTATATGTGGATGACTATCATACGAGCTGTACACCTATGACTCGATAGAAAAAAAGGCACAACGAGCAGCAATTTGTAATTGGAGCCAAGCCGACTAAGCGTTAAAAATTTTATGGAATAAAATTTAAATGGGGTCATAAGAAGAGTCGAGAGCTCATTACGCTGAATTGATATTAAGAAAATCAATTAATTTGTAAGAAATCGCTTCGGCAGCCGCACCTTACTATAAATCGACTGCGCGCTCCCCTCCCCCCGATTTATTATTCACTTCACATAGATGTAATTCAAATTTCGGATTTTTAATCAAACGGAATTTTTCCATTTGTTTCGATGCCATGTCCATATTTTGAGCTTATGACCCTAAAAAGAAACACAAATGAAAATCAAGCAAGCTACAATAGGCCGCAAATATTCGTATATTAAATTCCAAATACGAACCTTCATTTATAATCTTCGAAACAAACAAACGAAACGAAACGTTTCGAGGCACTACGGATCGTTTTTTCTTTTAAAACTAAAACCGATTTCGAATGAATAATGTCGCCACATCGCTCTATGATTAAATTTCTTACACAGAAAATGTGTTGACAATGGAAGAAATAAATATACTTGAAGACGACCGAACGGCGCAAAGACAATAAAAATTCTTTTTGTTGAAAAACTAATAAAAATGGCAGCGGATACTAAGCGCTTTGCATTTTAATTCGGGATGAAAAAAAAAAAAAAAATTTAATCAAACAAAAACAAATTAAAAAAATATGAGAAAAATATTATAAGTCATAATAAGGAATATTTTATGTATCGCAATTGAATCGAAAAATACTTCCGTTTTATCGGATTTTTCTGGAATTTTGTCCGAATCGGTTTCTGTTTGTTTTTGACTTATCGAAATCCAGTGGGGTAACTCAGACTTCCCAGGGCCTCAATTTGATCAGATCTTTTACAACTCAAATACTTTTCGACTAACTGATAATTGAACTGATACTTCGGAATCAGTAGGCTCAGCTAGGTTAGTTTGAGGAGCGTGTACTGTATCACTGTGCCACGTAGCCTATCACGAGAGATCACTCAAGGCTGAATTTGATCAGATCTTTCACAACTCAATTACTATTCGAATAACTGATACTTTAGCAGATACTTCTTAGATTTAATACTTCAACTATTCACCTAGGGATTCGAAACTTGATACTAGTCTCCTTATTTGTCATACCGCATATACATTAGCATTAGACATTAGACTATTCTCTGCTCTGCCATTTACAATCGAATGCTGTTGCTCACTCGGGTAAGTGTTAAAAGGAAACGTATCTGCTACAAAAGAAAAAACAGCCAACATTGTGTATCTGTATCAGATACAAAAGTATTTTGTATTCCTATAGATATCTGCGGAAAAGTGAAAACTGTGTGAGAGTATCATCCCAAGATGCCTTTTAGTCTTATTCATTTTTTTCAAAAGCTCATAGATTTATTTTGTATCAGGTACTGCGAAGTATCAGGTGGTGGGGAAAGGCGCGTAGGACACAAACCCGTTGAGATATTATAAGTTCAAATTTTTCTGTTAGATAGAATGAGGGAACTCATACCAGCGGTAGAGGTGTGGGGGTATAAGAGGAGAAGAGGGTGGAGCGTTTTAGATGAAAAATTTTGGTTTCTAGATCTCAGGAACTGCTTATGCCAGGAGGCTGAAAATTGGAACGTACGAAGCACATACTATGATAGTAAACCCATTTGAATTTTTTTTTATTAATTCTGTCATTAGGGGAAGATGATACTTGTGAAATTCGCTACTATTATGTTGTAGTTGATAATTGTGAGATGACTTCATGTTATTTTGCTTATTTAAAACTTTTTTTATCCTCTCGATTAGTATCTATCCGTTGCAATGTTTAAATTTTATTTCGCTTATACTCGTACCATTTTGCTCTGCGTGGCCATAATTGTTTATGATATCTATCGAAGAATCCTGACGCCGTGCGAGGATTTAATGGTAATTATCTTTTTTTTTTAATTAGGTTAAGTATTTCATTCTTTTCCCATGGCCTAGTTGCCTTGACCCACACACATGGTGCGAAATGACTATTTTACTATGAGTTGTCATTAAATTAAATACTCATTTTGCTTGAACTTTTATGGTGACTACCTATGTACACATATAAAAATTCTAGAGACGGTTTCAATTATGATGGGCAATAGCCTTCGGTTTAGGTTTTACAATTTGTCTTACTCAATGTGCATTTGTCGCCGATTCTTGACCATGAAACCATCAGGTATAGCATATTGTCCTACGATATTATCTTTAACGGGGCTGTATAAGAAAATTTGGTTCTTTATTGTCATTAATGTAACAAGAACTCATATTTCCTTCCATCTCTGTGTGGTACATTTTACTTTATTATTTTCAGGGGCTAAAAAAAAATAATGAGTGAGAATGGAATGCATACATTTTCACGATTTTCGTCATATCTATTAGGTCTTGTCAAATTTTGAATTAAGTTTTATTGCAAAAAATTTTTATGTAAATACCTAGAAAGTGTTTTCAGGATTTTTTGAAATTCGACCCCGAAGGTGTTGTAAAGGGGTTGTATACATTTTCACGAATTCCGCCATATCCGTTCGGTGTGATTAGATATCGAATAACTTTTTACTTCCACGGACATTTTTAATAATTACCCTAAAACTTGTTTTCAAATTTTTTGCCTGTTTAAACCCCTGAGGGTATAAACGGGTTGAACATGTTTTCACGAATTCCGTCATTCCGTCTTAGTTTTCACTTCCTCGGGTTTTCTTTATATATTAAAGGTTGTCCCAAAATCAACGCAAGATTTTAATGAAATAGAAAACATAGTTTTTAGTCGTTAGATTGTTATTGTTTTTATTGAATCATATAGTACATAGGATAGCGTTATTTATTCAATAAAACTTCGGGGAAATTGCTTCCACGTTTTTGCTGGCATGTGCGCACTCTTTTGTATGAATTTTCTGAATTTCGTTGATGTTCTGAGATTTCCACCAACCGTCTCACGCACTGCTTCGATATTGAAATTTTAACGGCTTGTTTTTGGACAGCCTTCCGGAATTTTTCAATTAATCTCTTAACAGTTGACGAAGTTAAAACTCTATTCCGACCATATTTAGTATGAAATTTTGAACTTATTTTTGAGGTATTGTTCAATAATTGAAACACGTTGTTGTATCGTGTAACGATTTTTACCATTCTTACTAACCCTAAACTCTCAGCTATCAAATTGTTTTTTTTTTTTTTCAGGGCTGCCAACAATTTACTGCACAAAGGGCGGCAGATTCAAAACTTTCGTTAATTTTGGGATTTTTTGGATATTCAACCCCATAGAGTGTGCAAAGGGGTTGCATATGTTTTCACAAATTTCCTACATATTTCTTAGTTCTGATAGTCTAAAGATGATTTCAGTGTTTTTAGATATTCAACTCCAAGAGGATTATACTTCACAGGATCATTTCTATAGTAGGTATGTCTTCATTAACTTTCAAATTAAATTGAACGATTTTTGAGCTATTTACTGCTTTTGATCCCTTTATGATTTTGATCTCTTTTTCCAAAAGGGAGTTACAAAGGCATTACCTTTTTTGTCTGTAAGGTGTGTTCATTTTTGACCGGTTTTCTTAGCTCAAAAACGATTAAGCATTACTAAAGCTTCTGTATTTTACCTTTGTTTTAAAAAAAATCTGTTTTTTTAAATTTAAATGATTAAAGATAATTGAGCCACGTTCAACATAACTGAACACAACGTTTGCATTTAAAATGCTACTGGAATTTCTTATTTCACGTCTTTCCCTATGTTACCCGGTACTTTTATTAAATCCGAAACATTCTCAATCGATTGCCGTACGGAAATAAATAGAAAAAATGTAAAAAAAAATAACAAAAAAAGAATCAAGAAAAGCCTGTCTTTTCTTTTAAGAATTGAAATGTGTCGAAGAAGCGCGCGTGCCTACCTGTACAAGAGCGCAACAACAGTTATGCCTATTAATTCCAAATAAAAGTACATACAAACAAGAACCAAGAAGCTGACAGAAAGTACAATGGCTTAATCATATTCAGTAAATTCAGTACCAAGAAAGCAAAAAAAAAAAAAACCAAACCCCAGAAAAAATAAACATAAATTAATAATTGCATAAATTTCAACTACTCTCTATGCTCATGTCATATATATCAAAGAAGAAAAAATCGAACACACACGGGCATTCAATGCGTCATTAAATACGACGTAAATAATAAAAAACAAAACTTATAAACGAATACCGGATAATTGAAAGAAACAAAACAAAAAAATATTTAAGACATTAAATTCAATGCACGTTTTATTTCCTCCGTAGCCTGTTTTCATATTTTTCTTTAGTCAAATTCTTTTCTGTTTTGAGCTCAAGCTAATTGGATTTTTGCTGATTTGAATAAATTCTATTTTGATTATGTTGATTGGTTTTTTTTTTTTTCAAATATTTTTAATATTAAAAAAAATTTTTGATCAAAAATTTTGACGAAGCGATTTTTTTGAATTTTCTTAATGTAAAAAGATTTTGATCAACAAATTTACAACAAAAACCATGAGTTTTTAGTTTTCCAATGTTAAAAAAAATTGATGAAACTGTTTGGCAAAAGAAAAAAGAATTTTTCAAATATTGCTTTTTATGTGGACTACATTTATTTTTTACTTATTGAATTGTTTATTTTTTTGGCTCCTTTATTTACGACAAACCTTCGGAAAAAATTGAGGTGGCACCTAACCTGGTAGCAAACCTAAAATTGAAGGGAATAAAAATCTCAAAACAAAATTTATTTAATTTAAAAAAGGTCCTTCAAATTCAAAAATGGTTCGAAAAAAGCGTGAACCAAAGTAAAAACATGGGCGAAAAAAAGCGTGAAGCTAAGTAAAAACATGGGCCAATAGTTCATCAATGGCGCGACAGCCCTAGTCGGCTCTTGGTGTCCTGCAGATTTCTGGACAGTGGTCTTTATCTCGGTGATACGTTATCAACGCCTCGTCCAACCCTTCAACTTGGGAGACCAGTCCTATTTATTTATTACACCCCTGTAGAAAAAAGGGTGGGAGTTTTCAGCGCACTATGACATGTTGGAATTCTTCCAACTATGCTGTAAGCCGAACTATGTCCATATATCCAGAACCCATAACTTTATAGGGTTGTTTGGTTTACGTGGCAGCCCGGTCTGCTAGACCGAGCTTTTCATCGGATACGAGGGTGAGGGTTGTTTTTCCTATCTAAAAAACGGTTTATGCTAAGAAGTTAAAACTTGGCCGATGTATGTAGATCTACTTGTTAATCAATTCAGTTACAAAAAACCTGCAAATGATCTGGGTGCTTTATTTATTTAATTTTTTTCCGGCAGAAGTTCGGAACGCGTTCAATTCTGAGATGCCGGTGTAGGTTACTCGTATGTGACTGAAAACCTAACGAAAAAGTTCGGGAAGCGGCAAGAATAGGGCGTAACATATGAATTACATAATTCGGTCATATTCCGCGATGCGGTCTAGTGGTTGAAAAAAAAAGAAAACCTTTTAATTGAGTGATTATTAAACAAGCCAGTGGAAGTGAAAAGATATTCGATATCTGATCAGACCTGAGAGATATGGAAGAATTCATGAAAGAGTATAAACCCCCTTAGGGGTCGAATTTGAAAAAATCTTGAAAACACTTTCGAGGTATTCATTTGAAGAATCTGTAGAATAAAAACGAATTCAATATTTGGAAAGACCTAGTAGATATGACAAAAATCGTGAAAATACTCGTATATGCATTCCACTGATAATTTTTTTTGCCCTCCCCCTTCTGAACGCCAATAGATATTCGAATTTTTTTTATCAAAATTTCTTTTCTAGTTGATTTACATATACACACCGAGTTTCAACTTTCTAGCATAAGCCGTTCTATAGTTAAGAAAAACATCCTTCAACACCGTACCATGCTACCCCTGAAAAATTATATTTTTCAATGTGTATAGTAGTGTTTTGATCAAATCTACTGTGTTATATTTCAATTTTAAATACTATCGTTCTTATTGGTACATCCTATACTTATGTAGTTTATAGAATATACATATATATACCGAGTTTCAGCTTTACAGCATGAACCGTTCTATAGTTAGGAAAAACACCCCTCACCACTGTATTATACTGCCCATAAAAAAAAATGTTCCAACATGCTACTAGTTCATCATCATCATCATCATCAATGGCGCTACAGCCCACATTGGGCTAGAGCCTGCAGGATTTTCATTGTCTGAAGTCGTTTCGGTTCAGAGCCCGCGTCCTCCAATTTGTGCATCTAAGAAGTTACTATCTACGATGCTATACTAGTTACTGTAGTTCGTTCTAAATACCAAATGGGACCTACTATGGAAGCTCTTTATAAATTTCAAGTTTCAGCTTTCTAGCATAAGAGGTTGTTGAGATCTATAAACTGTCTCTTAAACACTTTCCCACCTCTTCCCTCACACCCCCATAATTCAAATAGTGACCACTTGAATACAAAAGTATCTTAATAATAAAGTAGTAGCCTAACAAAAAAACTTTACAATTAAAATAACAAAGTAATATATGTAACTATAATAAAAAATTGCCGCCCCGTCAATTTAGCCCTGGGGTTTGGCTGGCTTTGCCAGAGAAGGTCTTAGTACTGGCGATTCGAAATTTTCAGTACTGAATTTTCGGGACTTGGCCAGAATTAAGTCAGTACTGGAAATGTTCAGGGAGAGATCTGATCGGGAAAATTACTTCGCTCGAGTACCGGTCGAGAGTCGATGTGAAAAATAGTTGGGTTCTTAATAATTGCACTAAACAGAAAGAAATATTACAGCTTTGTTTTTAAAATTTTATTAATTAGATACTAGTTCGATTGAACTTTAAGTTACTTTCAAATCGATTTTCTGATGTGAAAAACGAATTCAAGCCTAGGTAAAACCATGAGAAGTTAAACAGAAAAATAAATATGAATATAACCGGATAATGGGACAGATAAAAGAAGGTGGAGTTTGCAGTCTAAATCTGTCATAATATTTGTAATTTGTGGGTGGATTCAACAATATTATTTTTCCCTCACCACGCGTGAGACGCGCTACTCGTCAAGCGAAAAAACCGAGTTTTTTTCCGACTTTTTTTTTATTAGAAATATACACAAAAACACGCTCCTCTTGGCGGCGTCCAAAGAGAAACAACAAAACTAAAGGCCAAGAAAAAGCTGAGCATGTATCGGAGTCAGCCAGTCTAAACCGTTCGCCAATCCAAAGCGTTTGCAAATTAAATTCACAAGCTTGTTGTCTTGGGTTGTCTCGTCGAATCGAACTTGATCGCAAATTGGCGAGAAAAACAAGACCAGTAAGCTTTTGTTTACAACAAAATCTATCGCCATAATCGATATTGTTGTTAAAATTTTTATTTTTGTTGCTAAATCAGAAGCCTGAAGAGTAGGGTTTGCTTCAAGCCCGACGACTTCAGACCTGAGTCAGAAACGTAACTTTTTAAAATCAAATTTTCGTTAATTAAACGCTGCAACATGCTGCTTTTTTTTTACTATGATTTAAAAGCAGCGCTGCGTTTGTTTTGTTTGAAAAAACAGAAAAATCGTTTGTTTTTTTCTTTCCAGTTTTTGTTATGTGAATTGATCTGATTGGCCGAACGTGTGTGTGATTCTGTGCGCGCTATTTGATAGCTGGGGAATCTTGGGCAGACGGGGAGGATAATTCAAGCTTAAACAGAACCATTGCAGCGGCACTGCTGCCGCACTACTGCACTGGCAGTGGCACTGCACTAGCTCTGTACAACCAGGCGGTATTAGACTTTTGTCAGACAACAGACGTGAACAGAAGCATAACAGAAGTTACACGGCTCAGAGCACAAGCCTAACGCGAGCTTGTCTTTAAACAAAAAACAGAAAAATCGTTTTTTTCAATTTTGTCGTAGAAGCTGTGTGAGATGAACGCGACGCGACAAACGGTGCCGCCGCGCTGCAGATCATAAGATCGCTTTAAAAGAATCTTGTGCGCAATTAGTTTATTGTTTCTAATTTATTCGGGCCTTATATTAAAATAAAAAAAAAAATTAAAAACGCACTATGTTGACTTGTTAACCTGACCGGCCGGTGATCGGTGATTTTAACGCAAGGCCTTGGCAAATCATAAGCCAGGCACGTAAGAATAAAAAGCTGAATGGAATTGGAAGGAGGAGACTCGTTTGGAATTTGCACCTGGAATTTAATAAGATAGTAAACTCGAACGTGATTAGTTAGTTACGGCTTTATTTTCGTTGTACCAGCTTTTTTTTTAATGAATTATTTAACATATATGTAAGATGCCGCCCTCTTCTTTGTTTGTTTCATAAATAATTGAACGCGGTCAAGCCTTTCCTCGACATCACACACATATTCCGATTCATTCAACGAAATTTTCATTGAATATTCTTGCGGGGGAAAACAAACTCATTGACAACGTCAAAAACAATTGTTCGATCGCTCATAACTCATAATCAGTACCGATTTTCAGTAATGATACAGTATTGATGGACAAAGCAGTTCCTTTTAGTGAAGTACTTCAATCCGAGTCACTCACTTTAAGGAACTAGTTCAGTGAAGTAGTTCCGGAACTCTTCGTTCCGTTTGTTTTAGTTCCATCGTTTGTTTTCGTTCCTTCGTTCGTACTTCGCGTACTAGTTCGCTGTTGAGGGAGAAGATGATGAGCAAAAAAAAAAACAGTCAGTAGAGTTCAGCAAAGTAGTTCAGGCACTCTTCGTTCCATCGTTCCTTTGTTTTCGTTTCACCGTTCGTTTTCGTTCCTTCGTTCATTCCTCGCGAACTAGTTCGTTGTTTTAGTTCAACCTGAGGAACGAGGATGATGAGCAATAAAACAAAAAAATCAGTAAAGTTTAGCGAAGTAGTTTCGGAACTCTTCGTTCCATCATTTCATCAGAACATCAATCTGACGACCTGAAAAAAAAGGTCAGTACAGTCAAGAAGATGATGAAAACGAAAAGGTTGGTAAGTTTTATTTTCACGTGACTAATGGAATTGCAGTTCACCAAACAGATTGAGTTACTTCACTCACTCACTTCACATGAACTGTTCTGTTTTCGAATAGTTCACTCTTGAATGACCCATCTTCTAATCCATATTCACGAATCAGATGTTTTACGAATTTTTACATATCTTCGTGAAATTTTTTTAGATCAAAAATTCATTAGTTGTTATTTTGTTATTTCAATAATACAGTTGATATTGTGTTCAATAAAAAAAATGTTCTACCCTCGAAACTTATTATTTTTTTTTTTTCGTTTCATGACATATAGACACGAAAAAATAAGAATAATAATAATCAATGGCGCAACAGCCCAAATCAGGCCTAGGCCTTGAAGTTTTACCAGAGTTACTTCATTACTAGACCAGCGGAACACTAGGAGGTGAAGTTGTCAGCCGCACGCTCATCCGTGATTATTACCCCGAATTTACCTCGGGACTTTTACAGCTGAGTGAACTGGTAGTCCGGCACCCAATCCCATTCTCGAAAATTACTTGTCATCAAGTAGATTCGAACCTGGTACCAGCTGTGCCGAAGGCAAATGCTCTACGACACGAAAAAAGCAAAAACGAATTTCAGTCTGTCTGTCCACCGTACACAGTACGTCTATTGGTGTACGCAAAATTCTTTTTAAACATCCATTATAAAGGGGGTCGAAAAAAATTATCAATGAAAATGAAATGCATGTATACGGTCTACCAATAGGAATGATAGGATTTTTATAGCTCATTGCGGCCATATTTAAATTTCATATCTGCTGTCAGTTGTTATCAGTTAGGTTTGCCATTTCACCATGAAACGTTTCACGTTGCCCCAGCGCTGGGAAATTATTCAAAAATTCTATCAAAATTCGAGAAGTTTTGTTGCTATTCAAAAAAACCTTTTGTGGAAAATGTGCGGTCGCCATTCTGCTCCTTCCTGAGAGAATGGTGAGTTCTATCGTGTTCGAGCCATGCTGATGAATTTTTCTTTCGACAAATTGAAGAAATCGATGAGGACGACATTCAACATGCGGTACAGCGGTCGTTACGACGGAGTTATTGCGTGGAACAATTTGGTGAATGGGGTTTTTCACGAAATGATCCTCACAACTAGTCACCAAGATCTTGTGATTTAACACTACTAGACTATTTTCTGCGGGGCTATGTTAAATCACAGGCTTACACCAACGAATCCATGAATCTTGATGAGCTCGAAGCCAATCATAATAATGTCAACTTTAATATATGATTGTTTTGGTCATCTCTAATCAAATGCTATAGTTGCACTGATCGTTCAAAGTTATGTCAATTATATTATGGTTGCGACAATCATATCTAATATCTTATAACATTGATACACAGCTAATCTACAAACCATGGTGTTGAAAACATAGTATTGAAACTAGCTGCATATGATACAATGCACATATAGTATGATTTGACAGTATCAAAGACATTTAGTTGCGATAGTCGCCGCACAATTGGGGAATGGCACTACTAGCAGTAAAATGCATAGTGTGTTAGGTAAAATTATCGAATTTGTATACCATGAAACTGGTTCAATACTAGATCATCGCTTATCTCGTATATGCTTAGTATTGGATGATAGACTGCTGGTATTATGATAGCAGTGTATTCATGGTATTACCTTACATAATAGCACCACCATATATCTGGTATTAATGTATTTAATGCTTCCACTGATCACAGAATATTGTTGCTGTGAATGTAATATACTTTTACATCAAAGTAACGAGAAAGATTGGTACGACAATATCAAATTTCAGTATGGATATATGTTTTATGCAACCATACCATGATTTTGCGAATTATGGCTAGAAGCACCATGTCTATGATGATTGAAAACATATCTATTTTACAATAGTTAGATATATAGATTGGAAATAGAGTTTGGTATGGTTTGTCACTGAAGCCACAGTTAACCTATTGTGGCGCCCCCCCCCCCCCTGATTAACTATGATTCCTCTTCAATCCCTGCGCTTTCAATGAAGCTCAGTATTTTGCGAAGAGGAATGGTCTGGAATACACAATACAATACAATAGTTAGAAGAACTTTAATATAGTCAATGCAATCTTGGAATAAACATAGTTTTTCTTTCAATTTCACCGATCAGATCTTACATCTTTACATCTGTTGTTACAATTTTGATTTTTAACTAAATTGGTTCTTTGTTTATTATTTTAATTAAAGTTCAAGGGAAGAGTTTAAGAAAAAAATAAATTCATTTCTAATTAGTCTCCAATTTTTACACGGATTTTACTTGAATTTGAATTTTACATGAAAAAAGAAGTTTTGCCATTTAGTAAATGAATTCTACAATTCTTTTTTTTATAGAACAAACGCTGTCTATTTTAATTTTGAAGATTTTGAGTCTTAGAATTAGCTGAATTTTAAATAAAGGTTTTTTTTTAGATGTTTTTTGTTTGTTGAGAATTCTCTAAATTTTACACATTTTTGTAAATTAACCCTTTTTTTTACATGCTTTTTAGAAGGCTTCTATTTTTTAAGATTCCTGGAATTGTGCGTGTATACACTTTTATTTTAGACCTGCCTGGGGTTGTGAAAATAGAAAGGGGTACGTAACAAAGTATAAGACCGTATATTTAATCGAAACAAAGGGGAATACACAAAACCAACCCCTTTCTATGCAACACTGTCTCACTTTCCCTTTCCCTCTTACCCCCTATGAAATCATCTCCTCAAACGTATATAATCCTTTCGAGATCCCGAGCATCTTGTACCCGGATCTTCTTAAAGATTAAGTTTCGATTCGAAGAAGAACCCTACAATAAAAAAGTATGAAATGCGATCGTTTCAATCACGCGCAATCTTCAGGTAGAGGTAAAGGTAATGCGACGGGGTTAATGGTGCGTCCGCGCCCCGCCAACGTAACCTTTATCCTTGTTCCCTCCTAGCCCCCTTCTTCAGCGCCCTGTTAATTCATTTTAAGAGCGAGTTTTAGTTTTCTTATTGGTCGTTCGTTGCTCTGCGGATCATGTGTGATCCTCGTACTTCGTAAATTCGTCTTCTTCGACAAGAAAAAAAAAAAAAAAAAAAAAAAAAACAGACGAGAACTACACACGCGTTTCAGGTGGTACCTATGTCTTCTAAATTTTTTTCCGGATTTTGTTTTGGTTTTTTTCGGAGGATATATGGTATTTTCGGTGTTTGTATCGGCGAACTCATCGAATTTGTTCCCTTACGGACAAATTGCCCATAATCGCTTAAGTCTTTCGCGCGATCAATGAGTTTTGCATGCATCTAGCGTGTCGCGCACGCGTCCCATACGCAATTGTGTGCATATTTTTCTGCGATGTTTTTTTTTTTACTATTATTATCTTCTGTTTTTTTTTTTTCGTCAATTTTTCCGTGTCTTTAATTGCATTAGCCGAGCCACGCGATTTAGAGCAAAAGTGTCCGGACAGTGTGAATTCGTGATCAACTCCGCTGTAAACATTTTTCGACATTTTTGGCTCGAATTCCAAATGATGATCAATCATTTGAATCCGGACATCAACACATTCTTTAAGACTGACTCCCGTCTAATGATCGCAGCAGAAATCCGCAGCACGGAATAACCCGCGAAGAATTTTCGATTTGCGTTAACCACGCAGCACGGAATAGCCCGCGAAAATTTTTCAATTTGCATTAACCGCCTTTTGGCGGCACGACGGAGTCCGTTGGCGGCTCTCGTTCGCTCAAAAATAAAATGCCTTACGCTCTTATTTTTCGATTGGATCCTTTTGGTTCAGATCCTTGCGATCGTTACTCAAGGGAACAACAACAACAACAACAACAACAAAAGTAGTGATTTAACGTCTCGTTTTCACACGTCGTTCGAATTTTCGAAATGACCACGTGTATGACCGTTAGAAGCACGTGCGCGCTCGCGCGCAAATATTCAAATTCAAAATTTGAACAGTGAAATTTCGGTTGATTTTTTACTAATCAATTGTGTCCTTTTTATTTCGGTATTAATTATTGGAGTGTGCTTCCCGTCGATTGCTTCATAGTCGCTCGTTATGTAGCAGCCCCGTCGTTGAACGACGGAGCGGGCCGGTCGAGCGAACGAGTGAGCGAGCGGGCGGGCACCCAGTTCGATATTGGGCTTATGAAAATGCACGGGGCTGATGGTACAGTGTTGCGCGCTACTCCGTGTACGGTTGGTCGGGGCTTGAGTTCCGAGTTCGGGCTTGTCGTCTCTTTCTTATGAACGGGGCCCATAAGACAACACACTGCTCTTCGTATAAAATGTTACCCCCGAGTACGAGTTTGGCTCGCTTTGCATCAATTTTCATTATTAAATTTTAATATACTTGCCGTCACGGTGATCGTACGTCATATTACACAAATTTCTCCTTCTCTCGTTTCGTTTCGGTGTTAATTTTTTTTTTTTCGATGTTTTTTTTTCTTTTTGGTTTATTGTGTGTTATTTTGTTTGTAATAATTTTATTGGGATTTTTGTCGTGTGGTTGTTTCGCTGTGTTCTTTGCTCCGAGCTCTGTGTACGACTGTGCAGTTGTTTCGGGGTGGATTTGATTACAATTTTAGTTCGGTTTCGATGAATTTCTTCTTCTTCTTCGTGTTCTATGTTTTTTTTTTTTTTTCTTCTATTTAGTCGTTTTTTCGCTTTATTGTAAAGTGTACTTATGTTATTTTGCCTGGTGGCCTGTCAGAAACATTTTGATGTTTCATTCTACTTTAGTTGTCGCGCAGAACTCACCGGGCTGGGGTTATTAAAATATGACATAGAACAAAAAAAAACATCGAATTTTTTTTTCCTTAATTTTAGTTTTATTTTATTTTTGTGATTAATTAAAAAATATTTTTTTTTTAATTAAAATCGTGGGTGTCGATGGTTTCATACTTGGCATTTGAAGCAGTGAAGTTAAGACCGGAAGAAGATGAAATTAAGACGAAAAAGTTCGTAAAATAATAACGACCACTTTTAACAAAAAAAAAAAATTTTTTTTTTTAAGTTTTAGTTTCTGTCGTTAAACCTGCGATTTTTTTTTAAGTGGTTTACTTAATAACAAAGTTTTTCCAGTGGTTTTTCTATTCTGCTTCTTAAATCTAAAAGTTCCGTGAATTCGTACAAAATATGAAGTGAATTTCCTTAAAAAAAAAATAAATAAAAATCAAAAAAAAAAAAAAATCAATTGTTACAACAAAAAATAATTGTGAAAAGTGCTAAAGTAAAAATCTCGATTAAAGGCTCGTTGAATTCAATTAGAAATAATAATAATAAAAAAAAAAGAAAAAGTTCAGTACCAAAATAACTCGACCCTCGGAACAATAATTTTTCTATTTATCAAAAAACCCTCACTTAGTGAAAATGTATGAAAAATCGGGAAAAGATTTACACCCAAATCGAACCTTCCTCTCTAATTAAAACCAGAATAAGAAAAAAGTCTCACCTGTAATTCCGCAATATAAAATTATTCTTATAATTATTTTTACCTATTTTTGAAGATTTTATTTTTAATTCTTCGGTTTTTTCTTCTTCCTCGTTATTACAAAAAAAAGTGTAATTTTTTTCGATTGTGGTGCCGCCGTATCTTGTGATTTTTAACAACTAAAAAAAAAACAAATACTTAAATTTGGAGCCATACATCAAAAATCAAATCAAAAAGGATAAAATAACGGACAAAACCTGAATTAAACAAAAAAGAAAATTATTAATAATTATAACAACAAATCAGCCAGACATAATAAAAGGCAAGTATCTGGTTTCTTTTAAACAGATTTTAAGGATGCGATTTTATTTTCTTTTTTCTTTCTGATATTCTTTTTCTGTTCTAAACGATAAAAAACAAGCCCTTTTTTTGAGGGATGATATTGCGCTTTTGATTTTTTTTTTTTTTGGGTTTTAGACTGATAAAGTAAAATTTAAATCTTATACTAAACTTTTATCAGTACTGGCGTGGCAGTACTCATCCTGTACTGCAGTAATGCTCCAGGTTACCTATTTCTAGTAAAATGCAAAAAGAAGGGGTTCAGTTAGGATTTAATTTTATAGTTAAATCCTGGGAATAACAAAAAACCAATTTACTATTGATGGAAGTGAATAACAAATGAAGGTCTATGCCAGGAGAATTTGAATTTTTGGGCAAATTTCTTGGGTGTTCAAAACGTAAGAATCTGACTTTTCTTTGCTACTGGATGGATAGAATTTTGCTTTACATTTTGTTTTTTTGTCTTTTGAACTGAAGTAAAATTTGAATTCTTTTAATTTACTGCAGTTTTGCTTCCGTTACCTGTTTCCAGGTAAATGCAAAAGAATGGGTTCAGTTATGATATTTAGACTTAATCTTTCAGTCAAATCCTTGGATTAAGAAAAACATGAATTACGATTGAAGGAAGTGAATAAGAAATGAAGACATCTGGTTGGAAAATATGAATTTTCGGGCAAATTTCTTGGGTGTCCAAGACGTGAGAGTATCACTTTTATTTGCTACTCTAGTAGCAAATCTACTCTAGTTTCAACGTCAATTATGAAAATATCATTTTCCGTGAACCCGGCAGAGTTCCATGGAGTCACAGCGGCTAGAAGACAAGGCAAGCGCAGCTGTCTGTAAAAACGCGGACATACTTAAACCTAAAGGGTCCGTTGCGTTAGCTTGAAGACTAACTTCTCAATCAAAAAGCCAAAATGTAAATGGTTGAATTTTTATTCAAATTTTTCCGAACAACGAAACTAAAACGCGACAATCTCCTACCGAACTATCCAATTTTCGGGGCTCATTTCTAACGACTCAATGTCACATATTTACTCAGAAGAAAATTGCGAAAATTTCGACAATTTTAGTAAATTTTTTAAGGGTACTATAGCCGTCAAATTTAACGTACTTGTACGCTAAGGAAAACTTTGTCAAATTTGCGATTTTCTTCGCAACACAAATTGGAAAATTGTCGCCAAAAACAACAAAATATTTGAGTTTTTTTTAGTGTTTTTTATTTTAAACATTTTTCGCAACAATTCTCTTAGTTTTGATGGGATTTTAGCAACAATATTTTTAACAACAATTCTCTTAGTTTTGATGGGATTTTAATTTTTTCTTTTTTGATTTTAAACCCAATTTTATTTTACCTAGAATCACAAAATAGCCACATTGTTCTTTCAGTTTTTTCGATTTTAATTCTTTTTCGGTGTTTTTCGCAGAACATTTTCCGACACTAAATTTTCGAACACTCCATTTTCGTGCAACCCATTTCCATGTAAACAGATTTCAACTCATTTTCATTCATCGTACGATGAATTCAGTTGGAAAAATGTCGGAATGAATTTTCTTGTAAGCTGAATTCGATAATTGGGAAGTCAATAAAAAATTTCAGTACTGAATGAAATCAGAAAGAATCCCAATTTTCGAATTAATTTTTCACTTGGTTCTTATCAATAGTGAATTCTGAATTGCGGCTGCATTAACTAGATCTAGATCTTAGCCAATTAAGTTGGCAGTATCCTTGCGCACTTTAGTGCACTACAGATCATTTTCGGTCACTTTAGCTCACTACAGTGACCGATCATTTTCAGTTTCCGATCCATCGCGAACTAGTTCCTTCTTTTAGTCCACTAGTTCCCTTGTCCTTAACGAGTGAAAGTATATCACAATCCATGAACGGAAACGACCTAGGAATGGAACTCACTGCGAACTAGTTCCATTCCGAACTAGCTACAATGTGATGATAAAATCAAAAAGGTCCTCAGTGTCCATCTCAATTGGAATACAAACGAACTAGGAGCGGGATTTATTGCGACCTAGTTCTTTCATTTCATTTGTGGGAACTCTCTTTCGAACTAGTTTGTACGCAAAACTATACACAAGCCTAGTTCTCAGTGCCGAAAAAGAGCTGTAAAAATTTCTTTAGAAATCAGTACTGCAGTAGAACCTTACAATTTGAGTTTATCACAACTGGATAAATAATGATAATAATCAATTGCAATACCCCAAACCGGGCCTTGAAGTAATGCTAGAGTTACTTCATTACAAGACGAACGGAACACTAGGAGGTGAATTGGTCAGCCACACGCTTGTCCGTGATTATTACCCCGAATTTAACTCGGTTACTAATTTACAGCTGAGTGAACTGATAGTCTGACAACCAATCCCATTCTTGCAAATTAATTGTCGCCAAGCTGATTCAAACCAGGAGCACCGAAGGCAAGTGCTCTAGCCAATAAGCCGCCCAGGCTAATGTACTGTATGAAACAGATACTCATCATCATCATCAATGGTGCGACAGCCCAAATCGGGCCAGGGCCGGCAGGAATGAAACAGATACCATTAGATATTATTAAGTAGAAGTCATTTAATTGCATTCGAAAAAATTTCATGAAAACTTTCCCAGGAATTCATGTGGAGTACCGATGCGCTATGCCCCTCCATCTTTTGAATAAAAAAAATCATTTAGTATTATAGTTATTGCGATATATACTTAACAATGATATTTTCAAAAATTCTCATAATCAATGGCAGCCCAAGTCAGGTACTGGCCTCCTGTTAAAAATTCTGATCTTATTAAAAATGCTTTTGGACGCCATATAGCGTGAAAAATATGAATAAATTATAAACGAATCTAAAAGAAAAAAGAAAATAATTTCTAGTCTAGTGATAATACTATTTTTTTTTTATCTAATATTTTCTGACTTTAGACGATAATTTTGAAATCATTTGGACGTCTATAAAGAAGGAATATTTTTTGGGGCGGTTGGAGAAATGGTGTAGCGCATTGTTGTACGAAAAGTGAATGCTTGTGACATTTTAAGGCTGTTTTAATTCTTGTTTTTGCAGTATTAAAAAACCGAATTGGTTTTAATCAGAGCCGACTAGCTAGTAAACTTCTTGCGATTTATCTATCAATGCCATAGTTTTGAACATGTTGCTGATAAAATGCAACGATTTTTCTCCCCCTTCCCTACCCTTTTAACAGGGCTCTTGTTCATCCCCAAGTTTAAATTTTTATCCTGTATCCATCTTTTGATCGAGAGAAAACAAATGCGATAACTTTATGATCCTTAACACTCTCGTATTTCATCAAGAAACTAATAGTGGATTGAATTAAAATAATAAACAAAGAATTAATTTTAGTAAGAATCTAAATTGTAACTACAGATGCAAAGATGTAAAATCTGATCACTGAAATAGTAGATAATTGTACAAACTATTTTTAAAAATTGAAATAAATTTATGTTATGTTATGTAATAGTGTTTTTTGCAGTTTTGCTCCAGTACTAAAAAACCGAATTGGTTGTAGTTGAGCCGTCAAGCTAATAAACTTCGTGCGATTTTTCGCGACTTTTTCTATCAATTCCTCTGTTTTGAATACGTTGCTGATAAAATGCAATGATTCTGCTCCTCCTCCCCTACTCCTTTTCAATTTTATTCTGATTTAAAGCAAAAAGAAAAATTTGCATATTTTCAATGGACACAAAATATTCAGAAGGGTTTTCATAACGACGACACACCGGAAAAAAAAAAAAAAGGCCCCGAGATGAGGAAAAACCATTGTGAAATCCTTCGAGAGGGAATTGCGTGCATACCATTTTTTCCCCTTTTTTTTCCCTTTCAGTCGTGAAAAGTGGTTATTATTTGCGCAGATGTACATGATTATGCAAATGAGGTAAAAAATTAAAAAAACAGGAAGAAAAACTATACAAACGTTTTTTTTTTTTATTTCGGTAATTTGTAACCCCTTTTTTCCGGAAATTTTTCCTTCCCTAATTTTTCGAACGGGGAGGATCAAACCGATTTGATTTTTTTTTTTTAACGATCGTTTGAGATTAGAGATGATCCCGATCGGCGTTGATCCTCGGCGATAAGTCGCCGATCGTCTTCTTTTGGTTTGATCTTAAGAAACTTCTTTTCCTAGCTCTTTCAAGGCAACTCCAAGCCGGATTTCTTGTTCACAATCGCGATCACATTTGCATAAAACAATTTTGTTCAGAGCCTCTTAAATATCTGCGTGATTGCACTTTCTGCCCACAAATCTTGTCTTTTTCTTCGCTTAGCCGCTTTCGTATTAGTTCTCAATCGCAGACATGGAATTATTATGCCATTTTTGGAGCATTTTAATAATATGAAAATATGTAATGTTGCGATCTTCATTATTTTTTTATTTTTTTCCCTACCCCGTCTTCCCCCAACGGCCGTCCCATTACTCCCCCGCCCTACCCTCCTTCCAACCGTTTTATTGTTAAGAAGGGCAATGAGGAATGAAGACGATCGGAAAGACATTGTTTGTTACTCCCCTCCCCCCTCCTTTCCCCGGCGGAACAGCAAGCATGAGATAGAGGAGACTGAGATCGGGCTGACTTTATAGAGAAAAGCGATAAGAACAATTGGAAATTATAATAACAATGATTTGCACAACCTACATACAGTCCCAGACTCAACTAAAAAGCAACAAGACTGAAAAGGTTCCAACTAAAATTCAGACTTGAAAAAGGGTTTCTCTTTGTATTATTAGCTCAAAAGTAAAAAAAAAAAAAACCATTAACAAAAACCCAAGAAATTCTACTCAGAATTCTGTAATAAATTTTTCTTTGGACTTTTTAATATAAGGTGCGGGACCTCTACCTTTAATACGACGATTTTGCTTATGAGAAACGAGAGAACAAAAAATGCCCTCGAAATTTCAATATTTTTCAGCAGTGCTGCACAAAATTCAATTTACTTGAAAGTTGTTATGGGTCGTGAACTGTTCCAAAAGAACACTTCATTGAAGCGGGTGAGTGAAGTAACTCACTCCTTTTGGAGAACTGCGGTTCCGTTGGATATATCCTTTTGCGTCAGTTTTGAACCAATTTGGTTTTTCGGTACCGAAGCTGTACTTAAAAAATGTCTGATTTCAGTACTGAATCGGAAGCCTGGAATTTGTTATTTTTTGACTTTATCTCAATTTTGTGCATCACACATCAACCGACTTATGGTTTTGTGATAATAAAACTCTATTCCCTAAAATCGTAATAAAAAGATCAAAACTTAGACTAATTGTACTCTTCGCACCCGTAATTTCGCGATACATTGTGCTCGGTATATTCAGGATGGAAAGGAAATGGCATACTATTTGGCATACGTTAAGTACGTAATAAGTGCACGATAGTGTTGTTTAATCTTACATGAATGTGTGTAAATATTTTCAGAGAAAAAAACTCCACTATATCAGAGGACGCGGTCCTCATTTGAATATCCATTGTTATATTTATTATTTTTTTTTTTTTTTTAAAGTACACACAAAAGGAAAATTCATTCGATCTGCATGAGGAGAGTATCTTTTTTATTTCTGCATTTTCGTAGACCTATGGTTATAAAACCGAAACCGTAATAAGATTGTCGTTTTTCGAAAGCTCGAAAAAACGTAAAATGAAAAATTTGTTTGGGGTGGAAAATTACACGTAAGAACTAGTTTTCACCGCGAGGTTGAGCATAAAAGAATAATTTTTTTTTCTTCGAAAAATATTAACCCTTTGTGAAAAATATGATTTTGTTCAAGAATAAGAACTTCAAATACGAAATTCAGAAGTTTTCAGTTTAAAAAATGGGAATTTCAGTTATGTTATGGTCCAAGGGAAAAAAAAGGGTTAATATGTTTTTATTTACTTTCAAATTAAATTGCAAGATTTTTGCGCCCATATGCCTCAACCTGTACTCCATCGAACAGAAAATCAAATTAAATGTGCCTCAACAATTATTCAATTTTGGCTCACTTTAAGATTTATCTCTGAATTTCGTTTGAATTCGGCTCGACGGATCAGAAATTGTTCGATTTTTTAGTTGAATAAAATCTAGCGAACTGGGAGAACAAAAAAAAGGAACTAATTCAGTTCGTGAGGGAAGTGAGGATCTTTTTTTTAGGTCATCAAATTTCCCTACACCCCTATCATTCCTCTCTCGCGAACTGTGTAGGCTAGGCAACTAGTTTGTTCGCAATCACTAACGTTAACTAAAATACGCAAGCTTATACTGTGTAGTTTTTCTATTGTTCATAGTATTGATGTACTGCTATAAATACAAGTAGTAGTACAAGTTGTTCAAATTACATTATTTAATGGACAGAACAATTTTTTTATATTAAAATTGATATCTAAATATTTTAATTATTTATATAACCCTTATACATCAACGTAGTCTGGGTGGCTTAGTGGCTAGAGCACTTGCCTTCGGTGCACCTGGTACCAGGTTCGAATCTGCTTGGTGGCAAGTAATTTTCGAAAATGGTATTGGGTGCTGGACTACCAGTTCACTCAGCTGTAAATGAGTACCTGAGTTAAAATCGGGGTAATAATCACGGACGAGCAACCACTTCACCTCCTAGTGTTCCCTTGGTCTTGAAATGAAGTAACTCTAGCATTACTTCAAGGCCTAGGCCCGATTTGGGCTGTTGCGCCATTGATTATTATTATACATCAACAGATTTAGCAGAAACTGAATATTTTTTCCAAAAAATTTATTTAATTTTAAATATGCCAACTTCGATTTATAGCTAAAAAAAACATGTATGAAGTTGGCAGTCACTTCATTAAAAAATACTTAGTTATAAAGAACTATTATATACGATGTGATGAATCACCACATTATTTTTTTCAAATTCAAATCCAAATTTGTTATGTCGTGAACCATATGATTACATGTACATTAGTAGTAATAGTTTGTGATCAGGCTTGTGCCACTACAACAATGGTTGGAAACTTAAAGCTAACAATGGCTGTATTGAAATAAAATTAATTAGATTGGCTTGAAGGAAAAGTAGTTAAGAAAAACTTTCGCAGAACTGAACAAGGAATTAATAGCACAAAATAAAATAATAAAAATAATTAAACTAATACTAAAATTAAAGATTATATTACATGATATATATGAGTAAATATATAGATAGTTATTTTTATTCAGCTAATTCTACATAAATACGCATAGAAAGTGTTTTCAGGGTTTTTTCGACCCCTAAGAGGGTGTAGCGCGGTACATAAATTTTCACATATTTTCACGAATTTCGGCATATCTCTTCTGTCTTCTCAAATATTGATCTAGTTTTATTTACCGAATTCTACACAAATAGGTACTCCTAGAAAGTGTTTTTAGGGTTTTTTGAAATTCGATCTCTAAGAGGTTGTTGCGGTGTTGTATACATTTTCATATATTTTCACGAATTTCATCATATCTTTTCGTCCTTCTGATATATTAAGCTAACTTTCTTTCAACGAACTCTACACAAATATGCCTAGAAAGCGTATTTAGGGTTTTTTGAAATACGACCCCTAAGAGGGTGTAGCGGGGTAAATACATTTTCACATATTTTCTCGAATTTCGTCATATCTCTTCGTCCTTCTGAAATATTAAGCTTTTTTTTAACGAACTCTACACAAATACGTTTAGAAAGTGTTTTTAAAAATTCTGCCCTGAGAGGGTGTGCGGGATTTGTATAAATTTTAGTTTTCAACATCGATGCGTGTTTTTTTTATAGCAAGGACGTGTAATTACCAAAAATTTTTATCGAATTTTGTCAGTATATTTTCCGTATCCCACACCAACTCTCCTCTCTCTCTCTTTCTCGCTGTAATTTATCTTTAATCGATATAAACTAAGACATTATCGACTTTAAATACCATTAAACCCAATCCATTGACAATGGCGCAAACGCAACAAAAAAAAAAAAAAATCCGAAACGAACCCAGCAAATCAAAATGTAAAAACAAAATCTCTGGTGAATGATTTAAGTGTGCGTCAATCAACTGACAAATCAGAAAATCCGTACATAAATTGGAATTGAAAAATAAAAATAAAAAAAAAAAAACAAAAATAATAATAATAATTGTATAAGGAATAACCAAAAAACTCGAAAAAGAAATGAAGAAAAGAAACCAAAAACACCCGCGTCTTTTCGAGTACGGACACTTTTGATTTGAATTTTTCGAAGGTAAACCTCAATCTAAACCGTCATCACACTGCGGTGTACATACTCAAAATAATGGATTAAAAAAAAAAAAAAAAAAACGAGAAATATTAAAAGCAATAATAAGAAAAATACCTGTTACACCCTTTTGAATAAATTGAAATTGAACTAACGTTCGAGTTATCGCGTTTAGAGGTTTCGTTTTCATTTTTTTCTTCATCTTATGATTCAAGTGTTTCACTTACTCGCCTATGACTACGCCATGTTATTCCGATTATTTATTAATTTTAGTCGGTTTTTTTTTTTTTTTTTTTTGTTACCGTCGTCGTATTCATTCTTTTGACACAACAAAAATTGTAGATTCGATATTTTTCTTAAACCGGTTACACATTAGTAGAGAGACAGGAAAAAAAAAAGAATTGTAATATCTAAAATGTCGATCCTACCTAAAAATATTTCGAAAAGAATATACAAATATACGATGAAGGTAAGAGCACTTTACGGTCATGAAATTTAAAATTAAAAAAATTTGAAAAAAAAAAAAATTGAATTCCGATTATCGGTTATTGAGACTTGGTTTTTTGGACGCCCCCTCCCAAACGAATCGTGTTTGATTTGGAACGTTTCGTTTCGTTTCTTTCTTTTTTTTTCTTCACTATTTTAAAAGTTGGCCATAATTTACAATTTGTTATTTTAATGACAAATGTTAATAATAATAATAATGTTGTAGATTTTTTTTTTTTTTTTTTGCTTTGCTTAGTCAAGGTTAACCCCAAAAACTAAATTTGTACACAATTGAAATTGTATTTTGATCCATTTCAGGCACATTGCTACTTACGAAACTTTTAGGCCTTAAATGCGATTGTATAATTCGAAATTTTCAATATTTAATCGATTTTTAGATCAATTGGAAAAATGGTTTTTATGTAGGCTGTTTGGAATTGATCCGATTTTGAATTGTTTGTAAAATCAAGGGAAGCAAAATTTTTAGAAAAAATTATATATATGTTGCTATTTAGATCTATGTTTGTTTTTTCAAAATATTTTTGGCAATAGGATCGAAAAGATTTTGCTTTCAATTTGCCAAAGAGGCCTGATGAGAAAAAAAATCCCAGAATCCTGTCAGAGAAATTGTTAAGACAATTGTTCATTCTTGAATTAAGGGGAGCTTGCAGGGAGTGTTAAAATGGACAACTTTGAAAACAATATTCTCTGATATCACTAATCGGATTTCACTTTAATTTTGAATTTTTTAGTAATTGTAAAGCTATGTTAGTATTGATCGAAGCATTTCCAAAAAAATCGCTACATTTTTTTTAAATACAACTGTTCAAAAGTCTGTACACTTTTTGAACCATTCTTTATGGTCTAAAGGTCCGGTCCTGCGTTATTACACTCAAAAAAAAATTCTATAAGTTTAGCCAGATTTATTATTAACTCAATTGTTTTCTCCTAATAATCTCCTACTATGTCGGAATTTGTGAAAAGATGTGCAATCTCCTAACATCCACCTGTAGGTTAAATATCGAAAAATCCTGAAAGGAGTTAATAGATAAATATAAAGATAGCGCGAGAAAGTAAGAACCAATTCAATTTCTTATGACTTATACTCTCTTAGGGGTTGAAAAAGGATAGAACTTAATAACAGATTTTAGGCGATTATTATGCAGGTCCTTGAAAATGAAGAAATTCAATGTCTAATCAGAACTAAAGGATATAGCAGAATAAAAATATATACAGCCCCATTACACACACCCCCTTAGCGGTCGAATTTCAAAAAATCTTGAAAACGCTTTCTAGGTGTTCATTTGAAGAATCCGTAGAATAAAAATCAATTCAATATTTCAGAAGACCAAAGAGATATGACGAAATTCGTGAAAATGTGTGAAAAAGAATTGTATACACCCTCTTAGGGGTCGAGTTTCAAAAAAAAACCATGAAATCACTTTCTAGGGGTATTTATGTAGAATTCGTTAAAAAAAAGGTTAGTTCAATATTTCAAAAGGACGAAAAGATATGACGAAATTCGTGAAAATATATGAAAATGTATACAACCCCGCAACACCCTCTTAGAGGTTGATTTTCAAAAAACCCTGAAAACACTTTCTAGGCGTATGTGTGTAGAATTCATTGCAAAAAAGTTAATTCAATATTTCAGAATTAAGGAGATATGATGAAATTCGTGAAAATATCTGCATTCTGTTTTCAGTGTTTTTTTTTCTTGCCCTCTTCCATACTCCAACGGATATTTAAAAAAAGCTTTTAATTAAAAAAGAGAACAAAGCCTAAACTTTACCAGTAAAAAAAAAAACAATTTCAAAATTTTGGTGGTGCCCATAGTCCCATAAACTTTGCCAAAAAAAATTTGTCAAAATTGTAAACCAAATTTTCTTAATGCTAAAATTTAAATTATTTTGGTTATTGTTGAAACAATTGTTTAAATAAAACAACAACGAGCAGAAAAGTGAAGTTCTGAGGTGCTAAATTCCATTAATCATTCAGTAAAATCATCGATTCATATAAATTCACAAGTTTAAATTTATTGAAAATCATTTCGAAAGTCACTTACATATTTCGTTTTAATTTATTTCTCTAAATTACCACACATGCCACATTTGTTACGAACTAGATAAATTGCTCACTACCACCCTCCTCCGGGGCCCCCGTCTCACCGTACCATCGACGAGGGCATCTGTGACCGCCCCCAGCCCACCCCAAACAACAACAAGAACAGCAACATAAAAACGAGAGAACAAGAACAAGAACCAGAGCACACTAGCCAGCCACAAACAACATTAAGGACAAAAAACGACATTTTGTATCTATAGATACATCGATATATCGGATCATATCTTAAGATATTCAACTCGGTTTTTCCCTACGTACATTTGCTTGCTAAAAAACAACATAAAAAAACCAAGAAAAAAAAAACGGAAAAGAACAAAATCTAATTAATATCGAATGAAATTTATCTCGACGATCGAAATATATATCATCGGGATAGGAAATATTTCAAATTGTACACACGGGGCACACACAACACATTTAATATAAAATACCGAACAGGGTTTCCTATGAAAATACAAAGAAAAAAAAAATAAGGATCTTTTTTGCTCTCTTTTTGCAAGAAAAAAAGGATTAAAGAACCGAATCGTAATAATAACATAAGAACATGGAAAAAAAGACCGAAAACATACACAAGAGAAGAGACGACGACGGTACGAAGAAAGGTCCGAATAAAACGAAGACATAGGGAATCTAAACTGGAATTATAATTCTTTTTCATTTTTCTTCTCTTTTTTTTTGGCGAACGTAAAGCTTTTTATTATTATTTTATTTATTTTTATTTTCATTTTTTTTTTTTGGATTTTTTAAATGATTTGAGCAAATATTCGCGAATGAGAAAACCGAGGGTTAAAAATTTGAACACATTTCATAACAGGAAAAAAATTTTTTTAATGGACAGACTGACGGATAAAATAGTAATAAAGGAAACTTTTCATTTCGATGAAAAAGCACGGTGAAGAGTTAATGCGATTTGGTTAATTTTTAATTTTGTATTTTCTTGAGTAAATTGGTTTTGATAGCTTTTCACGGCGATAAATTCAACAAATTATATACACATACGGAAGGGTCAAACTGCTTGTTAATATCGCATTGATACCGTATAGATACTGCATAGATAACGCAGAAATACCGCGTAGATACCGTAAAGATTACGTAGAGATAACGCGTAGATAACGTATAGATATCTCACAAATACCGTTTATCAATCTGCATCTTTCAAGTTTCATTGGATTGATAAAGAAGATTTTTTGACCGCATAGTTTCGCAGATCGATTGCCAAAATCCTCCAATTTTGGTGGATAAAAACTCAACAAAAAAAAAGCTGATGGTTGTTTTTAATTAGTCGATGGACCAAAAAGTATAGCAGATACAGAAGATATCGTATATATACCGCGTAGATACCGTATATTTGTAGATTACGTAGAGAACCCGCGTATATACCCTATTGATTACGTAGAGATATCGCGTAGATAACGTAGAGATACCGCCTAGATATAGTACATCAATTCTCTTCTTTCAAGTGCCTTGGGATTGATAAAAAAAAACACTGTTGGTAATTTTTGATCGTAGTTTCACAGATCGATTGCTAAACCTCAATGGGAGGGTAAAACCCTAAAAAAAACAGTTTCTAATTATTCGATGAACCAAAAAAAGTAAAGTAGATACTCCACATAAACCGCATTGAAAATTGGTTGATTATAGTATTGTGGATACCTCATAACTAACGAATAGTTACTCGATAGATACTCGATAGATACCCTCATAGATACCCTCATAGATACCCCGTACATATGCCGACTATCTTTCGTATTGTTTTCTTGGTCCGTTTTCCAGTCAACACGCATCTTACACTGCTACGATATCCGCACTTGTGTGTGCAGATAGATCGTAAGATTTATATTTCATTTATGCAGATTTGCATATAAAGTAATTTCTGTCTTTCTGAAATGGGCGATTTGTGGTCTTGTTGTTTTGATTCTGTTTTCGAATTCTATCTTTTTTCTTTTTTCTTTTTTTTTAAATATTAAGGTACAATGAAACCGCCTAACTCACCTGAGTGTGTTCTGGTTAACGTTCGTGGAGGGCTTTTTCTTTTTCCCCGATAATGCGCGCAAAAAAAAAAAGAATTAAACTGGCAATAGATCGAGAAAAGATAAATTTGCGCAACAAAATGTACGTTGATAAATCGATCGTTCTTGATCTTTGTTGTTTTTTTTTATTATTTTTTTTTATTTGAAATATAATATTGTTAATATAGTGCATACAGGTAAATTGGTGACGACAATTTAAAATCTTTTTTTTTTGTCGAATAGATACCTTGTCGAAATTCGCGGGAGGAGGAAAAAAACTTGACTATGTTTTTGATTGTGTACTCTCCCCTTCTCATATGCATAAAATTGGAAACGAAAAAAAAAAAAAAAATTATAAATAAATTCGAACCGAATTCGAAACATCATTAAAAACGTAAGACCGGAATCAAATGAAAGGCGACAGACGGGGTAGACCTTGTTTTTAATTTTGTTCTCTTTTCTGGCCGATTTAATCATTCCGGATTAAAATCTTTGGCTTTGTGTGTTCTTGTTTTTTGTTCATTCTTTGATTATTGTTTTACCACAGTTTAATGTTTAAAGAACAGCTCGAGTTTCATGTCATGTACATGAAAATATACAAAAACCTTTGTATAACTTTTTAGGCGTTCTTTCGCAATTGTTGGAAATTAATATAAGAAGAAAATTATCATTACCCCCCCCCCCCTTTTCACATCATTGACGCGAATTCAATGAATAGAAAACACGTACTTTTAACAACGCTTTGTAGAAGCATTTTAATTTTCTTTTCCGCTAAGATGGGCCATGATAAAAATTAATTTAAGTTTTGCTTATTAATGGAATTTTTTCATGGTGAGCTACCATAGAAGCAATTTTGATTAAATTTTAGTATTTCCCGTCGTCAGTGGAGTAAAATCCCAATACGAAATCCTCGACTGTTGGACAATTGGAAAGCCTTCACTGGATAGGTCAGTTTATAAGACTGTGTTGGACTAGTCTCGTCAGAGAGTGTATCATGCCTACTACTTTATATTGAGTGATCTTCAGTGCCACCTACCTTTAGTATAAGGATGCGATGGCAATAACTTCGCTCCAATATAATTTGCGATAAAGAAATTTGTATCGAATATTCCTAAGCAATACCACCAGCTGAAAGGCTGTTTCGTATAGTAGGTTCATTGGATCTTCACAAGTCGGTACCGAATCATCAAATCATCAAAATTTTTAAGAGAGTTGGCGAAACGAAAAGAACTAGGTTTGATTAACAAAACCATTTAATCGAGTGGGATTTGAAAGTACGATCTTATCGCGTCTGTTTTCTTTGGAAAATCCATCTATCAGGCGGTGTTGTGATACAAACAAAAAAAAATACAATTTTTTCAAAAATTCTTTAACCATTTGATCGTAAAAAAAAATCCGTAATAAATTCGAATGATTCGTTACAATTACCGAAGCCCCGAACCGAGACACAATGTTTTACGTCGCGTTTCAAGTGCTCCGGATAGTTTAAGCCCATCAAGAAAACTATTCCACTTCAAATGAAGAAAAAATAACACTTAAAAAAAAAAAACGAAAATTTTTTTAAAGAGGTTTCTGGAATAATGATGACGAACAGAATGGAACCCACACACATGAAATTCATATCACTTTTTTCCCATTTTTTTTTTAATGCATATGAGAAAAAATTATGAAATCATAATTTCCTAGAGTTCCACGGGGCCAATGACGTAATTCATTTCTTTCATTTCAAAAAGTTTTTTTTTTTGGTTTTTATGAAGAGATGAAAAAAAATGATTTTCTTTTTTTAATTGGGGAATTTAGTGACCGAAAAAAAAACAAACAACAACAGCCATACGACCATATTCATGCTGGCCATATGATGCGTATGAGGCCATCAGGACCCGCATATAAGTTCACGACATTTCGATTGAAAGCACTTAACCCCTGCAAGAATAATTGTCTGAAGAATTTTCGGTATCGGTAGACCTTAGTCTACGAATTACAGGGTTTGTCAGATTCACCCTGGGTCTACACCACTTTGCACCGGACTTGGGGAGGTTGGCAGAAAATCAAAAAAATCGGTTTGAACGCTATTGTCTGGAAACTCTGCAGAATTTGAAGCCAATTTAATGCCTTATCAAACCAAAGAAATATGACGAAACATATGAGACCATATACACCCACTTGGGCGCTGAATATCCTCTGAATAATCCTGAAAGTATGTCTGAACCAATTCCATGTCTTATCATTTCCAAAGCGCAATGTGATGGAATTCGTGGAAATGTGTTCTTTAAGTGGTCACTTGTTAAAATCGGACAATTGTGAGAGAATTTGGAAAGAAATGCCTTAACATGTTGAATGTCACCGGTGACCGGCACAGAAATTTTGACCCTTTAAATAGCATTGTCAAAATTTTTGACAAAAAGTGTGGCACGCAAAGTGTTTAAGTTTTGCCGAGTGGTAAACTTTTGTCAAATTTTTCGATTTTTTTTAGTGGCATTTTTTTTGAAAATTCAAAATTTGAAATTTTTCCAAATGCTACATGAAATGAAAGGGGGGCTCAACAGCTGCTCGAAACTGTTACCCAAAATGAATTCCGATCAAAATTGGGGGAGCGGGGGCCAAAAACGTCGAAAAAAACCGTTAAAATTGGCAACTCTTCTTTTCGCTCTCCTGGCCACAAAAAATTTTATTTTTTAAATCTGTTTGCTGATTTAAAAAGGAGAGACCCGTACCTTTAATTTAAGCCAACATTCGTCAAAATCGGACCACAGGAACATAATTTCGAAAAATCGCCCCAAAAAATGGCAAGGGGTTTGTTTAGTGGCATTTTTTTTGAAAATTTAAAATTTGAAATTTTTCCAAATGCTACATAAAATGAAAGGGGGGCTCAACAGCTGCTCGAAACTGTTACCCAAAATGAAATCCGATCAAAATTGGGGGAGTGGGGGCCAAAAACGTCGAAAAAAACCGTTAAATTTGGCAACTCTTCTTTTCGCTCTCCTGGCCACAAAAAATTTTATTTTTTAAATCTGTTTGCTGATTTGAAAAGGGGACACCCGTACCTTTAATTTAAGCCTCCATTCGTCAAAATCGAACCACAGGAATAGAATTTCGAAAAATCGCCCCAAAAAATGACAAGGGGTTTAGTGGCATTTTTTTTGAAAATTCAAAATTTGAAATTTTTCGAAATGCTACATAAAATGAAAGGGGGGCTCAACAGCTGCTCGAAACTGTTTCCCAAAATGAAATCCGATCAAAATTGGGGGAGTGGTGGCCAAAAACGTCGACAAAAAACCGTTAAAATTGGCAACTCGTTTTTTGGCTCCCCTGGCCGCAAATTAGACCCTCTTTGGGTCGAATTTCAAAAAATCCTGAAATCCCTTTCTACGCGTATTTGTATAGAAACCGTAGAATACAAAAAAAAATAAGCTATGATCCTTTTTTTCTAGAATTATGTAGAAATAAAATAGTTTAAAATTTGAAAACTGCCAAAAAGTGCTTGGTGAATTTTCAAACTTTTTACTCCTAAATAATTTTCGCACAATTTTTATCGTATTTTTTTTTTAATTAATTTCTGTAGGACGGGCTCAGATTTCGCGTTAGAACTCACCTTTAATTTTATGTGCCAATCAATTTTTGAAATTAATATAGAAGTTCGAATTAATTTAGTTCGAGTTAAAATGGGGAGAGGTTTGACGACAGTTTTGTCCTCCATTGGAAAATTAAACAGTTTCTTAATTGTTTCCTTTTTTTTTTCTTCATGTGCTACCGGTACACAAGTCTTTTCAATTTTCTTTTGAAATAAAGTTCAACAATTGATCGCGCGATCACTCAACATACGCGCGCGAAACGTACGAGCATAAATCTTATCTCGTGTATGTAATTTACCTGTCTCTAATTCATCTTAATATCGTTGCCGGTGTGGTTGGTTTTTTTTTCTCGTCGTTTCCTTAGGAGAGAGAGATAACCACAAGTCAAGATAGTTTTCATCAAATATACGATTGAATTATGACTTAACCAGGAAATATTACAATAATATAAAAATTCAGTCTACATCATCGTCTTTTCAATTTAACGAACTTTTGTCTTTTTTTCTTCGGTTTTTCTGTTTTATTCGTCGATGATTATTCTCGCTTTGGACAAGATTTTCAAATAAAACTGAATAACGCTATTCCATCAACGCGATGTTTCAAGCAGCCAGGTTACTTCTGAGAACATAAAAATATTTTGCGAGGATTAATGATGATGACCCATCAGAAATAATACACCTTAAAGAGGCGCGCGCGCGCTCGCAAAAAAACTGATCAAAATAAATGGAAAAACGGTTTTTGCGCCATCATTCAAATTTTCTCCCGGCGCCCTCTTGCTGCTTACCTGTACGCTGCGCACTTTTCGATTGGCTACCATTTAAAAAAAAAATTCTTGTCAAAAAGTGCGGATTTGCATATCAAAATCATCGTATGCCCCTCAAAAAGGAAAAAAAACCAAAAATCATCTCAAGTCCGTCGGTTTTTCAAGCGCCTGGGAAAAATTTTGAGTACTTCTCAAAGGTATGTAAATTCCATTCACGTCCATAGCACTTCGGAAACTATTGACATTTCGGATAACTTAATGTATTATAAATTTTGTGATATGCAGGATGGAGGAGGGCATGTCAGAAATTGACACCTTTCAGTCCCCCCTCTCTACACGTGGGCCTTGCTAAAAAGCATACACGGTGATTTGACATTTTTCTTTCTTTTCTTTTCCAAGAACTCGTCAAACAACGAGCCTTTGGGGGGATTCAAGATACCAACAAAAAACCAAAAAGAAAAAAAATATTACAAGTAGCTAGGTGAATTTTTTGAAACTCTTGAAGCGATTTCTTTTTCAATTGTTGAGTTCCTTTTGCCTTCCTTCTAGTTCTTAGACATTTGTCCGATTTGATGCCCCGAATACCTTCGTAAGTACAGTGCAAGAACGCAGCGGACACCTGCTACAAGAAAACGGAAAATATACAGATTTATTACAGGTACTTTGAAACAGTTTCGCATTCCTTTGATGGTAAAGTAGAGAAAAAAATCGGACATAAAGACGTTGAGAAAGGTTTGTGAAAATGTATTAAACCCCCTTTATTAAACTCTTGTCACCTCACTTTTAAACCCTTTTCAACCCCGTTTCAACCCCTTTTCAACCCCTTTAGAAACCATTTTCAACCCTCTTCGCAAACCATTTTCAACCCCTTTTCAGACCCTATTCAACCCCTTTGTAAACAATTTTCAAACCCTTTTTAAACCATTTTCAACCCATTTTTAAACCCCTTTCAACCCCATTTTCAACCCTCTTTTCAACCCCCTTTTTAACCTCTTCCATTTTAAGGGTAGAAACTCTTTTCGAAATTTCATCGAGCCTTGAAAACTCACTCAACCCCGCCCCCCCCCTCCCCCCCCCCCCCTTCCAACCACCAGTAAGTTAGAAAAAAATCCGAATTTATATTTTAGGCGTTTGTTTCACAGGATCTTCAAAAAAAGCCTAAAACTACACACAGCAAATTTGCTACCCTCAAATTTTTTTATTTTCACGTTTTAGAACTATTTGGGGCAAATAAGCAAAAAACGGAAAGGGCCATCTGTACGCCTTGAAAACACTTTGAAGGTGCATAGCTCACAAATCATTTTTGGGCATGATTCAAACGTGTTGGAGTCTACGTTCCAAATCAACAAAAAAATTCCAAAAATCCGTCAAAATATGACCAGAAGAGCGAAAAAGAAGACCATGTTTTTTGCCACCTTTAGTTTTGATCTGATTTTGAATCTGCTTAATTTTAAATCAAGTTTTTCAGGCATGATCTTTTTTATTGAGTCAAGCTTTTCAGTCATGATTCCGGGGTTGATTCACTCTTGCTGTTGAAGTTGACCGATTGCACGGACCTTCAGAATTTTGCAATTTCATTAATAACTCGCATCGATTACTAATTCTACCGTCACCTCTTTAATTGTGATCAGTTCTAAGTCTTGATCAAATCTTCAATCTTTAAAATGTATTCCTTTTTCTTCTCTCGACAATTTTCGTACCGTTTCTGGCCCGGTTTTTTTTTATGTAAATAAATTGCTGATGAGCTGTGTGTGTGGCACATATGGCAACCATCATATGTGTAAAAAAAAAAAAACAAAACAACAAAAAATTGGTAACAAAGCGAACTGCAGCGCGACATCAATCTCGTTATTCGCGGTTGCTGATGATGGGGCGCGCTTGGCGATCTCTTTTGCATTTTCCTTTACCTGTTTTGACGTTGTCCAAGTTATCGTCAAATTCTGCGAAACTATCGCCGATTGGAAAATTGCACACATTCGAAATTTGAATATCCGAAAATTCGATCTAGTTTTAAACGGATTTAATTAAGAAAATGCAACAAAAAGAGAAACAATCATAGAAACAGTATGTTGCACATTTTAATGGACGTTCTTTTAACCGGTCGCCATGATCTTGTTTTGAACGAATTTAATTACAAAAAAAAAAAAAAACAGCAGTACGGTGTAACGTTTGGCAATGTTATTCCTTGCTGCAATCAAAGACAGTGGGCTGCTGCATATATGAATTGGTGATTTTTTTCCGCGTTAAATTGATTTCAATTTTAAAGACTGAATTTTGTCAAATAAAGTATGGTCATTCGCTGCAATCATAGACAACCGCATGGCTGCACATTTGAACCGCAAGAGGGTGCGTAGAGCAGAATTCAAAAATTTGAAAATTCAAAAAATCAAACCGTTTCATAAAAATCTTATTGGCACTCGGCCAACGTACCCCGGAGCGTAAAGCGTCCGGTTCAGTCTGGTTTCGCGTAAAACTATTTCGCGCGGGAACATTATTGCAAAATTTGGCACAAAAACAAAAAAACAACAAAGTGAAATAAATAAAAATACAAGAAAAGCAATTTTTTTTTCGCTAAATTCTCTCGTCCACAAAATGATCGTCTTCTTGATGAATCTTTCGTTTTTGAAGCAGGTACAACGATGAAATCATGGAAGCGCCGAAAATTCCCGTCAAAAATCATGAAAACATTTTTCCATCAAACATTTGAAAAGAAACGCAACAAACGTGCGCGCGGGGCGTCCCCCCATCGAAAAGTTTCAGGAATTTCGGGAAGAGACCATTGTTTTCGTTAATTTTTCGAATGATTTGAAACGGAGAGACACCGAAAACATTGAAGGGGTATTTTTCCCTTTTTTTTTTATGTTTTCTTTATTATTTGTTTGCATCCCATGTCCGAACAAAATACCGACACGAGATAAATAATTCGCGAATTTGAAATATATTCGTGTGGTGATTGCCGGGGCCCTTCTTTTCGGCCATATTAAGTACATGCGCTTTTGTTGCAGTTTACATCTGTTCTGCTGGAAATATCTTAAACTGAAATTCTTCATCTTATTCGCGCGCTTTGGTTCTTGGGCGCACACTCTTTCGAGGCCCTTTCGCCGAGGACCCTTTTTTTTCCATTTTTCAGTTATTGTTTTTTCCGTGGTATTTTAATTGTTTGTGGTGAGTTTTCAGTTTCATTGCTTTAACAACAAAAAAAAAAATTCTGTGTCTTAGGTTGCAGTTTTCTTTAGGAGTACCATATATTCGTTTTTTTTTTTATCAACAAAATTTCGTATTTTTCTACTGCAATCAACCCAACCCATCGTAATATGGGTCCAGTTCGCACGAAATTCAAACAAAACTCAGTTGAAAAATTCAATTTTACATAAATTATTGGCGCAGCCGGTACTAATCTTGTGTTAACAAAAATCGACAATCTGTTCGGCTAGTAATGAAAAAAAACAACATCCAATCATTTTGATCAGTTGGTAACCCATCCCTGACGACACCCCCCTAACCCTCATTCCCCAGCTTCCCTCCCTTCTCCCCCCCCCCCCCACCATACAATAAATAATGCATTGCGGTAGGTAGAGAGACCCCAACGAAACACCTCTTAAAGACGGTTTAAATTTTTCTACTATTCCCCGATAAATCTACATACGAAGATATTTGTTTTGGTTAGAACCCATAGAGCTTATACACATACGACCCGTATCTTAAAGTATGGAATATCCACGATGTGTGGTTCAATTAAATTCTCCTTTAATTGAATTCTGATTTCAAAAAACGATCAGCTAAAGTCGTTTTTTCTGTTTCTTTACTTATGCAGTATGTGTGTGTTGTTTCTTTATTATTTTTTTTTCTTGTGTTATTTAGCGAAGATCTTCATGTACATTAAGCTGTTTGTTCATTTCGTATTTTTATTTTATTTATTCCCTTCTCCCCCCCTCCGGTTTTTTTTTTGTCCAAATTACGTTCGATTTGGTTTAGGATGAAAGGAAGTACTACCACGTTTTACGGGTTGAAGAAATCAGTACATAGTTTTATTAATTGTCTGTAGTCTCCATACAAATGAAACTTTCGAATAATTAGAGTCGAACTCTAAAGTATCTGTTTTCAGATTGGTTTCTTAAAAAAAAAAAACAACAACAACAACAACACGAGCCTTTCTGCTGCACTCGTCTTAGGAGCGTGTACCTACTATAAAATATTCTTGGCGGTGGTCTTTCTCATTTGATATCTTCCGATCGACGCGATATTTTCTTTTGTCTTCTTTCCACCGTACGAATTCTATTTTCCTGTTGTTGTCGTCATAATCACAAAGTCTTATGATATTCATCTTAGACTCGGAGGATTTTATTTTCAGTTACTTTCTTTGAATACTTCTTGGAGGGTTTGACCACGTTTTTTAAAGACTTTCGTATGGGAGCAACCACCGGTGCTCCTAAACCACTTCTACATCACTTGCGCACACCACGTTTTTCTAAAGACTTTCGGATAGAAGCCTACACCACCCCTATATAAATCAGCTGTGAACACCGGGTTGAAATTGTGCCAAAAATGTGTTTAAAAAAAACGCTCAAAATTTGCCCGAGTTTCTTTTGACGTTACTGAATATATTGCATTTTTTGTAAACTTTTTACGAATATCAAATGCAGGCTATCATACTTCAAAATATGGGAAAATTTTAAAATGAAGCGCCAGAACCTTTAACTTTGTCAGAGATTTCTGAGAATATAGACAAAATTGCACTAGCGTTTGCCAAAGGGTAGGGCTTGGCATGGCTTGGCATTCTTTTAAAAGTAAATTTTCGCAAGAGACGAAAGAGGAGTTCAACAGCCCATCAAAAATTAAATCGGATGAAAAATGGTGGAATGGTGGCCAAAAACGTCTGAAATTTTTTTTTTAAATTTTCGTCTCTTCTTATGGGGTCTACTGGGCGTAAATTTTGAAATACCTCAAATCTGTTTGCGGATTTGAAAAGGAGACACCCGCACCTTTAATATACATTTAAAAAGGAGACGCCAGCACCTTAAATTTAAGTGGTCACTTGTCAAAGTCGGACCATCGGGAGAGAATTTGGAAAAAATGCCCTAAAATTTGGCAAGTGGCATTTTTTTAAAAGGCAAAATTTTCGATTTTCCAAATGATACAGCAAATGAAAGGGGAGCTCTACAGCTGCTCAAAAATGTAAACTAAAATGAAATCCGTTCAAAATTGGGAGAGTGGTGGCCTAAACGGTTGCAAAAAACCTGGAAAAAAAACTCTTCAGATGCAAATCTTATTTTGGCTCTCTTAGCTGCAAAAAATTTGATTTTTAAAATCTGTTTACGGATTCAAAAAGAAGACCCCCGTATCTTTAATTTATGTAAACATTTGTCAAAATCGGACCATCGGGAGAGAATTTCAGAAAAAAAGCCCCAAAAAAAAAAAAACAAGGGAAGTGGCATTTTTTTTTAAGGTCAAAATTTTCGGTTTTTCAAAAGACACATCAAACGAAAAGGGAGCTCAACAGATGCTCAAAAATCGAAATAAAATCAAAATCGGTTCAAAAATGGACGAATGGTGGCCAAAAACATGTAAAAAAAAATTCAAAATTTTGCAACTCCACTTTTTTCTCACCTGGGCTTAAAATGTTAAAATTTCTTTTCAAATCTGTTTGGGGGTTTGAAGGTATGACTTGTCCACCTCTGCCCCAATTATTATATATATTATTTATTATATCTTTTTCACATTGCCTAAGTGCTATAAATCTTAGAACTTAGCCGTTAAGATGATAAGTTTAATCTCTAAATAATTTTTGCTCTGTTAATGCATTTTTTTTTAATTATTATAAATAAATATTAGTTGAGTAAATCGTTTTGTATCAAAGAGAATATTTAAAAGAAAAAACTTCTAGAGGGTGTCAAAATTTTAGTCAAACATTGTTTTTTTTTTTCTCATTGTCAAAATTTTGACAGTGTCTGATTTTGGCAAAGTAGAGCTTAAAGCTAGCGAAAAGGACCCGACAAATTTCATCAATAATTCCGGGAAAGCAGCCGCGGAATATATACATACAAAATTTCGTTAATGATCACAAAGCCGCAGTCCAGAAAGGACAAGACACTTATTCATAAAGAATAAAGAATGAAGAAAAAAAAGACGAAAGAAAAGAAGAATCGACTCTCAACACATCGTTTTCTGGGATATTCATCAATGTCTTTCAAAATCATGTATCAATTTCATTTTTCATTTCCACAAGACAGACCCCGCGAGCGCGCGCGTTCACCCGCTTGCTTTTTATAATGTGTAGCAAAGTGAGAGGGTCTTAAGCAATAGGTTGTGAGTGATGGGACTTAAACCATTTAAAATCTGACAAAAACAAGAACTATGGGTCCGAACCTGGTTTGAATCTTTCGAATTTTTTGGAGTCTTAATGGATTTTTCTTGGGGTTTCTGTCGGGCGGTTTTTTTTTTTTTTTTTCTTCTTTTTTGGTGGTATTTTGGCCGACGAGATTTTCTATTCAAATTTGATAAACTTTTGACAGAATCCCCAACAAAAAAAAAAAAAAAACAGTCGAAAATATTTCAGGTGTACCTAAATTCGATGGAATAGGTGAGCGAGCGAGAGATATGAAAGCAATTAATGATTGAATGATTTTTTTTCTGATTAAAACGAAGTAAAAAGAATTGGAAGTTGGTTTTTCGATCTTTTTTGGTAGTTTCAAAGTTCTACCTGATTTTGATTTTTTTTTTTTTTTTTTACCTTTCTAGTTCGGGGGATTTTCATAGAGATAGAGGTGTGGATGATTTAAGATTTATTCCCAAACGGATTTTGTCCAGTTTTGATGTTGATTTTATTTGCTGTCTTGCTTCTAAACAATCTGATGTCTTGAGAAAGGCTTAGCGATTATTAATAGATGATGGTGGTAGAGAGAGAGGGGGTGGGTGAAGATTTTGTTACTGTTGTTGTTGTTGTTGTTGTTATGCAGGTCGTTAAGTGTTTTTTGTATTTCGGTTTTTTGACAGATCTGATACAAGAAATGAAATATACGAGAAATAAGAAGAATGATCAAAAAAAAAAACAGAACTTTTTGATCGACATACGACTAACTGGCGGTATCGAGTTTATTTTCAAGAATTTCGTTTTGGTAATTATGAAAGAATAATTGAGTTAGTTCTGGTAAACCTGTTCAGTTTTTTTCTCGGTTTTTGTTTATGACAAATTTATCGGCTTTTGAGAGTTTTAATTGCCTTGAGGTAGTTGTGATTTTTTGTTTTGGTTTAGACCTTCGCTAATACACTCTATGGAGCTCTTTTCCAAGTTGAGCTCTATCCTCCTATCGATGACATCGGTTCAAAAAAGGGTTTGTTCCGGCAAAAAGATACTCTAGCGAGGAATCGTCTGGCTTCAAAAACGTCCCTGCTCGTCATATCCAGTACATATATTTCTATGGTACACATCAACAACCTAATTTCTAACTTCCCTATATAACAAAAAAAAAACATTTACACTTGGATATTCCAGGGAGCTCACCAGCTGCCCGAAAAACTAAACAGAATCAAAATCGAGTTAAATACTTTATTATTAAAAAATAATAAAGTAAAATGTGTTCAAAGAAGCTCAAAATTCACATGCTTTTCTTTTGGCTCTTTTGAATTTTTTGAATTTTTTAAGCCGGACTTGGAATGCAAGCACTCAAAAATCTAGGAAATTTAAAAAAGGAGGAGCCTTTAATTTAAGGTATGAATCAAAATTGAAAAGTTTTGCCTCTTGCCATTTTTTGTGTAAAAAATTTGTTTTTCATTTTCGCAAGTGACACGGACACCTCAAACAAATTCAAGTCCGATGAAAATTGGGGAAATGGTAGCCAAAAATATTGAAAAACAAAATTCAAAAATTTTCTACTCTTCTATTGTATTTCCTGTCCGCAAATTTAGGAATTTCTTAAATGTGTTTCGGATTTAAAAAGGAGGCGCCAGCACCTTTAATTTAAGCGGTCATTTGCCAAAATCGGACCATTGGGAGAGAATTTCGAAAAATCGCCCCAAAAAAGTGAAGGGGTTAAATTTAAAGGTTCCAAATTTTCGGTTCTACCAAATGACACATCAAATGAAAGCGGGCATTTGTCAAAATCGGAACATTGGGAGAGAATTTCGTAAAATCGCCCAAAAAAAGCCAAGGGGTGGGGTGGCATGTTTTTTAAAAATTCAAAATTTTCAGTTCTACCAAATGACACATCAAATGAAAGGGAAGCTCAACAGCGGCTCAAAACTGAAAACTAAATTGAAATTCGATCAAAAGTGGTGGCCGAAAATAATGAAAAAAACAATCAAAAATTTTGCGACTCTTCTTTTGCATCTCCTGGCCGCAAATTTTAAAATTTTTGAAGCACGTTTGCGGATTTGAAAAGAAGACATCAGCACCTTTAATTTAAGTGGTCACTTCGAATCGAAGAATTTTGAAAAATTGCCCGAAAATGTGTCAAGGTGTAATATGTATATTGATAAAAATTCATTTTTTTCCATTTTCGAAAAAGTTCCAAGTCACCAAGGAAGAAATCCCCCGGAAATTCCACATGCCCTTTTATTTTAATGAAACTTTTTTTTTTTCAAATTTACCGACTATAGGGGTCCCATCATAGAACTTGGGTTCTACTTGCTGAATTCTTCAATTAAATAAGGTCACTGACTACAATTCCAAATTAGTAAAAACGGCCGAAAAAAAAAACAACACCACCAAGAAGAAATTTTTGCTACTAACTCGACTTCTTTGTTCACCTCACAGCATGCCATTAACATCAATCTCTTTGACAACAAACATTTGATTCGTTCGGTATAAAAGTTATATCCAAAAAAAAAATCGCGCAGAAAAAAAAATCGATATTCTTTTTGATTGCGCGCGTCAATAAATCGAATTTTTCTGCTTTTGAATTGATAATTGACTTACACACTGTAAAAGTACTATCATTTGTAAAATCCAACAACAGTTCTAGCAAAAAGAATTTCTTATTTCTGACCGGGTTTTGTTGTGGATGGTGTTGTTATTATGGTTCTAATTTTTTTTTTGTTACTGACGTTACCACACCTTGAATTAAGTTTATTTTATAAGAAAAAAAAACTGATATTATTTTCTTCTTCTCTGTAATTTCAATCGAATTTCTAATAATAAAAAAATTAATTTTTTTTTTTTTGTAATAATCTAAACTATAGAAAAGGCCGCGTAAAATTGCGGGTTATTGTGCTTAAATTTGAAAACAACAGCGAAAAAATTCAAATATATTTCAAGTATGTAGAGAGGAGAAATGAAAGAAAGAATGATTTGTAGTTGGGGGAGGGAAAGGAGGCTTGCGGGGGGTTAAAAAAAACATTTCAAAGGTTATAATAAAAATCATTTTGATTTATATTTTCGTCTTGAAGATATTTTTTTTTTTTTATTGTATTGAGCAAATATTTTGTATTCTTGTGGGAGAAGTTGGCCGCAATGTGGGCCTAACATTGTAATAGATCGCGCGGAGCACGTTCACTACTATGCGTTCAGGTAGGTAAGAAAATCGGTGAAATAAGTTTTAGCCACCGCATAATGAGGGGGCATCAATCAATCTTTGGATTTTTATGATTTTTTTTTTTTTAATTAAAATAAAATTGTTTGTCTTAGTTCTTTCGGCCCAAAAAAAAAAAAAAATCGTTTTGTTCTAGGCTGGAGACGACGCTCCAACTCATCTACCCTTAAATCTATCATTGGGTGTTCAAAATAGAAAAGAACTTTTCAAATCTTGTCGAAAAATAAACAGATTTGTCTTCTAGCTTCCTTTGATTAGAAGTCATAATTTGAATTTTTGTCAAAATAATCAAACCCATTTTTATTCAGGCTTTTTTTAGTAGGCTTTTGCAAACTCCGAGGTTATTTCAATTTTTGTTTAATTTAATTGTTCAGTTCATTGTGTTCATTTTAATCAGAGCTAAAAATTAACTCTTTTTTTTTGCTTAATTCGAAAAAAATACGAACCCAAAAACAAAAATCATTAGCACGCAAATTTTTACCTTTTTTCGCCACATTCCGCAACTCGTTTTCGTAGACTTTTGTAGAATTTCTTTCAGCGTTATTATTTCTCAATAGTAGTTCTTAAAGTATTTTAAATAAAAATGGTTCGAAGACGAAACAAAAACGAAAAAATTCAACAAATCAGTTAAAAAAAAAAATGAACCAAAACAGCCGACTATACATTAATTTCTTTCAGCTTCGGTTCAAGTGTAGTTTAGAGGTAATACGTACAATCTACAATGACCAGGCAAAATATTCTTCTTAAATATCGACTAGCAGTTGTGGGTGTGTTTTCAAGACTATGGGATTAGAGTGTTTTAAGTGTATAATGAGTCAAAAATCGAAGGATTTTTTTTGTTGTTTTGTTTTCTAGTTCACCTATACCGTGCCGAACGCTCTAACTCTAATCCAGATAATCCAGAGAAAAAGAACGAACTTCGATTTTTTTTTCCCCCGATTACCTGAGTTTTTGTTTGACTTTAATCGAGAAAAAATTGATTCGGTGAATTTTGAAGAGTATGAAGTTAGTGTCTGTAGCTACGACTACCACCCTTGAAGATTCCTGACAAGATCGCGACATTTATCTCTTGTAAGTAAGAACATAATACGCTATCAGTGCCGCTATAGTACTGATCAGCGGAACTGAGAGCGACTGATCAAACTTTTTGGCATTTTTTTCTATACCTATACCTACTTTAACTACGACTAAAACCTTTGGTACTTCCCAGAAAGATTACACTCAGAAAATCAACAACTGGATTCAGGAATATTGACAAGTGATTAATAAAAGATAAAATGACTATTTTTATAGAGATAAGCAAAAAATAGAGATGGGCAAAGCAGTTTCTTTTAGAGAGTGAGTGAACTCCAATTCACTCACTGAAATAAAATAGTTCGAGCTCATTGTGAAGATCACTTACCTGGGGAAGAAACTAGTTCTTAAAAAAAAAGGCCCTCACTTACGAAGGAACTAGTTCTTTTCAAATGTAGCCGTATAATATGATTGTGTAATTAGTATGAAAACAATTTACTCTTACGTATTACTACGTACAGTACTTAACCGAAATCTATTGAGAATAGTATATTTTTCTAGAACACAAAGCCTAATACTGATTATTAATCTGGGGGGTCGACGTATACGACAACTTTGACACCTTTGAAGACACCTTTGAAGACACATTTGAAAACACCTTTGAAGAATTCACAGTGTAGAATCATAAAACTGGGTATGCTTAAGAAAATCGAATTTTATTTCAACTGCGGAATCTTTTGCAAATTTAAGCGTGATGAATATCTCTCAGTCATATACATGTTCTCTGCTTAAGTTTATGTTCTGTAACGAATCAAAATTTCTATTGTATACTATAATAATTACAACACGAGACTTTATTTCTTTCTTAACCCCTTGCAACCAGTCAATAAATTTTCAAAAAAAAAAAAAAAACATTCAAAGGTATGCTTGCACTCTTATATATTATAAGTTTAGTAGAGCCTATATAGAACGCCTTACTGCTTCTCGAACCACGACGACCTAATAGGTCTTTTGTTCCTGCTTGCACTCTTGGGCTAATGCCCACAAAAATATTTCGAACTCAATCTTAAGATTTTGTTATTATAAATGAACGCGATTTTAAGGTTATCATAAAAAGACACTCTAAAAACCGTTTGTGAAAATACTCTCGTCTTTAAAGCAAAAAAAAGTGGAAAAATACACAATCTATGTAATTGTATCAATAATATGATGTATAATCATTGTTTAGCGCACAAATAATTAATATTACACAATAATGTGGACAACTACATCTATTTTATTCTATAAAAAGAGTAAGTTTATGTGTCATGATTATATTACTCCATTGATAAGTTAAATTCAGGATTGGTGTAATTTTACTTTAAATGCTGTGCATTATTACACCAGAATAAGCAAGCTTGCAAAAATTCATTTTATCATTTCGTTCTACTTCACGTCAGGTTTGTTAGATCCACCAAATGTTTTTGTGTAATATTTGGAAATTAGTTTTCGAATCAGTAACATCTTAAAACTGTCTTTATTTAGGCTTTTTCGATAGAAAGCGTAGATTTGAACCGTCATCCATAATTTAAAATCGTGTAATAAACATTTTTGAGATATTGTTCAATAATTCATCGGTGTTTTCCTTGAACGCTTCAAGAAGTTGATTAGATCGAAACTCAAAATTCAATTGCACAAAGCCTGCAGTATGGCTCAATCAAAACAGAAATTAAATTTAATTTAAATCAGAATTCTCTTGCTTAAATTAAATTTTCTCAATAATGTTTGAAATATCGTTTTCGAAAATATCAGTAGGTACACATAGTTTAAAAATTTGATCAAAATTTGAAAAGATTTTTTTTAAAAAATAAAACAGGTACGGCAGTCACTTCCCTTCAAATAATAAGAACAAAAGTGCCTCTGAAAGTCTAGGAATAATTTTTTTAGAAAAAAAAAAGAATCTTAAAAGAAAATCAAAGCCATTTCAAAACTGAAGAAACCAAGGAAAAATAATACTAAAAATCAAACCAAAAAATCTTATAGATATTCATGAAATTTACTCTTTAATTTAATTTTTTTGGGGGGCGGTGGGGTGTGCGAAGGGGTCGGAAAAAAATTCCATTTTAGTTTTTAACCACCACATCGACCAAAAAATCAAATCAAATCGTCAAAAAGCACCTTCGACAGGCAAACAACTGCACACAATGTGCTCCAACAACCGTCGCAACAAAAAGAGATTAAGATGGATTGGATTTTATAAAAGGTGTGTCTGTCACACACAGGTGAGCCCAGACTTGTGTACCTGCAATTTTTTACTGTGTCTATGTAGAAAAAATTTTTTTGTTTTTTTTTTTTGATATTTTTCTTATTAAAACCTCCTAGCGCACCTTTAAAGCTTCATGCCACATACTCGTAATATTCGGTTATGTTTTTTTTTTTCTTTGATTTCGAACAATTTCAAGTCATTATATTCGATTTATTCAAACTAAAAATCTAAATAAGTTGCCACGGAAAAAAAAATGAGTGGTTAAAGCAAAAATAACAACAACAACGACAGAAAACAAATTGAGGCATTGAATTGAAATTCCAATCGACATAAATGGCGAAATAAAAATTTCGGTATTTTTAGATGGCGCGCGATTTTATCGAGAAAGTTTGGAGAATGGTTTTAATTAATAATTAGCGCAAAAAAAAAAAAATCGGGTTTTCTTAATTTTAATATATATATATGTATAAAGAATGCGGCAACTAAACATTGCCTGTTTTTGTTTCTTGAACAAAATGAATTTTCACTATAGTCAAAATTAAACTGGAAATTTAAATGTTTTAATACCGGACTTTTTGCCGCCACTGACGATTATTCACGGCCACGTGGTTTATTTATTTAAATATTTATTTTGTAAATAAAATGCTAGAATTGCTATGAACATGATTGGATAGTTTTCCAACAAAAAAAAAAGAGTTCCGAAGTGTGAGGTCCTAAGGTGAAAATTCAAAGCAAAGAAAATTAGTTCTGAAGTGAAATCCTTAAAAAAAATCTAAGCCAGCTAAAAAGCAAATAAGATCCAAGGACAACCATGAAAGTCGTGATCCGGCACGACAAGCCGAAATGTTTGAGTATGTTTCGACTTCCTTTTTGGAAAAAGAAAGAAAAACACGTATGCTTCTCGTTAAAGTCACTTTAGTCACTAATGAGAAAATTTGAGCCGCAGAAAACCAGTTCCGAAATGAGAACCTAAAAACAATGTTAAAACCGCATAAAATGTTCAATTTTTAAAAAAAAAAGCCAAGACGAATAGAAAAGAATCATGATCCGGCTCGACGGACCACAAGATTTCAGTCTGTTTCGGCTCCCTTTTATAAAAAGATAGGAAAAAACGTACGCTACAAAGACTCTTTATTTTTGGAACACGCTGAAAGGCGGCTTACTCACAAGTGCAAGATTTTTGAGTCTATAACATTGAAGTTAATTAAATATTTTATTTCTATAAAATGCTAAAACTACTTTGAAAATTATTGGAAGTTCCGAAGTGTGAGGTCCTAGAGAGGAAATTGAAATGAGATCCAAAAAAAAAATCTAAACCGCATAGCATAAACAATTAAAATCCAAGGACGGCTATGAACGAGTCGTGATCCGGCTCGACGGACCAAAAATGCGTCGATTCTCTTTTAGTAAAAGGAAGAAAAAAAACATACGCTTCAAATACGCGTCGAATACACTTAATTTTTTGAAAACATGCGGAGAGGCGGCTCAAGTACAAGTCTTTCATTGTGATCTTTGACCATTACCATTACTTTCAATGCGACCAATTATTAATTCAGTTAGTCGATACATTTAAGGTTTTGCAGGGTTTTGGAGTGCTTTTGTGGGGATCGAGCAGCCTACGAGTATATAAAGTGATACGATACCTAGTGAGCCCAAGTGGTGGGGCTCTAGCGCTGCGCCCCTTCTTGCAACCGAAAACTGAACTAGGCGGGAAATTCAAATGAGTTAAAAACAAAGCCCTTTTTCCGATAGCAAGCCTGACTCTATCTTCTATTACCACCGGTCAAAAATCGAAGCATGACAACCCTATTTTGTCATTCAATCAAACACTACCGGTTATTTATCCGTGATTAATCCGCAAAATATCAGTCGAACTCCCCGGGGAAAAAAAAAATCATACCAAAAACCGAAAGACCCAGCCCTCCTATCGTTTTCTACTCGAAACGAAATTTAATGGACTCATTTCTTGCGATACGACCTTAAAACATAAAAAAAATACGCCAAACTGTCATAGAATCGATTAATCAAAAGTCAAGATCTCAAACAAGAACAAGAATTTAAAAAAAAAAACCAAAACCGTTTTTTGGCTAGCTAAGAACTAACTAGACCCCGGTGGGTTGTAACCAAAAAATAACCACTACACATTCAAATCAAACTCGAACGAGACTAATCAATCGAAAAATGAAACCGTATTTCAAGTGGAAAGTTCAAAAAATTTATTATCCACGAAATGATTAGTATTATTCCAAACAAACTACAGTCTTGCTACATGTCAAAAAAAAAAGCCCCAAAATCAAATCAAATCTTAAGAAGAAGAAAAAAAAAAACTGGACTTAAATCTACATAAGATTTCAATTATGATTTGCTTAAATTCTTTTTTCTTGGGTCCCCTCTTCATCGATCATTCTCTCGTTTCCAAGATTTTTACCCACATTCTTCAATTCAAAAATTTTTCTGTCAATTTTAATATTATACCCACTTTATAATAATTGAGTCCCCTCCGTCACGCCGCCCCCCCCCCCTCCCACCCTCTGTCCTTCCCACCCGTTCTCCACCCCCTACAATCTGACTAAATTACTCACACACCGACTTAACAATCTTTCAACCATTCCTGGGCTGACATCAGTTTAATAAATTCCAGTTTTGATTTATTTAGGCACTAAGAATTCTTAAAAAAAAAAAAAAAACCCCTCCCGCCCCTCAACCCCTCCAGGCACACCTGATTTTCTTTAAAAAATCTTCCCCGCACACTTGCACCCAAACCTAAAAAAAAAAACACAAAACACCACAGAAAGAAATCCTAAAATAATTATTTTCGATGATTTTCGACTTTTTTGGGGAAACAGTTTTACTTTAATGATTGATTGGAATCTCATCGAGATTTTGAAATTTAAAAAAAAATATAAAGATTTTTTTTTTTTTTTAAGTATCTATGTATTTCGATTTGATCCATTGGGAACATCAAGTGCCCTCGGTACTGAGATAGTTAGACACCTTGTAACATACGTAGCAAGAAAGACACGAGAAAAAAAACGCAACCAACTGAAGCACAGAATCTTTGACTTTTTAATGCGAGAAGGTAAGATGCCAGTATCTTTTCTTCAAAACTTGTAGGAGGCAATGACTAAGGTGGAAAAAAAAATCAAGAAAAAAAAAAAAACCTGGTGATCGGATTTGGGAATGTCTTACTTTTCGTCCCGATCATGACATGAAGATTTATTTAAGAAAAAAAAAAAATTGTTTATTTTTTAATTTGAATTTTTCCATTCGTATTCTGAAAATATCTATCAAAAGTTAATATCTAGTTGTAAGAAAAAAAATCAACAACAGACCAGAGCAATACAACGTCGAGTTTCAAGTGAATTCCTTCGTCTGTATCATTGCAAGTATTGTGTGGAGTTGTTGAAATTCAAACGTATTTATCTATTAGATACGAAGGTCATTGTATTGTTGTATAGTATGTCCGTAAATTGTATCTTGTCGCGTTTTTCTTTTTTTTTCATTCGGATTTTTTTCGCGTAGAAAATGAACTTATAAATCGCTTACAATTCAATTCGACCAAAGAGATATGACGGAATTCGTGCGTGGAAACGTATTCAACCCCTTTTTTTTTACTCCTTGAAAGATGTTAAAACCGGGCTTAAGCGTTGGTCAGGCCTATTTTGGCGAAAATTCCAATTCGATATGACGAAATTCTTATGAATCGTATTCAACACCTTTTGTACTCCTCCTCCGGGGGGGGGGGGGGGGGGGGTTGAAGATTGAAAGACCGGTTAAAACCGTGTTTAAACGTTGGTATGACGAAATTCTTGTGAATGATATTCAACCCCTTGTTTTACTCCTGCTCCTGAAAGACCGGTCAAAACCGGGTTTAAACGTTGGTCAGCTAATAGACGACTCCCATTCGATATGACGAAATTCTTGTGAATCATATTCAGCCCATTTTTGTACTGCTCCTCCGGGGGGGGGGGGGGGGGTTCAGGGTTGAAAGACCGTCAAAACCGGGTTTAAACGTTGGTCAGCTAATAGACGACTCCCATTCGATGTGACGAAATTCGTGTGAATCATATTCAACCCATTTTTGTACTGCTCCTCCGGGGGGGGGGGGGGGGGGGTCCAAGGTTGAAAGACCGGTCAAAACCGGGTTTAAGCGTTGGTCAGCTAATAGACGAGGAATCCCAACTCGGTATGACGAAATTCTTGTGAATCATATTCAACCCCTTGTTTTACTCTTGCTCCTGAAAGACTGGTCAAAACCGGGTTTAAGCGTTGGTCAGCTAATAGACGACTCCCATTCGATGTGACGAAATTCGTGTGAATCATATTCAACCCTTTTTTGTACGCCTCCCGGGGGGTTGAAAATTGTAACGTCAGCAAAATTGTTCTTTTTTGCAATTCTTGATTAAATGGCCCAATATATAGGAACTTTGTTCACACTCTCAATTTTTTCTTTTAATTCTTTTCGCTCCCGGTTTTATTCAAATAAAAGTCATTTTTATTTTACGTTTTTTTTTTTTATTATTCAAAGATTCAACCCCTTTTTAAACAATTTTTTTAAATTTTTGAAATAGCAACTTTCTTTACACTCTCAAATTTTTTTCATTAATTTCGATTCACTCCCGGTTTCTTGTAAATGAAAATCATTTAGAAAATTAAAAAGAAAATTATTCTAGACCAAAATGAAAAATATAACTTTGTTTTTGTTTTTGTTTTTTTCAATAATTTTTCTGGTCTCTGAAACTAATTTTTAATTACATTTTTTACGTCCGATAATTTAAAAACTCATTTCCTTATGTCGTAATTTTCGAAATGAAATCCAATTTAAGTCTGTTTTTTATTTATATTTTCTTTATTTTTTTTTTGGGTTTTTTTGAAACTCGTAAATTTTAACGATTTCTCCGTGTTGTTGCTGTCGGTATTTCAACCGCTGTAAATTATTGCAGAAGAAACAAAAAACTCTACAGACAGACAGACACATATTGAAAACGATAGGCTTTAAAGAAAATAAAACAAAGAAAATATTCGCGAAGGTGCGTAAATTTTCGGTTTATTTTCATAATAATAATTTTTTCTTATTTCACGTATTTTCGTTGCTGGTTTGTGTTTTTTTTTTTTTTTTTATTATTATTTGATTGTGATGCGGGCAATTTTTGTTATTGTGTTTTGAATATTGTCGTTTTTCTTGATGTTCTTTTTGTTGATAATTTCGAAGAAGGGCAATGAGATGCAACAAATCTTAATTTCTTAAGTTATGGGAATTTTATGTTTTTTCCGAGGTTTTTCGTCTGGTCGGATTTTTCGCTGGGACTACATTTTATCGGGGATTTTTTTTTTTTTCGTTGGCTCTTCACATAAAAGTGCTGTTGAAAAGGGTTTAGAATTTATCGCTGTTTCCGTCGTTGCCTTTATTAATTTGAATGTAAATTTGTTCCTTTCGAGGCGAACCTTCTTTCGGCTGTTCTTTTTATTACCCTTTTCTTTAAGATTATTCCACGTATGAAGTATTTTCATATATTCGCGTTTTTTTTTTTGAAATAACAAATAATAATAATAATAATAAAAAGAAACCAAAACCTTTCGAACTAAGAAAGGTTCCGCATAAATCTCTGCATAATTTTTGTTAAGGTCGGAGTCGATTTAAGGTTCTAAAGGTGAACCGGTTGTTTATTAGTTCGGGATAGCGTTTCCATAAGTGAAATGAACGAACTAGTTCGCAGTGAGTTCTGCTCCTTGTTCGTTAGTCTTCATGCATTGCAGTATACTTCTACACTGAGGAGTTTTTTTTAAGGTCATCACTTAGCCTACACTGCTTTCTCGCGAACTAGTGAACGAAAAGAACGAACTAGTTCGCGACGGATCGCAAACTGCAAATGATCGGTCACTATAGTGAACTAAAATGCGCAAGACTATTGTTTATGTTGTTTTTAAATTGTTTGTTGTTACTTCTTTCTCATTTTACAGTGATTTTATTAACCAAAATTTTTTTTTAATTTGCAGCCGGATCGCAATGGATGGAAAAATCACTGAAACAACAACAACAACAGCAACAGCAACATCAATAACAGCCGAAACTAATTCCCAATCGCCATCCGAATCATCAATCCGATCCGAATCGAAATCGCCGACTTCTTCACCAACTTCAAGAACGCTAACAACAATAATCGAACAAAACCTTTATCTAGTACAAAATAATTCGTCAAATTTAATAAAAAATAAACGGAAAAATTTTAATCCGCGTTGTGCATCGACAAACGATGATAACGAGAACGATCTTTCCTGCTTCGTTGGTAGCGCTGAACTAGCGCAATCTGTTGCGCCGACGGCCGAACAACAGCGCCATAGTACACCGCCATCTATATGTGAAACTGCCGGTAATCAAGTAAATGAAAGTCATGCAACCGAAACGAATATGACGTCAAATAGTACAATAATTCCGAGTAGTAGTAGTAGTATTAGTAGTAGTAACTTTAATAGTGTTAATTTAAGAAAACCCACAATCGGTAGCGATAATAGTGCAACAACAACAACAACAACAACAACGATATCGATGAATTGGCGTAAATTGCTCGAATCGTATCATCATCAACATCAACATCAAACACATCATCATCAACATCAATCGCACGAAAATAATGATCCGATCGAATCAATAAATCGTTCAGTTTCCAATCAATTGGACGAATTTAATAAACAATTCTATAAAATACCAAATACGAACTTTACAATAACAAAAACCCCGTCAGCATTTAACAACGATTTCAATCAACAACAACAAAAGCTAACAACAACGTCAACAACATCATCGAAAATATCGTCAACCGTTGCGCAATCAACGAGCGTCGCTCAATCCGATCCACAGTCGAAAATCGAATTCGCATACAATGCATTTAATGCCGTTCAGGAATTGCTCAACGTTTACGGATTGTCGATTTCGCCGGGCGATATTGTCGATGCGTTCAAGAAACAACAGCAAATTGTTGGTGAGTGAAATCAACTGTGTTTTGCTTTTTTTTTATTTTAAAATGTTTTTCTCAACAACTCGTACCAAACACCCTTAAATCGATCAATTGATTGATTGAACCCACACATCATGAACAATTTTGCCAGAATTTCGCAATGAATTTCAACAGGAATTTCACGATAGAATTCAGCAAGACTTTCATGACTTCGAGGAAGGAATTTCCACAGTAGATTTCATGATACAATTCAGTGGTTAATGTTGAAAAATTCCGCAGTAATTTCGTGTTTATTTTATTATCAATTTTCTGCTAGAATCTTGCAATGAATTTCAACAGGAATTTCACGATAGAATTCAGCAAGAGTTTCATGACTTCGAGGAAGGAATTTCCACAGTAGATTTCATGATACAATTCAGTGGTTAATGTTGAAAAATTCCGCAGTAATTTCGTGCGAAATCAAGTTCATTCTGTGACCAATTTTCTGCTAGAACTTTGCAATGAATTTCAACAGGAATTTCACGATAAAATTCATCAAAACTTTCATGACTTTGATCGTGAATTTTTTTTAACAACATTCGAAACATTCGAGCAGCTGGGATTTGAAACAGTCTCCCAAACGATTAATATCAGATGTTTGAAAACTTAAGGGATGCAGTAGAATCAAAAGAATAACCGGGCTATTTGGAATGTTATTTTTTACGTAGACCTTTTATTGTCCCTTAAAAAATCCAACGAATCCGATGACGAGACTCCAAAACTAATTAATCATGTCGGATTTTTTACACTTAAGAAATACTCTTCATTTCTCCCTTTCCTGAATCGGAAACTTTAATTTAATGATGTCCTCAAAAAAAAAAAAAGTCAATAAGAAAAAATCACTGTCACAATTCGTGAGAAATATTTCCATCATTAAGGAAATTTAATCGATTCCAGAAATCCAGTGGTACAAAAAAAAAGAATTTCATAATTCAAGTTTTAAGTTACAAATGAACAGATCCCGGAAAAAAGGGGTGAAGCAAAAAAAAAAAAAAAAAAACAGTCACGTATCCTTTTTGGAGAAAATTTCCGATCACATGAAATTCGAGACATTCGAAAGGAAAAACATTCCGAAGGGTTGAATTTTGTTAGTCCTGCGGTACGAGAAAAAGTGTTGATGATTACAAGACAAAAATGATCGATGGACTTTCTTCGGATTTTTCTTGGGATTTTTCTTTAGTTTTCATTTTTTTTTTCGGGTAATGATCGTGATGATGATGATGACGACGATCGGATTCCATTGATGTGAAATTGAAAGGAAATGGGGAGAGAAGAAATACTACAATCGAAAATCGGTTGGAAGGGTTTTTTGAAATAAAATTCCGGGATCCGTTGAAATTCAATATCATTAATTCCGGAAATGTTTCGATACGGTCGCGATGGTTTTCGATTGCTTGGGAAAAGGATATTTTTCTTTAGGTCAAGGTAAAAACAAGCTCCCCGAGATGATTAGCTCACAGAACGTATTGACGGTACTCAAACGGAATTCGATAGTGCCCACCCCTTCGGAAACTTACTGGAATTGGGAATTTTCTTTTTAAAGCCGGTGCTCTATCCATTCTCGAGTTTAGCCCTAGAAAAAATATCCCAATTGAAAGATGGAGACATTAATTTTTCCTTAACCCCAACGTCTCTCTCATCCCTTCCCCAATCAATAGTTCTTGTTTATGTGCTACTATTTGTGAATAATTTATTAGTCTTGCATTTGATCCGTACCCAAGGCCCTGTAAAGAAGAAATTTCGCAATAGGAAGATGGATGCATCCCGGATTCTATCATTAAAAAAAAAAACAATGATTCGAGAAATTCTCTCGACACCCTATTAATCATTAGCTTCTTAAATGCCTAAACTATCGTGTGAAAAATTCGTTTTTTTGCGACATCTTTACCTAAAAAAACGGATCACATGTTCGATAAGAAAACTGCACGACGGGCCTTGTGAAAGGGAGGGGAGAGGGGTGAATCCTATCCGATATTATCTTTTCGGTAAAACTGTGTAAACACAGTCGGCAATTTTTCAACCCTCCGGATGAAAATCTCCATCGGAATTTTGAGTACGAAAAGGTTACTGTTTTAACCCGATACGTTCGTCCTTTTTTTTTTTGTCGACCCCAGAGTTTAACCCAAAAGGTATCATCATCATCATTTAACCTTTAATAGGAAGTAACCTCTGTGCAGATTTTTGGTTGAATTAGCTTCGGGTCTCGGCACCTTTTACCCCCTCTCCCGAAGACGGGATAGTGTTGATTCAATAAGATCCTGGGATGATGATAGTGTGGTGGTCCCTCGAAGGGTTCGATTTGTGATGTGATTTTTTGAATAACGAATTTTGTTCGATTGATTTGTACGCAATTTAGTGTAAATTTTGTTGGGAGTTGAGTGATTAGTTTGTTAGCTTGATTCTGTAGTTGAAATTTGAGTGGATCTGTAGAACGGATCCACGGGCATTCTTTTAAACAGGTCCCCGTACTACTGGGCACCCATAGAGGGGGGGGGGGGCCAATCTGTAAAAAAGTCCACTCAAATTCAGTTCAACTGTTTTCCAATTTAGATTTAATCCCTTGTTCATTTCATCTGGCTCGCTTGATTTGATCCAGCTCGACGGATCATAAATTGTTCACGTCTTTTCCCAAAAAGACTGGCAATTTTTCGCTCCGGAAGAGCGGTTTCAGGGCACCATGTGCTAAAAAGCTAAAACAAGCGGTATCTCTTCCCGATTGGCCGGAACTACTAAAGCTCTGACCTAAAATTGAACTAAAACCGTCCGGACAAAACAGCGCTCCCAAATCAAAATTAGGTATTTCTTATTCGAAACAGTTTCAAATTTTCTTTATGCAAAAAAATCGTGCATCCGAATCGAAATGAACAGATTAAAAATCTTGAGCGCGTCTTTTTACCAAGATCCCATTGAATTCCAGAAAGCTAATTATTATCTAAGAGGGTTCGAAGACGTAAAACACACACTTGCGCAACAAAAACTGAAGAAAAAAAACGCCAGAATAATTTTGAAACCCAACATGCTTCCGGTGTAAGAGAAAAGAACGAAAAAAAAGAAGAAGTCGTCCCATACAGAAGTCGAACAAAAACAAGGGACAACAACAAAATCATAAGAACCCTGAAAAATTGTAAAGAATAAATCACCGAGAAAGGATTATTTGAGGAAGTGTTGGGCCTTCTCGTCTTATTCCCGACATCTGGCCCTGATATATTCAATTTTCTGTTGGTTTGCGTCTTAAATGGGGGTCTTTTCTTTCGGATTTCAAGATCTCAGAAAATAATTTTAACCCCTTTCCGTCGGTTTTGCTCAATGGATTTCTGTGTTTTTTTTTTTTTTATTCTCTGTATTCCGGAGGTACACGATACTACAAAAAATACATGTTATTTTTTTAATATGGTCTCTCTCTCTCTTTCTATGTACGGAAAAAAACAGTACATTAAATGCATTTATGAAAAATTAAAAATGAACAGAAAATCGGGGAAAAAAAAAACAAAATTCCCAGAAAGAAAAGACGGCAGCATTTTTATAAGATCTTAATGGTGACATATGGTCTTTCTTTTTATTCTCGCATTTTCTATGTTTGATGGCATTCGAATGCCCCGCGCGACCCACTTGAGAAAAATTATGAGGCCATAAAAAAAAAACTGAACCAAAAAAAAAGAGAAAATAATTACAAAATGCCAACTTAAGGAAACGGAAGAAACAGTTTCTAATTTTACATTAAGCAGAAAAAAGTTTAAATGCTATTTCTATGTAATTTTACAACTATTGGCGGAAATTTTACACAATCGATGCAAATTTACTTAGAGGTGATCAGCACTTAACTTGAGATTGAAATCTTCAAAAATTACGTAACAGTTGCATTCGAAAGAGAAAAGATTGAAAACAACAATTACAAAATCGTGTGCTTAAAATCACATTTCAGTGCGAATTAAACGTGGAAAATCTTTACGGGGAAAAAAAAACCGAAAACCGATTCGCCAAAGAAAATTATCTCATATTACAAAATCAGCTGTGTGAAATTGTTAATTGAATTTTCCCGAGTGATTTTTCACCGTCAATAGCGTGCACTCGATGTGCAAAAAACAACAACGTTGTTAATTTTTCTAGTTTGTTTTTTTCCCCTATATTTTTTTTTTCTTCGAAATTCCTAATTAGTTAAATGCTAATTTGATAGTGTCGTGTGTCATGACAGTCGAAGGTTTCTATTTTTGACTTGGAATATGTTTTCCTTCTTTTTTTTTATCTCACTTGTTGTGTAGAATTTGCCGTATGAAAGTAAACTTAGTAAGTAGTACGGATAAAAACAAAAAATTGAGATCATCATCAAATTATCACTAAGTTTCTAGCCGCTAAGTCTTGTTAATTAGTCTTTAGATAGAGCATCGTAATGACCATATTTTTTTCAAATACTATATTACGAAATCTATTCGGTTAATTTGTGTGTGATGAGAGTACTTCTGTAAGATCACTAGATATGCCGTAATATATTTTTTTTTTTTTTGTAAAATTACACAAAATTTACACAGTTTTACATAAATTACATATTGTAGTAGTAAAATTACAGAATAAAAATGTCGCAGCGATTAAATTTTATTGTGAAGTCCTCGTGGTACCTCAAAAGGTATCAGTTCATAGCACTATTGGTAAAATTACACAAAATTTACACAATTATCCGCTCAATTTCATGCGAAATTCATCACGAAATTTCAGCAAAAGATTTATAATGCAATTCGTACTGAAATTGTAGTGGAATTTTATCGTAAAATTTTTCACGGAAATTCTGTTGAGTTTTCTAATTTCTCGTGAAAGACCTGCTGATTTTTTTTGGATGAAATTTGAGTGGATCTTATTACCAAACTATATCATGAAATCTTTACTGATATTCCTTATGAAGATTCCTCAGAAAAGAACTGCTGAATTTACTTCCTGGTTTCATTTCCTAGTTAAATTTGTTTGTCATCAAATTCATCACAAAATTCATTTGTTCTGTTAAATATTATCATGAAATTCATGAATGCATTTCCTGCTGAATTTTTAAATGAATCTTCTGATGAGATATTCCTTGGAAAAGTGCTCCTGAATTTTCTCCTGCAGAGATATTCCTCGGCAAAGTACTGCTGAATTTTCTAATGAAATTCCCGCTGAAACTTATCACGGAATTTCTATTGAGTTCTACTAAATTCATTCATGAAATTATTACCTTTAGAGAATTCCAAAAATTTCATCATAAAACCGAAATTAATAAATTTTCCCATGTGATACGAAACTAAGCTAAAAAATTACCTTTTCATTCGATCTGAAAAACTTAAAGCACCCCCTGCAGTTCTTTTCTCAAAAAATTAATTTAATATGCTCCGCGCAAAAAGGTCTTAAATAAAATCCAAAAAAAAAAAAAACGTCAACACATCAGATAAAAATTGTAGTCAAATTTTAAGATCCGGCAAATTTTTTTGTTGACCCTAACCTCGACTTTTTATGGTCAGTTGGCAATCAAAACAAAATCTGCGACCCCTAAAAAATTAAAATCCCCTTGAATTGTTTTTTGTTCAGTTTTACCCCGTCTTATCTTTTTCTCGAATTGGCTTTTTAAAACGGACCGAGAACGAAGATCTCTTCACCCCAATCTAAGGGCCGAACAGTACAGAGAAACGTTTGAGGTCATCATCGAAAAAAGAAAGGGAAAATTATTGACCTGAAACGAATGATTTGGGTATTTAGGAAACTTCAAGGAAACCTGGAAGAAAATTATCGTCACTTTCGATTTTAAGGGTAATTTAGGGGTCAATATGGTTTCCTTTTTTGGTTCAGCTCTTTTGGTTGCGTTTTAAATTAAGATGTCAACTATGAACTGGATACTCAAAGAGGGGAATGAGACTCTTGGGTGGGAAATTTCCCCAGTATCTAACAAGAAAAACCGTCTAAGAAACTTAATCCTTTCGTTCGCCTCGAAAAAATAACTATCAGTAGTTTTCTCACGTCTATGCAATCTCAAAGCGTACAGCACTCTCCGATCGGGGGCCATACACGTAAGAGTCGACGAAAATCCCGAAAGACGATCCGGCCAAAAAATTCGTCAGATCTCAAAATCCTCAGGTTTCATCCGATATCCTATTTCCCCCCCGCGTACTCTTTCGAATACCGAAAAATCGATCAAATTTCAAAACATTTACAGAAAATATCCTTTAGCAAATATTACGTAAAATCTTCTACTATTCACAAAAAATCGCTCAAGAAAGGGTTCAAAAGGTTTCACATTTTCTTTTATCTGCGCGCGTACTCAAAAAAAAGAACCCATGAAATTCACGTCCTTTAAATCCTCCATGAGAAAATTAACCCCTCGCCTGGTCCCGAAATCTAATGAGGGTTGAAGAGAGATCTCGCATCAGATCGAATCCTTACACAATTGCTCAGACGATCATTTCTCATTTTTCATTCTTAAGATCTCCACTTTTTTGCTGGCCTGTCTTCGTGCCAAGAATCCGGGATATCGCAACCCCGAACTTATTAACCAAGAAAAAAAAAACACCCCGGTAAAAAAATGGATAAAACTGATAAACGGCGGAAAAAAAGAGGAAAATGACGAAACGATTTAAACTAAGGATAATTTTAGTTTTTACCCTCTATACCCTTTAAGTCACCACTGTGTCACAACCTTTTGAACCTTTTTTCGATGCAAAAAAAAAAAATCGGAGAAAAAAAGGATTTCAGAATAGGAAAGATTGCGGATTTCGAATCCCTAGTTGGTGTTTTTTTTTTCGGGGATTTAAATCCTTTCGATAGAGGGTTATAGATCGGTCCATCTTCGTGATGGTGCTGAAGATGGAAACCTTTCTTTTCACGCAGGATTTTTATTATTTATCTTACGCAATGCAATGCCAGATGATGAGACAGATGGAATTTTCTATTTGGCTGTGATTCCCGTTTTTTTTTTTTATGGGAAAATTAGGTTATTTTGTGAGAACGATATTAAGCCCTTGTCTTATTTAAATTTGGAACAAAACAAAGGGATCAACCCTTCGTCGAAGGTACATTTAGGCACTTAGGTACATTTAGGCACTGTGAGCCTCCGGTTTCCCTGCTGTTTGTGCAACACAATTTTGTTCAAATTTCCCGGTTAATTTCTGGTAGTGGAATTTATTTGAATTTAATTAAGTGAAAGCCTAAAACGCTGGTCAAAAATTTGGGGAGAAAAAAAAAAGTGATAATTTTTGGTCTAATTTTCGACAATTTTTCCCCCAAATAATTGATCGAATTTTGCTACAAAATCAACCGAGTACAGATGAAGCTGGAGTAGGAGAGCGCCACGCAATTGAAGAAACCCTTTCTCAAAACCCTTTCAATTTAATTTGAAATTTTATCAGGACTCACTCCCATACACTCTAAAAACAGCTTGTAAAAATACTTTGTACTTCAAGCAAAAATAAGTGGAAAAATACACAGTTTGTGTAATTGTACGTATTATTAGTGTTTTTTACCGCACAAGTAGGTAATATTACACAATAAGGTGGACAATTCAGAAAGTGCTTCATATTGTCCGGGAAAAAAATTAATTTGTGCCTGAAAATTGATCTAAACTTGTTTAAATATTTTTTAAAATTTTGGGAGCAGATTTCGAACAGATCCTGCTTGACATTGTTCGTGGGAAAAATTAAAACTTTTGTCTAGTGGCCCGAAATTGTGTAAACTTTTTTTTTTCAAATTATGTTAGCAGATTTTGAACAGAAACTGCCTTACATTGTTCGAGAAAAAATTAAATTCGTGCCTCAAAAGTGGTGGCCTATTTTGAACAGAAACTGCTTCGGTAAAAAATTTAATTGTTGCCTGAAATGTGGCCTAAAATTGTGTATTTTTTTTAAAAAAAAATTCTGGGAGCAGGTTTTGAAAAGAAACTGCTTTACATTGTTCGGGAAAAAAATTAAATTCGTGCCTCCAAAGTGGCATAAAATTGTATAAATGATTTTTTTTTTTTAAATTCTAGTAGCAGAATCTGCTTTATATTGTTCGGGAAAAATTTCGAATTTTTGCCTGAAAAGAGATCCAAATCTTATTTAATCTTATAAGAAATTGCTCTTCTCAAAAACTCAAAACGATGCCATCAAAAAAAAAAAACAAAGATCTCATGGGTTTTTCTCGAAAATTGGAAAAATAGGCGTTACCTTTGTACCACCTTTTTTTGCCCGAATCCCGGAAAGGAAAACCCAACCAATCTCATCCCGGCGAAAGCCAGGTCAGTGGCCAATCTTCACGCGACTAGACAGATTTCAGACAGAAAGGACCCGAAATACTAAGGGTAGTTTTTATTTCGGTTTTGAAAGGTTTTCCTACCCCGGGAAAAAAAAAACCGAGAGAAAAGTGAAAATTCTATTCGATACGGCGTACACACTGATTGAATGTTAAAAAAGTAACACGCACCCCGTAAAAAGAGGAATGTTGAGCGCCGCTTATTTTTTTTTTTTTGGAATGAAAACCCTTTTGAGAGTACGGGAAAAAAAAACGATACCTGAAATTATGAAGAGGTCCCCTTGGTTGCGTGTGTATTTTCCCATTTTAGGGAATTCCCTAAAAAATTAAGAGAAATTGAAACCGAATCGATTGGAAGATCAGTTTGCGTTCTATCGTCAAACTTGAAACAACTTAATTTCAAAAAAGCAGAACCTTTGCTCTCGCATTGAAAGCAGTTTTGGAGATTTGAAAAGTTCTTGTTTCACCAAACCCCCCCCCCCCCCCAAAAAAAAAACAAACAAACATTCCCATTAAAATAACTTTTTATTGCAAGAATTTTTACTTGATTTTGGAATGGAAATCGTAACACAATTATTTTTCTTACAGCAATTGTTGAAATCATCAACACTAACAACAACACCGTCGTTACTTCTCTCATCCGATGAAAAATTACTAAAAGAGAATCTTTTTATGTTTACAGGTGGATGCCCGCAACCGCCAACACCGCCACGTACACCAATCTCATCAACAATTATTGCGTCAACGTCGTCAACAAATGGCCAGCAGCAGCAACATCATCATAAGCAACAAACGCAACAGTATCAGCAGCAACAACAACAACATCAAAATTCGTCGAATTGGTGTAAAAGTGGTAACGAGAACAACGATGATTTTGAAAACGAGGAAAACGACGATACACGACGTTCTAGTACACCACTTATAACGCTCGCGCCCGTATCAAAACTAATGGCATCGACGTCACCAACGCAAATCACTCATCACGATCAGAACATCAACAACAACAATAACACCAATATCAATCATAATTCGCATAGTAATTGTTCGAACGATGATTGTGGCGACGAATCGACAACAATCGATGACGACGATGACGAAATTGGTGAACAGAATAAGCGAATTTTCAACAATCATCATCACTACAATCATCACAGTAATAACAGTAACTTTAGCGATCGTGACGATGAATCGCGAAATTTATATGATCGGTGTTTTAATGATGATTCGAACGTTTCATCAACGGACGATCCGGGCAGTGATGATGTTGGAATTGGTGAAAGGAGTGATAGAGGCGATGGGGTCGGCGATGGTGATCGTGGTGGTGGTGGTGGTGGTGGTGAAGGTGGTGAAACGAGTAGTGGTGTAAATAGTTGTAGCAGTATTGCGCGTTTGTCAGTGAAAAATGTTGAAAATTTGTTGGATAAGTGTTCGTTGGTGAGTGGTTCGCACTTTTGTGATTTTCAATTGTGTTTTCATTCATTTCCGTTTCGATTTTCTCAATAGAATTTTTTTTCACCAATGCTGCAATTGGCACAAATGCAAAACGAGGATAAGCAGCTGCACAGTGAGTTTAATTTTACTATTATTTTTTTTTTTTTATTGTTTTCATCAATTGTTGGTGAAGAATGATTGTTGAAATAAAACGTTGACGAATATATGAAATTTTATTCTGTAGATATCGATTTTATAGTCATATATTTGCCGTTTTTTTTTCTTAGTACTAAGTTGAGTTGGTGTATATTCTATTTAAGGCCTAGTTGAGAAAAATATAGAGGAAGTGAATAGATACGAGATAGAGGGGAGTGTATTGTTGAAAATTTGGGGTTATATCGTTGAAAACGTTAGGTTCCTTAATCATTTTAGGCGCCTATTTTATCACCATTCATACGACGGTTAATTTCTTACTCTAGCTTAAACCATTTCAAAACTACGTGGCTTTTAACGAAACCACTTCTTGCAATTTTTAATACAGTGCCGAAGTCTAGCAAAAGTTGTAATGCTTTACAGATTTGCCTAGCAATTCATTTAAATTTTTTAGGCAGTAAAATAATAGTTGCGCAACAGACCGAGATGCATTTGTTGTACTAATTTTCTTCTTCTTCCTTCCCATTCCTAAAACAGATTAAGTTCTTTATCCCCTTTCCTCTTCACGGGATTAACTAGATTTGATTTCGTACGTACAATTGACTACAGTTTTTCAGTACCGAATCGATTCTCGAAAAAGTGATACAATATTTCTTGAGAAAATTCCTAGGTCTCGGAGAGTAATATTCGCCATTACTCTCACGTGTAATGAAAGTGAGTAATATCAATTTTTCTTTTCCATATAGTCAATGGAATACCAGAAAAAAACCGCACACGAATTCAAAGAAAACAACACATTAGAGCGGCGCATTAATAAATCGAGCTTAGGCGGAATTCAGAACAAAAATTAATGACGCTTAATTAAGTCTTCCGTATGCAATACTAGGGGAAAGATTATTCCCCCAAATATTGTACAAATTCCACTCGTCTTCCACACATACTTTTCATCATTCGAAAAAAAAGACACATACAGAAAAAAAAAAAGAATTTACGACAGAAAACTCTGTAATGTCGTATTTTATTTATTCTTTTTTCTTTTTTTGTTCTGTGTAGTGCGGCCGCACTGTGATGCTTTGTCGGGAACTGACAACCACCACCACCACCACCACCACCATCATCATCATCATCATCATCCATATCTCGAACCGTATTACACATTTAAAAAAGCAGCAATTTAAACCAATAAAGGCTTAATTTACAAATCGTGGGAAATATTAAAGCAACTTTGATTTTATACAATTGATACAAATTGAATGTAAGTGCCTTTTTAGACACACACATTTGAGCAAAAAAAAAAAAAAAACGAAACAAAATAACAAAAATAATTTACATTTATCCAGGATAAATTTTGATATTAAAGAATTATTAAAATTCCTGATATCTCAATCAGTCCTCCGACCTGATTGGTTCTATCAATTTTAATAGAATCAGCAATTCTTAACTAATTCGGTTTTTCAGTACCGAATCAGAACTGTGCAAAGTCATAGGAAATTTCTTGAGAAAATCAGTTCAGTATTTCGCCGGTTTCGGACAAACTCCAGTTTTGAATTCGTGAAGTTTGCGGTGGAGTTCATCTAGAGTACGTGTAGCGACCGACTGAGCTGTGTTTTTCTTTGACGATTTGGAAGACCTGAGGTCGATAGGGCAGAATAAACTAGTCAAGTTTTTAGGGATTCGGATTGTTTAGGGAGTGTTTGGTGACCTACGATGGGCACTTTTGGTGCCTAGTATGCGTGGTGGCTTAGCAGCGCTTCGCCCCTTCCTAAAACTAAAACTAATCTTCAAAATTTTTGAATCGAAACCAACTGAAAGAAAAATACAAATGTTTACAAGACAATCGGCTGTGACTTGTGAATTTTTCTTGACTATTGTCTTCACGTTTTCAAGTTCTTAGAACTAGTACTGTATCAGTACTGCATAAATATCTCTGTTCAGTACTAAATGAATTCTATTTAGCTACGTTTAGACCTATCTGGAAATATTCTGAATGTCTTTCTATACTGGCAATGAGACAATAGTGGAAAATCAATTTAATGCAAAAATAAGGATTTTTTTTTAAGGTGGAAACCATGAATCAATGAAATATAACATTTTCTTTCCGCCGAAAATTAACCGGATTAAAACTCGCAATCAACACAACAGAAAAAAAATTGTGTAAACTTGCTTCTTAAAATTTTCGAATAGTTTGGGTTTACTTAACAGCGACACGACATACCCAAAAAAATAAATAGAGAACAAGGATTTACTCGCCCATCCCCTTCCCCCCCCCGCCCCCCGGTGGTCAATCGACACCAAAATATACGCATTAAGAAACTCTATACCACCCCCTCTCTCAATTAATTTCGATTAAATTTACTTTACAGTCAAAACATCAGAAGAACCAATTTAAGAGAATTTAATGCGGCGATCTTCAGGTTCGTTTTTGTTCTCGATCATGGAAAATATTTTCTTTTAATATCTTTTTTTCTTCTATTTAAATTTTTTTCCTGCCTTTTTGAGAGTAAATTTCTGCCGGCTAACGGTGGTCAGACGGACAAATAGATTTCTTCTCTCAGCTCTCTAGTCAGCTTCAAGGGTAGTTAGGTTGAGAAGGGTGAACTGAAGCACATTGCCACAGTCCATCACGAGAGATCACTGCGGATCCATTGTGTTCACGGGTAGTTACTCTCAATAGTTTTTCACCGAAAGAAATCTGTGCCATATCTCAAAGGTCTTGTGAGCTACAACCCTTCAAGCACATTTGGGTATGCCGGCGCACGGCCGGCGGTCAGACGGACAAGTATTTTTGCGGGATAGTCCCAAAACAGAGCAATTTTTTGTTTTTAAATCAGTCGGTACTGTATGAGTTCCGTACCGGCGCATAAGTTCGATGGGTGAAACTAATTTCGTTTACCCTAAATCGGAAAATGCACACAATCTTATAGAATGAAATTTCTTTCACCCCACACCACAACTCCATCCCCCTTCCCCTCCTGTGTCAAATTTTCAATTAACTTCTAAATGCCGGTATATTGTAAAATTCAAATAAAATTTCCTCAACGAAAACATCCTGTTTTATGTTCTAAATTCTGTAGAAAAAAAAAATTAAATTAACCGAAATTAAAATCTAGTTTGTTCGAAATCGTTGCCATTTTTGACCCCATTCGAAATTACCCTCAAAAAAAATTGTCGTGGCGATATTTTGGGCGTTTCTTTTGAAAATGATCTTCAAATCACTTTGAGGCCAAAAATACCGCAATAAAATCCAATCAATCCGATTTTCACTTTAATTTAATTTAACTTGTTTTTTTTTCGGACTAAATCACCCCTCGTCCCTTCCGACCTCCCCCCTCTAAATCGAATACCCCAATATTCTCTAATCGACTTAGAATCTTCCCAAAAATTTCCGTATTATAGTCTGAAGCTGAAGCAAAGAACACCCCCCCCCCCTCCTCCTCACCATCTTTCTCCGCGCGCGACCCTCTTTCTCCTTCACACCCCCTTCCCCTCGCACTATCCTCTGGCTGTTCTTTTCAAACGGCCTCACCTTGTTACCGTGTATCGCGCGCGCTCGCTCACATTATCACAATTAAAATTAAATCGTGCACAACGGAAAATTCTCTCTAAATCGGAGCGGAATTTTCTAAATGTTAAATGTTCTTGGCAGAATAATTGCAATCGAATCGAAAACATTTTCGAGAAAAACCGACGAGAAAAAAAAGGCACTCTCCCATGCAAACCGTGGATACCAAAAATACATAAAATCAAAAATATACACGGATTCTATCGAGGCGCGCAATGTGACAATAAAAAAAACTAAAAACCACAAAAAAAACAACTGAACAAAATCAACAAAAATACAAACAAAAAAACAAACCGAATTTCGCGAATTAAGAAAATTCTAAATTTAGTCGAAATCGGTTGGAAAATCGTCGCTGTACTTGTTTTTCTTTAGCGCGCGCCACAGCGGATAATTCGATTTTTCTTTTGGGATTCTGTGGTCGCGTGTATTTTGAAGCAAAAAAATCCGCGGCTAATCCTAAAACAAGAACGGATTTTCGAATTTTCGAATTTTCGAATTTTCGAATTTTCCTTCTTTTCATGTCAATAAAAATTTTGCGAAAATTGCCCAAAAATTTTCATACGCATAGTAACAATTAGCGATGGGTCGTTCCGGAGTGAACTGTTCCAAAAGAACACTTCATTGACGCGAGTGTGAGTGGAAGTAACTGATTACGTTTTGGTGAACTACAGTCTCATTGGGTACGTGACAAAAAATAAAGATGATACGCCCATGTTCGTACTCTTCCTAGATGCGAAAATAAGGTTCAACCTCTTTTCAGTACTTTGGAGGTTGAATATTCTCCCGAAATTTACGGGTGTTTGTGTAAGAAGCCTTCAGAAGGGATGATGAGGAAATATATGCGAAAACATTTATCCCCTTTTCAATACTTGGAAGGATGTGATGGCGGGGGTTTCATAAGCAGCTTGCGGATGGTTTAAACTATTTAGTCCGTGAATTCACTGAGATTTATTGAATCTTTTTTTTTGTGAATATTTTACAACCGTTTTGTGAATATCTTACGACCCTTTTATGAATATTTAAAGGCCACATTTTGAAGGACTTCTACACAGCTGCTCGTATCCTTCGTAGATGCAAAAACAGGTTCAACCCCTTTTCAGTACTTTGGAGGTTGAATATTCTCCCAAAATTTACAGGTGTGAAGAAGAAGCCTTCATAAGGGATGATGGGGAAATATTGTATATGCGACATTTATCCCCTTTTCAATACTTGACGGAGAATAGGGGTTGAATAGCAAAACCCCCTAATTGCTTCCATGGCGTTTGAATAAGTAGCTTGCGGATGGTTAAAGCTATCTTGTCCTAAAAGATAACTCGCGAATAACATTTTAGTAGTGTTCAGGGTTATTGATCAAAACTTTCAACGGAAAGAACTAGAGATAGGCTTTGGATTTTTATTGGGACAGGTTTTCAATGCTTAGAACGAGGTAGGAGATTTCTTCAGATCGGAGTTTGTGGGATGGACCAAGTTAAATAATCTCCAGTTTAGAACTTAGGACATGACTCGATTTGAATAAAAGTAAAAAAAATCCTTTTTGTTTGTTTAATAGCCGAAAGTATGAAGTACCTTACAAAATTCTCATCGTACCTCGATTGTAAGACGGACGCGTGCCAGGTGGAAAATCTACGTGAACACTATCACTGCTACGATTTACCGTGTCTCGGTAAGACGCTCAGTAAAAAGGAGGAAATTATTCGGCACTTGAAATGGCATAAGAAGCGTGCGGAAAGTTTAAATCATGGCTTCTTAAGGTTCTCGTCTTCGGACGATTGTAGCGTTACGTTTAGCGCGAACTGTACGCATAATCGCAAACAGACGCACTATCATTGCTTTCAGCCGAATTGCGACAAGGTTTACATTAGTACGAGCGACGTACAAATGCATTCGAACTATCATCGAAAGGATTCGGCCATTTATCAGGAGGGCTTTCAACGATTCCGGGCGACTGAAGAGTGTAACGCCGACTATTGTATGTTTTCCGGTCAGCGAACAACGCATTTTCATTGTCGACGCGATAATTGTCGTTATACGTTTAAAAATAAGGCGGATATGGGTGAGTTTAGTGGTGTACTCGCTAGCATCTCGAGCTGAGACACATTCAGCCGAGACACAAAGCCGAAATTGTGTCTTCGGTGTGGATGTGTGAGTAGTTTTCGATGGTACGACAATTGAGTTTTCTTTATTCTAGAAAAGCACAAATCGTATCACATCAAGGATCTTCAATTGGCGCGTGACGGCTTCAAGAAGTTCTTAAAAACCGAATCGTGTCCATACGAACGGTGCCGTTTTTCACGTATTTGCAATCATATCCACTGCGTTCGCGAGAACTGCCACTACGTGTTGCACTCGAGCGGTCAACTGTTGAGTCATAAGCGCAAACATGAGCGTATTGATTCGGAGCAGGCGTACCGCCGCTTCAAAATGGTTCAGAAGGCCGCTGTTGCCGGAATGGTTGTTTCCGGTTCGAGTCAGGATCTAAGTCAGCAGTTTGTAACATCGACGCCGTCGACACCATCGACTTCATCGTCAACGGCCATTTCGCCCGACCTCCAAGTTCTGTCCGGCCTGACCGTTTCGTTTGCGTCTAAACCGTCCGAGCCGGTGCATCGTGTTACCCAATCGTCACCGGTCGATATGAGCTTACTGTACAACAATTCTCAACTTCCGTTGGAGTTTCTCCAACAAATCCACCAACAACGGCAGCAACTATTCCGTAACATGGACGAAGTGCCGGCGAACGCTGCGTCAACGACAACGCCAGTACCGCATGGCGCCGGTACAAATGTTGTCGACGAAATCGAACAGATGATTCGCCAGTACTTTACCGATAATTGCAGCCGGCAGCAGTCGACGCAGGCGTCAACCGCTTGCGCCGGATCCGATCAAATCGAGCCGCTCAACTTAAATCTGAAGAGTAGCGGTTCAGCGTCGGATCCCGGTAAAATGGCGCACGATCGAATCGAATGCTTCATGACGACGACAGAGTCACACTTGCACTGCTTGATTAAAAATTGCGAGGCGGTCGTACCGCGTAGCTTGGCGGACATAACCGAACACATGCGAATGCACGAACTGAACCGGAACGCCGAGAGTATTATGCAAAATTCGAATCTTCTTCAGATCACCTCGATCGAGGGCTTCTTCAATCGGAAACGCGGCAGGCCGCCAAAAAATCGAGTTGTTGAGGTCTACAACAATGTGAGTTTATTTAAAACAAAAAATAAAGCAAAAACAGCAATTGTTCATTTTTCTCCATCACAGTCACAGTCGCATCAATCGCCGCAAGCGATCTTCACCAGTTTCAAATTGGAAAAGACGCTCAGCGATCCGCACATGCTTTCCCCGATTGCCGCAACCGGTAGCAATCAACAACAGCAATCTTCTTCGCTGGCTACTACAGCTCAATCGGCTGCCGAGACCACCCAACATTCGACCGAAAGTATTGCCACCTTACATGGCGATCTTGCGGCCGGACGAATTAAAATCTTCCACGAATCAGAAAAGTGTTGCCCAATCGACACCAGCAGCGCCACCACGTGCATCTTCTCGCAACAGATGCATTTCCACTGTAACTTTTCGCCGCGATGTCATTTCGCGACGAAATACGCCCGAGCGATGGAGCGACATCTTCACGAATTTCACGGCGGCTTTCAATCGATGCCGCTTCCCGGTTCCGAGTATTTCGATCAGGTTGTCGATTGTCGGATTTTCGGATGTACCAATAGTCGGGTAAGTTCGTAGGCGGAAAAAAGGCACACCGCCGCTCCCAAAAAAAAAAAACAAAAAAAACATCCATCCTAATTAGGAAATCCACAGGTAAACAGCCATTACCATTGCATCAAGTGCCAGCTATCGTCGTTCTCGCCGGCCGAAATCGAACGGCACGTAGCGACAGTTTGCGGTCAACGGAAACCGGTCGGCATTTCGTCGTCCGGTACATCTGCAAGCGAGAAATTACTAAACAGCCTACTGAACAATAATAACGCGATCGAGAATAGCCGAGGCGAAAAAACCAATCCGCGGAGTGGCGAAGATTTCGAAATACGAGCGTTAAACCAGCAGCAACAACAACAACAACATCACCACGACGAACCGTTGAATGTAAGCGGCGAGAAATCTGCCGAAGATGCCGAACTTGATTGCAGTCTAGTCAAATCCGAGTCCAGTGAAGACGAGAGGGTTTCAGGTAAGTGAGACTGAACTATTTTGGGGGATACAACGTCTGCTACTAGGTGAGGGAGAGGGGGTTGCTTCTGGAGTCCGGCGTACGAGCTATTCCTGAGGAAGCGACACCACTGTTTAGAAGGAGTGCTTCTGTAGCTCACCCTGGCTCCCTATAGTCTCTGAAGGAGGGGTGTCACATCTGCAGTCCGCTTACGAGCCATTCCTGGGGATGTGATAAAACTGATCAAAAGGAGTGCTTCTGTAACCCAGCCTGGGCTCCCATGGTCCTTGTTGGAGTGTTAGCCAGCGGGGGCTGGCTTCTGCAGTCCGCGTACAAGCTATTCCTGGAAACGCGATACTACTGTTCAGAAGGAGTGATTCTGTAGCCCAGCCTGTGCTCCCATGGTACCTGTAGGAGTATTATGCAGGAGGAGGGGGGTCGCTTCCGCAGTCCGCGTACGAGCCATTCCTGCGGACGCAACACCAACGCTCCGAAATAATGCTTCTGTAGCACACCCTGGCTCCCTATGGTCTCTGAAGGAGGGGTCGCGCTTCTGTAGTCCGCGTTTGAGCCATTCCTGGGGACGTGTGACCACTGTTCAGAAGAAGCGCTTCTGTAGCCCGGACTGACCTTCCCATGGTTCCTATGGGCGCAATTCGGGCAAGGCGACTCTCTCTTCGAAAGATGCCGGAACCGCACCATGCAATCGAATGTAGTCATTAAATTTTTCTTTTTAATTTTTTTATAGTAGTGCGAGCTGCCGGAACCTACTTTCCACAAAACAGTGAAAACACAACCGAACCAGGTACGTCATCGTCCTTTTCAACTAATGCCGCTCACGTACCAGCGGTGGCACCAACGGATCCCAGCGGGATTCTACAATGCCAACGGCCATTCTGTAAGCTCAAAAAGAAGATGCATCAACACTGCGAACTCTGCAATCAGGTAAGTCCGTTCGAAGTTCTGATCAAAAAAAAAAACCAGCTCGTTCATTACGACAATGTCCTGCTCCAGGCGTTCTCGGATAAAATCAAGCTGGACATCCATCGACTGAAGCATTCATCGACTCGATTAGGTCATCATCTCGACTCGGAGAAGGAGATCGCATCGATAAAGGTCGAATCGAATCCCGACGATCAACCGCAAGATCTTACGAAGCAGTTACCGTCACCATCACCGCCACTCCTAGGTCTGCCCGCTCTGCCGTCTGCGGCCACCGCCGCCGGCCTCGATCAAATCCTTCCGCCCGATTTCGTCGATAATTTCTCGATGCAAAACATCCACTTGGCCCATCTTGTCCTCTACCAACAGAATCCTTTCTACTATCAAAATTTCTATCCATTCCTCGGCTCGCAAAATCTTTCCGGTTCGCTGGCGCACGCCGAACTCATCCAATCGCAGTTTGCCGGTGCCGTCGATGTTGCAACAGCAGCAGCAGCAGCTGCTGCCGCCGCCGCCGCCGCTGCCGCCGCTGCCGCCGCTTCCGATCAATCAGTCGCAAAATTATCGGGAAACGCATCAAAACTGATGAAGTCGATCGATCCGCAGTCGTTGCCACCAACGGGTTTTCCTTTCGTACCGACCGTTACGACGCCAACGTCCGCAACGAATTCAAGCTCGAACGTCGTCGGACCGTTCGAATTGCCGAAAATTCCGCACGATTTGTTTGCTGCCGCTGCAACAATCGGTAAACATAAAAGAAAATCGTCCGATGACTACAAGTGCGGAACAATCGGGACGGCCAGTCGTCTTATCGAGCTCGGGATGCAGCCGGCTAAGAAAATTCTCAAGACCAATAAACACGGTAACTTTAAGATCTTCAAGGACGAACCAATTCCGCATGGGTATCTCAAGTTTCGCTTCAACGAGGACTGCAACTTTCCGAATTGCGGCTATCGAAATCATCAGTCGCATTTTCATTGTTGCCGCAACGATTGCTTCTATAGTTTTTGTGATAAGACGCGTTTTGTGCAGCATACCGCGCGGCACGAGCGTCTCGACAAGCTGATGGGTGACGACTTTAAGCAGTTTCGCGCGAATATGCGATGTGGCTACGAGGATTGCGCGTATAGTAAAAATTTAGGTAAGTCCCCGTTTTTTTTTTTTAAAACAGATTGAACAAAATTTTGAATTTGGCGCCACCGAAGAGGCACAGTAAGAGCTTGTGCGATAGGCCGCAGCGGACATTGCGCTTGCAACTGGCAGATTGTTTCCGGAAATTCCTTTGTTGGGCACTGTGGTGCTACCCTTCTTCCCAACCAGTGCTTTCCAACTTTCTCGTAACTGTCCAACTGGCCAATTTTATCTTGGCGCCACCGAAGAGGCACAGTAACAGCTTGCGCTATAGGCCGCAGTAGACGCGCAACTGGTAGATCGTTTCCGGAAATTCCACTGATGGACGGTGTCGTACTACCCTTCGTCCAGCCGTAGCCTTCCAACTCCCTTCAAACTCTTCTCCTCCGGCGCCCTACCAGTTCAGTTCAGTCGAATTTTCTCGCTTTTCTTTCAGCCATCTTCCGTCGACTAGCTCAACTAACTTTTCTCTCTGTTTTGCAATCCCCTTTTCCGACACAGGACAAAACAACAAATCGTCGCATTTCCATTGCTTGAAATGTAACTTTATCTGTTCGGACACAAACAAAGTGGTCGCCCATCGGCGACAGCACAGCAAAATGGAATTCATTCGGATGGCCGGCTTCCGGAAAGTGGCCAATAACGAAAAGTGTACAACAATCGGAATGGGCGGTAATGGCAGCACGAATCCAGGCGAACACGACACGGGTGCCGCCAACTCAACGAATAGCTGTGCCGAATGTGCGTACAGTCTGAAACAAACGCACTATCATTGTCTGGTTTGCGATTGTAGTGTCCTCTCGCGGGCACAATTGGGCTCGCATCGACATCGAGTACAGTAGCGGCGCATCGAACGTTGTACCCGAGTGATGGGGATCTGTAGAGAAAAGAAGAAAGACCCTTGACTTATTTATTATTTCCAATGTAAATCATTTTTTATACGCGTATATAAAGACAACAAGACGAACAAAGACAAATTATTTCTTAGACTAAATAAAAAAAAAAAGACAGTATAAGCCGCCATTTTTTTTTTTTCATAAATCTAGAGTTGTAACTTTTGTTTAGTTTTAGGGCATGGAGTGAACAATTGTGTTTTATTTTTAGTATATTTATTTGAAAAGATACAAACAGACAAAAAACAATCGAAAACTTCGGCGCCATTTAAATTTCATTCTTGTTTACCCTCTGTACATTTTGATTTCTTTTTCTGTATTGTTTTTAAGACTTAAGACTTCATTCCTGAATGCGGACTTGACCTTTAAAATAAATACTTTATTTTTGTTATAAAATAATAAAGTAAAGTTAGTTGAAATTTTCGAATGTTTAAAGCAACTGTTAGAGTCCCTCGTCCCTCACACCCTTTCGGTGTAGAAATGTCCATTCCGGTTTTTTTTTCCCATTTAGTGATCATGAAAAAATAAAAGACAATAATAGAGATAAACAAAAAAAAAAAACAGTAGTAACAATTGCATAAAATTATATTCTTAAGAACAAACAAAATCGAAAAGAAAAACTTAAGCACTAAACAACGTTTTGTCGCCATTTTTTAATATATATATAACATTTAAAAGAATTCTACTCAAGTTATGACCGCAATTTATTTATAAATAAGACGGAAAAGAAGACAAAAATACCGTTACTATGTTATTAAATAATTATATTTAGAAAGTTGATAACTTTTCTTGTAGTCATTCCAGTTTAGTGCCATATCGAAACTTGTACTTGTTTCCTTCGTCTGCTTTACAAACTCGTCTGAATAATGTAAAAAAAAAACTAAAAAAAAAAAAAATTTATAAAAAAAACACGTTAAACAAAACTCTTTAGAATTAAAACGGTTCCAATAAATTAAAAAATCGAAGAGAAGAACTAAAAACAAATAAAACCGATATGAAAGTAATAATTAAAAAATAATTTTAATTTATTGAATTAATATTAAACTGTATTATGTTTAATTTTGTATAAAAAAAACACACACACACACCCACACACAAACAAACCTTTTGCCATTCGGCTAATCCCTCCTCGTACTCCATCAAATTAGAATATTGTTAAATAAGCGAATTAATTATTAAAAAAAAAAAATAGAATTTATTCAATTTATAAAACTGTGTAAAGGCTCACATGTGAATTTAATTTTTAAAATTGCATTCAACTTGAATAGTTAAAGTATTTATTTTTAAAAAGACACACAAGTATATAAATAATATTAAAAAAAAACAACAACAACAACATAGAAATAAGAACAAAAGTATATCAGAAAAGACGAAATAAAATTGAATTAAAAAACCAAACAAACACACAAGAAATATAAAGAATTAAGAATTTTCCAGGAAAACAGCTGGAACATTCAACGCTCTTTTATTGGCCCCCTTGATTGGAAAAAAATCCCAAAATTACCGCTACCGGGAAAAAAAAGTTTGAGAAACGGTAAGAGTTAACCTGTGAATTACATAATTTCAGTTTCAGCTTCTATAGACTCCCTTGAGCATCACCGCAATGTCGGAGTACTTAGTATTTACTACCGATTTTTTTCATGGTAAATGTTGTAAGGAACTAAAAGAACTTATTCTCCCACTCTTAGTCACCCCCCCCCCCGTAACACTCTCCAAGCTTCACGCGCCCACGAGTATACCGTTCAGCACCATTCGTGGCGAACAGTGAAATTTAGGCAGTCCTTTATCCCCCAAACATCAATAATGTGAAACGCATTGCCAGCCGATCTATTCCCTGATAAGTATAACCTTCAGCAGTTCAAAAACAACGTCCACCGATACTTTAGACGCTTCCCTCCTGTTCCACCGCCCTAAATTCCCTAACACACCATTTTATCCTCACCCTATGTCGTTATAGCTGTGCAATCGCATTTAAGGGTGACCTCCCGAAGTTATAACGACGGCTGTAAAAAAATAATAATAATTGGATCCTATTCCGGGATGCGGTCTGGGGGTTGAAAAGGGAAAAAATAAAAATAGGTGATTATAAAACAAGCGCGTGGATATGGAAAGATATTCGATATCTGATCAGATCTGAAAATGAAAAGTCTACAACCAATTTACACCCCTTTAGAGGTCGAATTTTAAAAAATCTTGAAAACACTTTCTAGGTATTTAAGTGAGGAAATTGTGGCATAAAAATGAAGTCAATATTCAATAAGACCTAAGAGATGTGACGGATTTCGTGAATATATAACCCTTCCGGATATGAGAGATATGGCTGAATTCGTGCAACCCGTTTACACCCCCTTAGGGGTCGAATTTCTAAGAATCTTGAAAACACTTTCTAGGTATTTAAGTGAGGAAAGTGTGGCATAAAAATGAAGTCAATAGTCAATAAGACCTAAGAGATGTGACGGAATTCGTGAAAATATAACACTTCTGGATATGAGAGATATGGCTGAATTCGTGCAACCCGTTTACACCCCCTTAGGGGTCGAATTTTCAAAAATCTTGAAAACACTTTCTAGGTATTTAAGTGAGAAAAGTGTGGCATAAAAATGAAGTCAATATTCAATAAGACCTAGGAGATGTGATGGAATTCGTGAAAATATAACCTTTCCGGATATGAGAGATATGGCTGAATTCGTGCAACCCGTTTACACCCCCTTAGGGGTTGAATTTCTAAAAATCTTGAAAATACTTTCTAGGTATTCATATAAAGAATCCGTAGAATAAAAAGGAGTTCAGTATTTCGAAAGACCTAGTAGATATGACGAAAATCGTAAAAATATATGCATTCTACTTTAACTGTTAATTTTTTTTTGCCTCCCTTCCGAACGCCAATGAATATTTAAATTTTTTTTTTAATCAAAATTCCTTTTCTAGTTGATTTACATATACACACCGAGTTTCAACTTTCTAGCATATGCCGTTCTATAGTTAGGAAAAACACTCCCCACCCCCGTAGCGTGCTACTCTAAAAAAAAAATCAATTTTTTCCAACAGCTCTATCTAAATACCAAGTTTATGCCTTATATCATTATAGGTTCGATATACACATTAAAAGTTTTTCCTTTTCACCCTTATCCACCCTCACCCTCTACACCTATATCTCCAATTTTTTCCCTGCTACTGTTCTATTGGGCCTATTTGTGGTAAAAAAAAAATTGAGCATCCATCTGTCCTCCCCCTTATACCAACACCCTTCTAAAACTACCAGTCGTAGAGGTTCACCCAATCTACCCACCATAAAAATTTCATGATAATACATCAACGGGTTTGGGAGCAACACGTCTTCAAACTAGTTTGTGTACGGCGGACGGCGTACAGACGGACATTTGCCTTTTTAGGGTCTGCTACATAGTCCTTAAAAGTGAAAATACAAAATTTCAGGGTATCAAATTTTTTTCAAAATTTCCAGTCTACTTTTATTATATTAAAAGATAATAAAGTAAAAAGACTTGAAAAATTGAAAGTTTTATGAAGAGCACGGCTGATATTTTAATTGTTAGAAAAAAACAAAAAACCATATCAGGATTTAAGTTACGAAGACATAGGCCCCTTTCGGGCATCAGCACAACATAAAAAAACCTGCCGCGCGCAACAATCGAAAATTTTCCCGCCTTTAGCCAAGCTTCAAGCCACCACGCGACCGCAAGAAATTCTCAATTCGCGAGGGCTCATACAAAAATCATGAGAACGAACAGGCGACCAGAAGCAACAGCAAGCAAATTTCCTGAGTTTGTTGATCAGCTGATTGGGCGCCATAATGCACGGCGCATGCTCACCACAAAGAAGTAGCTGCGACAAAAAAGTTCACCTTAAACTATGTTTCTCACCTCTTTTTTTTCCAGATATTGCAAAACCACCTGTCGGAAAACGTAGCTGTTCAATTTTTAGCATAGCTTGGAACCAAAACTTTTCTAGTATAACTATGCCTAGTGGAGATCCGAACCGGAAACACAAACTCGCAATTTCATTTTTTTACACATGGATTTTTTTTGTATTTTGGAGGTCCTGGCGCGATTTGGGCTAATCATCACGTGAAATTTTCAGCCATGGGTAGAATTTTTGTTGCAAGAAATCAATGCTGATGGCTTGAACCTTCGCTAAATGCTTGGTTCGAAAGGAGTGTATAAGTCCTTGCTGAACGCCAATGCGCCATCTATCGGGAACAAGACTTATCGGGGATTCAAATCAGAAACATTGAAAATTAGTCGGGGCCCGGAACGAGCTGCAAATTTTAACGGTTTTTTCCAGGTTTTTGACCACCACTCCCACAATTTTGATCGGATTTCATTTTGGGTAACAGTTTCAAGCAGCTTTTGAGCCCCCCTTTCATTTCATGTAGCATTTGGAAAAATTACAAATTTTGAATTTTCAAAAAAAATGCCACTAAACCCGTCAAAGGGCGCGATTTTTCGTTCAGAATTGATATAGGGTCCCGACTAATTAAATTTAAACTAGTCTGTGTCCTTGCTAACTCCACTCGACGTCACAGGGCGCGATTCTTCGTTCAGAATTAAAATAGGGTCCCGACTAATTAAATTTAAACTAGTCTATGTCCTTGCTATCTCCACTCGACAGCAGAGGGCGCGATTTTTCGTTCAGAATTAAAATAGGGACCCGACTAATTAAATTTAAACTAGTCTAAGTCCTTGCTATCTCCACTCGACGGCAGCGGGCGCGATTTTTCGTTCAGAATTAAAATAGGGTCCCGACTAATTAAATTGAAACTAGTCTATGTCCTTGCTAACTCCACTCGACGGCAGAGGGCGCGATTTTTCGTTCAGAATTGATGTAGGGTCCCGACTAATTAAATTTAAACTAGTCTATGTCCTTGCTAACGCCTCTGGACGGCAGAGGGCGCGATTTTTCGTTCAGAATTAAAATAGGGTCCCGACTAATTAAATTTAAACTAGTCTATGTCCTTGCTATCTCCACTCGACGGCAGAGGGCGCGATTTTTCGTTCAGAATTAAAATAGGGTCCCGACTAATTAAATTTAAACTAGTCTGTGTCCTTGCTAACTACACTCGACGTCACAGAGCGCGATTTTCGTTCAGAATTAAAATAGGGTCCCGACTAATTAAATTGAAACTAGTCTATGTCCTTGCTAACTCCACTGGACGGAAGAGGGCGCGATTTTTCGTTCAGAATTAAAATAGGGTCCCGACTAATTAAATTGAAACTAGTCTATGTCCTTGCTAACTCCACTGGACGGCAGAGGGCGCGATTTTTCGTTCAGAATTAAAATAGGGTCCCGACTAATTAAATTGAAACTAGTCTATGTCCTTGCTAACTCCACTGGACGGCAGAGGGCGCGATTTTTCGTTCAGAATTAAAATAGGGTCCCGACTAATTAAATTGAAACTAGTCTATGTCCTTGCTAACTCCACTGGACGGCAGAGGGCGCGATTTTTAGTTCAGAATTAAAATAGGGTCCCGACTAATTAAATTGAAACTAGTCTATGTCCTTGCTAACTCCACTGGACGGCAGAGGGCGCGATTTTTCGTTCAGAATTAAAATAGGGTCCCGACTAATTAAATTGAAACTAGTCTATGTCCTTGCTAACTCCACTGGACGGCAGAGGGCGCGATTTTTCGTTCAGAATTAAAATAGGGTCCCGACTAATTAAATTGAAACTAGTCTATGTCCTTGCTAACTCCACTGGACGGCAGAGGGCGCGATTTTTCGTTCAGAATTAAAATAGGGTCCCGACTAATTAAATTGAAACTAGTCTATGTCCATGCTAACTCCACTGGACGGCAGAGGGCGCGATTTTTCGTTCAGAATTAAAATAGGGTCCCGACTAATTAAATTGAAACTAGTCTATGTCCTTGCTAACTCCACTGGACGGCAGAGGGCGCGATTTTTCGTTCAGAATTAAAATAGGGTCCCGACTAATTAAATTGAAACTAGTCTATGTCCATGCTAACTCCACTGGACGGCAGAGGGCGCGATTTTTCGTTCAGAATTAAAATAGGGTCCCGACTAATTAAATTGAAACTAGTCTATGTCCTTGCTAACTCCACTGGACGGCAGAGGGCGCGATTTTTCGTTCAGAATTAAAATAGGGTCCCGACTAATTAAATTTAAACTAGTCTGTGTCCTTGCTAACTACACTCGACGTCACAGGGCGCGATTTTCGTTCAGAATTAAAATAGGGTCCCGACTAATTAAATTGAAACTAGTCTATGTCCTTGCTAACTCCACTGGACGGCAGAGGGCGCGATTTTTCGTTCAGAATTAAAATAGGGTCCCGACTAATTAAATTTAAACTAGTCTGTGTCCTTGCTAACTACACTCGACGTCACAGGGCGCGATTTTCGTTCAGAATTAAAATAGGGTCCCGACTAATTAAATTGAAACTAGTCTATGTCCTTGCTAACTCCACTGGACGGCAGAGGGCGCGATTTTTCGTTCAGAATTAAAATAGGGTCCCGACTAATTAAATTTAAACTAGTCTGTGTCCTTGCTAACTACACTCGACGTCACAGGGCGCGATTTTCGTTCAGAATTAAAATAGGGTCCCGACTAATTAAATTTAAACTAGTCTATGTCCTTGCTAACTCCACTGGACGGCAGAGGGCGCGATTTTTCGTTCAGAATTAAAATAGGGTCCCGACTAATTAAATTGAAACTAGTCTATGTCCTTGCTAACTCCACTGGACGGCAGAGGGCGCGATTTTTCGTTCAGAATTAAAATAGGGTCCCGACTAATTAAATTTAAACTAGTCTGTGTCCTTGCTAACTACACTCGACGTCACAGGGCGCGATTTTCGTTCAGAATTAAAATAGGGTCCCGACTAATTAAATTGAAACTAGTCTATGTCCTTGCTAACTCCACTGGACGGCAGAGGGCGCGATTTTTCGTTCAGAATTAAAATAGGGTCCCGACTAATTAAATTTAAACTAGTCTGTGTCCTTGCTAACTACACTCGACGTCACAGGGCGCGATTTTCGTTCAGAATTAAAATAGGGTCCCGACTAATTAAATTTAAACTAGTCTATGTCCTTGCTAACTCCACTGGACGGCAGAGGGCGCGATTTTTCGTTCAGAATTAAAATAGGGTCCCGACTAATTAAATTGAAACTAGTCTATGTCCTTGCTAACTCCACTGGACGGCAGAGGGCGCGATTTTTCGTTCAGAATTAAAATAGGGTCCCGACTAATTAAATTGAAACTAGTCTATGTCCATGCTAACTCCACTGGACGGCAGAGGGCGCGATTTTTCGTTCAGAATTAAAATAGGGTCCCGACTAATTAAATTTAAACTAGTTTGTGTCCTTGCTAACTACACTTGACGTCACAGGGCGCGATTTTTCGTTCAGAATTAAAATAGGGTCCCGACTAATTAAATTTAAACTAGTCTGTGTCCTTGCTAACTCCACTCGACGTCACAGGGTAGATTTTTCGTTCAGAATTAAAATAGGGTCCCGACTAATTAAATTTAAACTAGTCTATGTCCTTGCTAGCTCCACTGGACGGCAGAGGGCGCGATTTTTAGTTCAGAATTAAAATAGGGTCCCGACTAATTAAATTTAAACTAGTCTGTGTCCTTGCTAACTCCACTCGACGTCACAGGGTAGAATTTTCGTTCAGAATTAAAATAGGGTCCCGACTAATTAAATTTAAACTAGTCTATGTCCTTGCTAGCTCCACTGGACGGCAGAGGGCGCGATTTTTCGTTCAGAATTAAAATAGGGTCCCGACTAATTAAATTTAAACTAGTCTATGTCCTTGCTAGCTCCACTGGACGGCAGAGGGCGCGATTTTTCGTTCAGAATTAAAATAGGGTCCCGACTAATTAAATTTAAACTAGTTTGTGTCCTTGCTAACTACACTCGACGTCACAGGGCGCGATTTTTCGTTCAGAATTAAAATAGGGTCCCGACTAATTAAATTTAAACTAGTCTATGTCCTTGCTAGCTCCACTGGACGGCAGAGGGCGCGATTTTTCGTTCAGAATTAAAATAGGGTCCCGACTAATTAAATTTAAACTAGTCTGTGTCCTTGCTAACTCCACTCGACGTCACAGGGAAGATTTTTCGTTCAGAATTAAAATAGGGTCCCGACTAATTAAATTTAAACTAGTCTATGTCCTTGCTAGCTCCACTGGACGGCAGAGGGCGCGATTTTTCGTTCAGAATTAAAATAGGGTCCCGACTAATTAAATTTAAACTAGTCTATGTCCTTGCTAGCTCCACTGGACGGCAGAGGGCGCGATTTTTAGTTCAGAATTAAAATAGGGTCCCGACTAATTAAATTTAAACTAGTCTGTGTCCTTGCTAACTCCACTCGACGTCACAGGGTAGATTTTTCGTTCAGAATTAAAATAGGGTCCCGACTAATTAAATTTAAACTAGTCTATGTCCTTGCTAGCTCCACTGGACGGCAGAGGGCGCGATTTTTCGTTCAGAATTAAAATAGGGTCCCGACTAATTAAATTTAAACTAGTCTATGTCCTTGCTAGATCCACTGGACGGCAGAGGGCGCGATTTTTAGTTCAGAATTAAAATAGGGTCCCGACTAATTAAATTTAAACTAGTCTGTGTCCTTGCTAACTCCACTCGACGTCACAGGGTAGATTTTTCGTTCAGAATTAAAATAGGGTCCCGACTAATTAAATTTAAACTAGTCTATGTCCTTGCTAGCTCCACTGGACGGCAGAGGGCGCGATTTTTCGTTCAGAATTAAAATAGGGTCCCGACTAATTAAATTTAAACTAGTCTGTGTCCTTGCTAACTCCACTCGACGTCACAGGGTAGATTTTTCGTTCAGAATTAAAATAGGGTCCCGACTAATTAAATTTAAACTAGTCTGTGTCCTTGCTAACTCCACTCGACGTCACAGGGTAGATTTTTCGTTCAGAATTAAAATAGGGTCCCGACTAATTAAATTTAAACTAGTCTGTGTCCTTGCTAACTCCACTCGACGTCACAGGGTAGATTTTTCGTTCAGAATTAAAATAGGGTCCCGACTAATTAAATTTAAACTAGTCTATGTCCTTGCTAGCTCCACTGGACGGCAGAGGGCGCGATTTTTCGTTCAGAATTAAAATAGGGTCCCGACTAATTAAATTTAAACTAGTCTATGTCCTTGCTAGCTCCACTGGACGGCAGAGGGCGCGATTTTTAGTTCAGAATTAAAATAGGGTCCCGACTAATTAAATTTAAACTAGTTTGTGTCCTTGCTAACTACACTTGACGTCACAGGGCGCGATTTTTCGTTCAGAATTAAAATAGGGTCCCGACTAATTAAATTTAAACTAGTCTGTGTCCTTGCTAACTCCACTCGACGTCACAGGGTAGATTTTTCGTTCAGAATTAAAATAGGGTCCCGACTAATTAAATTTAAACTAGTCTATGTCCTTGCTAGCTCCACTGGACGGCAGAGGGCGCGATTTTTAGTTCAGAATTAAAATAGGGTCCCGACTAATTAAATTTAAACTAGTCTGTGTCCTTGCTAACTCCACTCGACGTCACAGGGTAGAATTTTCGTTCAGAATTAAAATAGGGTCCCGACTAATTAAATTTAAACTAGTCTATGTCCTTGCTAGCTCCACTGGACGGCAGAGGGCGCGATTTTTCGTTCAGAATTAAAATAGGGTCCCGACTAATTAAATTTAAACTAGTCTATGTCCTTGCTAGCTCCACTGGACGGCAGAGGGCGCGATTTTTCGTTCAGAATTAAAATAGGGTCCCGACTAATTAAATTTAAACTAGTTTGTGTCCTTGCTAACTACACTCGACGTCACAGGGCGCGATTTTTCGTTCAGAATTAAAATAGGGTCCCGACTAATTAAATTTAAACTAGTCTATGTCCTTGCTAGCTCCACTGGACGGCAGAGGGCGCGATTTTTCGTTCAGAATTAAAATAGGGTCCCGACTAATTAAATTTAAACTAGTCTGTGTCCTTGCTAACTCCACTCGACGTCACAGGGAAGATTTTTCGTTCAGAATTAAAATAGGGTCCCGACTAATTAAATTTAAACTAGTCTATGTCCTTGCTAGCTCCACTGGACGGCAGAGGGCGCGATTTTTCGTTCAGAATTAAAATAGGGTCCCGACTAATTAAATTTAAACTAGTCTATGTCCTTGCTAGCTCCACTGGACGGCAGAGGGCGCGATTTTTAGTTCAGAATTAAAATAGGGTCCCGACTAATTAAATTTAAACTAGTCTGTGTCCTTGCTAACTCCACTCGACGTCACAGGGTAGATTTTTCGTTCAGAATTAAAATAGGGTCCCGACTAATTAAATTTAAACTAGTCTATGTCCTTGCTAGCTCCACTGGACGGCAGAGGGCGCGATTTTTCGTTCAGAATTAAAATAGGGTCCCGACTAATTAAATTTAAACTAGTCTGTGTCCTTGCTAACTCCACTCGACGTCACAGGGTAGATTTTTCGTTCAGAATTAAAATAGGGTCCCGACTAATTAAATTTAAACTAGTCTGTGTCCTTGCTAACTCCACTCGACGTCACAGGGTAGATTTTTCGTTCAGAATTAAAATAGGGTCCCGACTAATTAAATTTAAACTAGTCTGTGTCCTTGCTAACTCCACTCGACGTCACAGGGTAGATTTTTCGTTCAGAATTAAAATAGGGTCCCGACTAATTAAATTTAAACTAGTCTATGTCCTTGCTAGCTCCACTGGACGGCAGAGGGCGCGATTTTTCGTTCAGAATTAAAATAGGGTCCCGACTAATTAAATTTAAACTAGTCTATGTCCTTGCTAGCTCCACTGGACGGCAGAGGGCGCGATTTTTAGTTCAGAATTAAAATAGGGTCCCGACTAATTAAATTTAAACTAGTCTGTGTCCTTGCTAACTCCACTCGACGTCACAGGGTAGATTTTTCGTTCAGAATTAAAATAGGGTCCCGACTAATTAAATTTAAACTAGTCTATGTCCTTGCTAGCTCCACTGGACGGCAGAGGGCGCGATTTTTAGTTCAGAATTAAAATAGGGTCCCGACTAATTAAATTTAAACTAGTCTATGTCCTTGCTAGCTCCACTGGACGGCAGAGGGCGCGATTTTTCGTTCAGAATTAAAATAGGGTCCCGACTAATTAAATTTAAACTGGTTTGTGTCCTTGCTAACTACACTCGACGTCACAGGGCGCGATTTTTCGTTCAGAATTAAAATAGGGTCCCGACTAATTAAATTTAAACTAGTCTATGTCCTTGCTAGCTCCACTGGACGGCAGAGGGCGCGATTTTTCGTTCAGAATTAAAATAGGGTCCCGACTAATTAAATTTAAACTAGTCTGTGTCCTTGCTAACTCCACTCGACGTCACAGGGAAGATTTTTCGTTCAGAATTAAAATAGGGTCCCGACTAATTAAATTTAAACTAGTCTATGTCCTTGCTAGCTCCACTGGACGGCAGAGGGCGCGATTTTTCGTTCAGAATTAAAATAGGGTCCCGACTAATTAAATTTAAACTAGTCTATGTCCTTGCTAGCTCCACTGGACGGCAGAGGGCGCGATTTTTAGTTCAGAATTAAAATAGGGTCCCGACTAATTAAATTTAAACTAGTCTATGTCCTTGCTAGATCCACTGGACGGCAGAGGGCGCGATTTTTAGTTCAGAATTAAAATAGGGTCCCGACTAATTAAATTTAAACTAGTCTGTGTCCTTGCTAACTCCACTCGACGTCACAGGGTAGATTTTTCGTTCAGAATTAAAATAGGGTCCCGACTAATTAAATTTAAACTAGTCTATGTCCTTGCTAGCTCCACTGGACGGCAGAGGGCGCGATTTTTCGTTCAGAATTAAAATAGGGTCCCGACTAATTAAATTTAAACTAGTCTATGTCCTTGCTAGATCCACTGGACGGCAGAGGGCGCGATTTTTAGTTCAGAATTAAAATAGGGTCCCGACTAATTAAATTTAAACTAGTCTGTGTCCTTGCTAACTCCACTCGACGTCACAGGGTAGATTTTTCGTTCAGAATTAAAATAGGGTCCCGACTAATTAAATTTAAACTAGTCTATGTCCTTGCTAGCTCCACTGGACGGCAGAGGGCGCGATTTTTCGTTCAGAATTAAAATAGGGTCCCGACTAATTAAATTTAAACTAGTCTATGTCCTTGCTATCTCCACTCGACGGCAGAGGAAGCGATTTTTCGTTCAGAATTGAAATAGGGTCCCAACTAATTAAATTTAAACTAGTCCGTGTCCTTGCTAACTCCATTCGACGTCACAGGGCACGATTTTTCGTTCAGAATTAAAATAGTGTCCCGACTAATTAATTTTCAAAAACAATTCCACTAAGCCCCTTACCATTTTTTGGGGCGATTTTTCGAAATTCTGTTCCTGTGGTCCGATTTTGACGAATGGCGGCTTAAATTAAAGGTACGGGTGTCCCCTTTTCAAATCAGCAAACAGATTTAAAAAATAAAATTTTTTGTGGCCAGGAGAGCGAAAAGAAAAGTTGCCAAATTTAACGGTTTTTTTCGACGTTTTTGGCCATAACTCCGCCAATTTTGATCGGATTTCATTTTGGGTAACAGTTTTGAGCAGCTGTTGAGCCCCCCATTCATTTCATGTAGCATTTGGAAAAATTTCAAATTTTGAATTTTCAAAAAATATGCCACTAAACCCCTTGCCATTTTTTGGGGCGATTTTTCGAAATTCTGTTCCTGTGGTCCGATTTTGACGAATGGCGGCTTAAATTAAAGGTACGGGTGTCCCCTTTTCAAATCAGCAAACAGATTTAAAAAATAAAATTTTTTGTGGCCAGGAGAGCGAAAAGAAGAGTTGCCAAATTTAACGGTTTTTTTCGACGTTTTTGGCCATAACTCCGCCAATTTTGATCGGATTTCATTTTGGGTAACAGTTTTGAGCAGCTGTTGAGCCCCCCATTCATTTCATGTAGCATTTGGAAAAATTTCAAATTTTGAATTTTCAAAAAATATGCCACTAAACCCCTTGCCATTTTTTGGGGCGATTTTTCGAAATTCTGTTCCTGTGGTCCGATTTTGACGAATGGCGGCTTAAATTAAAGGTACGGGTGTCCCCTTTTCAAATCAGCAAACAGATTTAAAAAATAAAATTTTTTGTGGCCAGGAGAGCGAAAAGAAGAGTTGCCAAATTTAACGGTTTTTTTCGACGTTTTTGGCCATAACTCCGCCAATTTTGATCGGATTTCATTTTGGGTAACAGTTTTGAGCAGCTGTTGAGCCCCCCATTCATTTCATGTAGCATTTGGAAAAATTTCAAATTTTGAATTTTCAAAAAATATGCCCTTGCCATTTTTTGGGGCGATTTTTCGAAATTCTGTTCCTGTGGTCCGATTTTGACGAATGGCGGCTTAAATTAAAGGTACGGGTGTCCCCTTTTCAAATCAGCAAACAGATTTAAAAAATAAAATTTTTTGTGGCCAGGAGAGCGAAAAGAAAAGTTGCCAAATTTAACGGTTTTTTTCGACGTTTTTGGCCATAACTCCGCCAATTTTGATCGGATTTCATTTTGGGTAACAGTTTTGAGCAGCTGTTGAGCCCCCCATTCATTTCATGTAGCATTTGGAAAAATTTCAAATTTTGAATTTTCAAAAAATATGCCACTAAACCCCTTGCCATTTTTTGGGGCGATTTTTCGAAATTCTGTTCCTGTGGTCCGATTTTGACGAATGGCGGCTTAAATTAAAGGTACGGGTGTCCCCTTTTCAAATCAGCAAACAGATTTAAAAAATAAAATTTTTTGTGGCCAGGAGAGCGAAAAGAAGAGTTGCCAAATTTAACGGTTTTTTTCGACGTTTTTGGCCATAACTCCGCCAATTTTGATCGGATTTCATTTTGGGTAACAGTTTTGAGCAGCTGTTGAGCCCCCCATTCATTTCATGTAGCATTTGGAAAAATTTCAAATTTTGAATTTTCAAAAAATATGCCACTAAACCCCTTGCCATTTTTTGGGGCGATTTTTCGAAATTCTGTTCCTGTGGTCCGATTTTGACGAATGGCGGCTTAAATTAAAGGTACGGGTGTCCCCTTTTCAAATCAGCAAACAGATTTAAAAAATAAAATTTTTTGTGGCCAGGAGAGCGAAAAGAAGAGTTGCCAAATTTAACGGTTTTTTTCGACGTTTTTGGCCATAACTCCGCCAATTTTGATCGGATTTCATTTTGGGTAACAGTTTTGAGCAGCTGTTGAGCCCCCCATTCATTTCATGTAGCATTTGGAAAAATTTCAAATTTTGAATTTTCAAAAAATATGCCACTAAACCCCTTGCCATTTTTTGGGGCGATTTTTCGAAATTCTGTTCCTGTGGTCCGATTTTGACGAATGGCGGCTTAAATTAAAGGTACGGGTGTCCCCTTTTCAAATCAGCAAACAGATTTAAAAAATAAAATTTTTTGTGGCCAGGAGAGCGAAAAGAAGAGTTGCCAAATTTAACGGTTTTTTTCGACGTTTTTGGCCATAACTCCGCCAATTTTGATCGGATTTCATTTTGGGTAACAGTTTTGAGCAGCTGTTGAGCCCCCCATTCATTTCATGTAGCATTTGGAAAAATTTCAAATTTTGAATTTTCAAAAAATATGCCACTAAACCCCTTGCCATTTTTTGGGGCGATTTTTCGAAATTCTGTTCCTGTGGTCCGATTTTGACGAATGGCGGCTTAAATTAAAGGTACGGGTGTCCCCTTTTCAAATCAGCAAACAGATTTAAAAAATAAAATTTTTTGTGGCCAGGAGAGCGAAAAGAAGAGTTGCCAAATTTAACGGTTTTTTTCGACGTTTTTGGCCATAACTCCGCCAATTTTGATCGGATTTCATTTTGGGTAACAGTTTTGAGCAGCTGTTGAGCCCCCCATTCATTTCATGTAGCATTTGGAAAAATTTCAAATTTTGAATTTTCAAAAAATATGCCACTAAACCCCTTGCCATTTTTTGGGGCGATTTTTCGAAATTCTGTTCCTGTGGTCCGATTTTGACGAATGGCGGCTTAAATTAAAGGTACGGGTGTCCCCTTTTCAAATCAGCAAACAGATTTAAAAAATAAAATTTTTTGTGGCCAGGAGAGCGAAAAGAAGAGTTGCCAAATTTAACGGTTTTTTTCGACGTTTTTGGCCATAACTCCGCCAATTTTGATCGGATTTCATTTTGGGTAACAGTTTTGAGCAGCTGTTGAGCCCCCCATTCATTTCATGTAGCATTTGGAAAAATTTCAAATTTTGAATTTTCAAAAAATATGCCACTAAACCCCTTGCCATTTTTTGGGGCGATTTTTCGAAATTCTGTTCCTGTGGTCCGATTTTGACGAATGGCGGCTTAAATTAAAGGTACGGGTGTCTCCTTTTCAAATCAGCAAACAGATTTAAAAAATAAAATTTTTTGTGGCCAGGAGAGCGAAAAGAAGAGTTGCCAAATTTAACGGTTTTTTTCGACGTTTTTGGCCATAACTCCGCCAATTTTGATCGGATTTCATTTTGGGTAACAGTTTTGAGCAGCTGTTGAGCCCCCCATTCATTTCATGTAGCATTTGGAAAAATTTCAAATTTTGAATTTTCAAAAAATATGCCACTAAACCCCTTGCCATTTTTTGGGGCGATTTTTCGAAATTCTGTTCCTGTGGTCCGATTTTGACGAATGGCGGCTTAAATTAAAGGTACGGGTGTCCCCTTTTCAAATCAGCAAACAGATTTAAAAAATAAAATTTTTTGTGGCCAGGAGAGCGAAAAGAAGAGTTGCCAAATTTAACGGTTTTTTTCGACGTTTTTGGCCATAACTCCGCCAATTTTGATCGGATTTCATTTTGGGTAACAGTTTTGAGCAGCTGTTGAGCCCCCCATTCATTTCATGTAGCATTTGGAAAAATTTCAAATTTTGAATTTTCAAAAAATATGCCACTAAACCCCTTGCCATTTTTTGGGGCGATTTTTCGAAATTCTGTTCCTGTGGTCCGATTTTGACGAATGGCGGCTTAAATTAAAGGTACGGGTGTCTCCTTTTCAAATCAGCAAACAGATTTAAAAAATAAAATTTTTTGTGGCCGGGAGAGCGAAAAGAAGAGTTGCCAAATTTAACGGTTTTTTTCGACGTTTTTGGCCATAACTCCGCCAATTTTGATCGGATTTCATTTTGGGTAACAGTTTTGAGCAGATGTTGAGCCCCCCATTCATTTCATGTAGCATTTGGAAAAATTTCAAATTTTGAATTTTCAAAAAATATGCCACTAAACCCCTTGCCATTTTTTGGGGCGATTTTTCGAAATTCTGTTCCTGTGGTCCGATTTTGACGAATGGCGACTTAAATTAAAGGTACGGGTGTCCCCTTTTCAAATCAGCAAACAGATTTAAAAAATAAAATTTTTTGTGGCCAGGAGAGCGAAAAGAAGAGTTGCCAAATTTAACGGTTTTTTTCGACGTTTTTGGCCATAACTCCGCCAATTTTGATCGGATTTCATTTTGGGTAACAGTTTTGAGCAGCTGTTGAGCCCCCCATTCATTTCATGTAGCATTTGGAAAAATTTCAAATTTTGAATTTTCAAAAAATATGCCACTAAACCCCTTGCCATTTTTTGGGGCGATTTTTCGAAATTCTGTTCCTGTGGTCCGATTTTGACGAATGGCGGCTTAAATTAAAGGTACGGGTGTCCCCTTTTCAAATCAGCAAACAGATTTAAAAAATAAAATTTTTTGTGGCCAGGAGAGCGAAAAGAAGAGTTGCCAAATTTAACGGTTTTTTTCGACGTTTTTGGCCATAACTCCGCCAATTTTGATCGGATTTCATTTTGGGTAACAGTTTTGAGCAGCTGTTGAGCCCCCCATTCATTTCATGTAGCATTTGGAAAAATTTCAAATTTTGAATTTTCAAAAAATATGCCACTAAACCCCTTGCCATTTTTTGGGGCGATTTTTCGAAATTCTGTTCCTGTGGTCCGATTTTGACGAATGGCGACTTAAATTAAAGGTACGGGTGTCCCCTTTTCAAATCAGCAAACAGATTTAAAAAATAAAATTTTTTGTGGCCAGGAGAGCGAAAAGAAAAGTTGCCAAATTTAACGGTTTTTTTCGACGTTTTTGGCCATAACTCCGCCAATTTTGATCGGATTTCATTTTGGGTAACAGTTTTGAGCAGCTGTTGAGCCCCCCATTCATTTCATGTAGCATTTGAAAAAATTTCAAATTTTGAATTTTCAAAAAATATGCCACTAAACCCCTTGCCATTTTTTGGGGCGATTTTTCGAAATTCTGTTCCTGTGGTCCGATTTTGACGAATGGCGGCTTAAATTAAAGGTACGGGTGTCCCCTTTTCAAATCAGCAAACAGATTTAAAAAATAAAATTTTTTGTGGCCAGGAGAGCGAAAAGAAGAGTTGCCAAATTTAACGGTTTTTTTCGACGTTTTTGGCCATAACTCCGCCAATTTTGATCGGATTTCATTTTGGGTAACAGTTTTGAGCAGCTGTTGAGCCCCCCATTCATTTCATGTAGCATTTGGAAAAATTTCAAATTTTGAATTTTCAAAAAATATGCCACTAAACCCCTTGCCATTTTTTGGGGCGATTTTTCGAAATTCTGTTCCTGTGGTCCGATTTTGACGAATGGCGGCTTAAATTAAAGGTACGGGTGTCTCCTTTTCAAATCAGCAAACAGATTTAAAAAATAAAATTTTTTGTGGCCGGGAGAGCGAAAAGAAGAGTTGCCAAATTTAACGGTTTTTTTCGACGTTTTTGGCCATAACTCCGCCAATTTTGATCGGATTTCATTTTGGGTAACAGTTTTGAGCAGCTGTTGAGCCCCCCATTCATTTCATGTAGCATTTGGAAAAATTTCAAATTTTGAATTTTCAAAAAATATGCCACTAAACCCCTTGCCATTTTTTGGGGCGATTTTTCGAAATTCTGTTCCTGTGGTCCGATTTTGACGAATGGCGGCTTAAATTAAAGGTACGGGTGTCCCCTTTTCAAATCAGCAAACAGATTTAAAAAATAAAATTTTTTGTGGCCAGGAGAGCGAAAAGAAGAGTTGCCAAATTTAACGGTTTTTTTCGACGTTTTTGGCCATAACTCCGCCAATTTTGATCGGATTTCATTTTGGGTAACAGTTTTGAGCAGCTGTTGAGCCCCCCATTCATTTCATGTAGCATTTGGAAAAATTTCAAATTTTGAATTTTCAAAAAATATGCCACTAAACCCCTTGCCATTTTTTGGGGCGATTTTTCGAAATTCTGTTCCTGTGGTCCGATTTTGACGAATGGCGGCTTAAATTAAAGGTACGGGTGTCCCCTTTTCAAATCAGCAAACAGATTTAAAAAATAAAATTTTTTGTGGCCAGGAGAGCGAAAAGAAGAGTTGCCAAATTTAACGGTTTTTTTCGACGTTTTTGGCCATAACTCCGCCAATTTTGATCGGATTTCATTTTGGGTAACAGTTTTGAGCAGCTGTTGAGCCCCCCATTCATTTCATGTAGCATTTGGAAAAATTTCAAATTTTGAATTTTCAAAAAATATGCCACTAAACCCCTTGCCATTTTTTGGGGCGATTTTTCGAAATTCTGTTCCTGTGGTCCGATTTTGACGAATGGCGGCTTAAATTAAAGGTACGGGTGTCTCCTTTTCAAATCAGCAAACAGATTTAAAAAATAAAATTTTTTGTGGCCAGGAGAGCGAAAAGAAGAGTTGCCAAATTTAACGGTTTTTTTCGACGTTTTTGGCCATAACTCCGCCAATTTTGATCGGATTTCATTTTGGGTAACAGTTTTGAGCAGCTGTTGAGCCCCCCATTCATTTCATGTAGCATTTGGAAAAATTTCAAATTTTGAATTTTCAAAAAATATGCCACTAAACCCCTTGCCATTTTTTGGGGCGATTTTTCGAAATTCTGTTCCTGTGGTCCGATTTTGACGAATGGCGGCTTAAATTAAAGGTACGGGTGTCCCCTTTTCAAATCAGCAAACAGATTTAAAAAATAAAATTTTTTGTGGCCAGGAGAGCGAAAAGAAGAGTTGCCAAATTTAACGGTTTTTTTCGACGTTTTTGGCCATAACTCCGCCAATTTTGATCGGATTTCATTTTGGGTAACAGTTTTGAGCAGCTGTTGAGCCCCCCATTCATTTCATGTAGCATTTGGAAAAATTTCAAATTTTGAATTTTCAAAAAATATGCCACTAAACCCCTTGCCATTTTTTGGGGCGATTTTTCGAAATTCTGTTCCTGTGGTCCGATTTTGACGAATGGCGGCTTAAATTAAAGGTACGGGTGTCTCCTTTTCAAATCAGCAAACAGATTTAAAAAATAAAATTTTTTGTGGCCAGGAGAGCGAAAAGAAGAGTTGCCAAATTTAACGGTTTTTTTCGACGTTTTTGGCCATAACTCCGCCAATTTTGATCGGATTTCATTTTGGGTAACAGTTTTGAGCAGCTGTTGAGCCCCCCATTCATTTCATGTAGCATTTGGAAAAATTTCAAATTTTGAATTTTCAAAAAATATGCCACTAAACCCCTTGCCATTTTTTGGGGCGATTTTTCGAAATTCTGTTCCTGTGGTCCGATTTTGACGAATGGCGGCTTAAATTAAAGGTACGGGTGTCTCCTTTTCAAATCAGCAAACAGATTTAAAAAATAAAATTTTTTGTGGCCGGGAGAGCGAAAAGAAGAGTTGCCAAATTTAACGGTTTTTTTCGACGTTTTTGGCCATAACTCCGCCAATTTTGATCGGATTTCATTTTGGGTAACAGTTTTGAGCAGCTGTTGAGCCCCCCATTCATTTCATGTAGCATTTGGAAAAATTTCAAATTTTGAATTTTCAAAAAATATGCCACTAAACCCCTTGCCATTTTTTGGGGCGATTTTTCGAAATTCTGTTCCTGTGGTCCGATTTTGACGAATGGCGGCTTAAATTAAAGGTACGGGTGTCTCCTTTTCAAATCAGCAAACAGATTTAAAAAATAAAATTTTTTGTGGCCGGGAGAGCGAAAAGAAGAGTTGCCAAATTTAACGGTTTTTTTCGACGTTTTTGGCCATAACTCCGCCAATTTTGATCGGATTTCATTTTGGGTAACAGTTTTGAGCAGCTGTTGAGCCCCCCATTCATTTCATGTAGCATTTGGAAAAATTTCAAATTTTGAATTTTCAAAAAATATGCCACTAAACCCCTTGCCATTTTTTGGGGCGATTTTTCGAAATTCTGTTCCTGTGGTCCGATTTTGACGAATGGCGGCTTAAATTAAAGGTACGGGTGTCTCCTTTTCAAATCAGCAAACAGATTTAAAAAATAAAATTTTTTGTGGCCGGGAGAGCGAAAAGAAGAGTTGCCAAATTTAACGGTTTTTTTCGACGTTTTTGGCCATAACTCCGCCAATTTTGATCGGATTTCATTTTGGGTAACAGTTTTGAGCAGCTGTTGAGCCCCCCATTCATTTCATGTAGCATTTGGAAAAATTTCAAATTTTGAATTTTCAAAAAATATGCCACTAAACCCCTTGCCATTTTTTGGGGCGATTTTTCGAAATTCTGTTCCTGTGGTCCGATTTTGACGAATGGCGGCTTAAATTAAAGGTACGGGTGTCCCCTTTTCAAATCAGCAAACAGATTTAAAAAATAAAATTTTTTGTGGCCAGGAGAGCGAAAAGAAGAGCTGCCAAATTTAACGGTTTTTTTCGACGTTTTTGGCCATAACTCCGCCAATTTTGATCGGATTTCATTTTGGGTAACAGTTTTGAGCAGCTGTTGAGCCCCCCATTCATTTCATGTAGCATTTGGAAAAATTTCAAATTTTGAATTTTCAAAAAATATGCCACTAAACCCCTTGCCATTTTTTGGGGCGATTTTTCGAAATTCTGTTCCTGTGGTCCGATTTTGACGAATGGCGGCTTAAATTAAAGGTACGGGTGTCCCCTTTTCAAATCAGCAAACAGATTTAAAAAATAAAATTTTTTGTGGCCAGGAGAGCGAAAAGAAGAGTTGCCAAATTTAACGGTTTTTTTCGACGTTTTTGGCCATAACTCCGCCAATTTTGATCGGATTTCATTTTGGGTAACAGTTTTGAGCAGCTGTTGAGCCCCCCATTCATTTCATGTAGCATTTGGAAAAATTTCAAATTTTGAATTTTCAAAAAATATGCCACTAAACCCCTTGCCATTTTTTGGGGCGATTTTTCGAAATTCTGTTCCTGTGGTCCGATTTTGACGAATGGCGACTTAAATTAAAGGTACGGGTGTCCCCTTTTCAAATCAGCAAACAGATTTAAAAAATAAAATTTTTTGTGGCCAGGAGAGCGAAAAGAAAAGTTGCCAAATTTAACGGTTTTTTTCGACGTTTTTGGCCATAACTCCGCCAATTTTGATCGGATTTCATTTTGGGTAACAGTTTTGAGCAGCTGTTGAGCCCCCCATTCATTTCATGTAGCATTTGAAAAAATTTCAAATTTTGAATTTTCAAAAAATATGCCACTAAACCCCTTGCCATTTTTTGGGGCGATTTTTCGAAATTCTGTTCCTGTGGTCCGATTTTGACGAATGGCGGCTTAAATTAAAGGTACGGGTGTCCCCTTTTCAAATCAGCAAACAGATTTAAAAAATAAAATTTTTTGTGGCCAGGAGAGCGAAAAGAAGAGTTGCCAAATTTAACGGTTTTTTTCGACGTTTTTGGCCATAACTCCGCCAATTTTGATCGGATTTCATTTTGGGTAACAGTTTTGAGCAGCTGTTGAGCCCCCCATTCATTTCATGTAGCATTTGGAAAAATTTCAAATTTTGAATTTTCAAAAAATATGCCACTAAACCCCTTGCCATTTTTTGGGGCGATTTTTCGAAATTCTGTTCCTGTGGTCCGATTTTGACGAATGGCGGCTTAAATTAAAGGTACGGGTGTCTCCTTTTCAAATCAGCAAACAGATTTAAAAAATAAAATTTTTTGTGGCCGGGAGAGCGAAAAGAAGAGTTGCCAAATTTAACGGTTTTTTTCGACGTTTTTGGCCATAACTCCGCCAATTTTGATCGGATTTCATTTTGGGTAACAGTTTTGAGCAGCTGTTGAGCCCCCCATTCATTTCATGTAGCATTTGGAAAAATTTCAAATTTTGAATTTTCAAAAAATATGCCACTAAACCCCTTGCCATTTTTTGGGGCGATTTTTCGAAATTCTGTTCCTGTGGTCCGATTTTGACGAATGGCGGCTTAAATTAAAGGTACGGGTGTCTCCTTTTCAAATCAGCAAACAGATTTAAAAAATAAAATTTTTTGTGGCCAGGAGAGCGAAAAGAAGAGTTGCCAAATTTAACGGTTTTTTTCGACGTTTTTGGCCATAACTCCGCCAATTTTGATCGGATTTCATTTTGGGTAACAGTTTTGAGCAGCTGTTGAGCCCCCCATTCATTTCATGTAGCATTTGGAAAAATTTCAAATTTTGAATTTTCAAAAAATATGCCACTAAACCCCTTGCCATTTTTTGGGGCGATTTTTCGAAATTCTGTTCCTGTGGTCCGATTTTGACGAATGGCGGCTTAAATTAAAGGTACGGGTGTCCCCTTTTCAAATCAGCAAACAGATTTAAAAAATAAAATTTTTTGTGGCCAGGAGAGCGAAAAGAAGAGTTGCCAAATTTAACGGTTTTTTTCGACGTTTTTGGCCATAACTCCGCCAATTTTGATCGGATTTCATTTTGGGTAACAGTTTTGAGCAGCTGTTGAGCCCCCCATTCATTTCATGTAGCATTTGGAAAAATTTCAAATTTTGAATTTTCAAAAAATATGCCACTAAACCCCTTGCCATTTTTTGGGGCGATTTTTCGAAATTCTGTTCCTGTGGTCCGATTTTGACGAATGGCGGCTTAAATTAAAGGTACGGGTGTCCCCTTTTCAAATCAGCAAACAGATTTAAAAAATAAAATTTTTTGTGGCCAGGAGAGCGAAAAGAAGAGCTGCCAAATTTAACGGTTTTTTTCGACGTTTTTGGCCATAACTCCGCCAATTTTGATCGGATTTCATTTTGGGTAACAGTTTTGAGCAGCTGTTGAGCCCCCCATTCATTTCATGTAGCATTTGGAAAAATTTCAAATTTTGAATTTTCAAAAAATATGCCACTAAACCCCTTGCCATTTTTTGGGGCGATTTTTCGAAATTCTGTTCCTGTGGTCCGATTTTGACGAATGGCGGCTTAAATTAAAGGTACGGGTGTCTCCTTTTCAAATCAGCAAACAGATTTAAAAAATAAAATTTTTTGTGGCCGGGAGAGCGAAAAGAAGAGTTGCCAAATTTAACGGTTTTTTTCGACGTTTTTGGCCATAACTCCGCCAATTTTGATCGGATTTCATTTTGGGTAACAGTTTTGAGCAGCTGTTGAGCCCCCCATTCATTTCATGTAGCATTTGGAAAAATTTCAAATTTTGAATTTTCAAAAAATATGCCACTAAACCCCTTGCCATTTTTTGGGGCGATTTTTCGAAATTCTGTTCCTGTGGTCCGATTTTGACGAATGGCGGCTTAAATTAAAGGTACGGGTGTCTCCTTTTCAAATCAGCAAACAGATTTAAAAAATAAAATTTTTTGTGGCCGGGAGAGCGAAAAGAAGAGTTGCCAAATTTAACGGTTTTTTTCGACGTTTTTGGCCATAACTCCGCCAATTTTGATCGGATTTCATTTTGGGTAACAGTTTTGAGCAGCTGTTGAGCCCCCCATTCATTTCATGTAGCATTTGGAAAAATTTCAAATTTTGAATTTTCAAAAAATATGCCACTAAACCCCTTGCCATTTTTTGGGGCGATTTTTCGAAATTCTGTTCCTGTGGTCCGATTTTGACGAATGGCGGCTTAAATTAAAGGTACGGGTGTCCCCTTTTCAAATCAGCAAACAGATTTAAAAAATAAAATTTTTTGTGGCCAGGAGAGCGAAAAGAAGAGCTGCCAAATTTAACGGTTTTTTTCGACGTTTTTGGCCATAACTCCGCCAATTTTGATCGGATTTCATTTTGGGTAACAGTTTTGAGCAGCTGTTGAGCCCCCCATTCATTTCATGTAGCATTTGGAAAAATTTCAAATTTTGAATTTTCAAAAAATATGCCACTAAACCCCTTGCCATTTTTTGGGGCGATTTTTCGAAATTCTGTTCCTGTGGTCCGATTTTGACGAATGGCGGCTTAAATTAAAGGTACGGGTGTCCCCTTTTCAAATCAGCAAACAGATTTAAAAAATAAAATTTTTTGTGGCCAGGAGAGCGAAAAGAAGAGTTGCCAAATTTAACGGTTTTTTTCGACGTTTTTGGCCATAACTCCGCCAATTTTGATCGGATTTCATTTTGGGTAACAGTTTTGAGCAGCTGTTGAGCCCCCCATTCATTTCATGTAGCATTTGGAAAAATTTCAAATTTTGAATTTTCAAAAAATATGCCACTAAACCCCTTGCCATTTTTTGGGGCGATTTTTCGAAATTCTGTTCCTGTGGTCCGATTTTGACGAATGGCGGCTTAAATTAAAGGTACGGGTGTCCCCTTTTCAAATCAGCAAACAGATTTAAAAAATAAAATTTTTTGTGGCCAGGAGAGCGAAAAGAAGAGTTGCCAAATTTAACGGTTTTTTTCGACGTTTTTGGCCATAACTCCGCCAATTTTGATCGGATTTCATTTTGGGTAACAGTTTTGAGCAGCTGTTGAGCCCCCCATTCATTTCATGTAGCATTTGGAAAAATTTCAAATTTTGAATTTTCAAAAAATATGCCACTAAACCCCTTGCCATTTTTTGGGGCGATTTTTCGAAATTCTGTTCCTGTGGTCCGATTTTGACGAATGGCGACTTAAATTAAAGGTACGGGTGTCCCCTTTTCAAATCAGCAAACAGATTTAAAAAATAAAATTTTTTGTGGCCAGGAGAGCGAAAAGAAAAGCTGCCAAATTTAACGGTTTTTTTCGACGTTTTTGGCCATAACTCCGCCAATTTTGATCGGATTTCATTTTGGGTAACAGTTTTGAGCAGCTGTTGAGCCCCCCATTCATTTCATGTAGCATTTGAAAAAATTTCAAATTTTGAATTTTCAAAAAATATGCCACTAAACCCCTTGCCATTTTTTGGGGCGATTTTTCGAAATTCTGTTCCTGTGGTCCGATTTTGACGAATGGCGGCTTAAATTAAAGGTACGGGTGTCCCCTTTTCAAATCAGCAAACAGATTTAAAAAATAAAATTTTTTGTGGCCAGGAGAGCGAAAAGAAGAGTTGCCAAATTTAACGGTTTTTTTCGACGTTTTTGGCCATAACTCCGCCAATTTTGATCGGATTTCATTTTGGGTAACAGTTTTGAGCAGCTGTTGAGCCCCCCATTCATTTCATGTAGCATTTGGAAAAATTTCAAATTTTGAATTTTCAAAAAATATGCCACTAAACCCCTTGCCATTTTTTGGGGCGATTTTTCGAAATTCTGTTCCTGTGGTCCGATTTTGACGAATGGCGGCTTAAATTAAAGGTACGGGTGTCTCCTTTTCAAATCAGCAAACAGATTTAAAAAATAAAATTTTTTGTGGCCGGGAGAGCGAAAAGAAGAGTTGCCAAATTTAACGGTTTTTTTCGACGTTTTTGGCCATAACTCCGCCAATTTTGATCGGATTTCATTTTGGGTAACAGTTTTGAGCAGCTGTTGAGCCCCCCATTCATTTCATGTAGCATTTGGAAAAATTTCAAATTTTGAATTTTCAAAAAATATGCCACTAAACCCCTTGCCATTTTTTGGGGCGATTTTTCGAAATTCTGTTCCTGTGGTCCGATTTTGACGAATGGCGGCTTAAATTAAAGGTACGGGTGTCTCCTTTTCAAATCAGCAAACAGATTTAAAAAATAAAATTTTTTGTGGCCGGGAGAGCGAAAAGAAGAGTTGCCAAATTTAACGGTTTTTTTCGACGTTTTTGGCCATAACTCCGCCAATTTTGATCGGATTTCATTTTGGGTAACAGTTTTGAGCAGCTGTTGAGCCCCCCATTCATTTCATGTAGCATTTGGAAAAATTTCAAATTTTGAATTTTCAAAAAATATGCCACTAAACCCCTTGCCATTTTTTGGGGCGATTTTTCGAAATTCTGTTCCTGTGGTCCGATTTTGACGAATGGCGGCTTAAATTAAAGGTACGGGTGTCCCCTTTTCAAATCAGCAAACAGATTTAAAAAATAAAATTTTTTGTGGCCAGGAGAGCGAAAAGAAGAGTTGCCAAATTTAACGGTTTTTTTCGACGTTTTTGGCCATAACTCCGCCAATTTTGATCGGATTTCATTTTGGGTAACAGTTTTGAGCAGCTGTTGAGCCCCCCATTCATTTCATGTAGCATTTGGAAAAATTTCAAATTTTGAATTTTCAAAAAATATGCCACCCTTGCCATTTTTTGGGGCGATTTTTCGAAATTCTGTTCCTGTGGTCCGATTTTGACGAATGGCGACTTAAATTAAAGGTACGGGTGTCCCCTTTTCAAATCAGCAAACAGATTTAAAAAATAAAATTTTTTGTGGCCAGGAGAGCGAAAAGAAAAGTTGCCAAATTTAACGGTTTTTTTCGACGTTTTTGGCCATAACTCCGCCAATTTTGATCGGATTTCATTTTGGGTAACAGTTTTGAGCAGCTGTTGAGCCCCCCATTCATTTCATGTAGCATTTGGAAAAATTTCAAATTTTGAATTTTCAAAAAATATGCCACTAAACCCCTTGCCATTTTTTGGGGCGATTTTTCGAAATTCTGTTCCTGTGGTCCGATTTTGACGAATGGCGACTTAAATTAAAGGTACGGGTGTCCCCTTTTCAAATCAGCAAACAGATTTAAAAAATAAAATTTTTTGTGGCCAGGAGAGCGAAAAGAAGAGTTGCCAAATTTAACGGTTTTTTTCGACGTTTTTGGCCATAACTCCGCCAATTTTGATCGGATTTCATTTTGGGTAACAGTTTTGAGCAGCTGTTGAGCCCCCCATTCATTTCATGTAGCATTTGGAAAAATTTCAAATTTTGAATTTTCAAAAAATATGCCACTAAACCCCTTGCCATTTTTTGGGGCGATTTTTCGAAATTCTGTTCCTGTGGTCCGATTTTGACGAATGGCGGCTTAAATTAAAGGTACGGGTGTCTCCTTTTCAAATCAGCAAACAGATTTAAAAAATAAAATTTTTTGTGGCCGGGAGAGCGAAAAGAAGAGTTGCCAAATTTAACGGTTTTTTTCGACGTTTTTGGCCATAACTCCGCCAATTTTGATCGGATTTCATTTTGGGTAACAGTTTTGAGCAGCTGTTGAGCCCCCCATTCATTTCATGTAGCATTTGGAAAAATTTCAAATTTTGAATTTTCAAAAAATATGCCACTAAACCCCTTGCCATTTTTTGGGGCGATTTTTCGAAATTCTGTTCCTGTTGTCCGATTTTGACGAATGGCGGCTTAAATTAAAGGTACGGGTGTCTCCTTTTCAAATCAGCAAACAGATTTAAAAAATAAAATTTTTTGTGGCCAGGAGAGCCAAAAAACGATTTGCCAATTTTAACGGTTTTTTTCGACGTTTTTGGCCCCCGCTCCCCCAATTTTGATCGGAATTCATTTTGGGTAACAGTTTTGAGCAGCTGTTGAGCCCCCCATTCATTTCATGTAGCATTTGGAAAAATTTCAAATTTTGAATTTTCAAAAAATATGCCACTAAACCCCTTTCCATTTTTTGGGGCGATTTTTCGAAATTCTGTTCCTGTTGTCCGATTTTGACGAATGGCGGCTTAAATTAAAGGTACGGGTGTCCCCTTTTCAAATCAGCAAACAGATTTAAAAAATAAAATTTTTTGTGGCCAGGAGAGCGAAAAGAAGAGCTGCCAAATTTAACGGTTTTTTTCGACGTTTTTGGCCATAACTCCGCCAATTTTGATCGGATTTCATTTTGGGTAACAGTTTTGAGCAGCTGTTGAGCCCCCCATTCATTTCATGTAGCATTTGGAAAAATTTCAAATTTTGAATTTTCAAAAAATATGCCACTAAACCCCTTGCCATTTTTTGGGGCGATTTTTCGAAATTCTGTTCCAGTGGTCCGATTTTGACGAATGGCGGCTTAAATTAAAGGTACGGGTGTCCCCTTTTCAAATCAGCAAACAGATTTAAAAAATAAAATTTTTTGTGGCCAGGAGAGCGAAAAGAAGAGTTGCCAAATTTAACGGTTTTTTTCGACGTTTTTGGCCATAACTCCGCCAATTTTGATCGGATTTCATTTTGGGTAACAGTTTTGAGCAGCTGTTGAGCCCCCCATTCATTTCATGTAGCATTTGGAAAAATTTCAAATTTTGAATTTTCAAAAAATATGCCACTAAACCCCTTGCCATTTTTTGGGGCGATTTTTCGAAATTCTGTTCCTGTGGTCCGATTTTGACGAATGGCGACTTAAATTAAAGGTACGGGTGTCCCCTTTTCAAATCAGCAAACAGATTTAAAAAATAAAATTTTTTGTGGCCAGGAGAGCGAAAAGAAAAGTTGCCAAATTTAACGGTTTTTTTCGACGTTTTTGGCCATAACTCCGCCAATTTTGATCGGATTTCATTTTGGGTAACAGTTTTGAGCAGCTGTTGAGCCCCCCATTCATTTCATGTAGCATTTGGAAAAATTTCAAATTTTGAATTTTCAAAAAATATGCCACTAAACCCCTTGCCATTTTTTGGGGCGATTTTTCGAAATTCTGTTCCTGTGGTCCGATTTTGACGAATGGCGGCTTAAATTAAAGGTACGGGTGTCCCCTTTTCAAATCAGCAAACAGATTTAAAAAATAAAATTTTTTGTGGCCAGGAGAGCGAAAAGAAGAGTTGCCAAATTTAACGGTTTTTTTCGACGTTTTTGGCCATAACTCCGCCAATTTTGATCGGATTTCATTTTGGGTAACAGTTTTGAGCAGCTGTTGAGCCCCCCATTCATTTCATGTAGCATTTGGAAAAATTTCAAATTTTGAATTTTCAAAAAATATGCCACTAAACCCCTTGCCATTTTTTGGGGCGATTTTTCGAAATTCTGTTCCTGTGGTCCGATTTTGACGAATGGCGGCTTAAATTAAAGGTACGGGTGTCCCCTTTTCAAATCAGCAAACAGATTTAAAAAATAAAATTTTTTGTGGCCAGGAGAGCGAAAAGAAGAGTTGCCAAATTTAACGGTTTTTTTCGACGTTTTTGGCCATAACTCCGCCAATTTTGATCGGATTTCATTTTGGGTAACAGTTTTGAGCAGCTGTTGAGCCCCCCATTCATTTCATGTAGCATTTGGAAAAATTTCAAATTTTGAATTTTCAAAAAATATGCCACTAAACCCCTTGCCATTTTTTGGGGCGATTTTTCGAAATTCTGTTCCTGTGGTCCGATTTTGACGAATGGCGGCTTAAATTAAAGGTACGGGTGTCCCCTTTTCAAATCAGCAAACAGATTTAAAAAATAAAATTTTTTGTGGCCAGGAGAGCGAAAAGAAGAGTTGCCAAATTTAACGGTTTTTTTCGACGTTTTTGGCCATAACTCCGCCAATTTTGATCGGATTTCATTTTGGGTAACAGTTTTGAGCAGCTGTTGAGCCCCCCATTCATTTCATGTAGCATTTGGAAAAATTTCAAATTTTGAATTTTCAAAAAATATGCCACTAAACCCCTTGCCATTTTTTGGGGCGATTTTTCGAAATTCTGTTCCTGTGGTCCGATTTTGACGAATGGCGACTTAAATTAAAGGTACGGGTGTCCCCTTTTCAAATCAGCAAACAGATTTAAAAAATAAAATTTTTTGTGGCCAGGAGAGCGAAAAGAAAAGTTGCCAAATTTAACGGTTTTTTTCGACGTTTTTGGCCATAACTCCGCCAATTTTGATCGGATTTCATTTTGGGTAACAGTTTTGAGCAGCTGTTGAGCCCCCCATTCATTTCATGTAGCATTTGGAAAAATTTCAAATTTTGAATTTTCAAAAAATATGCCACTAAACCCCTTGCCATTTTTTGGGGCGATTTTTCGAAATTCTGTTCCTGTGGTCCGATTTTGACGAATGGCGACTTAAATTAAAGGTACGGGTGTCCCCTTTTCAAATCAGCAAACAGATTTAAAAAATAAAATTTTTTGTGGCCAGGAGAGCGAAAAGAAAAGTTGCCAAATTTAACGGTTTTTTTCGACGTTTTTGGCCATAACTCCGCCAATTTTGATCGGATTTCATTTTGGGTAACAGTTTTGAGCAGCTGTTGAGCCCCCCATTCATTTCATGTAGCATTTGGAAAAATTTCAAATTTTGAATTTTCAAAAAATATGCCACTAAACCCCTTGCCATTTTTTGGGGCGATTTTTCGAAATTCTGTTCCTGTGGTCCGATTTTGACGAATGGCGGCTTAAATTAAAGGTACGGGTGTCCCCTTTTCAAATCAGCAAACAGATTTAAAAAATAAAATTTTTTGTGGCCAGGAGAGCGAAAAGAAGAGTTGCCAAATTTAACGGTTTTTTTCGACGTTTTTGGCCATAACTCCGCCAATTTTGATCGGATTTCATTTTGGGTAACAGTTTTGAGCAGCTGTTGAGCCCCCCATTCATTTCATGTAGCATTTGGAAAAATTTCAAATTTTGAATTTTCAAAAAATATGCCACTAAACCCCTTGCCATTTTTTGGGGCGATTTTTCGAAATTCTGTTCCTGTGGTCCGATTTTGACGAATGGCGGCTTAAATTAAAGGTACGGGTGTCTCCTTTTCAAATCAGCAAACAGATTTAAAAAATAAAATTTTTTGTGGCCGGGAGAGCGAAAAGAAGAGTTGCCAAATTTAACGGTTTTTTTCGACGTTTTTGGCCATAACTCCGCCAATTTTGATCGGATTTCATTTTGGGTAACAGTTTTGAGCAGCTGTTGAGCCCCCCATTCATTTCATGTAGCATTTGGAAAAATTTCAAATTTTGAATTTTCAAAAAATATGCCACTAAACCCCTTGCCATTTTTTGGGGCGATTTTTCGAAATTCTGTTCCTGTGGTCCGATTTTGACGAATGGCGACTTAAATTAAAGGTACGGGTGTCCCCTTTTCAAATCAGCAAACAGATTTAAAAAATAAAATTTTTTGTGGCCAGGAGAGCGAAAAGAAAAGTTGCCAAATTTAACGGTTTTTTTCGACGTTTTTGGCCATAACTCCGCCAATTTTGATCGGATTTCATTTTGGGTAACAGTTTTGAGCAGCTGTTGAGCCCCCCATTCATTTCATGTAGCATTTGGAAAAATTTCAAATTTTGAATTTTCAAAAAATATGCCACTAAACCCCTTGCCATTTTTTGGGGCGATTTTTCGAAATTCTGTTCCTGTGGTCCGATTTTGACGAATGGCGGCTTAAATTAAAGGTACGGGTGTCTCCTTTTCAAATCAGCAAACAGATTTAAAAAATAAAATTTTTTGTGGCCGGGAGAGCGAAAAGAAGAGTTGCCAAATTTAACGGTTTTTTTCGACGTTTTTGGCCATAACTCCGCCAATTTTGATCGGATTTCATTTTGGGTAACAGTTTTGAGCAGCTGTTGAGCCCCCCATTCATTTCATGTAGCATTTGGAAAAATTTCAAATTTTGAATTTTCAAAAAATATGCCACTAAACCCCTTGCCATTTTTTGGGGCGATTTTTCGAAATTCTGTTCCTGTGGTCCGATTTTGACGAATGGCGGCTTAAATTAAAGGTACGGGTGTCCCCTTTTCAAATCAGCAAACAGATTTAAAAAATAAAATTTTTTGTGGCCAGGAGAGCGAAAAGAAGAGCTGCCAAATTTAACGGTTTTTTTCGACGTTTTTGGCCATAACTCCGCCAATTTTGATCGGATTTCATTTTGGGTAACAGTTTTGAGCAGCTGTTGAGCCCCCCATTCATTTCATGTAGCATTTGGAAAAATTTCAAATTTTGAATTTTCAAAAAATATGCCACTAAACCCCTTGCCATTTTTTGGGGCGATTTTTCGAAATTCTGTTCCTGTGGTCCGATTTTGACGAATGGCGGCTTAAATTAAAGGTACGGGTGTCCCCTTTTCAAATCAGCAAACAGATTTAAAAAATAAAATTTTTTGTGGCCAGGAGAGCGAAAAGAAGAGTTGCCAAATTTAACGGTTTTTTTCGACGTTTTTGGCCATAACTCCGCCAATTTTGATCGGATTTCATTTTGGGTAACAGTTTTGAGCAGCTGTTGAGCCCCCCATTCATTTCATGTAGCATTTGGAAAAATTTCAAATTTTGAATTTTCAAAAAATATGCCACTAAACCCCTTGCCATTTTTTGGGGCGATTTTTCGAAATTCTGTTCCTGTGGTCCGATTTTGACGAATGGCGGCTTAAATTAAAGGTACGGGTGTCCCCTTTTCAAATCAGCAAACAGATTTAAAAAATAAAATTTTTTGTGGCCAGGAGAGCGAAAAGAAGAGTTGCCAAATTTAACGGTTTTTTTCGACGTTTTTGGCCATAACTCCGCCAATTTTGATCGGATTTCATTTTGGGTAACAGTTTTGAGCAGCTGTTGAGCCCCCCATTCATTTCATGTAGCATTTGGAAAAATTTCAAATTTTGAATTTTCAAAAAATATGCCACTAAACCCCTTGCCATTTTTTGGGGCGATTTTTCGAAATTCTGTTCCTGTGGTCCGATTTTGACGAATGGCGGCTTAAATTAAAGGTACGGGTGTCCCCTTTTCAAATCAGCAAACAGATTTAAAAAATAAAATTTTTTGTGGCCAGGAGAGCGAAAAGAAAAGTTGCCAAATTTAACGGTTTTTTTCGACGTTTTTGGCCATAACTCCGCCAATTTTGATCGGATTTCATTTTGGGTAACAGTTTTGAGCAGCTGTTGAGCCCCCCATTCATTTCATGTAGCATTTGGAAAAATTTCAAATTTTGAATTTTCAAAAAATATGCCACTAAACCCCTTGCCATTTTTTGGGGCGATTTTTCGAAATTCTGTTCCTGTGGTCCGATTTTGACGAATGGCGACTTAAATTAAAGGTACGGGTGTCCCCTTTTCAAATCAGCAAACAGATTTAAAAAATAAAATTTTTTGTGGCCAGGAGAGCGAAAAGAAGAGCTGCCAAATTTAACGGTTTTTTTCGACGTTTTTGGCCATAACTCCGCCAATTTTGATCGGATTTCATTTTGGGTAACAGTTTTGAGCAGCTGTTGAGCCCCCCATTCATTTCATGTAGCATTTGGAAAAATTTCAAATTTTGAATTTTCAAAAAATATGCCACTAAACCCCTTGCCATTTTTTGGGGCGATTTTTCGAAATTCTGTTCCTGTGGTCCGATTTTGACGAATGGCGGCTTAAATTAAAGGTACGGGTGTCCCCTTTTCAAATCAGCAAACAGATTTAAAAAATAAAATTTTTTGTGGCCAGGAGAGCGAAAAGAAAAGTTGCCAAATTTAACGGTTTTTTTCGACGTTTTTGGCCATAACTCCGCCAATTTTGATCGGATTTCATTTTGGGTAACAGTTTTGAGCAGCTGTTGAGCCCCCCATTCATTTCATGTAGCATTTGGAAAAATTTCAAATTTTGAATTTTCAAAAAATATGCCACTAAACCCCTTGCCATTTTTTGGGGCGATTTTTCGAAATTCTGTTCCTGTGGTCCGATTTTGACGAATGGCGGCTTAAATTAAAGGTACGGGTGTCCCCTTTTCAAATCAGCAAACAGATTTAAAAAATAAAATTTTTTGTGGCCAGGAGAGCGAAAAGAAGAGTTGCCAAATTTAACGGTTTTTTTCGACGTTTTTGGCCATAACTCCGCCAATTTTGATCGGATTTCATTTTGGGTAACAGTTTTGAGCAGCTGTTGAGCCCCCCATTCATTTCATGTAGCATTTGGAAAAATTTCAAATTTTGAATTTTCAAAAAATATGCCACTAAACCCCTTGCCATTTTTTGGGGCGATTTTTCGAAATTCTGTTCCTGTGGTCCGATTTTGACGAATGGCGGCTTAAATTAAAGGTACGGGTGTCTCCTTTTCAAATCAGCAAACAGATTTAAAAAATAAAATTTTTTGTGGCCGGGAGAGCGAAAAGAAGAGTTGCCAAATTTAACGGTTTTTTTCGACGTTTTTGGCCATAACTCCGCCAATTTTGATCGGATTTCATTTTGGGTAACAGTTTTGAGCAGCTGTTGAGCCCCCCATTCATTTCATGTAGCATTTGGAAAAATTTCAAATTTTGAATTTTCAAAAAATATGCCACTAAACCCCTTGCCATTTTTTGGGGCGATTTTTCGAAATTCTGTTCCTGTGGTCCGATTTTGACGAATGGCGGCTTAAATTAAAGGTACGGGTGTCTCCTTTTCAAATCAGCAAACAGATTTAAAAAATAAAATTTTTTGTGGCCGGGAGAGCGAAAAGAAGAGTTGCCAAATTTAACGGTTTTTTTCGACGTTTTTGGCCATAACTCCGCCAATTTTGATCGGATTTCATTTTGGGTAACAGTTTTGAGCAGCTGTTGAGCCCCCCATTCATTTCATGTAGCATTTGGAAAAATTTCAAATTTTGAATTTTCAAAAAATATGCCACTAAACCCCTTGCCATTTTTTGGGGCGATTTTTCGAAATTCTGTTCCTGTTGTCCGATTTTGACGAATGGCGGCTTAAATTAAAGGTACGGGTGTCTCCTTTTCAAATCAGCAAACAGATTTAAAAAATAAAATTTTTTGTGGCCAGGAGAGCCAAAAAACGATTTGCCAATTTTAACGGTTTTTTTCGACGTTTTTGGCCCCCGCTCCCCCAATTTTGATCGGAATTCATTTTGGGTAACAGTTTTGAGCAGCTGTTGAGCCCCCCATTCATTTCATGTAGCATTTGGAAAAATTTCAAATTTTGAATTTTCAAAAAATATGCCACTAAACCCCTTTCCATTTTTTGGGGCGATTTTTCGAAAATCTGTTCCTGTTGTCCGATTTTGACGAATGTTGGCTTAAATTAAAGGTACGGGTGTCCCCTTTTCAAATCAGCAAACAGATTTAAAAAATAAAATTTTTTGTGGCCAGGAGAGCGAAAAGAAGAGCTGCCAAATTTAACGGTTTTTTTCGACGTTTTTGGCCATAACTCCGCCAATTTTGATCGGATTTCATTTTGGGTAACAGTTTTGAGCAGCTGTTGAGCCCCCCATTCATTTCATGTAGCATTTGGAAAAATTTCAAATTTTGAATTTTCAAAAAATATGCCACTAAACCCCTTTCCATTTTTTGGGGCGATTTTTCGAAATTCTGTTCCTGTTGTCCGATTTTGACGAATGTTGGCTTAAGGGGGTAGATGCACTTAGAATTTTTGAAAAATCGATTTTTTTTTTTTTTCATTTTCTTAAAGTATGATGTTTCAAGAATATTGTCTGAAAATTTCAAGTCAATCCGATGAATAGTTTTCAAGATATTTAGTAATTACTGAAGCAACATTCAACCTCTCGGTTGTGAATAGAGCAGGTAGCGGACTTTAAACGCGTTTTTATCAAAACTGTGTTTTTACATTCGGTGCCCAATTTAACTCGAAAACCATTGGGTGGATATTGATGAAATTTTAATATTATCTTTTTGGCATTAAGAACTAGTCTTTAATCGAAGGATATTGATTTTTGTTAACAATTACTATATTTTTTAAACAATTAACTTTTAACATTTTATCGAAAATCAGAGTCCAAAGTTTCGAATGCCACCATTTTGTAAATTTTCAAAAAAAAAAAAAAAGCTTCGATTAAAGACTGGATTTATTATTAAACTAAAGGTTTCACCTTGGTTTTTCGAATTCAGATGATCCAGAAGGCTGTTGTGATGGACACCGCGAAGTACTACTCGCGGGAGAGGATCCAACCGATATGGCGATATTTTGATAAATAATATGTATTTTTTTTTTTTTTTTTCATAAATGTTAAGTTAAAGCATTGTATAAAAACTCTGTATAATTTATTTTGTAAAATAAACTTAATTACTGTAAAAAAAAAATTTTTTAAAATAGGCCTTTTTTTACGCTTCTGAGTGCATCTACCCCCTTAAATTAAAGGTACGGGTGTCCCCTTTTCAAATCAGCAAACAGATTTAAAAAATAAAATTTTTTGTGGCCGGGAGAGCGAAAAGAAGAGTTGCCAAATTTAACGGTTTTTTTCGACGTTTTTGGCCATAACTCCGCCAATTTTGATCGGATTTCATTTTGGGTAACAGTTTTGAGCAGCTGTTGAGCCCCCCATTCATTTCATGTAGCATTTGGAAAAATTTCAAATTTTGAATTTTCAAAAAATATGCCACTAAACCCCTTGCCAACTCCGCCAATTTTGATCGGATTTCATTTTGGGTAACAGTTTTGAGCAGCTGTTGAGCCCCCCATTCATTTCATGTAGCATTTGGAAAAATTTCAAATTTTGAATTTTCAAAAAATATGCCACTAAACCCCTTGCCATTTTTTGGGGCGATTTTTCGAAATTCTGTTCCTGTTGTCCGATTTTGACGAATGGCGGCTTAAATTAAAGGTACGGGTGTCTCCTTTTCAAATCAGCAAACAGATTTAAAAAATAAAATTTTTTGTGGCCAGGAGAGCCAAAAAACGATTTGCCAATTTTAACGGTTTTTTTCGACGTTTTTGGCCCCCGCTCCCCCAATTTTGATCGGAATTCATTTTGGGTAACAGTTTTGAGCAGCTGTTGAGCCCCCCATTCATTTCATGTAGCATTTGGAAAAATTTCAAATTTTGAATTTTCAAAAAATATGCCACTAAACCCCTTGCCATTTTTTGGGGCGATTTTTCGAAATTCTGTTCCTGTGGTCCGATTTTGACGAATGGCGGCTTAAATTAAAGGTACGGGTGTCCCCTTTTCAAATCAGCAAACAGATTTAAAAAATAAAATTTTTTGTGGCCGGGAGAGCGAAAAGAAGAGTTGCCAAATTTAACGGTTTTTTTCGACGTTTTTGGCCATAACTCCGCCAATTTTGATCGGATTTCATTTTGGGTAACAGTTTTGAGCAGCTGTTGAGCCCCCCATTCATTTCATGTAGCATTTGGAAAAATTTCAAATTTTGAATTTTCAAAAAATATGCCACTAAACCCCTTGCCATTTTTTGGGGCGATTTTTCGAAATTCTGTTCCTGTGGTCCGATTTTGACGAATGGCGGCTTAAATTAAAGGTACGGGTGTCCCCTTTTTAAATCAGCAAACAGATTTAAAAAATAAAATTTTTTGTGGCCAGGAGAGCGAAAAGAAGAGTTGCCAAATTTAACGGTTTTTTTCGACGTTTTTGGCCATAACTCCGCCAATTTTGATCGGATTTCATTTTGGGTAACAGTTTTGAGCAGCTGTTGAGCCCCCCATTCATTTCATGTAGCATTTGGAAAAATTTCAAATTTTGAATTTTCAAAAAATATGCCACTAAACCCCTTGCCATTTTTTGGGGCGATTTTTCGAAATTCTGTTCCTGTGGTCCGATTTTGACGAATGGCGGCTTAAATTAAAGGTACGGGTGTCCCCTTTTCAAATCAGCAAACAGATTTAAAAAATAAAATTTTTTGTGGCCAGGAGAGCGAAAAGAAAAGTTGCCAAATTTAACGGTTTTTTTCGACGTTTTTGGCCATAACTCCGCCAATTTTGATCGGATTTCATTTTGGGTAACAGTTTTGAGCAGCTGTTGAGCCCCCCATTCATTTCATGTAGCATTTGGAAAAATTTCAAATTTTGAATTTTCAAAAAATATGCCACTAAACCCCTTGCCATTTTTTGGGGCGATTTTTCGAAATTCTGTTCCTGTTGTCCGATTTTGACGAATGTTGGCTTAAATTAAAGGTACGGGTGTCCCCTTTTCAAATCAGCAAACAGATTTAAAAAATAAAATTTTTTGTGGCCAGGAGAGCGAAAAGAAGAGCTGCCAAATTTAACGGTTTTTTTCGACGTTTTTGGCCATAACTCCGCCAATTTTGATCGGATTTCATTTTGGGTAACAGTTTTGAGCAGCTGTTGAGCCCCCCATTCATTTCATGTAGCATTTGGAAAAATTTCAAATTTTGAATTTTCAAAAAATATGCCACTAAACCCCTTGCCATTTTTTGGGGCGATTTTTCGAAATTCTGTTCCTGTTGTCCGATTTTGACGAATGTTGGCTTAAATTAAAGGTACGGGTGTCCCCTTTTCAAATCAGCAAACAGATTTAAAAAATAAAATTTTTTGTGGCCAGGAGAGCGAAAAGAAGAGCTGCCAAATTTAACGGTTTTTTTCGACGTTTTTGGCCATAACTCCGCCAATTTTGATCGGATTTCATTTTGGGTAACAGTTTTGAGCAGCTGTTGAGCCCCCCATTCATTTCATGTAGCATTTGGAAAAATTTCAAATTTTGAATTTTCAAAAAATATGCCACTAAACCCCTTGCCATTTTTTGGGGCGATTTTTCGAAATTCTGTTCCTGTTGTCCGATTTTGACGAATGTTGGCTTAAATTAAAGGTACGGGTGTCCCCTTTTCAAATCAGCAAACAGATTTAAAAAATAAAATTTTTTGTGGCCGGGAGAGCGAAAAGAAGAGTTGCCAAATTTAACGGTTTTTTTCGACGTTTTTGGCCATAACTCCGCCAATTTTGATCGGATTTCATTTTGGGTAACAGTTTTGAGCAGCTGTTGAGCCCCCCATTCATTTCATGTAGCATTTGGAAAAATTTCAAATTTTGAATTTTCAAAAAATATGCCACTAAACCCCTTGCCATTTTTTGGGGCGATTTTTCGAAATTCTGTTCCTGTGGTCCGATTTTGACGAATGGCGGCTTAAATTAAAGGTACGGGTGTCCCCTTTTCAAATCAGCAAACAGATTTAAAAAATAAAATTTTTTGTGGCCGGGAGAGCGAAAAGAAGAGTTGCCAAATTTAACGGTTTTTTTCGACGTTTTTGGCCATAACTCCGCCAATTTTGATCGGATTTCATTTTGGGTAACAGTTTTGAGCAGCTGTTGAGCCCCCCATTCATTTCATGTAGCATTTGGAAAAATTTCAAATTTTGAATTTTCAAAAAATATGCCACTAAACCCCTTGCCATTTTTTGGGGCGATTTTTCGAAATTCTGTTCCTGTGGTCCGATTTTGACGAATGGCGGCTTAAATTAAAGGTACGGGTGTCTCCTTTTCAAATCAGCAAACAGATTTAAAAAATAAAATTTTTTGTGGCCAGGAGAGCCAAAAAACGATTTGCCAATTTTAACGGTTTTTTTCGACGTTTTTGGCCCCCGCTCCCCCAATTTTGATCGGAATTCATTTTGGGTAACAGTTTTGAGCAGCTGTTGAGCCCCCCATTCATTTCATGTAGCATTTGGAAAAATTTCAAATTTTGAATTTTCAAAAAATATGCCACTAAACCCCTTGCCATTTTTTGGGGCGATTTTTCGAAATTCTGTTCCTGTGGTCCGATTTTGACGAATGGCGGCTTAAATTAAAGGTACGGGTGTCCCCTTTTCAAATCAGCAAACAGATTTAAAAAATAAAATTTTTTGTGGCCAGGAGAGCGAAAAGAAAAGTTGCCAAATTTAACGGTTTTTTTCGACGTTTTTGGCCATAACTCCGCCAATTTTGATCGGATTTCATTTTGGGTAACAGTTTTGAGCAGCTGTTGAGCCCCCCATTCATTTCATGTAGCATTTGGAAAAATTTCAAATTTTGAATTTTCAAAAAATATGCCACTAAACCCCTTGCCATTTTTTGGGGCGATTTTTCGAAATTCTGTTCCTGTGGTCCGATTTTGACGAATGTTGGCTTAAATTAAAGGTACGGGTGTCTCCTTTTCAAATCAGCAAACAGATTTAAAAAATAAAATTTTTTGTGGCCAGGAGAGCCAAAAAACGATTTGCCAATTTTAACGGTTTTTTTCGACGTTTTTGGCCCCCGCTCCCCCAATTTTGATCGGAATTCATTTTGGGTAACAGTTTTGAGCAGCTGTTGAGCCCCCCATTCATTTCATGTAGCATTTGGAAAAATTTCAAATTTTGAATTTTCAAAAAATATGCCACTAAACCCCTTGCCATTTTTTGGGGCGATTTTTCGAAATTCTGTTCCTGTGGTCCGATTTTGACGAATGGCGGCTTAAATTAAAGGTACGGGTGTCCCCTTTTCAAATCAGCAAACAGATTTAAAAAATAAAATTTTTTGTGGCCAGGAGAGCGAAAAGAAGAGTTGCCAAATTTAACGGTTTTTTTCGACGTTTTTGGCCATAACTCCGCCAATTTTGATCGGATTTCATTTTGGGTAACAGTTTTGAGCAGCTGTTGAGCCCCCCATTCATTTCATGTAGCATTTGGAAAAATTTCAAATTTTGAATTTTCAAAAAATATGCCACTAAACCCCTTGCCATTTTTTGGGGCGATTTTTCGAAATTCTGTTCCTGTGGTCCGATTTTGACGAATGGCGGCTTAAATTAAAGGTACGGGTGTCCCCTTTTCAAATCAGCAAACAGATTTAAAAAATAAAATTTTTTGTGGCCAGGAGAGCGAAAAGAAGAGTTGCCAAATTTAACGGTTTTTTTCGACGTTTTTGGCCATAACTCCGCCAATTTTGATCGGATTTCATTTTGGGTAACAGTTTTGAGCAGCTGTTGAGCCCCCCATTCATTTCATGTAGCATTTGGAAAAATTTCAAATTTTGAATTTTCAAAAAATATGCCACTAAACCCCTTGCCATTTTTTGGGGCGATTTTTCGAAATTCTGTTCCTGTGGTCCGATTTTGACGAATGGCGGCTTAAATTAAAGGTACGGGTGTCCCCTTTTCAAATCAGCAAACAGATTTAAAAAATAAAATTTTTTGTGGCCGGGAGAGCGAAAAGAAGAGTTGCCAAATTTAACGGTTTTTTTCGACGTTTTTGGCCATAACTCCGCCAATTTTGATCGGATTTCATTTTGGGTAACAGTTTTGAGCAGCTGTTGAGCCCCCCATTCATTTCATGTAGCATTTGGAAAAATTTCAAATTTTGAATTTTCAAAAAATATGCCACTAAACCCTTTGCCATTTTTTGGGGCGATTTTTCGAAATTCTGTTCCTGTGGTCCGATTTTGACGAATGGCGGCTTAAATTAAAGGTACGGGTGTCTCCTTTTCAAATCAGCAAACAGATTTAAAAAATAAAATTTTTTGTGGCCAGGAGAGCGAAAAGAAGAGTTGCCAAATTTAACGGTTTTTTTCGACGTTTTTGGCCATAACTCCGCCAATTTTGATCGGATTTCATTTTGGGTAACAGTTTTGAGCAGCTGTTGAGCCCCCCATTCATTTCATGTAGCATTTGGAAAAATTTCAAATTTTGAATTTTCAAAAAATATGCCACTAAACCCCTTGCCATTTTTTGGGGCGATTTTTCGAAATTCTGTTCCTGTTGTCCGATTTTGACGAATGGCGGCTTAAATTAAAGGTACGGGTATCTCCTTTTCAAATCAGCAAACAGATTTAAAAAATAAAATTTTTTGTGGCCAGGAGAGCCAAAAAACGATTTGCCAATTTTAACGGTTTTTTTCGACGTTTTTGGCCCCCGCTCCCCCAATTTTGATCGGAATTCATTTTGGGTAACAGTTTTGAGCAGCTGTTGAGCCCCCCATTCATTTCATGTAGCATTTGGAAAAATTTCAAATTTTGAATTTTCAAAAAATATGCCACTAAACCCCTTGCCATTTTTTGGGGCGATTTTTCGAAATTCTGTTCCTGTGGTCCGATTTTGACGAATGGCGGCTTAAATTAAAGGTACGGGTGTCCCCTTTTCAAATCAGCAAACAGATTTAAAAAATAAAATTTTTTGTGGCCGGGAGAGCGAAAAGAAGAGTTGCCAAATTTAACGGTTTTTTTCGACGTTTTTGGCCATAACTCCGCCAATTTTGATCGGATTTCATTTTGGGTAACAGTTTTGAGCAGCTGTTGAGCCCCCCATTCATTTCATGTAGCATTTGGAAAAATTTCAAATTTTGAATTTTCAAAAAATATGCCACTAAACCCCTTGCCATTTTTTGGGGCGATTTTTCGAAATTCTGTTCCTGTGGTCCGATTTTGACGAATGGCGGCTTAAATTAAAGGTACGGGTGTCTCCTTTTCAAATCAGCAAACAGATTTAAAAAATAAAATTTTTTGTGGCCGGGAGAGCGAAAAGAAGAGTTGCCAAATTTAACGGTTTTTTTCGACGTTTTTGGCCATAACTCCGCCAATTTTGATCGGATTTCATTTTGGGTAACAGTTTTGAGCAGCTGTTGAGCCCCCCATTCATTTCATGTAGCATTTGGAAAAATTTCAAATTTTGAATTTTCAAAAAATATGCCACTAAACCCCTTGCCATTTTTTGGGGCGATTTTTCGAAATTCTGTTCCTGTGGTCCGATTTTGACGAATGGCGGCTTAAATTAAAGGTACGGGTGTCTCCTTTTCAAATCAGCAAACAGATTTAAAAAATAAAATTTTTTGTGGCCAGGAGAGCGAAAAGAAGAGTTGCCAAATTTAACGGTTTTTTTCGACGTTTTTGGCCATAACTCCGCCAATTTTGATCGGATTTCATTTTGGGTAACAGTTTTGAGCAGCTGTTGAGCCCCCCATTCATTTCATGTAGCATTTGGAAAAATTTCAAATTTTGAATTTTCACAAAAATATGCCACTAAACCCCTTTCCATTTTTTTTGGGGCGATTTTTCGAAATTCTGTTCCTGTTGTCCGATTTTGACGAATGTTGGCTTAAATTAAAGGTACGGGTGTCCCCTTTTCAAATCAGCAAACAGATTTAAAAAATAAAATTTTTTGTGGCCAGGAGAGCGAAAAGAAGAGCTGCCAAATTTAACGATTTTTTTCGACGTTTTTGGCCATAACTCCGCCAATTTTGATCGGATTTCATTTTGGGTAACAGTTTTGAGCAGCTGTTGAGCCCCCCATTCATTTCATGTAGCATTTGGAAAAATTTCAAATTTTGAATTTTCAAAAAATATGCCACTAAACCCCTTGCCATTTTTTGGGGCGATTTTTCGAAATTCTGTTCCTGTGGTCCGATTTTGACGAATGGCGGCTTAAATTAAAGGTACGGGTGTCCCCTTTTCAAATCAGCAAACAGATTTAAAAAATAAAATTTTTTGTGGCCAGGAGAGCGAAAAGAAGAGTTGCCAAATTTAACGGTTTTTTTCGACGTTTTTGGCCATAACTCCGCCAATTTTGATCGGATTTCATTTTGGGTAACAGTTTTGAGCAGCTGTTGAGCCCCCCATTCATTTCATGTAGCATTTGGAAAAATTTCAAATTTTGAATTTTCAAAAAATATGCCACTAAACCCCTTGCCATTTTTTGGGGCGATTTTTCGAAATTCTGTTCCTGTGGTCCGATTTTGACGAATGGCGGCTTAAATTAAAGGTACGGGTGTCCCCTTTTCAAATCAGCAAACAGATTTAAAAAATAAAATTTTTTGTGGCCAGGAGAGCGAAAAGAAAAGTTGCCAAATTTAACGGTTTTTTTCGACGTTTTTGGCCATAACTCCGCCAATTTTGATCGGATTTCATTTTGGGTAACAGTTTTGAGCAGCTGTTGAGCCCCCCATTCATTTCATGTAGCATTTGGAAAAATTTCAAATTTTGAATTTTCAAAAAATATGCCACTAAACCAATTGCCATTTTTTGGGGCGATTTTTCGAAATTCTGTTCCTGTGGTCCGATTTTGACGAATGGCGGCTTAAATTAAAGGTACGGGTGTCCCCTTTTCAAATCAGCAAACAGATTTAAAAAATAAAATTTTTTGTGGCCAGGAGAGCGAAAAGAAGAGTTGCCAAATTTAACGGTTTTTTTCGACGTTTTTGGCCATAACTCCGCCAATTTTGATCGGATTTCATTTTGGGTAACAGTTTTGAGCAGCTGTTGAGCCCCCCATTCATTTCATGTAGCATTTGGAAAAATTTCAAATTTTGAATTTTCAAAAAATATGCCACTAAACCCCTTGCCATTTTTTGGGGCGATTTTTCGAAATTCTGTTCCTGTGGTCCGATTTTGACGAATGGCGGCTTAAATTAAAGGTACGGGTGTCCCCTTTTCAAATCAGCAAACAGATTTAAAAAATAAAATTTTTTGTGGCCAGGAGAGCGAAAAGAAGAGTTGCCAAATTTAACGGTTTTTTTCGACGTTTTTGGCCATAACTCCGCCAATTTTGATCGGATTTCATTTTGGGTAACAGTTTTGAGCAGCTGTTGAGCCCCCCATTCATTTCATGTAGCATTTGGAAAAATTTCAAATTTTGAATTTTCAAAAAATATGCCACTAAACCCCTTGCCATTTTTTGGGGCGATTTTTCGAAATTCTGTTCCTGTGGTCCGATTTTGACGAATGGCGGCTTAAATTAAAGGTACGGGTGTCCCCTTTTCAAATCAGCAAACAGATTTAAAAAATAAAATTTTTTGTGGCCAGGAGAGCGAAAAGAAAAGTTGCCAAATTTAACGGTTTTTTTCGACGTTTTTGGCCATAACTCCGCCAATTTTGATCGGATTTCATTTTGGGTAACAGTTTTGAGCAGCTGTTGAGCCCCCCATTCATTTCATGTAGCATTTGGAAAAATTTCAAATTTTGAATTTTCAAAAAATATGCCACTAAACCAATTGCCATTTTTTGGGGCGATTTTTCGAAATTCTGTTCCTGTGGTCCGATTTTGACGAATGGCGGCTTAAATTAAAGGTACGGGTGTCCCCTTTTCAAATCAGCAAACAGATTTAAAAAATAAAATTTTTTGTGGCCAGGAGAGCGAAAAGAAGAGTTGCCAAATTTAACGGTTTTTTTCGACGTTTTTGGCCATAACTCCGCCAATTTTGATCGGATTTCATTTTGGGTAACAGTTTTGAGCAGCTGTTGAGCCCCCCATTCATTTCATGTAGCATTTGGAAAAATTTCAAATTTTGAATTTTCAAAAAATATGCCACTAAACCCCTTGCCATTTTTTGGGGCGATTTTTCGAAATTCTGTTCCTGTGGTCCGATTTTGGCGAATGGCGGCTTAAATTAAAGGTACGGGTGTCTCCTTTTCAAATCAGCAAACAGATTTAAAAAATAAAATTGGTTGCGGCCTGGAGAGCCAAAAAACTTTTTGCTTCTATTTGGTCAACGTTTCTGTCCATTATTTCCCACTTTTGATTCAAATTTGTGCCATCTACCGGGCGAAAGTGTTTTGACAATACATAGAAGACATCGGGGACTCAAACCTTAATCCAAACAATTGAATGTAATTAAAGATGTTAATATATAAATGGCGCTGTTTTTGAACACATTTTACTCTCAGACGTCACACAAAAATTCTCGTAGTTCCTTCCTTGTGGTGCGCATGCGCGCCTTCATGACCAATCAGCTGATCAACTAGCTCCGGAAATTTGCTTGCTGCTGCTTCTGGGCGCCTGGTGCGGTTTTCTGATTTCTGTATGGGAACGTACGCGCCGGTTCTCGCTGTTGGCGCGCGCTAGTGCTGTTTGAGCTGATGACGTCACGACGACTGAAAAAGTGATGAATGAAGGAAAAATGGTCGTTGGAGATAATAGTGAGGGGCGGGCGGTATTTGTTTATCGTATTTCCTGCAATGTTTGAATTTTTTCTTCGCGGAGTTTATTGCATTCGCGTGAAACTTCGTAAAACTTTTATTTTTCTCGGATTGCGTTTGAAAGGATCTGATGATTTTCTGAAAAAGAATCCTCCAAAGAAAACGAGGCGTGGAAGGAATTTATTTATTTATTTTATTGATCAGATGTGAAATTCCTAAAAAGAAAGTGAAAGACAAGGTGAGGGCGCGATCTTTTGCATTTTTTAAAGGCGAAAAATGCTTCATAAGACTTCTTCTTTCTGGCGATCCACTGAAAAACCAACTCGCTGAAACGTCGTTGGAAAAGGTGGGCCGGGTCGGCCATAGGAGACCGTAGCGAAAAAATTGAATCTGGCTGCCAAAGCTGCTTCTGAATCAAAAGTAAAATTGAAAAAGCATCTCTCAAAAACCACAAGTGATTGTTTATTTATAAACAAATAAGAGGTACATAAATATACACAGTTATTACTTAAGAAATAGCAACTTAGGTCCGTTCCTACGATCGTCAGTAAAGTTTTAACTGGAACTTTAACTGACAGATTTTCATACAAAACTTGCAGTTAAAGTTCTGATTAAAATTTAACTGACTATCGTAGGGAACGCCTAAGACCATCATCTTGCAATAAAGTAAACAAAATAATTTTTCATGTAAAAATTACTACAAATTTAAAAGAAATTCCCGAATTTATGCGAATGTTTCGCGTGTTTCTTCCCCCGATGAAGGGCGGAGAACGGGGCCCAATTCACTCGTCGATCGATTCCTGGAACAGCCTGAAATTAGAGCCTGATCCTGAAGTTAAATACCGGAAAATTACCGGATTTCTATAAATAAATCAAAAGAAAAAAACCGGATGTTGGGACAATTGGCGCGCGCGCGGTGCTTCAACGATATGCGGAAGTAGTTGCACTACTTCCACATCAAGATCATGGCGCGACATTCTGCGCAAGTTTTTCGAATTTTTAACGGAAAGGTTAACCGGACGACTGAAAGAAAACCGTCATCTTCATTTCGTGGTGCGGTGAGGTGAGGGAGTCTTGCGTAAAAAAAAAAAAAAACCAACGAACGAACCAAAAAGAAAAACCTCTCAAGCCCGTCAGCACAAGGAAACACACTGAAGATTGTCGGCCGTCGTGAACGGAATGCATAATTCATTGGGTTCGTTCGATCGAGCGTTCTGAGCTATGGTGGGGGGGGGGGGGGGGGAAGACGCCGAAGCCGGAGAGGTCTAAGAACAAATTTTAAAATTCTTGAGTGTAACGCGTTTATCTTTACCAACTCTTTTGCTTGCTTGGGAAGCCGGAAATAACGAAAACGACGCCGATTTATGCGACGGACGACTTTCCGCATTTTGTAAGTTGTTTTGCTGCGGCGGCGGCAACGGCGGTCCGTGCTGACTGTTTGTTGTTCAATTATTCTGTTTGTTTTTGTTGTTTTTTTTCGCCCCGGTTGTCGAGTGCGCGCAGACCGCCACGAACTGCAATTTATCTGAAGGACATGGGCGGATAATTTGCGTCAAGTGGGTTTTTTTTTGTTATGTACAAATTTTTTCGCCGTTGGCGATACAATCGAGTAGTAGCAATGGCCTTCGTGAAGGTTGTTCTGGGAAAGGGGGAGCTGAATTCCGAGAAATATTTATTTAAAATTTTTTTTTACTTAACGCCGAACAACACACAGTCCGGGGAACCGTAGCGCAACCGTTCCAAGTCAAGGTCAAGGAAGGCAGTTTTATTAAACTGACACCACTTACAACTAGCCACGTATTGTATAGTTGATACTTTCGCGGAAATGGCAATGCAGTGCGCAAAAACAGTGTTCTTAACGCAATTTTCCATCGAGAATCGAAAAAAACACCATGAGAATCGTCCAACCAAACCTATATGAACGTTTCCGTCATCAAGGTAAATGCTGCCTTGCGCTGCGGCGCTGGCTACATGCAAACTAGAGAAAAGTTAACACGACCTTCGCTAACTAATAATAATAATAATAAAAATAAGAAGAAGTAGAAAAAAACCGCTACACTATCCATTTCTTTACGAAATTAGCACATTTAAACGAGTTTGGTTTTCTGCATTTGTCGGCGCAACGAGGGAGCGACACGCTGTACCTTTTTGATTTTCGTTTTTTTTTTTTCACATAATAAACAGGTAGACTCGTGTAAGACAAATTGGAGATATCGGGGTGCGCAATTATTACAAAATATCACACAATATCTGGTGTGGCTTCACACACACGTCTTGCACATGGCTATGCAAATTGCGCAAAACCAAAAAAAGGCCGCGCAAAAGAAAACGCTGCCCATCGAAAGGTTAAAGGTTAAGGAGAGATGCGCACGCTATGATTAAAAATTTTTTTTTTTTTTTTTAGTTTAAAATTTAAAATTTAAATCATATGGCGCGATGTTACATAGCGTGTGCGCTCATTTTCGATCGATTCTCTGGGTCTTTTTGTATGACCTTTCTGTTTTGGTCCTCCTCCACCTCCTCCTTCTCCACCTCCTCCTTCTCCTCCTCCTCCTTCTCCACCTCCTCCTTCACCTCCTCCTCATGCTCCTCCACCTAAAAAAAAAAACACCAAATTGCATACGCAAATTTGTTCGTTCTGTGATGAAAAGAAAACAAACCGAAAAAAAAACAAAAACCGAAACGAATCTTTTTAAAGACGATGCAAATTATGTAAGAGAAAAATTTCAGATTGCGCAGAAAGTTCATCTGATGGCCTCGTCTTGTTTTTATTGCTGCACCTTTCAACCGTTCCGCTTCGTTCTCGTTCCATTTCGAATGCAACGTGCGGGAAATTCCCAGTGCACTTCTATTATAGTTAAACACCATACAGTTGAACGATTCTAGTGCTTCAATCCGGCAGCAGGGCACAGTTCTATTTGCGCGTGGTTAGCCGCGCACAAAAATTTTTTACCGATAAAATTCAAATTGCAGAAAATTAACTCGACAAAGATCAGATCAACGTTAATTTGCCCCCCGCGGGGGGGGGGGGGGGCCGACGAAGAAAATTGGAAAGAACGTGCACGCTACCTATGAAAGACTCATCGGACGATAGAAAGAAACCGTCAGCAAGAGGACGGGGCGGGCGAGCGTGCGGCTACAGGTAGCAAAAGCCAACAGGTAAAAAAAAAAAAAAATCAAAAAAGGTATGTTTGGTAAGTGTAATGATAATGCCGGATGATGAGGATGATGATGCTGCCGCCAAGTTGTAGGGTAAACACTTGAAATGCCAGAGTTTTTCGATCTTATGCAACACGCCGAATGAATTGAGTAAAAGCCGCGCGCGCGCGCCCGCTCGCTTGCGTACGCTAATCAATATTTAGCATACGGCACAGTTCAGAGCTCAGGTAGCCAACATTCCAAACAAATTTTTCTTCACATATTTCTTGTGATTATCTCATTTTTTGCTCGGATGTTTTCGAGTTGCGCACCACCAACGGATCTGCTGGTGAAGACAAGAACTTTTTCGAATTTGTCGTACAATTCGAAAAAAAGGCGCCCAAACTTGTTGAAATGAACTGAAAAGTAAAATGGTTTCGAGTGAAAGTTTATAGCGGGCGTTTGGGTAGGTACCTTCAGTGATAAGGAAATTAGAGTGTAGTTCTTGAGGGCCGGCAGCATCACGAAGGTTGCTTCTTTTCCTGGGGAAGGGGGGGGGGGGGGAATTCCCCCTTGGACGTATAATCTTACAGGGTCTTCCTTCCCGTTATCTTAGCGCCGTCTTCATTAGGTTCGCATTCGAATTGACGAGTGAACTGTTGCAAGAGAGCAAACACTTCATTGAAGTGTGTGAGTGAAGTAACTCACTCTTTTTGGTGAACTTCGGTTCCATTGGATACGTGACAGAAAAATTTAACCGACCTTTTTTTGGTCATCCGTCTTCGAGATCTCCTAACCTTTTCTTGGTCATCATCTTCGAAGTCCCCTGACCTTTTTTTGGTCATCATCTTCTAGATCGAATGACTTTTTTTTTTTTTTTCATCATCTTCTTCCATCAAGTTGAACTACGAATGAACTGAAAGAGACGAACCAGTTGGCGAACGAACGAAGGAACGAAAACGAAGGAACTGAAACGATGGAACGATGGAAAGAAAACGAAGGAACAAAGAGTTCTGGAACTACTTCACTGAACTCGTTCGTTCGTTTCGCCACGTGACACACCGTGGAAAGGTAGTAGTTCCTTTGCGATGTGAAGCTTGAATGAGTGCCTTTCGTGAGAGGTGAGGACTTTTTTTCTTTTTTTAAGGTCCTCACATTCACTCCGAACTTGAGAAGAACTAGTTCCTTCGCCGGGGACGTTATCTTCAAAAAGAACTCGAACTATTTCACTGAACTAGTTCAGTGAGTGAGTCGGAGTACACTCACTCACTAAAAGGAACTGCTTTGCCCATCTCTAGGCCTAAAGCTACAGTGAAAGAGGTTAACTAACTAGACCAATTTTCAATCGAGAATAAATCCCGAATAAATAGAACAGGGTGTGGTTGATTAAGGCGTTCGTCCAGTCGCCATTTTAGAGATTGTAACACGAAGTAAAAAATCTAATCTATTATTTTTTTTTTTTTTCATTCAAAACCGAGGAATGTGAACGATGAGTTACTATTTACTTTTTTTCTTTAGTAAATTTAAAATCACCGATAAAAAGGGGTTTTGCATCTCTCTTAATAGCGAAGCTCTATAAGCTTAGTTAAATACAAAAGAGAGAAAAAAATCCGATATCCATCAAGTGATTATGGTGGCCATTTTTTGTCTGCACCTTTGATCCGGCCTGAAGAATAAACCATACAAAATTAATCATTCAGGGCAGGCACCGGCCATCACTAAGCTAATCGGCGCGGGCACTGAAAAAGATTAAAATACGCGAGAAAAAAACATCTATACGCTTTTTGAATTAAGATTTTGAATTTCTTATACATTTCTACGGGCTTTTCTTTTCTTTTCCCCCCGCCCCCGCCCCCAGGCCCCCTTTTCACTATGCCCACTAATTGATGACCTGCGCACCGCCGCCGATCTTCAACGAAAGTATGAAAGAAATAAAAAAAAAAAAAAACACTTTCATATTAGACCAGAGGTACGGAAAAATTTTACCAATTGCGATCAAAACGTTGTTGTAAAAAAAGGGACCAGTAAAACTTCTCCAAGTCGAACTGTGAAGAAAAATTCACTTTCATTTTAGTGATGGGTCTCGTTCAGGAGTGAACACTTCGTATAAGTGAGTGGTGATTGAAGTAACTCACTCTTTTTGGTGAACTGCAGTTCCATTGGACACGTGACTGAAAAAACTTGGCCGTCCTTCTTGTTTTCATCATCTATTAGATGCCTACTGAACTTTATTTTTTCGTCATCATATTGTTGATTTATTGATGGAACGAAGAGTTTCGGAACTACTTCACTGAACTCTACTGACCTGTTTTTTTTTTTACTCATCATCAAGTTGAACTATGAATGGACTAAAAGAACGAATTAGTTTGCGAGCGAACGAAGAAACACAAATCAAGAAATGATGGAACAAAGAGTTATTGCGGAACTACTTCACTGAACTCGTTCCTTAGAGTGAGTGACTCGAAGTGAAGTACTTCACTGAAAGGAACTGCTTCGCCCTTAACTATATTCATTACCATTAAAATTTAAAGAATAGTAAGAAGTTCGTGGCTGAACTAGAGATGGGCAAAGCAGTTCCTTTTAGTGTCACTCCGAGTCACTCACTTTAAGGAACGAGTTCAGTGAAGTAGTTCCGGAAAACTTTGTTCCATCGTTCGCTTGCGAACTACTTCGTTCTTTTGGTTCATTCATAGCTTCAATTTAAGGGGAGAAGATGATGAGAAAAAAAAAAAAGGTTCATTAGATCTAGATGGCAAATAAAAAGGTCACCCGATCAAAAAGATAATGACAAAGGGAAGGTTGGTAAAGTTTTTTGTCACGTATCCAATAGGAATGCAGTTCAGCAAATGGAGTGAGTTACTTCACTCCGCTCACTTCTATGAAGTGTTCTTATGGAACAGTTTACCCGTGAACTACCCATCTGTAGTTCACATAGCTCGCAATTCCGATCAGAAATTTCAAAAAAAAAAAAAAAAATCAGTCCGTCACATTCCACGATTTCGTGAAATTAGAAAAATATTTTTTTTTTTTTTTTGTTACTGACGCCGTGCAACGCAACAATCGGTGAAGGTCGTTTAGAGAGAAAATTGCGTCCGATCGAACGTAATTTAAAAGTAACGAGAAACCCGCTTCGCATCCCCGGACCCTCTCAAAATCTCTTAGCTAAGATTCGGTTTGAAAATTCAGTTTGTATAGAAACTGCTCGGCATTTAAATTTGGCGCCTGCTGGATCCGTTTCCATTCATTCCCGATCGTATTGTACGGGGGGAATTTTTGAACAGAAGATGTCAATCATTACGCACCGGATTCTTAATATCTAGTACGGAAATCATTGATTTCTGCGGTTTTTGATTTAATCGGACGCGCGCTCGTTCTAGCGCTTACGATCGCCGATCGTGGCATCTCGTTCGATCATATACGTGCCGTGCCCGTTTCGATATCGAGCGAAAGATACCCCAACTGGAAGGTTGTACTGCGGCTCCAGCTATCAAGTAACACAAAACCCGGAAGAGTTTCTAATCTTAAAGCGTAAAAAATACCGACCACAATATCGTTCGCTCGACTTTTCACATAGTACATACTCGCACGGCGGGCGTCCTCGTCGTCATTGGCGCCGCCCGTTCCCAAGGGTGAGGGATTATGAAATATGACTTTGGCGCCAAACATTCAAAAAATTTATGACGAATTTCAAATTTTTCCAAATAACCGCCAAATCACAGTTCCTTGTAGTCGCGGCGATCTCTTTGACTTTCGTTGAATTTATTATAGTGCCGCGCACCGTACAGAAGTAGTCGGATGAAAACCAGTTCACTCGATGACCTTGCCGAGAAGAGAGCATGGCCCACACCTTTTAGTTTTTTTTTTTATGGCATGCCACCCATAGGCCGGGTGCTCTAGAAAAAAAAAAATTTAAATCAAAGCCCAGAAAAACAAAAAAAATCACGAAATTCATTAGTCATGCGGCGAGCGCTTACCTTGACCCAGAGAAAAGCGACTTAAGCGCGCTCCTATTCTTTTCTTAAATCCGCGAATTTCAACTGAAAAGCAAATTAAATTGTCGATGGGAGAAATACCGGAGATCCTGCCATCTTAACCACAGCCTCTTTCAGAAACGTTCCGGAGTTCCAGGCTTCTTAATCAAAGTCGCTTCCAGAAAGGTTCCTCTTTAAAACACCGTGACTCTCCGTCAGGTACGTTTTCGCCCTTTTCATGCAACTATCCAGGCCATCGTCCATGTCTTTGGCCGTTTTTTGATTTGAGAATGAACATTTTGTCCGGAAATTTCAGCTCGAACTAGAGATGGGTCGTTCACGAGTGAACTGTTCCAAAAGAACACACTTCATTGAAGTGAGTGAATGAAGTAGCTCACTCCTTTTGGTGAACTGCAGTTCCATTGGACACTCAAGATGTACTGCAGTTTTTTTTTGTTCCTCTAGATCTACTCCCGGTGAGTGACCTTCAAGAAGGATTTCGCTGTGGGCTTTCCAAACAGGGCGGAATGGAACACAGTCACATACCCGGACGGTTCAAAAATGCACTGCGGAGTCGAAGCGGGAGTTTGCTCAGCCACAAGTATGTCGCAAAGTTTTACTACCATTTTCGGACAACGTAAGCGTTTTCCCGGCGGAGATACTGAGCATGCGGGAAGCCGAACTTTGCTACGCCAAAGCAAAATGTTGTAATCCTCACTGGCGGCCAAGCCGGTATCAAAGCTTTAGATTCGGCTATCACCTCCTCTAAACTCATCGATCAGTGCCGGGAGGAGCAAGACTACCTACGCAGCCAAGTCAAAGTTACTCTGCTTTGGGCCCGAGGACTCAACATGATAGAGAGTAACGAGAGGCCAGACGAGTTAGTTAAGCAAGGCTCTGCTCTTCTACGCGCTCTTGAAGAATCCGTCCAAGGACTGTTAACCTACCCACTTTCTCACAAACGCCAACTCCAAATGGAGAGGACTGACCAATTGTGTCATATCTAGGAAGCCATCCTACTCCCGGAGCAGAACCGATGAACTCTTGAGTAGGAGTGTGGACAGTGGACGTCTTCTCCAGAGTCACGGCAGTTAGCACGGGAAACTGGACGATCGGTGACGACGTGGCCAGACTGGGCCGTCTCTTTACCGTCAATTGCCCGCAGCTGTGGGGGTACAAACAAGAAAAAAAACCTTTGTCCACCTGCTTTGCGAGTGTCCAGCCCCAGACTTCGCGCACTAGGCCAACCCTTCTTTCTTAGGCTTATTTTTTTTTTTTTTTTTTTGCTACCATTGCTGAGTGGGTGAGTAAATCACACATTGTAATATGGTGATTTTTTCTGAGAATGCGGCAGACCAAAACCCTTGTTGAGGGACCAAGTGGATGAACCGCTGCTTTTCTTCTCAAATTGAGCAGGAATGGATGTAGCAGTATGGTTGGTGTCCTCACAGGATACAACTCGTGCGTGACCTACACATGGTCAGATGACGCGACCCCATGTGCACTGCTTGCGAGGAGAGCGACGACACAAGGGAACATTTCCTTCTCGAGTGTCCAGCTTACTGTTTTGCGAGAGTGCACGTATACGGCGTCGATGTTATGAAGATGGAAGAACGCCGCGTTCTCGTTACCTACCTGAGCTCTTGAAATTCGTGAAAAGGACGAAAAAGATCGGGTAGAGACTAGGGGACTCAAGTGCAATAATTGGACAATAATTGTCTCAAGATGCGCTATCCTACGGCGTATCTGTCCCTGCCTCAAACAACGTCAATCCTTTTTTTATCTTATCCTTATATATGTCCTTGATAAGATCTCGAAAAACAAGCTTGGAGAACTGATTACCACCCACTTGAACAGCTCCGGATGGATATGATAATCCATTAAAGGCCCAGGTCTCTGTAAAACTACATAACTATGTATCTAATTCAGCAGGCCACAAAAACCAGGTTAAACGAGTTGAGGTATCAAAATGGCGCTTCCTGTGCTAATTGTGCTCTATTTACTGCTGACGGGCCACCACGTAAACCAACCAATCAGCTCTACTGACCTTTCTTTTTTTTTTTTTTGCTCCTCTAGATCTACTGATCCCTTTTTTGTTTTTGTTCTGATCTGTTGTCTTCGGACAACTTGAACTCCTCAAGTAATGAACTATCAACTCAAAGAACGATGAAACGAACACGAAGAAGGAACGAACAGTTCAATGGAACTACTTCACTGAATTCGTTCCTTGAAGCAAGTGACTCGGAGTGAACTACTCTATGACAATGCAGATCTTTTCACCGATATCAACTCTGTATTGCAGTTGACCTTAAAGAAATTCGGGGAGCATACGCAACGTTTGTGCCACTGCCGCCACGTACGCAACGTTATCTAATTTAATTTAATGCCGCATGCTCTCAAATATTTGAGACTAACGACGAAAAACCTTGTTGTCGAGAGCCAGTCAAATAATGAGCATGCAAAAAATTTGATTGACTGCACATTTGCCAGCCGAAAATAGTCAAATAGTTGGACATAGGTGTCATACAGGGCTGGACGGAGTTTCTATTCGTTTCCGCAAATATCAAGCGCGGGGCACCGAAAAGAACTGGTTCGCTACTCGAACAGAGCGAGCGATGGGTTAAAAAAGGGTGTCGAGAAGAAAAGTCCACCCCGCCCCGCACTATGCCATGGAAAGGGGTTGTTCTATGAAACAAGTCCATGACTCAAACCGGGATCCTTCTTCTGTATGCCGTGATCCAGTCTGGGAACCTGGGCCTGGCTCCGTCAGTGAAAATACCTTCGAGTATACCTTTCTTGGCCAGTAGTGCACACACATTTAACGAGGCGGTTAAATAGTCGATTTTTTTATTCTCTCGAGTGAAACTTAGGGGAGATTGGAATTATAGGACTGCTAAACAGGTTCGAGAAGTGGCTAAGAGTCTAGGCTAGGCTCGAAGCGAGTTTCAAGGTGCTTAGACTAAGGTACAGCTAATTTAAAACCACCACGAAACGATGGAAGCTACCGCTGCAAGTTTTTTTTTTTTTTTTTTTAGATAGGATGCCTCTTTCTCGTTTACATACCAAAAAAAAAAAAGTCATATTATAGGGGTCTCCCCTGTTTTCTTCCTTCTTCGTTTCGTTTGGGCTTTTTTTTCTTCGTTTTTTGTTTCTCGGTGAAACAAATATAAACTTAAAAGAAAACAACGATACAAAATATCTGAGAAAATACACAGACTAAGGGAGGGGGTTGGGAGGGAGATCACATACATAAAGCCCCACTTTGTTTTTATCTTTCATTCGATCGTTTAAAGTGAAAGGAGCATAAAGAGTGTGTGGAGCAACGGAAAAAATCGGTTTTTCAGATTTTATAAAAAAAAAAAAATACTATTATTATTTTTTTTTTTTCAAATTACTCTTCAACAGCGGCATATTATTATTGTTGCTGTCCACCTTCATCTGAACGGTTAGCGAGTGTGGAGTAAGTGGAGTGTTGTTTTTTTTTTTTTTTTCTTTCTTCTTATTTTGAAGTTCAGCTAACGTTTTCTTTGCACTTCGCGCGTTTACCTGTTGTGTGTGAGAGTACCTGGCCGGATAGCAAAAAACGATCACCTGCAATCCGTAAAGGTGCTGCCGAAAAGCGAGTTTGTAGTGTGCGATTTTTTTTATGCTTTTCCCGATTCGTTTGAGTTTCGTGTTTCGAATTTTTAAGTGAAATTTGCGATTTGTTGGCGGAAAAGTTTTGATTTTATAAGATTGAAACTTTTGACGAAAAAAAAAAAAAACGTGAATTTCTGTTGGACTATCAGTTGTGGAAGACACTAAAAAAAAGGGGGTCCCCGAAAGGGTGGAAAACCCCGGGAATATAAGATCACTTTAAACCCAGAATCCTTTGGTACCACCATCCCTTGTATACGACATCTAAAAATTCAAAAGTTTTAGACAGATTTGAAACCTCTTAAAAACTGAACGAAAAATTTGTGAGAAAAACAACTGAAATTTTTAATGGTAAGCATCACATTTTTCTTCCTTTTTTTTAAAAAAATAATTTATTGGCTTTATGTCTCCAAGGATTCAAAGAAAAAAACAAAAACAAACAAACGGAAAAAAAGGAGAAAAAACTCCCACCCATTTACCTTTTTTTCCAAGCGATTTTCTTAACTTCAAAAAAAAAAATATAACATAAAAAAGTCAACAAATTTCCAATTTATAAAACTTTTTAACATTTCAATTTTCCTACATGTTCGCGCCATTTCGTCGAAAAAAGCCACAGGATATCATTTCTCGTTCAGGTGAAAGTTTCTTTCGGAATCTATCAACCGTTTGATCCCTAAAGAAGGACAAAACAACCATAGTATCTGTATGAGCAAAACGTGCACTTGAACAGTCAGCAAAAGCGACGAGAAAAATGCCTTCTTTTCATTCGATGCAATCAAATTGGAACGAGTAAAGTTTCGGAACGTTCCGAAACTTTACCCGTTCCATTTGGCTTAGCTCCAGTCTACATTGCCGGAAATAAAGCCATTCTGTCTTGGTAGCAAGCTTAAAACAAATGAATTGGGCCGGAAGTTTGGTAGCCAGAGATGCCTCTTTATTATTTTTGAACGACCCAGAGATTTGCTGCGGAAATCGTTTAAAAAAAGAAATACCCGGAAAAAACACAAACGTTAGAATTTTTGAAAAAATTCAAATTTTATTATTTTTTCAAGTTCATCGTTAGCTGGATAATTCCGGGGGTAGAGATGGTTCGTTCACGAGTTAACACTTTATTGAAGTAAGTTATTGTATAGTAACTTACTCTTTTTGATAAGAACGGTGACAAAAACTCGTCCCATCTAGCTTGAGTCCTTGGAGCAGTTCGGACCTCCAATTCAAGGCGTTTCGCCTAACCTTTTCCGTTCCTTAGTTTATTTGGAAGTTTCACTACTATCCGCCGCGTCCAAATGGAATAATTCGATTGGAGTGGAGTGTCGGCCGGATTTCAAGTATATTTCATCTGAGGACGAATAAATCCTCCCCCTTCTCCAGGTACTAACAGAGCGCAACGTAAGTACCTAAACTCTGTTTTTGTTCCGTTCCGTTCCGTTCCAAAGATGTCGGCGTTTTTGCGATGAATTTGAGCCCGAGTGAACTACAGGGTAGGACCAAAAAAAAAAAAAAAACGGAAATATTAAGATGGCCTTGATGCAAAATTGTCTTCCCCGTTTTAGAGGTCGATGCATTTAAATCTTCCACAATATTCAACGGAATAGTAAGGTTGCAAGCTTCATGAAAATCCAGCTACAGGATCATTTCTGTGGTACGTCATCGAAAACTTTCGAATTATTTTGATCAGATTTTTATCTTTGGAACGCTCTATGCTACGCCGCAAAATTTAAAAGCGTGTAGCGTGTAGCGTCTGCTAGCCCTGAAAAACGGCTAAGGAAATGCGAAATATTTCGTCGCGATGAAACGGGTGTAGAGATGGGCAAAGCAGTTCCTTTCAATGAATTAGTTCACTCCGAGTCACTCACTTCAAGGAACAAGTTCAGTGAAGTTCGTTTCATCGTTCTTCGTGTTCGTTTCATCGTTCCTTTAGTTGATAGTTCATTGCTTGAGGAATTTTAGTTGTCCGCATACTGCAGAGCAAAACAAAACAAAAAAAAAGAAAGGTCAGTAGATCTAGAGGAACAAAAAAAGAAAGGTCAGTAGATCTAGAGGAACAAAAACAAGGTCAGTACATCTTGACTAGGTATATAGTTTCGATGAACTGCAGTTCCGTTGGAAACGTGTCAACGGAACTGCAGTTCATCGAAAGGAGTGCGTTACTTCACTCCACTCACTTCAATGAAGTGTTCTTTTGGAACAGTTCACAGTGGGGCGTATTCACGAAGGGAAGAGGGAACGAATACATAAAAAGGGTATATGAATTAAGTCACACGACGGCCCCAGTGTAGGCTCGGTGCGTAGCGTGTCCTTGGTACTTGAACTAAAGCCTATACAAACGAGATTTTCTGATTAAATTTGTCATTAGTTTTGTCGTGATTAGCGTCAGATTACAGACCGCACCGGATATAAAGTAATTGCGATTGTACCTACACCTTCTCTCCACTTCCACACCCAAAAGTAATGAACTCTTGCACACCCACGACCCACTATAACGCGCGCGCGTTTCATAATCTCTTTTAAAATATCGCTGACACTTTGTTGTTGTTCTTTTTGGTTTCGAAGAAAAATGAGTCATTGGATCCATCCCGGAATCATGGGGCCTCGCCGATATTACAAAATAGTGTCACGTCGTCGTGTAATCGATCTGAGATTTCAATTCAATCAGGCGTAGAAAAAGAAGAAACAACAACAACAACAACAGAAGCAGCAGCCTATACGTAAAAGAAAACGCAAGTAAAAAGCAAAGACGATGAATTACATAAGGCGCGAAAGATTTAAAAAGTGTAAGATAGCGGGCGCGGGGAGGTGTAGGTGGTTATAAGAAGAGAAAAAAATGGTCAAAAATGGAATAAATTGATCGAAGAGGCGGGAGGGCGACCCCATCAGTGTAGAGGTAAATATTTCGCCTTGACATTCGGTTACCGTTGGCGTTGCCATCGTCGTCCTCCAACCAACAACCGTCCGTCCAACTTTATCAAATCATTTTTTTTTTTTTTTTTCAAAATTGGCGCCACAAATCGAATCCATCTCAGACGCTTGCTCCAAATGTGGTGCTAGCATAGTATGTTCTAGTGCATGGCATGGTGTGCTGGGGAGGGTGCAAAAACATTAAGTGGATGGGGGCGCACCGAAATCAGAGTACGTATCAAAGAACTGAGGTTTGAGACGGAACGGGGTCCGCGCAAGCTCTCTCTATCTCTCCTCGCGCGCTCAAATTTGAATTTGAATGCGCTGTACCTGGTCGACCTTCACATTCTCTTTCACCCACAGGCCTTAGCCAGCCAGCGATCGCTTGCAGCACCACCTTTGAGATAAAAACCAGGTACGCCGTTCCTTCTGCTCACCACCACGACCTCCCTTCCATAAACGAGACCCCTTCCACTCTATGATATGATGGGCTTTGTGTCGCAGCGCACAGGTCGTCCGTCCGGTGTTAATTTCCTTCTTCGCGCGACTACCAAGATCTCGAACGTGCCGTGACCCTCCCGCCCTTCCCCTTCTCCGTCCTCGTTGCTGGTGGTGAATTGAAGTGTATGCGCGGGAGGATATACTCACCGATTGTGGTGGGAGGATAGCCCCAATCGTGCCTATAGGTGGGAGAGAAGGTGAGGGGGTGGACGTGGAGAGCACAGGCTTTAATAGACATTTTTATAAAATAATAAAACTTGATGCGTTCTGCCTTATTGGCTTACGACGTTTTGAAAAAATCGCACACACTCTTCCGTTATAAAGTCCGGCGTGGTCAGGACTTAGTGGCGCAGTTTAGTTCGAAATTCAGTCAGTAGTGAGCGCTAGTGCAGGCGATAACTTTGATACGCCGGCGGTGCATTCGAAATTCGAAAAACTTCCCCTTCTCAAATACCCCGCGAAACGGGCCGGTTAGTGCGCGCCACGCTTTCTATCCGCCTCTCCGAAAAAAACTTAAAAATAACCGTCGCCGCCGCCGCGTCGGTTTCAAAAAAAAAACCCCACGAATATACTCGAATCGCGCAACGTGACGTGTGAAGAAAAGAAAAACGGACACTTCAAACTATCGCACCGGAACCACACCACAACATCTCTGCTGATTTCAACTTAATTTTTTTTTTTTTCGCCAGCAATAAAACACCGACTGACGAAAACACTGAACACACGAAAAAAAAAAAAAAAATGCGGTCGTAAAATAAAACTCCACAAAGCTAACGACTTTTTAACCACAGAGTTGGCAGTTCTTTGAACGCTCGAACCGATCACTTGTTACCGAAAAAAAAGTTACTTAATAACAAATAAAAAAAAGGAAAAGTGATAAGTAAATAAAGCAAAAGAAAAACCTTTTTTTCTGTTTTTTTTTTTTTTTAAAAAAAAAAACGTAACCAGTCCGGGCGAAAACGCACACACCTTTCAACCAGCGAGCGCGCTAAGTTTGAATTTTGAAGGAGAAAAGTGAAAGTACAAAAGATGCAGCGCTACATGTAAGTTGTTTTTGTTTATTATCGGATTTTCTTTTCGGCTTTATTATTAGTATTATTATTATTTTGATATTTAATATCTCTTTCATAAGGCATTTTTCATATTATTTTTGTTGTTGTAACAAGTGCAAATATTTGATTTTTTCGGTACATTCAGCGAAATTGGACGCCATTTTGAAAGCAAAATGGCCACAGGATATATGATGCATTCATGTTGTGCTGAATCCTGCACGGAATTTTTCGCACCGAGAGGATCATAACAGGATGCAATGTAGGGCAGGAGTAGACGGCCCCAGGGAGTGTCGGCCAATCCTCTTAAATTTGGAAATGTTTCCTTTATTAGTTAGAGAGGATTCTGAGACTTGTTGTCGTTTATTTAAGTTGAAGAATTTTCCCCCAAATTGAAGTATCTCTTTTAATTAATAAGATAATTTGCCAGAAAATAGAAACACTACACGATAGTTGTAAAGACAATAGTTTTTTGCCTCGTCTGATCTCTACAAAAATTGTATAACTGTAAATATTTTATACAATAACTGTAACGATTAAATAAAGAAGTTAGTTAGTAAGTTTAGTCACTTAAGTTGCTTTAAGATATTGTGTGCGTATGGAATGTATGGAATGAATTGAATCTTAAAAAAAAGGACTTATTTCAAGTTTCGGCAGAACGCAAGCTTGCGGAAATTCATTGACCACGTGGTCTTTCAGCATAAAAAAAAAACCGTTGGGTTGCCCTTGTCGCCGGCTATTTTCGTCCCTGTAAAGCTGGTAGTTGTGACTAGTTCACCTTTTCGAATCGGACTTTATCCGAAAATGGCCGTGGTCAATGCAATGGCAGATAAATGTTGCGTTTGACGACTTATGTATATGATTAAGTCCAGTGTTGATTTCTGACCGGTAATCGATGCTATTCAAATGGACGTGATGGCATTTAAGAGCGCGGCGCAATATGTCAAGGCTGTTACTGGTGGTGCGGTGACAGACTAAAGTGAGGTGGCCGACATTTTTTTTTTCTGATTTTGCGGTTTTCTTGTAGCAATACCGTTTTTTTTTCCATTTTATTTGTTGTTTTTGATGAGCCGTTTAGTTCAGTTCAGTGAAGTACGATGAGCCGTTCATTTTCAGACCGTTTCTGTTCAGCCGATTCAAGAGCTGAGTAGAAGGGCGTCCGTAAGAGAGCCAGGATCACTGAAAACGTTAAATTAAGGACAATATCTCACCGGGATGCCATGCCTACGTCGCGAGCAGCGTGGCCACAAATAATGTATGACAGGTATCTAGCTTGGCCAATGGTTGGCGTCGTCATACAATCTGTGTGGCCACACTTCTGGCGACGTAACCATGGCATCCCAATGAGATATATGACCCTAAGTCTTGATGTCGGCTAAACTGTTCATCCACCATCTTATGAGACCCAGTTCAGTTTGTTCCCAGCGAATCTTCATTGAAAGTTTTCCAACTAAATTCAGTACTGACAAAACGTCGTACGTACACCACTTGGCCAAATGCCTTACAGTTTCGAACGCCCGAAGCCTTCGAATTTCTCCGTGCCAGCCAAGCCAGCCAATGCAATCCAAGGACGTAATTTCTTGTAACTTGCGCACTCTATTGCATAATAACTTTCACATAGCACAAATGGGCTTTTGATAAGTGCAATTGTCGAAATTATTACCTTTACCTATAGGCGCCATCACAATAGATGACACAAAGGTACGCGCAATGACGCGCGATTGAAGAAGAAAGTTTATGGAAAGGCCATCAGTCCCGCGCGGACCGAACGATCAACATTTGGCTTCAGGTTGCTGTCGATCGGTGGAATGTTATGTAAAAAAAAAAAAAGCCAACTCGATAAGATGGCCCGGCAAGAAGATCCAAAAGAGAATGCCCTCAACTTCTATGTTGGCCTAAAATCGTTAGATGTTGTGGGGGGGGGGGGGGGGGTCTTACTTACCTGCAATCGAAATGATCGCACGGAATTCGAACGATCGACAGGATCGGGGAAAAAAAACACCACCATGACGTATATAGGTATAATAGATACCGAACTGGAAGCGATCTTTAAGCGCAATCTAATTAGCCGAAGTAAGGAATCGATAGATATGAGTGCATGCGTGGACAGACTCTAGAAGGTGAACTAGCAAAGGTGTGGTATGTGCGTATGTGTATAGTAGGCGTACAAGTCGATTGCAATCGGAGAACTGGGAGGCTGCGGGGCGACGACGAGGTGCGTAAGACTCAACCAGTTCGAAATGCGGTTCGATCACCACACTCCAAAAATTTTGAACCGTTTCGTTTCCATCGTACTGAACTGGTTTCGTACGTTGTTTCGACGACTTTCGACCTTTAAATCATTTTTCACGATCGGAATTTATTTGCTAATTTTTTTTTCTTTTCTCAACCGATCAGTTACGTGTTTGCAGTTATGTCGTACTAATTGACAAGATTACCTTATCCCCCTCCCCGAACTTATCCCTCCATTGTGTGATCGCGTTCACACAACCCAAATTCCGTAACTCGTTTTCACTTTTCTTTTTGGGGGCGAGAGGAAAGAAAAGAATCTTCCGCCGAACACAAGTAGGTCAAGGTTGATCATATATAGACAGGTAATCATCTTCGTAGCGATACGAAGAGCATGCTTGTTTTTTTTTTCTGAAGTAGCAGCAGCTTGTTGCTCAAGACCGGTTTCACTTTCCATTATAGGTCACTGACGATATAACGGGGCTGTTGTTAAGCTTAACGACTGGCCTAGCATATTTCTTTGTAGGAAGTCGTAAGCTATGCTGGACTAAAGTATTATTGATTTAAAAAAAAATCAACTATCACAAGTGAATGTGACTAGTTCTAGAGTTGTTTGTGTACCTTGGACATTCAATAGATGGAGTTCGTTTGGGGTAATTACATTTAATAAATAAATGATTGAAAGCAGGAAGAGAAGCTATGACCTCAGTTGCTCTAACGGTTCTGTGATTTATGTTGCCGAAGTTATTATATTTTTTTATAGTTCATCATGCTACGTAACGGCCGGTTTAGCCAGTTTCGACTGCATGGATTTTTCTCCAAACAAGATAAAAAGTCAACTGCTTTTATAGCTGTCTGTCCTGTCCCCTGACATTCTTTTCATAGCTGGCTCGAAGAACTAAGCTTGGTCTGTCGCTTGAGTTGACCTTTCAGCTCCGCTAGATAAACGACAAATGGAAGCTATACACCGCTTGGAAAAAAGATACCTCTGGCCTAGATAGTTACACAAACGTAGACTGTGAAATACAGGAAGTTGTATGAATGGTTATATCTGCTTGTCGTTATGTTAGTGGGATTTCATCAGCGTTTTAATTTTTCTATTTTGTTTCCTTAGTCGTTTTCTAAGTTGCATAGCACTGCTGGTTGTAGTCGCGGCAGCCGATACTGCCAACACGAAAACACGGGTCGTCAAAACAGTTTCGAGTAGCATAAGCTCGGACAGCAGTAGTGGCTTCGAAACGGCTCACAAAATCAACAAAAACGAAGAGTTCCAAACTGCCCACAAGATAACCAATGAGCGCCCAATTGTCAAGTCCGAAGAACCAGAGGATCTGATGCAACAGCAAAAAACCGAAAACATACTCGCGACGAAAGAACGTCCTGAACTAAATCCGGTGCTGAGCGCCCTAATCAACGAGGATGTAATGAAGAGCATCGAATCGAAGAGAGCCATTGAGGAATCGATTCAGGACGAACCAGTAGCTTCTGTGGTGAAGGAAGCTGAAACGAAAGAAGCCGTTAGCCTGGCGCCAACCAACATCCTGACAACAACTCAGCAACCGATCAAGGCCGACGATGATACAGCCAATGGCGGTCTGATCGATCAATCGATCAATTTAGAAGAAGCTGGCTCCGAGAACAACCAGAAGTCGCGAATCCAAATCAAGAAGGGTCCAAATGGAATGGACTACGAGTACGAATACGTCTACTACTACTACGACGAGGACGAGAAGAACGAGAAGGCCGGTGTGAAGCAGCAAAAGGGTGCGGATGCCGGTGATGCTTCCGACTCGGCGAATGGCAAGGATACGGCACGCGGTAAATCGCGCTACACCAACATTGAGCGCAGCACAACGTCGGCACCGGGCAATGAAATCATAACCAAAGGACGAGGACGCGCTGCAGCAGCAGCTTCTGTTGGCGAAGATGTTGAAGAAGGTCGGCTTCCACAGATTACTCGGTTTCCGCCACGTAGTAAGGGTGGCGATGTAACGGCCGCACCTGAACAAGCAGCAGCCGAAGTTGGACACGTGAAGGGTCGCCGCACGCCGGTTCGACGCCCCAGCTTGGAACTGGTCGACAGCGATACCTTCAATACGGACGAAAAGCAAGTGAAAGGAACGCGTAATCTGGACTCGGAGTTGCCAAAGAAATCGGAGGATGCAGCGTCGGGTGATGTTGCCGAGCAACAGGAAGGAAAATCCGATGATAGCGCCTCGAGTACCGAAAGTGACGCGGACGCGGAGAACACAACGCCCGTGATGGAGAAGGCTGCGTTCGATCTATACGCTATTTTGGCCAACGAAAATCTGAATATGGACGCAACAACCGACGGCAGTGACGAAACAACCACCGAAATTCCGACTACCGATTCGGACGAGATGACAACAATTGTCGAAGAGGAGAGCACAACGACCACAACAACAACGACCCCAGAACCAACGACCACTACAACGACCACTACCACAACGACTACGACGCCGGCTCCACTGCCAGGCGGTCGTCGCGGACTAAACAGCGGCGGACGCAATCGGTTCCGTTTGAAGGCGGGCGGAACAACTAGTACCACAACGGAAGCATCGGCACCAGCCGAAACGAAAACCGGAGCAGCCGGAAAACCGAAAAGTAAGTTGACACGTTTATTACCATCCGGCACCCAACACTCTGATTAACCCCCGGCCTTTTTTTCCCTTTCAGATCGATTCGGTCGACCGTCGTTCGGAAGTGGCCGTACCACACGGCCAAGTGCCACACAAGCCAAGGACGAAGTCAAGGAGGAAGAGGCCACTAAGGAAGAATCTAAGCCATCTTCATCGCTACGCGGAAGAAGTAAGCGCCATCTTCCCTTATCGATTACAAACTCCTTACCCTATGCTTTTGTTGCTCCTTCACAGCTCGGAACCGTTTTAACCTTCGCGGCGCCGCCTCCACAACCGAAAAGTCAACCGACGAAAATACTGTCGACGAAAAACCGGCTGCCGCATCAGCCAGCACAACTGCCCGAACGCTTCGTGGCCGACCGCAATTGAACCTTCGCGGTCGTGGACGCCCCGGTGCGTCCAGTACAACGCCAGCCAGCAGCTCGGACGATAACGCCGGCAGCGCTGATACAAGCGATAGTGAGAAGTCTGTAACTCCAGCAGCGGCAGCAGCTCGTCCATCGCGCTTCAATTTAAATCGGCCCGTTGGTGCGAATCGACTACTGCCACGTGGCCGATTGAATCCGCTAAAGAAAACGGTCGTTCCAGCTGCCGAAGATGGAGCCGATGAGAACGGTGCCGAAAACAAAGATAGCGACGATTCGAATGCAGTGGCAGCCGAAGCGGGAGCATCAGGCGATGAAGGAGCAGCTGCAGCAGCTAGTAGCGGCGGCGATGAAGAGAAGACTGCCGATACGCCGGCCTTAGCTGCCGGTGGCGGACTAAATCGCTTGAAGAATCGCCCAAAGATACAAATCACTCAAAAGACTGTTAAGGCACCAGCGCCAGTAGTTGTACGCAAGGTTAATCCGTTATTGGCGCGACGACGGATCGGTGTATCATCGACAACAACAGGTATGTGTAGCCTCCATCTACTCCTCTTTCGAATCCCTTTCGAGGGTCCCGTTCAATTAAGATTCAACTAAATAACACTTGGGCGAGTTTTCAAAATAGTTTCCTTACCAGTGTCCTCCATTTTCCACAAACCACAACTATCGATCGAACCTAAGCTAACATCCCTTTTCCAATTCGCTCTATTCCAGAAGTGCCAGCAGCCGACGGTACCGACGACGATGCAGCAGCAGGCAATGGCGATGATGACGACAAGAACGTAGCTGGCGACAGTGAAGATCCTAAGGACGAAGCAGCTTCTCAAGCGGCTGAACAAATCGTCGAAGCATCGTCAGAACAGCCACGCGGCTTGGGCCTGTTGGGCAATCGAAGACGCTTACCGATCCGAAAGCCCGGTACACTGCTGTAGAAGTCGACTGTCGACGCTTCAAATTTAGCAATCTAGCCAACAAATAGGGAACTTTAATCAGTTCGTTTGTCTTATGTTTGTTTTTGTTTTTTCTTTTTTACATTACAACCTATAAACTACTTAAATAATTTTCATCTCTTGCTATCGACTTTGTGCCACCTTTATCTGCTTTCGTCGACTTTCTTATCACTACCCTGCTTTCTTCCATAGTCGTGCGCATTATTTTCAAATTGTCTCTAATATAGTTCATGCTTGAAAACGTCATTCAGGCTCAGCACTAGAATCGCTCTGATCTGTTCGGATCCCGGGTGGAACGAGTAAAGTTTCGGAACATTCCGAAACATTACTTGTTTCAATTGACGGAACAGAGCAGATCCGAAGCTTACAATTAAAGGGATTAAGCCGCGTTTCGCGTTGTTTTAACTAAAACTTTCCAATTCTTACTATTCCGTTTTGTTCTTTTCCGAATTTTCCTTGTGTGTATTTTGTTTTAAGACGATTTAGTTTAGAATAAGTTGATGGAAATTCAAGACTTTTGTAACTTGTGCAGTGAGAGAAATTTTTCGAATATTGTGCCCATAAAACGAGGATCGCGAACGAACGCGAACTATTTTAGAATTAAATAATAAAAAAAAAAATTTGAATAGTTTCCCCACCTCCTCCCCCTTCCAACCAACATAATCCCCTGTTCCATTCCCCGTTGAGATCCTTGGGTTTTGTTTTTTATATTTGATGTGAAAATTAAATTTAAACCGTTGTATTCCGTCCTATACCACCCCTCCCCCCCCCCCCCGCCTGATAGTTTTTTATATTCTTACCTTTTTTTTTAAACGATTTTTTTTTACAATAATACAAATAAAATGATAAGACGATGTAAAGGACGATAAAAAATGATAATGTAAAAAAAAAACAGATATTTAGTTAGGTAAATCTAAAAAATAAAACATAATTTTTTAAGTTTAAGCATTGCGTTATTTTTTTTATTTCTTTTTTTTTTTTTAAATAATTTTCAAGCTTCTGCGTTCCACGATGACCTGGGTCACGATGTACAGTCACAATTAGAGATGGACAAAGCAGTTAAGTACTTCACTTTAAGGAACGAGTTCAGTAAAGTTGTTCCGGAAGTCTCCGTTCCATCGTTCCTTTTCGTTTTCGTTGTATCGTTCTTTCGTTCGCTCGCGAACTAGTTCGTTCATCAAGTTCATTCATAGACTTCAACTTAAGGGGTGAAGATGATGAGCACACAAAAAAAAATGTTAATAGATCTTGAAGTAGTCTTATTTTTATAGTTAAAAAATCTAGTATCAATATTTATGGCAGGACTGGCTATAAAATGGAACATGTGAAATTTTGGAACTATCTGAAACTTTACTCGTTCCATTTAACGAACTACTACTACGACCTAAATTCGCTAAGTGGTTAGATCGGTTGAGAAACTGAGCGGCATTTACAAAGTAGCTCCAGTGGAGTTTAAGTTTTCGTTTTATCAATAAATCAAAAACGATGGTCGATGGCCTACACACGACCTCTTCTAATCCGTTTTTTTTTTTTTAAACCAGTACACAAATTACCCCGGGCGCCGGCAATCTTATTTTCATCGCTGAGCCCTCCACCCTACGTTCGATTTGGACAACGAGTAAACAAACCATAATCCTTTCTACTTAGTCGTAAGTAAGACCGCTTTTGTCAACGACCGGGATTACCGATTGCGGCAAAGGACGACGACGTTGCGATCTCATCGTACGACGGAAAAATCCTTGTTCGTTGCGTTCTTTTTTTTTCCGTTCCGAAACCCGAAGTCACTAAGTCGCTATTTCTTTTCATTCAAAAGGTTCTGTCGGCTATCACAACCCCTTCTCGTAGTGGTTTTGTTGATGCTCCTTAGATAACATTCCCGAACAAAAGTAGCGCACTTCAAGATGGGGGAGTAAAGTGAAGCTCCTTGAAAAAAAAAAAAAATAAGGATAATACTGCTGAAGGATCCGACGTGGTATTCACCAATTTGACCACATGTTTCAATAGCAGGGCTACTCCTTCTCTTTTTAAAATCTCATTATATCTGGCTCATCGAATACAAATATTACAGTCTACTCCATTCCCTGGCCACGACGCTTCACCCTCCGTCGTCCTCATTCATCAATAATCTTGTTATTGTGTGCACCATAATTAGAAATAATACGAGAAATGCCCCCCCCCCCCCGGAATTCTCTATTGAAATTTCAATTGTCCTGGACGGTTTTCGTTCTGAATGTTCTGAAATTAATTGTGCTTCTTATACATTTAAAACAAAATAAAGGTTTGCTCCTTTGGGCCAGTTCGATTCAATTACGAAACTGACCGTAAAAACCGTCCTTAAGTTGCAATGAGTAAGGTGTTCACTTACTCAATTTATCACGTCTCGAATGCAACTGCAGTTCACCAGAATGAGTTAGTTACTTCACTCACCACTTCAATGAATTGTGTTCTTTTCGAACAGTTCACTCGTGAGCGAATCATCTCTCGCTGCGAAACCTTCGCCGAACACTTCGATAAATTCGTCCTCCCAACAATTTACTATCAAAAGAAACAACTCGAGATCGACGAAGCCATAAGAAATCTTCTGAATGCAACCCCCTCCCCCCCCTTCAAACTATTTACAGAAAACTTAAACAGAAAACCGAGATTTTTGTTTTCTTAACACCCTTTAGAGCGGGGCTTGTAATCGTACGTGTTGGTACCTCCGGGGGAACGAAACGGAATTCGACCCGAAACTGGTGTAGGGGGCGGTTTGGGGCAACAAATCGTTCAATTCAATTGAAAAACATTTCCGGCGGCAGAGCGAAGAGAAGAGCAATCAACCCCCCCCCCCCCCTCCCAACATGTAATATAATAAACACACTCGGCTCTGATCCCATCGTTGTTTTCAAACAGAGTCATTATTTTCATATTCTTAAGTGTGTGGCTGGGGGGTTGAGATCGGGGTGGGGTGGTGTGTTCGTGTGGCTTGAAGCACGGGAATGAGGGTGCTAATTTCGTAACGAAGTTTCGATGTTTGTGTGCAGGTTGCCTAGCAAGTCATCTAGAGTCTTCTTAGATTCGACTATCAAAAACTACCCCCCACACTATTTGTACTTATGCAAAAATTACGGCCATATACGACGACAAGAAAAATTTTAATACGCTAGAAACGGTCTTAACATTTTCGGGAATTCTCCCTTAACAACTTCTTCATCTATGCAAACCGCAACAAGAAAGAATTCCGGATAGGGGCACGGGGGACCGTACATTTATCTACCCTTGAATCGGTAGTGATTTAATTGGCCGTTGAAATGTGCTGGCTTACCTGCGAGTAACGTCTATAAGCCGACAAGTACCCTCAAATTGGAAGTAAAAGTAACGAAATCCCGATAATTGCCGATTAAATTTAATAGAGATGTTGGTCGGTACCAGGGTTGTTGGGGGTTGGAAGCGAATACGATAAGATCGCACTAGCATTGAATTCTTTCAAGGAAAAGAACGTTCCACGCTAAACGAGTCACGTGTCGGTCACGTGGAGTTTATTTAGGTAAGACACGGGGATGTAACGTTGCGGAAGGCAAAACAAGGTGGTAAGGTGTCGTCCTAGTCGACGCCGTCTGTTTGGCCACGGACACTTTTGAGTGATTGGTTTCGGGGGCAGCATCTAACCCAATGTACACAGTGGAATTGCGCGATTTCGGAACTATGTATGGTATGTACGTATCCGCTGGGGAATTAAATCCAACCCCCTGCACCCCAAATCCCGACAAAACCCACTACCCATTGTTCACACTATCCGTCCCGTCCATTGCGAGAAGTGGACAACGAGGTGCTCTTATCTTTGTTCATTATGTCGTTATATTACACTGTTTCGCGCCATATCATTATTAACCCGCATATGTCCTGTAACGATGTCCTTTCCTCTGGTATGCTGGCAAAGCCTAATGAATTGCCGATAAAATCGGACGGATAGGTTGGTCGTGAAGGGGTTGAATGTTCCGATGGGGTGGGCAACACAACACGTTCATATGCTGCCCTTCATAAATTGAAAATTACACGAACTATACATGTGATTCCGGGACATGATTTCTCACTTTTAAAGGCGAGAAAAACGAAAAGCATGGCGTAATCATGCACGCGTGATTTCGAGAGCCCTTGTCATGAATTAAGGGTGTCACATTCAAGCACAATTAGTTACAATAAAAATTTCGAAAAAACACGCAATTTCGGAAGGTGATTTCGGACCGGCATTCCCAATAGACTCCTATTGTAAAATTAGGACGAACCTTGGCGAAATGGTGTGCGACTCCTAATGCAAAGTAGAGCCCTGGTATCATCCCTGTTTGTTCGTATTTCTTGCTTTTCTAGAAGCAAGAAAATTCAAAATCCTTTTTTTCCGATCGTTAACATTTTAAATGTAGCTTCCATTCCCTGCACCCCTTCCGCCGGTTCGTTTCTTTTTTACAACCATAAAAATTAACAATAATAACAAAAGGACTCTTTCCGCAAACAAATGTCAGGTATTATTCGTGATCAGGCGTATCAAAATCGCGCACCCTGCTTATTATTTTTCGAAAAAGTTTCATTGGCGTAGGGGTTAAGCAAAATTTGTTTTGATTCGCAACATATGCGTGGCGAATTTTTTAATTCGCGTTTAAATAAACAGTGAAAACAACAGACACTTATGTTTTTTTTTTTTAAGTCAAACAAAAATCTTGGCTAAGGGTTGTGGTGATGGTTGCATCATCCCTTACAAGATTTTTTTTTTTTTTGCTTGTTTACACAGAAGAGAGCATATTTGAAAGAGTATAATTCGAGTTCGGTAATAGTCGAGAAGGGGGTGAGATAATAAATGAAAGTGGACGCAAGAAAAAAAATTGAGTTTGATCACCCCTATTACGGTGTATAGGTCACTCTTCCGCTGAAACGGTGACGGGACGGGAAAAGGGGTGAATAGTAGACAAGGACTGTTTTAGTTGGGTGGTGAAGAGCTAGCTGGTGGCGGCTCCTTGTTGATTCGACTGCAACCTACCCTTGTGAATTTTTTCACCGGGGGAAACGTTTATTTCGAATTACTTAAGCACACATAACGTCATATTGGTAATTATTTACGAACGTACTTAACTTAAGGACTGGCTCATTTTTTTTTTTCTGTTGTTGTTACTTTTGAAGCAATTAAGCACTGACGATAATTAATGTTGAAATTTAGATGAGGGTGCTGCCCCCCGAGGAGGGGAGCGGAAGAGGTTGGTTCTTAGTTGGGTTTAGTTTTGTAGAAAAATCAAAAATTGATGTTGTAAATCAATAGATGAGGCCTTATGGAAGTTAGTTTGCTTAGTTTGTCAATATTCCTTAAAACTCGCTGATAGTTTTGTACCGCTGTTTTAATACCCTTTTCGCACAAAAATATGAGAAAGTTACGCCGTCATAGGATACTTCAATCCTTGGCACCAGTTCACTGGTTTCCTCGGAAGAGCATACCACCCTATCATACTGCTTATTAAAAGATCCCTCCACGGTAAAGATTTTTTCGTCAGTAAACAGGATTTTTTTTTGTAATTCTCGAGTGATAACACGTGTCTTGATTTTTTTTAATTCAACAGTAACCCTGTCCTGTTTGTCCGTTTGAAAGCCCCAAGTCTTAAAACTTTGCTCTCCTTGTGAATTTCGCGCATTTTTCGGGAAAAAATCAATTTTCTGGAAAACCATTTTCTGGAATATGCACAAATTGCACATCAAATTAAAGGTGAGACTGTCAGCTACTTAAAAAATCAAACAGAATGAAAATCGGGTCAAAAATGAGGCAGTGCTGGTCGAAACTGTGGAACGCTGTAACCCCAAAATTCGATCTTTTTCGATTGAAAACTTGCCAAGGGTCCCCCCTTGTGAATTTCACGCATTTTTCGGGAAAAAATCATTTTTCTGGAAAACCATTTTCTCGAATATGCACAAATTGCACATCAAATTAAAGGTGAGACTGTCAGCTACTCAAAAAATCAAACAGAATGACAATCGGGTCAAAAATGAGGCAGTGCTGGTCGAAACTGTGGAGCGCTATATCCCCAAAATTCGATCTGATTCGCGTTTCGATCTGCATTGATCTGGGGAATCAGCCGCAAAAGGCACGTATACACTTGTGTCAATATTTATGACAGGGACTAGGTATAATGTAAAAAACAGAATTAAAGAAAAAAATTAAAGAAAAATATATTGGGATCGTTCATGGGGTTTTAAAATAAATATTTTTTTATTTTTTTTTTTAATTTAAAAACGTAATTTTTATTTTTGTTATATTCTTATCGAGTTATTTACAGTTTTTTTTTTATATAAGTTCTTTGCTTTTTTAATTTTATTTCTCATAGAATTCTAGTTAATATTTTTTGTTTGTTTGTTTTTTTTTTTCTAATTTATCTGCTAAAAGGGGTTTAGGGGCTGATATTCGATTATTGTGACGACGTTTCTTAGAACATATTTCGTATTATAGTTTCAGGAAAAAATTATAAGAAAATTTCGATGGGGTTGTATTTATTCAACCTACTTAGATGCACCACGTACGGAAAGACTCTACTTTAGATTATTTTTTTTTAATTAGCGATTAATTTTTTTTTTTGACGTAGAGAAGAATTTCATATTTAGAAGTTAGTGGGAACCGGTTGCGGATTCGTCACAAGCCAATTTCTGAGCCGGATTCAGACGCACATGAACAACGATTTTGAAAGACTGAAAATTCTTAGAGTAGATGTTATTTTATGAGAAGCATAATAATTTGAATTTTTTATATTAAACTGATAGGGCTCAGGGCTCACGTGGCTCGGTACCACTTGTAGGAAGGTCCCGTTTTGAAAGGCTTTCGTAGCTCGGCAAAGTTTGTTCCGGAAGTTTCAATGTTTGTTTGCAGGATTAGATGAAAAAAATAAGAGAACCGAAGACCTTTTCTTTAACCAAAAAAGAAGTTGTTCTGTAAGGCAGTCTCGGAAATAGTTCTTAAGCCCAAGTCAGAGTAGATCTAATGCGCTTCGATCCTTCAAATGAAATGAGTAAAATTTCAGAACGTTTCGAAACTTTAACCGGTCCATTGACCAGATCGGAACTTTTTTCTGACTGTGACCATAACAGTGAACTGTCTAAAACGTTGGCACCACTTGGGGAACAAAAACCCCTTTGCTGAGAACTCTAAGCAGTGGATTTCGAAAGAAATGGAATAGCTAGTGTAGAGTGTTGTTTTTGAGGCGAAGAACTTTAAATTGAAATAAAACACAGAAAAATATTTTTAATATCCATGAAATTGGTTTAATTTTAAAGATAATGTTATGGCATTAATGTTTGAATATGATTTCGGTTATGTAGCCGCCGCGGATTGTACGTATGTACATGGCATAATCTGAAAGTCGAATTTTCACACACTTTTCGCTGTAAATCAGACTGTATTTCGGCAATACCGCGTCGAATGTTGGCTTCCAATAGTTGCTACGATCCGTATTATCGTTTAACGTAAACGTATTGCAGAAACGACTCATGCTTTCTCGAATTATCTCGCTCTGATGGACGATTATGAACACCATAATAATAATAATAATCAATGGCGCAACAGCCCAAATCGGGCCTAGGCCTTGAAGTAATGCTAGAGTTACTTCATTGCGAGACCAACGGAACACTAGGAGGTGAAGTTGTCAGCTAGACGCTCGTCCGTGATTATTACCCCGATTTTATCTCAGATACTCAGTGAGTGAACTGGTAGTCCAGCATCCAAACTCATTCTGTCGCCAAGCAGATTCGAACCTAGTACCAAGTGCACCGAAGGCAAGTGCTCTAGCCACTAAGCCACCCAGACTAGTTGAACACCATAATCGTGCTGGATACTTCACAGGATCATTTCTGTAGTATGTTTTCATTAACTTTCAAATTGAATTGAAATCGGGAAGTTTCTCGGATTGAACTATGGTTTTCAAAAAAATTCGAACAATTTCCAAACGTTGCTTCGCGTCGAGTCTATTCGCGATAAATCGCCAAACCAAACTAACCCGAAAACCACCGGGAACTGTCAAATCAGCTGTCACAGAAAACAGTGCTACCAATTTAAAGTTCTTCGCCTCTAAAAGAAAAACCACCCTTTAGCTGCAATCTGTAACTTGGATCATTGAAAATCAGTTTGCATCACCGAGCAACCATATGCCTCCTCCTCCGCCTACCCATAATTTACAGACCCCGATTTCTAGACAGAGCGAAAAGATACAAGTAATTTTTTTTTTTATCAAACATTATGCTAGCTCTACGATTGCGAAAGAGACAGAGATAGACTACTAGAAGCACTATGAACCACAACCCACCCCCCACCCATCCACCCTTTTGGACGAACACCCTTTGCTATTAGCTACGCTTCCGATTTATTTTCAACCGATTCCATTCGTTTGCGTTGTCTGTTCGCCGTGGTGACGAAACGCCTGAAAATGTTTTGTAATATCGTGACGATAAAATGGTATACGATATTCGGGACGATCGAACGATAGTCGGGCGACACTCCAAAGCTGATCGTTGTTCGAAGCATGATTCAAACTTTTCGCAGTATATAAATTGTTGCTAGAATTGTGGTTGGTGTTGTTGTTGTTATTCGAATGAACGATATTGTTGTTTAGATTGGTGATTCGCTGATGACACTGATAGATACCAATCGATGACGATGCCGGTGAAATCGGTGACGATGAAATCGGTGACGGTGTATCGCAAACAATTGATGTTGCTGTCGTTGTTGGACCGGCTGCGCCAAAAGCTGCTATTGCGACAGCAGCTGCTGCTGCAGCGGAAGACGCAAGCTGATCGATTTGATGATCGTTGGTTAGTTGATCGTGAATCATTGGTGGCGAACCTGCACCAATTCGAGCATTTAAACAAGTTAGGGCCGTTGGTGTTGTTGCTATTGTGAGGACACCGCTGCCCGTACCGCCTCCATCACACGATGACGACGACGTTGATGACGATTGCGAAGGAGCCGGTGTTGGCGAGGGGGTTACGCGTAGCGTTCTAACTGTTGGCTGAATAATACAATTAAAATCGATTATTGGCAATTTAATTATTATGAAAAATATTCGCGACTCTATTGACATTGAATTCGTTCGCGAGACAACAGCACACTCAGAGCATACACCAATTAAAAACGGAACAATCAACCACTAAATATTCGTTCATCAATAAAAACTTTATAGAGGGGGGGGGGGGGGGGGGGGGGGTAAGCGCCGCCGTATTGGTGCGTTCACATGAAGCCTACAAAATGTAATTAAATCAGTCGCGAATCGGTCATTCATTTAGTTTTTTCCGGACGTTCGCAGCCATTATCAATGCAAGCAAACCAACAATTCACCAAACCGAGTCAGCAATCAATCAATCAATCAAAAAGCCATAATGCCACCGCTGTTATTGGTGTCACAGTTTTTTTTTTTTTTTAGAACAGTACGAGTTGAGGACTAGTCGCGGAAGTGACTCTTTTCCGAGTGAAAACTATTCGCCATTTAATAAAGGTGGACGCACAATTCATGATTCATGCATACAAAAAAAAATTCATTAATCTTCTTTGGATACCGGATATATTTATGGGAGTTTTGGTAGGAATTCCGATTTTTTGGGGTGGTATTTGAAGCTAGTGGCCGTTTCAGGACTAATGCGAATTTCAGTAGGACTTCACGAAAGAACCGGCTGCCTCCTGTGGAAGTAGCCCCCCCAGGTAGCCATGGAATAATTCCAGTTTAATTTACAGATTAGCCCAGAAACTAATCCAGTAACCGCTTGTAATTCTATTGCTAAGTTCACTCTAATCTCTACCCCTTTTGATGCTACCACTCCGGGCGGTAATTACATAATGACATCGGTTTCATTAAGTAGCGATGGTTTCAACTTTAGCTGCCCTCTAGCACCAATTTTCATTTGTAGCCGCTCCTCTGCCGTTACCGACGAAGAAGCGCCCCATTTATTTGAACCGGAGCGAATTTTTCATTTCAATGATGTCCCGATTCAATCAAAAATACCCAAACAGATTCGAATTCGATCAATTAAATTTCCGAGTGGGTGGTTTGAAAGTACTCCCCAAACCCTTTCGCATCTGTTATCCCTAATTATTATTGCCTAATTACATAAGTCGACGTGTTACCGCCACATCCTTAATTTAATAAACAGACGGCAAATTATAGCACCGCATACTCTATCCATCCCCACTAGAAACGACCAAATATTCCCCCCACCCCCCCATCCTCTCTTGCCGGGGATGATTTCAGCCAATCGAGTGGAAGTGACGCCTTCTTGGTTTCGTATACCCGAAACTCCAAGAAGAACTTGGAGACGGTTTACTTTTTTTCGGAACGGAGAGGGGGGTCCTTACGGACAGGGCGGCCGTGACAAGGTTCCTCTAGTCTCTAAATAAATTTTGGGGGATGCGCATTGAAAGCCCCAGCCGAGAGTGAGCGAGCTAGAACGAACTCGTTCTATCTATGTCCAATTATTTACCGAACGAACAAGAAGAAGGCGCCAAATTCTTGTTCCGTGAATTTTTCAAACTCCCAAAATACTCCCCCTCCCCCCCCCCCCCGTAACGTTCCCTTCAAACTCCCCCTCCCACACACTCTGCCGTGTAGGCCACTTCTATCTTTCGGTATAATTGAAACGAAAATTGAAAACAGTAGCAAAAATTGAATTGGTTAATCCGCCCATCCTCTCTCCCCACCCCGACTCAAGCAAGAATAACGAATAGGGGGTTGCTCGTTTTACTTACGTTCAAAGTCTTGTGTAGCGAGGGTGAAAAGTGCCGGATAAGAAAGGCAGCGCGCGGAAATGGGAGAGAACGGGGTGGGCATCATTCGGTTTATTATGATGACGATGAAGACATCATTATCGCTGATGGGGCAAATTGTTTTGCCTTTTGCTTGTCGACGACAATATGGGAATTTAAGTCAATTTGGAGGGAGCGAAGCGCGAGAAGGGGGTTGGAAATCTGATTGAAGTTGCAATCGTATGATGAAGTTTGCGACTTGATTTCGAATTAAGGACTAATGAAATTTTTATACAACCTAGGTAACTCTATCTATTCCTTCTTCTCCTCCCCCATGCGCGGTGTTAGACGATTAAAAAGTTTCGATGGTGCCCAAAATCCTGCTTTTCCCGAAAATCGCGAACATCCGAGGCATATATGAAAGTCTTCCACCCTTCGGAATACTGTTGATACACTTGGTATCCTTTTCTATATCACGTTACGGTTGGTTTCCCTTTTTTATTTGTTTAACCATTGGGAAAAGGATACGATCGCAATAAGGGTACTTTACGAGATACTACGCCATTAGAGTGTCTTAACTAGGGCATAATCGACTTAAGGGAGGAACGGAAGGATTCATGGATCTGGACCTAACCAAGGTGTACACAGCGCCAAGAAGTTCAATCGGAACCGGAACTATGCTTAAGAAGAAGGGAAGGACGAAGCTCACAAATCAGGATGCAGTCAGGATGGGTCCAGGGAACTGATACACCCATTCATTCAAGCAAAGTCAACGGGTTCGCTCCTACCTCTTTCTTTAAGTAGCCGGCCGCTTCCCAGCCCATTTCGTTGGACGTTTCGATTTCGACAATAGGCGGCGGTGAAGCTTGCGGTGCCAAATTGACCGCCATCAGTTCGTCGATGTGTCGATACGGCAGGCCGTGATGCGGATGATGATGATGATGATGATGGTGATGATGATGATGTTGCCTATCCTCGTCCTCGGTCGTCTCGATGTCGACCATTTCGTCATCGCTGGACATCGACTCCTTAATTGTCGAACCGGTTGCGGCGTCACGTGAATTTCGACTGGACGACGAGGTCCTTTGGTCGTCGTCCAACGACGTCGGCAATATTACACCAATACTGTTGCTGATACTGGCACGTACCGGATTATGCGTAACGACCGGTTTGAACGCCGAATTATTGTAGAATGGAAGCGTTTTTGATGATGCGCTCGCTGCGTCACTGCTGCTGATGTAAACCTCTTCGATAATACCGGGCGCAGTTGATGCAGATGGTGCATGTTGCTGAGGCGAATGCGGTTGGTGTTGTGGTTGATGCGACGGTGGCGGAGGCTGCGGAGGCTGCGGTGGCTGATTAAAAATTAACGTTGCAGGACGCTTTATCCACGGCAAGGCATAGTTCGGAAATTGAAAGGTCGACGCTTTGCTCTGGGCATGCCACATGTAGTCCATCATGAAGCTGCGCGAAAACGGCAATGATAGGTCCGAACTAAGGCCAGGAATTCGTCCAGCCGATGAGCTGACCGTTGATGTAACAACGCCCGCCGTACCACCGGTCACCGAACTCACCGGACCCGAAGCCGACGATGCTGCCCCGCTTGTAGCGCAATTCGAATGCAACTGAACCGGACGAATTGGAAACTGATGAGCAACGGCAGCCGCTGCGGCTGCCGTTGCAGTTGCGACCGCCGAAACTACGGCCGCACCGGCATGTATAAGCGGCGGACTGATGTGATGATTGGCTGTTACAGTGACTGCGGTTGCGGTCGCATCCTTGATACGTTTCGGCGAATTGATGTGCGTATTTCGGGCGGAATTGCTCAGACTGTTGCCGCCGGACGACGATGACGTCAACAGACGCTTCCTTGTGCCGCCATTGAACATCGCCTTGACATCTTCCCACGCGTGAATGATTTCTTCGGGCGCGTTACCGCTCAACTTCATATGTCGGCGCCACGAATTGAAATTTGCTGCGTCCGGCTGAACGTACTTGTCGCCCGGACCGATTCGATGCGAATGAAAAATGAATTTGTTCGGCGAAAAGAACAGGCCACAATAGGCGCATTTGATGCATTTAGCACGCGACGAATTGTAACGGGCGGGCAAGAAAGATCCGCGACATCCCCACGCGCACTCGTGATGAACACTGAACGCAAAGTCTTCAGGTAGTCGGGGCGGCGCGTTGTCGCCAAGAAACGATTTGCATAGACGTTCGGCCTCGCGACGCGTTATCATACCGCAGCGTCGTGAACTTACCGGCATTGCACCGGCCCGACGCAAAATTTCCAACTGAACCGGCGTACATTGAACGCACGTTATCCCGAGTGCAACGCGTCGATTATGTATCTCATTGTAGCTGAACTGTTTGAGAAGCGTGTTGGAAATTTGCGCCAGGCATAGACGCTCTTGCGATTCGATGTAGAGCGAGACGATTGGTATGCCATAGAGAAGTACTGTGCTAACCTGCAGGAGATGTTGTTTTAAAAAGTCACGGAATTATTTTGGGACGCAGGCGAAACCAAAAAAAAGAAAAAGAAAAGACAAACAGAAAACAAAACTGCAAAAACTATAAGCCAATGGGAGACTTCCGCATTGGGGAGACTTCCATAGCCGGTCCCAAGCTCGTTTGAGAAAGGAGGAAGGAACATGGAGTTAACCTGCCAGTAATACCTGTGCGTCTCAGGAAGTAGGCAAAGAGTGTGACATAGTTGAACTTGCAGCATAACTGGGAGAACTCCAACATGTCATAGTTAGCGGAAAACTTCCACCCTTTTTCTACCGGGTCGTAATAAATAAGTAGGACTGGTCCTACTAGTCGGCGATTGTGAGAGGCGCCGACAACGCATCACCGGAAAAAAGGACCACTGTCCAGAAACCTGCAGGAGGCCAGGGCCCAACTTTGACAGTCGCGCCATAGATGATGACTTAGTACCAGGGATGGATTGACGCCATACGAAATTGTGTATCCTAGTAGAGTGGACTGGGAGAACAATAGGGTACTAAGCGAGGGGAAAATCTCCGTATGTACGGTTGGATCGAAAATGGAATGCGGCACTGGTGCAGGTGTCTTCTCTAAGGAGCTGAGTGTAGAAAAGTCGTTTAAGTAACCAGATCTATGAAGCGTCTGTCAAGCGGAAATCCTGGCTGTATTGGAAGCATCCTGTTAATGGCGGAGATATGCTATCAGCCTGGCGGCCAGAAAGGTGCTGTAATCGGGTCACCATTAAATCCAAGTGCTAAAGGTACTTTGTAGTCAAAGTTCAGATTTTCTGGATGCCAGGGCATTGTAAGATACTAGGGAACGAAAGACTGAACGATCTTAAGAGATCGGGATAGGCATCGAGTGATAGGGTTGAGGAGGATGTTTGTCCACCGATATGCGGCATCAAAGCGCAAATTAGGGAGTGATCTAAAAAGGCGGCAGACTCTATGTTCCATTGAACAGAGTCGACAGTGCCGTCCAATCACGTTTACAAGTGTACCCACGAAGATTGAAGGGACTCAGGCGGCTAATGACTTCTGTGCCGTCGTTGAAAACCGTCTTAAGACACGCCATTAACTCTTCAAAAAAAAAAAAAAAATCGCAGCACGTACAAATAACATTCGCAATAAATCTCAGAAAATCACAAACGTAAAAAAAAAACTAAAAGCAGAAGAACAACAAGCCACTAAAGCTAACGATAAGAATAAAGGATACCATTAACTGGTGTAAGTCAACTCTCCAGGGTACAATTGTTTCAATCAAACTCGATATCGAGCCCCTTTATTTTTCACCCCAAAATTCGATTGTCTTTTTTTTTTCGAAATAACGACGACGACGACACGAACTAGTTTGAAGACTACCCCATCCCTCCAAAAAAAAAAAGAAGAAAAATAAATCGGAACAGAAGTAACAAAAACAATACTAAAGCTACTTGGGATAAAAAAAAAAAAAACCAGTAAAGAAGACTCACCTGATTCGGTTTCGGCGATGAAACAGTCGTTATGCATTCCTGAGGTGTCTTAGATTCGATGACCCGTTTCATTAGGTGATTTGACTGTGACGAATCCATTTTAAGGTTCGCGCTCCGTACTGTAGTGAAGGGGTTTTTTCGCCAGATGGCGGGGTGTTGGTGATGGCTATGGAGAGTGTGGAGACGTCCCTGGAGAGAATGAAAATTGAAATAAGTTTATCGATATCTTAGAAAGTTTATTCAAAGAGAAGCAAGAGGAGACTAGGGCTGCTCGCGAAGGTAAAGCGAGTGGAAGCAGGCCAGTAGGGAAGCCACGCAAGCGATGGGAAGTAAAGATGGGCAAAGCAGTTACTGTCAGTGAAGTAGTTCACTTCGAGTCACTCATTTCAAGGAGCGAGTTCAGTTGCATGGAACTGTTCGTTCCATCTTCGTGTTCGTTCCATCGTTCTTTAAGTTGATTGTTGAGGAGTTCAACTTGACCGAAGCAAAAAAAAAAAGAAGAAGGTCAGTAGATATAGAGGAGCAAAAAAAGAAGAGGTCAGAGGAACAAAAACAAAAGGTCAGTGTATCTTGAGTAAGTGTATAGTTCCGACTTTTTTTGTCACGTGTCCAATGGAACTGCAGTTCACCAAAATGAGTGAGTTACTTCACTCACTCACTTAAAGGAAGTGTTCTTTGGGAAACTTCACTCCTGAAGGACCCATCTATAATATGAAGACTCGGTTAATGAAGACGGCTAAGAAGACGTTAGCAGCTGAAGGACACGGTCTTTGGATCGAGACGATTGGAGGCAACGACTTCAGGAGGCCAGGTCCCGACTTGACCTTTCCATTGATGAAGATGAGACTAATTTGCAGACTTTTTCTGGAGACAGATCCTAATCTCAGCGAAAGAACGAGTGAGTCCCTTAAGAAGAGCAGCGAGCCTATCACGATGGCGCTACATCCTTAAATTAAACTGTTTGCAAAACAACATTAAATCCATTACGTCATCTTCTCTTACCCCATCCGTTTGTTTTCGCGCCCAAACTCCAACAACAACACACCCGGTTTGACTGGCAAACCAGCCAGGAGTCACCCAGCACTCGTCAGCCAACATTCATTACCCTTCCTTTCCTCCATTCGTCAGAAACGACTTATCCTATCATTAAATTCAATTTGGTCGAATTAATTATTAAAGAAAATTAATTTTTGTTTAAATAACAGACAAATTGGGTGTTTGGAAGGATGGGCCGCATTCAATGCAAGGACAAAGGTGCGCACACGAAACAGAGAGATATGGAAGCGAACGTGCGAGAGGAGTGTGATGAGGTGGCCACCACGTGGCATGGTAAATTGAATTTCGGCAAAAGAAGGGCGTTTGCTGCCACTTATGCTCTCCAATGGAATGCGCTCCCCAAAAAAGCCCAGGCTAGAAGAGTCCAGCGCATATGTGCATTAACTTAACCCCGTCCCCTCCCCCCAACCCTTCCCAACTCTTCAAAAACTCCATCCATTCACCGCACTGATAGAATCTAGACCGAATTGGGGCTGCTGGTGCCTGGGCTCTACTACCGTTCCGCCGGATAGTGGTGCACAGGGAGGGAATATTGGCGGTAATGGCCTTGGGGATGATTCTTCCAAAATCTGTTTATTGTTGTACGAGTACCATTTTCCCCATGGGACGGACTTAATCGGAATTTTTCGCTTAAAGTGTGTCTTATGTTCGGAACAGAAGGGCGTCGATGGAAGTCGCTCGCTTTTTTCGGTTATTGAGACAGCGTCGGAGGGGGTGGGTGGGTGGTTATGGTGTGTCCTTCAGCAACGAATGAATTGGAATTGCTACTTGTGTCGCTCTCGAATGGTCCCGGAGAACACAAGTGGTGTGTTGTTAACAGTTTGTCTTCGGAGTTGGAAGGCTCTCGGGAATTCAACCCGCTGTTATTTTTGTTCGTTCGTTTAGTTTAGTTGTTGGGCGTAGGGGTGGCTCCGAACAATTGTTTCTTCTTTCTTTTCTCTGTTTGTTGGGGAAGGGGTGGGGGGGATGTTGTTTTTTTCTGGGCAAATAAGGACAAGAACAGACTTTCGGTTGTGTATTAAATGTCTCGCATTATGCTCGTTAATTCGGTGTAAGGTTAACAACGAGAATAGTTGTCAGGACATCTCATCTCCCCGCTGTAGATGAGGACGAAAGGGGGGGAGGCGGAGGCGAAGGATTACAAAATTGCGAATTAAACATACGACCTACTAAACAGAAGGAGATTTATTTTTGTTGTGATTGTTTTTTTTCCTGTTCTTTTTTTTCTAGCTTAGATAAGTGGATAGGGGATGAAATGAACGTAGGGTGGGGTGGTTTTGGCATTTTACTAACAACACCACATCATTTCTGCGAATAGATTGAATTTTTTTTTTTTGAGAGAGAGATTTGGTTGGTTGTTAAAAAAAAACGAGAACAACGAGTGAGAGACAACAGGGTGATTACTTTAATTACACAGCTGAATAGAAACAGGGTATGTACCACCCTCTGGTGCTGGTGGTGTGATGTGGACAAAGAAAATCGTCAATTTGCCGCTTGGCAGAATTTTAAACTTTAAAAATTAATCGAATTAAAAAAAAACAAACAATGCAATTCCAAAATATTGCCAACTGTGACTGAGGGTTAGTCAAGCGAAAGCAAAAACATTCAAAATTAAGTAAAATTTTTAAGTTGTTTTACTCTAGACTAGATATGGGCAAAGCAGTTCCTTTCAGTGAAGTACTTCACTCCGAATCACTCACTTTAACACGTTGAATGCCATGGGGGTCACCGGTGACCGGCACAGAAATTTTGACCCTTTAAAATAGCATTGTCAATATTTTTGACAAAAAGTGTGGCACGCAAAGTGTTAAGGAACGAGTTCAGTGAAGTAGCTTTAGAACTCTTCGCTCCATCGTTCGTTCATTTTCGTTCGCTCGCGAACTAGTTCGTTCTTTAAGATCATTCTTAGCTGAAGTACTTCACTCCGAGTCACTGACTTTAAGAAACAATTACGCTGCCCCGATATGGAATATATGCGCAGCCTGCCATAAAAACAAACTACAAATTAGACAAAATAAATGTTTGAAAGTGGTTCTTAACAAACCATACCAACTGAACTGTTTCGAAAGAACACTTCATTGAAGTGAGTGTGAGTAGAAGTAACTCACGCCCTTTGGAGAACTGCAGTTCCATTGTACATGTGCCATATAACCGACCTTTGGAACTCACAGTTCCGGTACAACTTTACTGAACTCGTTCCTTGTAGATCGACTGCATTTTTTTTTTTATTTTTTGTTTGGTCATCATCTAACTAAGACAACGAACTCGGTCGCGAGCGAACGATAGAATGAAAACAAAGGAACGATGGAACTAACAGTTCCGGAAGTACTTCACTGAACTCATTCTTGGAGTGACTCGGAGTGAAGAGCTTTAGTGAAAGGAACTGCTTTGCCTATCTCTAGTCGCAATAGGCCCAACTGTGGCTGCAGTGACAGAGGTTAACCATACCAACCCCTATTTCCAATCTATCTATCTATCACTCATTTTTTGTTCTTTTCGACCTGTTCACTCGTGAACGACCCATCTCTACGTCCAGACACACCTTCTGCACTTTTCGGTACAATCCCGAATTCCCAATACTTTTCAGGTTTCCGAAGGAATTTACGCGAGATTCCCTTTCTTTCACTGACTGAAAAAGTCACCCTTGCTGCTCACTCCCCCTCCCCCCCCCCTCCCTTCGATTTGCGACAACAAAAATTCAATTAATATTCGGCGTTCATCTGTTCTACGACGAAGCGCACAGCGGACAAGGAAAAAATATCCAAATTCGGGGAATTCCCTAAAAGTCAGCCGAAATATGATCAAATCATATTTTCAGTTTGGGTATATTCCGAGCCAGTGCACCGAAAAATTAAGAGAACAATGTTATTATTCGGGTATGGTTTTTGGTGAGGGGAGCGGGGGTGGGATTGCGACTCACGTAACAGAAGGTTGAGGAAGGGTGGGAGCGAACGATCAAAAATACCGCAGAGATTCAGTTTCGAGCTCATAGCAATCATTTCTCCATCCCGTCCGCCCCTCTCTCTTTCTCTCTCTGACTCATCCACCCTCTCTATGGCTAGAACTGATTGAATTTCTCTGCATCCGGGAATATTTTCAATTACTAAAACAATTCAATTAGAAAATGACATTACACGGTTCGGCTTCTTGTGCATCGATAATCGAATTCTGTTCAATAAACCATCAGACCGCTTGAGAAAGACTTACGGTGGGGTGGTGAGGGGTGAGTGTAATGATAACATTACGTTGTACTTGGAAGAAGAATAAAAAACGTGCGATTTAGGTAATTGAGATAAATTCGAACAGAAAACATAATTTCAGCAGAAAGAAATTGACACGATAGCGAAAATCCGAATGGAATGATGTAAGAAACGATAATTAGGCTAACAAAGGTATTCGTACACTTTGATCTATAAAATCTGAAATAAACACTGAAGTAAACAAAAAAGCACCAAACTGAACCTACTCCGCCCCAAAGTACAGATTTAAAAAATAGATATTAACATAAATTAAGGGAACAACCGCCCCCTGCTCCCCTCCAGAACATCAAAAAAAAATGTTCACAGTTTTTTCAAAAGAGCAACGAAATTATTTCAGCCCTCAATTAAACAAATCCCTTTGAAGTAAGTTGCTTTTTTTTTTTTTTTTGAACAATTTTAAAGTGACCACTAATCTTTAGAAGAGAATCGACAACCCGATTTACCTGTTCGAGCAATTTGCATATTTAAATCGGTTTTTTTTTTTTTTAACCGAGATTTATTTAGCCGCTCTCAATTGACTTTCGTCAATTGAGTTCCCGCCTTCGAAAAAATACCCCACCGCCTCCATCCTCCCGCTCCACCTTCATCAAATCCGCTTTGCACAAAATTTCCGGTGAAATGGAAAAACCATCGTGCTCCCTTGAGAGCTACTGGATATAGGGAAACCCCACCTTTTCGCCCCCTAACACCAACCCAAAAAAAAAAAAAAAAACCCCGTAAGCTGACATTTCAATTAAGTCATAGGTTTGCATAATTAAATCGCTCTATCACCGATCACTGCGATGTAACAACCTTTGTTCGTCCCTCTATAATGGTGGGGGGGGGGGGCTGTTTGTTCGGAGGTACTACCATATCGTAGGACAAGCCACTCGGACAGTTCTCGTTACAAATCGGTCCTATTTCGAACAATTAAACCATAGAGTTAGGGGTTGGAGTTCTTGGGATAGTTGGTTCCGTTGGTATCCGTTCACCATCAATTCCGCCTCCGCCCGAAAAGAACATGTAGTAGCACCTTGCTCCTATTTCGATCCAATACGAAAAGGACGAATAGCTCTACCGGACGTGGTCATAGGAAAGGATAGGAACGGTGATGGGGATGTATACTGAGCGCTTCAGTGCGCTAGGAGATGGAAGCACTTTGCATCATGCATTTACTTCTGTATTATGCGAAACTACAGCCGTAAAATTAATCAATTAAAATCTATGGAGTCCGCAAAACCGTCAGCTCCATTCGCACATGTCCATTTTCATTACACGACCGAACCGACTCCCTCCTCATTGTCCGGCTGGTACTTCCAACAAAAGCGTATATAACACCCAGCGAGAGAGAGTGTCCTTAAATACATCAACGGAGCTGTTTAATCAGCCAACCTTATCGCGCGAGGATACAAAGCAAGTAGATTGGTTGGCAGGATAATGAATAATCCTGTGTTTCAGTCGCGTTCCTTCTCCTCCTCAATCCTTGAATTTCAACAGTTCAGTGATGTAGGCGAATTATAGAAGCTCTATTGGCTCCTGAATGGCACGATTTTTTTTCCTATATTTTTTTTAAGCGTTTCTACTTTAACGTTCATCAATCAACCTCTGCTTCACACAAGGTGACATCTTCATTCACTCAACGGTTTCTTCTTTCGATCTTTTACCTTTCCTCGGAACATATGTAGGAACCCTTGCACTTTTGGATTGTAAGAAACATGACGATTGGGTGCGCAGGATAGAAGGGGCCATACCATCGCCGTCATATTGAGTTGTAGGAAAGCTGAGAATTTTATTCTCTAGACTCAGACATTGGACATTGAGCGGGTTGATGAACTGCCCAGGGAGGGCTCCTTCACGTTCCTTTAGGAGTTGTCACGGGGGACATACTCTCCCACTTCCAGGCAACGACTAACTTCAGATGGAAAAGCCTAACCACTTGCGCAATATCTAGAAAGATATGGGGTAATCTTACAACCGAACCAAGTCAGGCGAACTTCTATACAAGACCCGCGGAAGCAGTCGTCTCCAGAATCACTAGCCAATTGGGAGTCATGCTGCTAAAATGGGCATTTCGTTCAATGTGCCATAGCTGCCAGGATACTAATGAGCGAAAGTCACTCGTTCATTTCCTTTGCGAATGTCCGGCTTTAGCTGGAGCCCGAGAGCGAGCAAACCCTTCTACGGGGACCTTACGGAAATTTCAAGGAAGAAAATTTTAGAGTTATTACTTTTACCTAAACAGCACAAGGTGGTTATGACGATAAATTTTACTCACATTAATCTTTTAAGCTCTCCAGTCACAACAACCCCTTAACATCCGGGCTTAACATGGGTTTGTGGTTCCAAAATGGGCTCTGAGCTAATTGAGCTCTGTTTGGAGACAGCGCTGCCCACTTAAACCAACCAACCAGACATAGGGTATTGAGATTGAGCCACATGCCTTTAAGTATTATCCAAAAATTAAGGTTTATACAGTTTGGTTATGGTGTCTCAAGTCGTAAAAAACGAATAAACTTTTCCACAGGCCTTCTGTTAGCCCGGAGTCCACAGTTCGGACGTGAGCGATTTTGGCCAGCATTGGCTTCCAAGACGAAGAGATCTAAAGTTAGCCCCGAAATCCAGAAGGACTTCGCTCCATTCTAACAGTTCGCACGTAGCTGAATTTGACCTGGAGATGGGCACTACAGGAGTGCAGGCTTCCAAAAGAACACTTCATTGAAGTGAGTGATTGAAGTAAATCACTCCGTTTAGTCTAAGCATTGGCTTCCAAAGCCAAGAGATCTAAAGTTAGCCCCGAAATCCAGAAGGACTTCGCTCCATTCTAGCAGTTCAAACGTGGTCGATTTTGTCCTGCATAGTGTCCAAAGTAAAGAGATCTAAAGTTAGCCGAAGAAGAACTTTGCTCTTCTAGTTCTAGAACGCTTACAAAAGAACACTTAATTGAAATGAGTGAGTGAAGTAAATCACTCCTTTTGGTGAACTGAATTTCCTTTGGACCCGTGACAAAAAAGTGATACGATATACCAGACCCTTTTTTTTTGTTCCTCTAGATCTACTTACCTTTCTTTTTTGCTCTGCTGTCTTCGGACAACTTGAACTTGAACTACTAACTAAAAGACCAGTGGAACGAACTAAATATGGGTCGTTCAGGAGTAAAGTAAATCACTCCTTTTGCTGAACTTTAATTCCATTGGAAACGCGTGAAAAAAAAAATTGATTGATCCTTATTTTGTTGGTCGTCATCTTGTAGATCTACTGACGACACGAAGAGTTCCTGAGCTGACTGTTTTTTTTTTTTTTTTTTGGTCCTCATCTTCTTCGTCTGGCGACGAAAGTTCCGGAACTATTATTCTTCAATGAACTTGATCCTTAAACTGAGTGAAGTACTTTACTGAAAGCAACTGCTTTGCCCATTTCTAGACCTGCATAGCTTCCAAGGCCAAGAAATCGTCCGATCGTTTGTTCTTATTGGGCATGTCACCTGAACCTAGGACTCCCTAGCTCGTGGACCTCGATTTCAATATCATTTCAGAAGTGGAGTCCCGCTTACAAAAATTCAGATCGGACAAAAGGATGACCGCAATGTCCCAATATCCCCCCAAAATACCAAACGAAGAGACCAATGCTCTATTTGAGCTGCGCGCATCTATCAGGACATTTGCTATATTCGTTTGGAATTCTCCTACCTGAAAAAATCTCCGCTTCTTTCTTTAAAACGACAAAACTGGGAGTGATCTTAAAGATACTCTTTGTCGTCTTGATTCAATTGTTTATTTAACTAAATTTTGTGTAAGGCAAGTAGAAGGCCAATAAAAAATATTTAAATGTTCTCTTCTATAAACTTAAGCCTCGGTCTGAGATTTTAAGTAAAATTAACACTTTACCTCGATTAAAAGTGGGCGCCAAAATATTTAAAAGTAACAACAATCTGACGAGAATCTCACAGAACTGCTTGCAAGGACGATGGTGTGGCGGGAAAAAAAAATTTGCACAAACTTAGCGTCTAAATTTCCATATCACAGAATAAGCCATATCGTCTTTTTATTTCAGTCCATGTTGCAAGTTTCATTCGCGAAAATAAAACACAAACATCCAAAAACGGGAAAAAAAACCTTAACACTTAAAACACCAACAACCGAAATGGTGACCCAAAGAAGGACAAAACCGCGGGAAATTTGAAAAGACCGCGCCAAAAACAAAAGTCGAATTTTGAAATTTCGGTCGCGAAGAATTCGATGCGCGTACGTAACGAACGGATGAACTTTTTTTTTCCCAGTTAAGACTTAACCACTGAATGGCCAACAAAGAACTGAAGATCCCACCCAGGACGAACAGGACATACACCGAAAAGTGACCTGTCATGCGGTACCCTTATGCAGGCAAACAGTACAAACGATGGCCAGTGCGCGCACAGTTCCACGTTCGACATATATTCGCGGTGCGTTTATCCATTTAATCGGGATGAACCGTTCGCGAGGACGACAACGATGACGACAGAGTTAAGGCAGCCCCCGAAAAGGACTTGGAGGTGGAGTCTCATAAACGACCGGAGTAGGGACAACCAATTACACGTATGGTTCCAACTGGGTAGCTTCGTTCGAAACATATAGTTCGTTCGGTAACTGGCCAGACCGGGCCACACCTCCGCGAGTCCTTCGGGGCCAATCAGAACAACTAACTGTGATGTGGTTCGAGCAAAGGACGATGGTGGCGCTCGATTTTGATTTTATGTCGTATACGAAACTGGTCTTAAATAAGGATGACAGTAGCAAAAAAATACTCTAAGGATCTTTTTATGTCGACTAATTCCCGACTTAAGATACACGAGTCCAATTAATGTTTGCCGTGAATGCGACAGAATTAACTAAATGTTGAAGAGCGCTTTGGATTTGGAATTGGACCGGGAAGGGAGTACGAAAAGGTCTTGGGAGGCAAGCGTCGAAATACAATGAAGGATCTTAGAGGTTTTGTCCAATTTTATAAGGTAAGCTGCCCGCAAGTTTGGTGGACAAGAAGAGTCTAGGCTTTTCTATCTGGAGAAGCGACAAGGGACAAGGAAGGTGTTAAAAAAAAAAACATGACCCGTTGGAGAGCAAAGCCGTTTCGACATTGTGGACTCGCCTCTATCTTACTTAGAAAAAAAAAATACAACGCTCCATTAAAAACCGTAGCGTTTCGAGTCGAGGGCCTTTTTAACGCGGGCACGTTGCCCCCCCCCCCCTCCCTAAAGGAGAGCTGATGCGGCACGGCATACCGCAACACACGTGTCAACTACGGCGGCAATCTCCATTGCATTTCAATTTACTAATTAAGTTTACTTACCGATTTCCGTTATACGCTTCTTATGTTTACTTGCGACTAACACTGTCCCTCCTCCCTTCCTCCCTCCACGCAACACCCCCACTCATCCCAGAAGTTAAGATGTCGGCTTGTTCGCGATATATAGAGGTACCTTTGAACCACCCCTCCTACCAACCAGAGGTGCACTTCACATGGTAACTAGGTGGTAAACACATATCCTTTGCATTGTCCCGTTCGAAACCGCACAAACGAGAAGAGCAGCTAGTTGAGCGGAAAGTTCGAAACGTTCGTGGGGGAGGGGGGGAGGTTGGGGGCACACCGCAATCTAGCCGCATGATACCTACAATTTTGAGTAAATACAGTTGATGAATTAACGAACAGTGCCCCACCGCCCCAACCTGTGCGATTTAGCACCTTGGAACGGTGGATTCAGTATCGAAAACTTAACGAATACTATTCTTGGAGAAATCGCTATGATGGGCTGCCAGGAGCCGAGGCGGACAAACCATATCTTTTCACCTTTCGCATCTTCCTCAGATTTGATCGTATTGTGAATGTCACGTCACGTCACAACGTGTCACGTCGATCGAATTTATGTAACCGCATCGAAGCGACTCATTATCATTGCCACATTGTATCAGATGTAAATTGTGATTTAAAGTTTTTTTTTTGTCACGTATCCAATGGAACTGCAGTTCACCAAAATGAGTGAGTTACTTCACTCACTCACCACTAGAATGAAGTGTGTTCTTTTCGAACAGTTCACTCGTGAACGATCCCACTGAACGTCGCAAGCTTTCTACTTTCCAGTCTGTAGCAGTATGGACAGGACCGCAGTGGCGGTTCGCCGCATAAAGCTAGTGAGGCTAAGCTTTCAGCTTGTGTTACACTGTTCGCTTTTTCCCAGTTTTTTCCAGATATTTTCGTGAAATGTATGGCAAGCTTGTAGAAAGCTCTGATTGGTAATACAGTGTAATACAAGCTTAAAGCTCAGCCTCACTAGCTTTATGCGGCGAGCCGCCACTGCACAGGAGACGACTGACTAGACTAGACAGACAATAACTGATTATTTTAGCAAATGTTATGACGGCCTTTTGCAATACCTAATGGTAGTTCCGGGAGAAACCATCCGCACGGCTGAAGCCCAGATCACAATGCTCCCGTTCCGTCGCGATCCAATCCGTTCCGTTATGTCAAATATCAGTGCTAGCCACAATGCTCCGTTCCGTTATGTCAGTGGATACTTTAGGAATACGTGCAGCACTTCCTTGATTTTACGATGTTGGAGTTTTTAGAAATGCTAAAATTGTTTTTTCATATTATGTACATATACGTGTCGTCATATTTACACTAGTTTGTTAGTTAGTTTACTAAGAGATAACGCTTTTCGAATATCACTTTCCATCAAGTGAGGTTATGCGATCCGTAAGAGTTGAATTTTGGTCAACACGTCCGTTCCGTTACGACCATTGTGTGCATTTAAATGGCCAGCCCATAAGGTCTACTTTGACAGCTGAACGGAACGGAACGGGAGCATTGTGATCGGGGCTTGAGAACCTTAACCAAAAATTCAGTCGAGAACTCCTGGATATAAATATTTCATGTGAATTAGAACAAATTTCGCCATTTTGAAATATTTAAACGTTATAATCGTGAACAGAATCGGCTCGAATGCGCTTCGTTCCATCAAATGGAACGAGTAGTGGTCCTCAAGTGGGAACGAGTAGTGCTCCACAACTGCACTCAATTAGGAACGAGTAGTGTTCCAGAATTGTACTCGTTCCGTTCAACGGACCGAAGCCAGATTGGATCTATGTTCAGTTGCAGCCCGTATTTAAATTTTCCCCTGGAAATACGATTTAAAGCCTCTCTTTTTGTTATCTTAATAAATAAATACGCTTTGCCGTCCTTTCCCTGCCGTTGGAAATTTCGAGCGGACGAACGCTTTCGGAATTTTGCCCATTACGCACGCACCCCATTTTTATTACCTTATCGTAATAATCGAAACCGAGAAATTTTCGCGCAAGAGGGTGTGTCCCCTGGGCCTGACCCCGAAGTCATTTTCATCCCTAATAATTGATTTATTTGTAAGTCATTTATTCAGGTTTTTTTTTTTTCTTTCTTTTCTTCTTTTAACGGTCATCAAGAAGTTTTTGTGGTCCAAGGTTTTTTTTTTTTGGTCCCGGAAACTATGGAAATTAAATTAAGTTATTCGTTTGCGTTACAGGGGCGGAGAGGGCGTGGTGCACAAATATGTATATATTTAAAAAAAAAAAAAAAATCCCGGCAATTTCCATGGAATCTAGCACACAATTTGTTTTATTGTTGCGGTGCTTAATGGCCGAAAAATAATGGTTGCGAGTTGTCCGTGCAATAGAGAGTCTGGCGTCCGGTTTAATTGGTTTTTATTACATATAGGTATATAATTAGGCAAAAGGACAGAATGCCGCAGCTGAATTTGTTTATAGGGGCATAGGGACACTGTCCTTTTGGGAGACATGGTGAAAGACTGGAAATACCCATGGCTGATCTGTCGCTGTGGTGACGAGAATGTTAAGCCGACACTGGAGCATCTAGTGTATGAATATGAAAGTCTGGCACTTACCAGATATCTCTGCGGCTACTGTCCATCCTTATGGAAAACCGCAGCTGTTATCATGATCTCCAAACCGAGAAAGGATGGCATCTTTCCTCAGAACCATCGACCAATCAGCCTCGTGTCTGCGCTCTTGCAAAAGTTACAGAAAATGCAATTTTATCTCGTCTCCAGGAACATGTGAAGGATCATGGGGTGTACTTCCAGATGAGCAATTCGACTTCAGATCTGAGCACTCGACAACCTTGCCCTTGCAGCTTGTGAGCGTAGTTGAACACGTCATTGATGGGTTCAATGCTAGAGACGGGTCGTTCATGAGTGAACTCTGTTCCAAAAGAGCAGTTCATTGAAGTGAGAGAGTGAACTAACTCACTCCTTTTGGTGAACTGTAGTTCGTTTCGCCACGTGACAAACCTTGAAAACGGAGCTGTTTCTTTGCGATGTGAAGCTTGAAAAGGAATGAGTGCCTTTCGTGGCAAGTGAGGCCCCTGAAAAGAACTAGTTCCTACGTGAGTGAGAACCTTTTTTTTTTAGGTCTTCACATTTACTCTGAACTTGAAAAGAACTAGTTCCTTTGCCGGGGAAGTGATCTTCAAAAGGAACTCGAACTAGTTCACTGAACTAGTTCGTTTCAGCGAGTGAGTTGGAGTTCACTCACTCACTAAAACGAACTGCTTTGTTTAACCCTATGCAATATACTGGTCCTAAGTTGTTACAGCACTCAAGCTAATTACTTGGTTTAAACTGCGCTTCTGCGCTCGCAGAAATTAGGATGAGCTACTGGTTTCTGTTTGCATGTACCACCATGGCGGGTGGAGACGATCTCTTCAGACTGCCTCTACTCTGCCTTTGGGAACGTATGGGCGAGCTCTGGTAAGTTTCATCTATTAGGGCAAAGATGGCATAATCGCACTAGTCAGGCCCGTGCGCACCCCCCCCCCCCCCCCCCCCCCATTGGTCAATTATCACTGGGAAGTGAGGAACTTTTTTTCTTAGGTCATCACATTCAGTATGGTGGGAATTTGATAATTTATTATGAAAGCCCCTCCCCCCCCCCCTTCAGACAATCATGCGCACAGTCCTATATTACCACTTTGATACACTACTTGTATCATCAGTGCTTCATTACGGTTACTCAGATTGAGCATTTTAGATGACCGAGTCAGTGACTCGGTCGCGACTCATTCTCCGTCCTCAGTTCGCCCGTCTCAACCCAACCTAACCTAACCTAAGCTAGGAGTAAAGCCAGGTAAAGAATCTATTACCGAAAAAAACGCAAAACTGTTTGAAGGCGCGTAGCTCTCAAAAACCCCTTGAGATATTAATCGAAAATTTTCATGGTAGGTATAATGGGGTGAAACTCTACGAGTGGTATATTTTGATGGGGTGTGGGTGTGAGGGGGAAGTTTCATTGGATACGTGACCAAAACACTATACCAACCGATTTTCTTTTTGTCATCATCTTCGAGATATACTGACCTTTTTCTTCTCATAATCTTCTAGATCCACTAATAATAATAATCAATGGCGCAACAGCCCAAATCGGGCCTAGGCTTTGAAGTAAAGCTAGAGTTACTTCATTGCGAGACCAACGGAACACTAGGAGGTGAAGTGGTCAACTACACGCTCGTCCGTGATTATTACACCGATTTTAACTCAGGTACTCATTAACAGCTGAGTGAACTGGTAGTCCGGCACCCAATCCCATTCTCGAAAATTACTTGTCGCAAAGCAGATTCGAACCTGGTACCAGGTTGCACCGAAGGCTCTAGCCACTAAGCCACCCAGACTAGCACTAACCTTTTTTTTTTTGTTTTTGCTTATCATCTTCTCACCTCAAGTTGAACTATGAATGAACTAGTTCGCGAACGAACGAATGAACGATAATGCAGGAATGTAGAGTTCAGGAACTACTTCACTGAACTCTTTCCTCAAAGTGAGTGACTCGGAGTGAAGTATACTTTACTGAAACGAACTGCTTTGTCCATCTCTAATTCGGAACGTTACGTCCTGAGACGTATGAAATGTTGTAGAATAAAGACATAATTTTATTTATTTATTTATTTACTTTTCTTTCATATAATATATAATATAACTACAATTAAGTTGTTCTTGTTTGCATGTTTGTTTGTCGCTGTTTGTGTTTCTAAAAATTTTTTCTCCATTTGTTACGTAAATATTGAAATTATGTTGTTGTTAGTTTTTTTGTAGCTTAGTGAATTTTACCATACAAATCGTACTTGGTGTTGCCAGTTTTCAATAATATTGCTTAATTTGGGGATTGTTTATTTGTTTGTTAGATGTTTGAGTTTGGTTTGTTTTTTAGCGGGTTTCCTCTTTAAATATGTTTGGCTGTGTCAGAGTGTGTGTGTCGGGGGTTTGTTCTGATTTTCATCTCTACATTACAAAAATACACATAAGTTTCTAGGGTTACAAATTGTTTTCGGAAACAATCGAATTGAAAATGTTGTTGATGATGCAGAGAGCGTTATAAGTTTTTTTTTATGAAATCAATTATTTGGGGAGATTTTTCAATTTTTTTTTATGTTTTTATATTAAGTTTTTTTTTTTTTTTTTTGTTTTTTTTTAGTTTTTCAGTTGATTTTGTTCGTATTTTTGTCAAAAATAAAAAATATATTCCATTTCTTACATATTTATGTAATTAATCGTAAGATTTATTAGTTACTTTTACGTTTTTCTTTTTTTTTTCTGTTACATATTTTGTTTTTTAATTTAAACGTTTATACACAAGTATTTGTCGAAATTGGCTTTATTGCACGCGCATTTTTGCCCTATTTTTATTTAATTTAATCGTAGATTTTGTTGCTGTTTTTTCATTTGTTTTTATATATAAATATATATAGAAGCAAAAACACGTATTTGATAAGTAAATGGTTTCCCTTTTTCCTTTAATGCAATTAATTTAAATTTTATGTAATACCTGAAGGAATTATGCTGCATCTTATCGTCTTTTATTTTTAATATTAATATATTTTTTACCTTTACATACATTTCTATACATAGCTAAGTATATAGATAATATTTTTTTTTTTTTTGTTTTTTTTTATATCTTAGGAGATTATTTCACATACAAGAAACAGACATGAAAATCAATTCAAGAAACAGCGGAAACAAATACTCGGAAACGGAAGCTTAGCGAAATTTTTCGGTTTTTATTTAAAGTTTTCAAGTTACAGCTAACACCAAGAAGTTCCCGAAGATAGGTGGAGAATGTGGAGAGTTAACCAAGCGTGGTACCGGCGGCAAATGTGTAGACACAATTTTATGTTTAAGCTAGAGAGATGAGTCGTTCAGGAGTGAACTGTTTCAAAAGAACACTTCATTGAAGTCGAGTAAGCGAAGTAAAACTCATTCCTTTTGATGAACTGCAGTTTCATTGGACTCTCGATCAAAATCATGACCGACTTTTTTTTCTTGATCATCATCTAACTAAAAGAACAAACGATGGAACTCACAGCTCTGGAACTACTTCACTGAACTCGTTCTTTGTAGATCTACTGACCTTTTTTTTTTTTTTGTCGTCATCTTTTAGATCTACTAACGACTACTAACAATGGAACTCACAGTTCGGGAACTACATCACTGAATTCGTTCCTTAAAGTGAGTGACTTCGGAGTGAAGGTCGCCCATCTTTAATTCTATAATAGTGTCCCGTCTTTCTTGTTGCTTGTCTTTTTGGTTTAGGTCTGTGCCCCGACGATGCTAACAAATTTTTCATGGAGCTTTCGAGAAGTGGAGAATGTGAACGTAGAGATAGGTCTCGTTCAGGAGTGAACTGTTCCGTAACAACATACTTCATTGAAGTCAGTGAGTGAAATAACTCACTCGTTTTGGTGAACTGCAGTTCCATTGGACACGTGACTGAAAAACATAACCGACCTTTGAGCGAACGATTGAACTCGCAGTTCTGGAACTACTTCATTGAACTCGTTCCTTCACTGAACTCGTTCCTTCACTGCATGAGTATTTGGGTCTGAAACTTGAATATTACGGTCAACTATGATGCGGCATGATGAAAAAAAAAAAATTGATTTTTCTTTGCGGAGCTAAATTTATCGCTAAATGCATGACTGACACACATACATGCCTGTCTATGGACTCCTTTAGGTCTAAAAAAAATGCATGCATGCCCATCTATGGGCCCCGTTATGTCTAAAAAAAATGGATCCCTTTCGATATGATCAAATTGTGTTCCTGAACTACACAGTGCCATCTGTCGTGTACCTCCTAACTAACGGGGGAAATAAGAAATAAAAACCAAATCCGATCATTTCATTGGCTGCATTGCCCGCCCCATTTGCATCCATCCATTCTGTCCAACTCGATCGTATTTCAACCCCTTCATGATTTCCCCTCCGTCATTTGCCGCAAAGGGAATATTGTTGGGGAGCAGGAGAACTTTGGGGTGTGTAGCATTAGTGTCAAGTCTTGGAAAATTTGTTGCTTTTGTGCGAGATTCGAAAAAAGAGAGGGAGGGGGCGCGTTTACCTAATTAATTTCATTATTATGTCGTATTTGTTGTTTCTATATATTTAGTTAAATTTAATGTTTTTTTGTTTTGTTTTTAATATTTACTTTGTGTGCCATTCTTATGTTATTAGTTTTTTTTTATTTAATTTAAGTTTTAATTCATTTTTAAATAAGGAGTAACAAATTTTTTTTTACTCGTCTTTTTGTTTCTGGAACGGATTTTTTTTTTATTAGTTTCAGTTTTTTTTTTTTTTTTTTTTCTTTTATTATTTAATTTATTATTTATTTAAATACAATTTTTTCATTTAATCCCGTATGGAAGATGCTGCATCCAATCAACTTGTACGGGATCCTAATAATTTTTTGTGGATCAGATTTAGGGGATGGAGGGGGTAGGTCGGGGAATTTCAATTATTTTAAATGTCCATTAAATTGTTTAATGGAGCTCTAAGAAAATAGTGAAGAGGGGGTAGGGCGAGGGGGATTCATTCGAAATAAAAGAAATTTTTCGGACAGGAAATGGTATAGTGAAGATATTTGTGGGGTGGAAGGGGGGGGGGGGGGGTTAGAGAACGGAAAGACGATAGTAAAAGTAAAAGAAGAAAACAAAGATTAGGGCAGGAAACAGGAACGGGGAATGTGGAAGAAGCCAGGGTACAATAAACTATGTAAAAACGATATGCAATATAGAAATAATAATTATTCCTACTGTATACAGTCGTGGGTGATATTTATAGTACAGTGTAATGAGTTTTCTACATATTTGTCATTGTTTCTTTCCTTTGCTCATTTCTTTTTGTTTTGTGTAATTTTTAAAAGTACAATTACTTGCGTTAAAAGTTAAGAAATATATATTTATATATTTATAAGATAAAATATAAGCTAAGAATCAAATGAAGTGTTTGCCTTTTGTTGTTTTTGTGTGTTCTTTCTTTTTTTTTCTTTTTTTTGTTAGTAAGTGCAATATTAATAACACAATTATGTGTGAGTATTTTTTATTTTTATTCTTAAAATTCAATCAATTTGCAGTTCGTTCCTTTATCTAAGAAAAAAAAAATGGCTCCGTTCCGGTCCAATCTTTCAAACGAAACGAATCAATATTTCGCGGAACGTTCCGTAACTTGGACTCGTTCCAATTTGACGGGATACAATGAATCGAAGCCAAAAACAATTTTTGATTGTTGGGGAGAAAAGTGAGCACTAGACGCAAAAGGTGTAAAAAAAAAATTCGAAATGAAAACAACAGAAACTTTTTGTTTTTAAAAAAAATAATTAATTAAAATAAAAGAGAAAACCATTTATATATAAATAAATTTAGTAGTTAATAATCTAGACTAAAAGAAAGATTCATAGTATTCTTCCCGATTGATGCTGTATAAAATCGTGTTCACGTCCGCTTCTTCAGTATGGCCGCCTGCTTCTATCCCCCTCCCCCTTCCCCCTCTCTTCCTCCTTCACATCATATGGCCCATCCCTCCCTGAACTCCTCGCGACGAATTACGTACTATTGCTGCCATTTTTTTTTTTTTTTTGTTTTTATCACACCGATTCTAAACCAAAAAAAAATATTAATTAATAAAAGATTTAATAAAGTTTCCGTGTTGTTGTTGTTGTTGGTGTTTTTAATATCTGCAATTCGAAAAAAATTTAAGCTTTGCTTGCTTTTTGTTTTGTTTAGTGTGTTTTTTTTTTCGAGTGGTTTTCTACTCTATTTTTCGGAAATTTGCTCTTATTTGCGTCTTATCTCGTAGAATTTAGATTTTAGTTTGAAAGAACCCCCCTCCCCTTCCCCCTCCCATGCACTTCATTTACACACAAAAATCTTATTATGTGTGATTATATTTGTTGTTTGTTTTTTTTTTTATTAATGTTGCTTCTGCACGTTGTTTAAACTTTTTTTTTTTGTTATTTACATTGTTGAATTGTCCCATTCCAGTTGGCTGACATTTTTATACTTTCCGTTTATTACTGTAAGAAGAAAAATAAATTGTTTGATCAGAGCAAATAAAATCTTGAAAAAGCCCATGCACACTTAAAAAGAAGATGGCTCCGATCCGGATTCGGAAAAAAGGAACGTTTAAATTTCGGAACGTTCCCGAAATTTTACTGGTTACATTTGCCCGGAACGGCGAGGAACGAAAGAAAAAACAAGATTCAAGAACAATTTTCAATTTGTGACAATTCGAGAAAATGCGCGAAATTCACAAGGGTACCCCCTTGCAAAGTTTTCTATCGAAAAAGATCGATTTTTGGGGTTGTGGCGCTCCACAGTTTCGACCAGCACTGCCTCATTTTGACCCCATTTTCATTCTGTTTGATTTTTTGAGTAGCTGACAGTCTCACCTTTAATTTGATGTGCAATTTGTGACTATTCGAGAAAATGGTTTTCCAGAAAATTGATTTATTCCCGAAAAATGCGTGAAATTCACAAGGGGGGACCCTTGCCAAGTTTTCAATCGAAAAAGATCGATTTTTGGGGTTGTGGCGCTCCACAGTTTCGACCAGCACTGCCTCATTTTTGACCCGATTTACATTCTGTTTGATTTTTTGAGTAGCTGACAGTCTCACCTTTAATTTGATGTGCAATTTGTGACTATTCGAGAAAATGGTTTTTCAGAAAATTGATTTATTCCCGAAAAATGCGTGAAATTCACAAGGGGGGACCCTTGCCCAGTTTTCAATCGAAAAAGATCGATTTTTGGGGTTGTGGCGCTCCACAGTTTCGACCAGCACTGCCTCATTTTTGACCCGATTTTCATTCTGTTTGATTTTTTGAGTAGCTGACAGTCTCACCTTTAATTTGATGTGCAATTTGTGACTATTCGAGAAAATGGTTTTCCAGAAAATTGATTTATTCCCGAAAAATGCGTGAAATTCACAAGGGGGGACCCTTGCCAAGTTTTCAATCGAAAAAGATCGATTTTTGGGGTTGTGGCGCTCCACAGTTTCGACCAGCACTGCCTCATTTTTGACCCGATTTTCATTCTGTTTGATTTTTTGAGTAGCTGACAGTCTCACCTTTAATTTGATGTGCAATTTGTGACTATTCGAGAAAATGGTTTTCCAGAAAATTGATTTATTCCCGAAAAATGCGTGAAATTCACAAGGGGGGACCCTTGCCAAGTTTTCAATCGAAAAAGATCGATTTTTGGGGTTGTGGCGCTCCACAGTTTCGACCAGCACTGCCTCATTTTTGACCCGATTTTCATTCTGTTTGATTTTTTGAGTAGCTGACAGTCTCACCTTTAATTTGATGTGCAATTTGTGACTATTCGAGAAAATGGTTTTCCAGAAAATTGATTTATTCCCGAAAAATGCGTGAAATTCACAAGGGGGGACCCTTGCCAAGTTTTCAATCGAAAAAGATCGATTTTTGGGGTTGTGGCGCTCCACAGTTTCGACCAGCACTGCCTCATTTTTGACCCGATTTTCATTCTGTTTGATTTTTTGAGTAGCTGACAGTCTCACCTTTAATTTGATGTGCAATTTGTGACTATTCGAGAAAATGGTTTTCCAGAAAATTGATTTATTCCCGAAAAATGCGTGAAATTCACAAGGGGGGACCCTTGCCAAGTTTTCAATCGGAAAAGATCGATTTTTGGGGTTGTGGCGCTCCACAGTTTCGACCAGCACTGCCTCATTTTTGACCCGATTTTCATTCTGTTTGATTTTATGAGTAGCTGACAGTCTCACCTTTAATTTGATGTGCAATTTGTGACTATTCGAGAAAATGGTTTTCCAGAAAATTGATTTATTCCCGAAAAATGCGTGAAATTCACAAGGGGGGACCCTTGCCAAGTTTTCAATCGGAAAAGATCGATTTTTGGGGTTGTGGCGCTCCACAGTTTCGACCAGCACTGCCTCATTTTTGACCCGATTTTCATTCTGTTTGATTTTTTGAGTAGCTGACAGTCTCACCTTTAATTTGATGTGCGATTTCTGACTATTCGAGAAAATGGTTTTCCAGAAAATTGATTTATTCCCGAAAAATGCGTGAAATTCACAAGGGGGGACCCTTGCCAAGTTTTCAATCGGAAAAGATCGATTTTTGGGGTTGTGGCGCTCCACAGTTTCGACCAGCACTGCCTCATTTTTGACCTGATTTTCATTCTGTTTGATTTTTTGAGTAGCTGACAGTCTCACCTTTAATTTGATGTGCAATTTGTGACTATTCGAGAAAATGGTTTTCCAGAAAATTGATTTATTCCCGAAAAATGCGTGAAATTCACAAGGGGGGACCCTTGCCAAGTTTTCAATCGGAAAAGATCGATTTTTGGGGTTGTGGCGCTCCACAGTTTCGACCAGCACTGCCTCATTTTTGACCTGATTTTCATTCTGTTTGATTTTTTGAGTAGCTGACAGTCTCACCTTTAATTTGATGTGCAATTTGTGACTATTCGAGAAAATGGTTTTCCAGAAAATTGATTTATTCCCGAAAAATGCGTGAAATTCACAAGGGGGGACCCTTGCCAAGTTTTCAATCGGAAAAGATCGATTTTTGGGGTTGTGGCGCTCCACAGTTTCGACCAGCACTGCCTCATTTTTGACCTGATTTTCATTCTGTTTGATTTTTTGAGTAGCTGACAGTCCGTCACTGACTGAATGCCTTCATTTACAATCATTTCATTTTTCATCAACGTTAATTTTCTTCAGGCGTGACTGACTGGGAAAGTTATCGATAGAAAATGGATCAAAATGACAACTGTCGATGACAATCGACAGTCAGAACCGAACCTCGATAATTGGAAAACTGTGTTAGAATCATTCAAGCATTCAGGGCCACAATGAAAATGAAACAAATAGGAAAAACCTGCCACTTACATTCATCGTCATCGGAATCGGAATTTTCCGAATCGGAACTCTCCTCCGACACGACATCATTTTGCATCGGATTGATGGTTATTGTGAGTGCTGAATCGTCCCAATCCAGCTGTTCGGTTGTTATCTGAAAAGGACGAGAAGCTGTCGTTTGATTTCAACAATAATGAATGATATTCACCAAGACGTACCTTCGCACACGGTTGATGTCGTTCCATGTACTTGTGATTGCTGTTTCGTAAGCGTGCTATCGACACGCCGCATAGCAAGATCACGAAAAACACGCAAATCACAATAATCAGCATGGTGGGATGTGAACTTTGAGCTGGAAAAAAGAAACCATTAGTGTGGGCCGAAGGACACGTGACGGACCAGGTCATAGGTTACCTTTATGCACGATAGCATGAATACGAGACTTGGGCTCCTGGACATCATGCGAATGAACCATGGAATGGGCTGCAAAAGCGTTTTGCTCTGAAACGTGCGAAGAGAAAACCGTTGAATTGAAACACTGTAAAAAGATTGGGAATGCGGGGGAGAGGGAGGGATCCACGCAATACGTACCATGATGGGCCGCATAGCTGGGCGGAACCGGTGTTGTTGTGATTGTTTGCTTCGGATGCAAGACGGTCAACGTGAGTGTGTATTCGGAACTCTTGAAACGTGCATTCACCTGCGAACACGTCAACTTAAAGACCCGATTCAAGTAGTACGCGGGCTTCTTGTTAGTGTAGACGAGCGACTTGAGCACATCCATATAGTTTTCGGTCGTATCGTAGCCGATCATTTCGACACCCTCCTTGTTGATGTTCGTCTTAATGTCGAGCGTCGACGAAAGCGATTCGTCACCATCCAGGGCAATCTCTTCGTGATCGGGATTCAAGCTTGGGAATACGCTGACCGTGCACGAGTCAAGAGTTTGCAACTTATTCGGAACGGACGTTCCCGTATAGACAACAATACTGATATTGGCCAGGATTCGTACGCCGTCCTTGATATCGGGATACGAGACCAGATGATTGGCATTGCCGACTATAACGATCTTGGGCTTTTCGATTTCGACCGAGGTTAATTTCTGCGGAATCTTATTGGTCGCGAGCTGCTGATCGTCGAGAACGTTTGTCGGCGGTGCAACGACAGCAGCCGAAGCTACCGAAGGACGATTCGTCGATTCGATTGCGATCGGCTGAGCGTTCACCATTATGTAGGTTTCGGTCGTTGGCAGACGGATCGGGCTGTGATTGGCAAAGGTCAGTGTCGTGCGGACTTCAATGTTGCGTCGACCAATCGTGGGATTCGGTTTCGAATTGATGTACTGGATCTTCTGCAGGAGCATCTCAACGTTTGTCTTGTTATCGCCCTCGATATAGATCTTATTGACTTGCGTGTTCGACTGCACAAGCTCGTCCGATTCGAAGTATTTTTCCGGTGGCGGAATTAAATTCTCCGCACAATTCGTACCGCATTTGATATCGTCCTTCGACAGGATCTTGTTCAGTGCGATCTTAATTTCGGATATGTCGCCGTTAAAGCCGTGCTTAAGACGATTCTCGGAGCCCTGATAGCACGATCCAACCGTTAGAGTCGTTTTGACGCCTTGCGCAGCATGGAGCGGCCAATCGTCGATCACTTCGGGATTCGTGTGACGATCCTCGGCTTGTGTTTCGAATTTCGTTCCATCGATATAGAGCTCGACCTTGGGCAAATCGACATTGACAACGTAGTGATGCCACTCGTTGTCGCATACCTGGGGAATTTTCCAACGCCATTCGGCCGGACTGAAGATGTTCAAGTCGCCCTCGTTACTATTCTTGCGCAACAGTAGGATTAGTCGACAGTTGCGGACAAATAGGGCCATATGGTGACGATTCATTTCTACGGAACACAAAACGGAACGATTACAAATTTAAAACGGCCTAAAGCCTGGCGGAAAATTTCCTCCGAACCGTTCCGCCCATCAAATGGAACGAGTAAAGTTTCGGAACGTTCCGAATCTTTCACCGTTCCATTTGATAGAACGAAACGGTTCGGAGTCACAATGATTTCAGGATAGAGAAACGGCACTAACTGTGATCGTCAGCGCTACAAATGATGTGCTCCTTGGCATGTTTGTCGAGCGTCGACGAGTTGAAATGCCGAAACATTGTGACAATGCTGAACGGTTGCGAAGCGAAATCGTGACGTTGCATTAAACTTTCGGGAACGATTGCACCGGACGATCCGTCGAAATGGAAAACAGGCTCGAGACCTTCGTCGTAGCTGAGGTCCTTGGTCCAATCGGTGCCCTTCTGAAGTACATCGATGAGTGTATGCCCGTGGAAGCATTGTGATATGTCGCGGTCGCATCCAAACGAAATATGTTTGGTCTACGGGAAAGAAGAATTTTTGTTTTTTTTTAACCAAACGATAAGGGATTTATTTGCCATTTACCTTCAAAGCAACTGACGAATAGATAGTCATTTCGTCCTTGTTGTAGTGCACGTCACACAGCTCGAGACGAATATTCGGGAACAACGAAAGGCTCTCCATTGAGTTTGCCTGCAAAGTACCGATCAAAATCATATGAATTCGCTGTTTCGCCGTACTCATCTTGTTGCCTTTACTTTTCTTTAAGCTGAACTTTTCGTCTCTCCTCAACTCCCTTAAGGCCGGAACACAATGCTTCCGTTCCGTTCCGTCACAACGAATGGTCCGTTCCGGTACGACCGTTGTGTGCATTCACATGGCCAGCCCATAAGGTTTATTTTGACGGAACGAGAGCATTGTGTTTGGGGCTTTACATCCACGACCTTTTTACCTTTCCTCTCATTTCATACGAGGCTAGATCACTCTCTTGTCGTCATCTGTGCTGTGGCGAAACGGCGAATTCGCTCTGAAGGGGGGGGGGGGGGGGAAGTAAAATATATAATAATGGGAAGTAATATCAGATAAAGGACAAGGCTAGACTAGCAAAAGAACGAATAGTCTAGCCTTGCCTTTATCTGATATTACTTCCCCACCCCCCTCGCCCACACTTTTATAACGATTTCGCCGTTTCGCCGCAGTTTAAATACATTTCATCACTTACCGTATAATCAATCCGTTCCGGGATGCCGGCAAGTCGTGCCTCACAAACTCGCTTCACCTTAATATTGACCATAATCGGCGCGGATTGTTTCATTGCACAATCGAACGCCACCACCGACAGAATATGATTGTGCGAAACTTTATGCGAAAGCGGTTCGGTATTCTTAATCGAGCCGTCGTTATCGATCGTGAACGGCTGATCGTTATTCAAAATTTCGTACTTGCATACGTCACCGAACAGTGGCGTACAATCCTTATCGTTCGCCTCGACACGAATTATCTCCTGATAGAGACGACCCTCGTCCACTTCGGTTACGTACGACGGTTGTAGAAATGTCGGCGCATATTCGTTAATATCAATTACGGAAATGTGTACTTTGGCCGGTAACGAATGCGAACCGTCGCAAAAGATCGCCTCAATTTCGAAACGATAGCTGCGACGTTTCTCACAATTCAGGGTACGACGAGCCTTTAGTATGCCCAAATTTTTCACTAGTTCGATCTGTAGATGACGGAAAAAGGAAACAAAAACAATCCATTAGCTTCTTAACAAGTTCTTAGCTAAGAGATGAACCATCTTCTTATCAAAGTCTCATAGCTAAGAGACAAACCATAATTCGGTTCCGATCAAATGGAACTCGGATCGCGCCTAGCTAAAACACTTACCTGGAACGGTATTTCATGATGTTGCTTCTTCAAGATGTGAAACATGCAAATTTTCTGTTCGTCGACTTTAATGAGCGGCGTTATCTCAACGAACGTTTCATTTTCGCGAATCAGACCGTGATAGGATTTCTCCAGAACGTGCTCTACAATAAAAAAAAAAAAAAAACCAGAATAATTTCGGAATAGTTCGTTATAAGAAACGAAAAACATCATACCCTTACCCTTTTGCAACAAATAATCATCGTCGTCATCAATAAGCACTTTTTCGCTAACGCCACATTTGAATTGGGCGATCGCAATCAAAGTTGTTACGACACAAATTTGTAGTATTTTCGACATTTTCGATCGCTACAATTTGTCGCACACACACCCACGCACACTATTTCACCGTCTAATAATACTGTTAAGTTCTTTTAAACTCACTATTTCGTCTGATATGCAAATGATCGCGAATTGACGAATTCCACAAAACGGTTTAGACCCTAAAAGTTATGAGAATAATGTAGTTATGTCTTTTGCTATTTTTTTTTGATGGACGGATGCAGTTTTCAGTTGATTTTCACCATTACAAATATCGTGTATTAAATCGAATAAAGAAATTAAATTATTTATTTAAATAAAGAAATTAAATCTCAGAAAAAAGACAACCCCTTTCGAAAGACCTTAAAAAAAGTAACATGCAATTTCTCGGTAGCCACTAGGCTCGTTAGTCTGATTCATAGAGATATATACTGGAGATGACAAGCAGCGGTTGAGTTGAAGGCGAACGTCGTCGCGTTCACTTGCACTCAAAACAACAACAAATTGACATAAAACACCTGTTCCGTCTCATTCACTCACACGCTAAGACAACAACAATTTGATATAACGACCATGTTTTGTCTTAATTCTCATCGTAATTTTGCCTTCAAAGCACTTTATACAAAACCGGTAGCTTGTCGTCTCCACTAGCTCTACGGTCTGGTTAGTCTTAAATCTTGCGTTCGAGTCGCAGATAGTAGTTCGGAGTGTCTGCCATATTACATAGAGCTAGTGGAGACGACAAGCCACCGGTTTTGTATAAAGCGCTTTCAAGCTAAAAACACGGTGAAAAGTGAGACAAAACAGGTTCGTTACATCAAATTGTTGTTGTTTTAGCGTGTGAGTGAGTGAGACAAAACAGGAGCCTTATGCCAATTAGTTGTTGTTTTGCGTGTAAGTAAATACGACGACGTCCACCTTCAACTCAATCGCTGCTTGTTATCTGGAGTATATCTCTATGGCCTTATACGAGGCGTAGCTCAAAATCCCCTACAGATATCGAACTCTAATGTCGATAGCCTCATACCCTTGACGGAATGGGTGGTTCACTATTGGGGTTGTTGTTTTGGTCTGTAAAATTTGAATTAGCTCTATGGAATTCTCACATGTTTTAGCTTTCTATCCTTTGCGGCTTTCGAGAAATTAAAATCAGATTTTTTGTTTTCATTTCCACCCCATTCCACCATCACCCCCTACTTCTCTGCTCTAGAGGACTGCTGGTGCTAACTCTTGTAAAATTTTCAAGATCATATCTGATACGGTTCTTGAGATACAACAATTAAATTTTTTTTTTTTTTTTTTAATTACTATCTCCCACATATGTACATACCTTCCCAAATATTGAATTTATTTTTATTCTACGGCTTTTTCATATAAATACCTAGAAAGTGTTTTCAGGATTTTTTGAAATTCTACCTCTAACGGGGGGGGGGGGGGATGCAAGGGGGATTTGTACTTTTTTACAAATTCTGCCATATTACCCAAACCTGATCAGATATCGAATATCTTTTCACTTTCACAGGCTTGGCATAAAACTTGTTTTTAAGGTGTTTCCGTTTTTCAGCCCCCAAAGAGTTCAGTTGCTATTTGCTTGAAAATATTAATATAAATAGTGAACAGTATGCGGAATGTTGAATAGGATCACTACTAAAGGTTTTTTACACTGAACAGATGAGTTCTGTTCACATTCTTAGCATATGCACTAATACCATCAGAAATATCAGACAGTGGTTGATTTTTCATAGATAGCATTGCTGTTGATTATAATATCCAAACCGTAAACAGCACTAAAAAGTTATTACCACCTACTAGTCAACTGACATACCCGGCCCGATTTCTGACCTCCCATCCCTAAGCTGACTGACTACAATGTATTAAGGACTAATCACCCAAGTCCAGTTCGGTATCCTTAAAAAGATATTTATATGTTTTCACAAATTCCTACATATTGCTTAGGTCTGATGATATATCAAATACATTTTACTTTATTATTTTTTAATAGTAAAGTATTGTGATCGGCGTGAAATTTCAAAAAAAAATGCCTACCCTAAAAATTTTGTATTTTCACGTTTTAGCACTAGTAAAAAAAAAAATAATAATGTCCGTCTGTACGCCGTCCGCAAAATAGTTTGAAGGCGCGTAGCCCCCAAATCTGTTGAGCTATTATAATAATTTTTTTTTATGGTGGATAGATTGCGTGAACCTCTACGAATGGTATATCTTAGAGGGGTGGGGGCATGAGGGGGGAGGAAAAGGGAGCGTTTTAGACAAAAAAAATTCTAGATCTAGTGACAAACCGTAGATTACGATATCTCACAAACCAATTGCTCTAGAAATTCGCTTTGAGTATATATGGTAGCTTGACAAATGAAGATTGCTCAAAATAAAATTGTTTAAGGGGGGCAGGGGAGCGTAGGAAGGGGATAAGAAATTTTCAACAAAAAAAAATCACATTGTATATCCCAAAAACAGTGGAAGATAAGTTTTTTCACCAGAAGTAGGCCCAATGGAACCCTAGCAAGGGGGTGTGGGTGTAGTGTGTGAAGGGAGGGGGGAGGCGGTTGAAAAGGAAAAAGTTCCGATGTTTATATCTTAAGAATCTATAATGATATAAAGCAGAAACTTGGTATTTTGATAGAGCGGCATGTTGGAAAAATATAATTTTTTTTTTTGAGGTAGTAAGGTACGAGGGTGGGAGTGTTCTTCCTAACTAGAACGGATCATGCTAAAAATTTGAAACTGAGTTTGTACATGTAAATCAGTCAGAGAAGTAATTCTAATGAAAAAAAATTCCAATATTTATTAATGTTCAGAAGGGGGGGGGGCCAAAAAGTTTTCAGTGAAAAAAGAATGCATATATTTTCACGGTTTTCTTCGTAACTACTAGGTCTTCCAAAAAATATTGAATTCATTTTTACGCCACGGATTCTTCATATGAATGCCTAGAAAGTGTTTTCCAAATTTTTTGAAATTCGACCCCTAAAGGGGTGTAAAGGGCTTTCGTGATTTCAGCCATATCCCTCATATCTGGAATGGTAATAATGGTGATGGTAATATTTTCACTAATTCCGTCACATCTCCTAAGTCTTATTAAATATTGACTTAATTTTTATGCCACACTTTCCTCACGTAAATATCTAGAAAGTGTTTTCAAGATTTTTTGAAATTCGACCCCTAAAGGGGTGTAAAGGGCTTTCGTGATTTCAGCCATATCCCTCATATCTGGAATGGTAATAATGGTGATGGTAATATTTTCACTAATTCCGTCACATCTCCTAAGTCTTATTAAATATTTACTTAATTTTTAATGCCACACTTTCCTCACTTAAATATCTAGAAAGTGTTTTCAAGATTTTTTGAAATTCGACCCCTAAAGAGGTGTAAAGGGCTTTTATGATTTTAGCCATATCCCTCATATCTGGAACGGTAATAATGGTAATGGTAATATTTTCACTAATTCCGTCACATCTCCTAAGTCTTATTAAATATTGACTTAATTTTTATGCCACACTTTCCTCACGTAAATATCTAGAAAGTGTTTTCAAGATTTTTTGATATTCGACCCCAAAGGGGGTGTTAAGTGATTGTATCTTTTTTTTTTATGAATTCTTCCATATCTCTCAGGTCTGATCATATATCGAATATCTTTTCCCTTCCACGGGCACCTATTTTGAAGTTTTTCCCCCCACCCTTTTCAACCCCTAGACCGCATACCGGAATATGACCCTCTTTTATATAGTTCATAAGTTTATTTGTGGCAGCGGCGTAAGTATTCTAGCCGCGGTGACCCTTTTCTAACAGCTTGCCGAACTTTTTCGTTAGGCTATCAATCACTAGTAAACTACACCGCCATCTCAGAATTGACCGCATTTCGAACTTGTGCCGGAAAAACTAATAAAGTTGCGCCCAGTTTGTAGTAGTATGTTTCCATTAATTTACGAATTAAATCGAGCAGAAAGTCGAGAGATGATTTAAAAAAAAAAAAAAAAAAATTTGTTCGGGCAAATGGATAAAGATTTTGAAAATTGAATTGATTTTAATGAAAAAGGATCGAAGGAATTTCTCGGCATGTTTTGACCGTATTAGTCCCAGTTTTTGTTTGCCATCGATTTGTCCCGACCGATTAAAAACAAAAAACACACTTAAATCTGCATTTTGATGACGCAGCTTCCTCTTTAACATGTTACGATGGGGAGGAGAACGGACATACCTGTATAAATTTTGCATCACCTCAATTTCTGGATAAATCGTCACGTGTATGCAAATATTCGTTGACGGGGTTGGTGGAACGGGTGGGTGGAGAGGAACGGGAGTGGCTAGTCAGCCTGACCACTTCGCGGTAGTAGGAGCCCACAAAACAAGTTGTAGACAACTTTTGAGGCTTAGATTCTTGAAATTGGCCAGTGACTAATTCCATCATTTAGACCACTTGTACCCCCCGCCAACTCCTCCTACGCGCACCCCCGCTCCCTTATGCGAAATAAATCTGATGAATAATGTGTCACCACACAGCGTCGTGTTTTCGGAACTTACAACAAAAATAATTAAAAATCCTTTTGATAGTGGGGCTAGTGAGGTGTTGGTATTGTCGCGGTTATTTTTTTTTCGTTCTAATTTTTTACGTATCCCGCTCTCCTCAATCAATTTCTTAGTGTTAACCTCGTGTGTAGTTGTTTTTTTTTTTCGACGGCAATAAGCCAACTTCTTCTTCTTGTTTACCTGGACAACCTGTCCGCCTTCTCCCCCACCGTACACCTGCACAGTGGTGTGTGCGAGGAAAAAAAAAAAACAACAACGACGACATCTTCAAAATGCGGTTGACGAAAGAACAACAACAAATTGCTTCAAGACGTAGCGGAAAATCAAATCGAATGCGGCGAAACAGAGTCAGGTCTTTGGAAGGTAGAAATTGTTTTCCAAAAAAAAACGAATAAAAAAAAATAAAAATCACCAACAGGCAGAACAATAATATATCATCAGCACAAAGACGATGTATGAAAATGCGCAAGTCTTTAATGGCGGGGCACGAAGGGATTGGGGCGAAAAAATTGCAGAAATTCCGAAAGTACAGAGTCCTGATGGTTCGTTCATCAAGGGTCTGCTCCCCGCTCGGGGAAAACCCGATAATATTACGAATTTTTTTTTTAAAAAAAAAAACAAGGTTTCGTTCGGTATGCGACAAGCGAACACCGGAAACGGAACGAAATATCCGTCATGCGAGTATAGCGCCATCCTTTCGTTGGGACGGAAAGGACAGGACAGGCGGGAGCACACGGTGGTCACCCTTCATGCAGAAGTGATTATCGATCGAAGGGGGGGGGGGGGGGGGGGGCTGTAGCAACAGCCAGCCCCATTGCCTCCCCAAATGGTTGATCCAATTCGAAATTTACCTTTTGTTCAATTGGGGGTAGAGGCCTCCGCGGGGGGGTTGCATGATCTGAGTGGCTACAGGGTCCCGAAAAATCGGGGTGTTTTATAGGGGGAGGAAGGGGGGGGGGTGTAGGTCTATAAAAATTGACATGGAAGTTTTGTTTTTTTTTTCGCCCCATTATTAGGTAAGGTGAGAACTTTACGCGAAACAAAAGAAAATGAACTGAAAACTGCACTTGAACTGAACAGGGCACTTTTTTCGATATTTTAGGGTGTTTTTTTCGGGTTGTTTTCTTTTTTCCGTTTCCTTACATTTTTCTCGCCGAGAACTTTTGCTGCGGCAGCGGCGGCGGCGAGGATTTTTTTCTTTTCTTTTCGGTTTTATCACGTCGGAATTACACTGAGCGCAGCACTTGTCCTCTTTTCGAAGGGTTTTTCCCGTTTAGCTTTTCCTTTGCGTTTGTTTCGAGGATTTTCTTTGGATTTTCTTTTGTTTTTGCCGTCTTTAGAAGCGCGGAACGGGAAACGGAGTGAGGAGAAGTCCGCGACTCGCGTGTGATGAAAATTCGAATTTAAATTGACCGCGCGTCGACGAGATGGACACTACAGGAAAAACTTGCAGCAGGCTTCACACGACACGAACTTCCCAACAAAAAAAAAGGGACAACACGAAAAAGGATTCGGTTTTTCGTCGGGTAGTGGTCTATGGTCCCCCCACTCTTGATCTCACTCGGATTTTGTTGTTGTTTTTAATGTATTTTTCCCTTCGATGTTCCACTCCCACTACAGGGAACGAGGGGTTTTTTTTCACACGCACTACGACGAGAACTTTCAGATGTCCTGGAATTTTCGGGAATTTTTCTTTTTTACTTCGGGCCCCCGAACGAAATTTTTCACGCTTGGATTTTCTTATAGTTTGCTTCTTTTTTTTCTTCTTTTTTTTCTTTTGGTAGCGTTTTTATTTTAGTTATTTATTTTCTCTTTTTTTTTTTGTTATCGAAACGCGACAGTGACAATTTCACGGCGCACACAAATGTGAAGCGAAAAATGTCTCCCGTATAAGTTCCGACTGGCTGGCGTGGTAGCGTTTAGCGTAGCGAGTAAAAAAAAAAAAAACCTTATATGCGGTGTGGTAGCGAAACACACATGAGTGGAAATTTTCCTCGTACGGTATGTAACGGTTGCTAGAGCGGTACGAAAGATGCTGCGCGGGGCGAGTAGGGTATATACGGACGGACGGAAGAATTGTGCTGCGCATTCCAGTATAGCAGTTGATCGGGGAGGGGTTAGTGGTGTAAGAGGGTAGGTCTCGAATTGTGGAGGAGGTGGTCGGCTTCTCGTACTCACTCTACCGAAGCATTGAGAATCGCGCAACCCGAACAGACCAACTGTGGTTATTCGTGAACCAGGTTCGTGTATTGGCTAGCAAGCGCAAGGTGTCACGGCTAAAAGGATATTCTGCGCTCTGAAAATTGTTAAGCTCTAGTTTAAATAACATATATACGAGTTTTTTTTTCATTTTCCTCACTGAATTAACTCTATCAAACTACTACCCATTATACAGTGCAACCCGCTTATAAAATGCACTTTTATAACGTACTTCCGGTTATAACGTACTATCGGTTATAACGGTTATGGTCCCCTCAAGGTACGCTATAACCGGGTTGCATTGTATCCATAGTATAATCGTTCTAAAAAGTTTTCCAATAAGGACTTGACAACTTTTTTTCAAAATAATATAATATAATTTGCAGACGTTGTTCCTTCGTGTACTTTACCATGATAAAAATGTTAAGTTTACTGAATAAATTGACAGTGACAGTTTGATGATTAGTGAAAGGGTTCGTTCACAAATTGAATTCAAAGTTGTCAAGTCCTTATTGGAAAACCCTTTATAATCACGAGTTGAAGAGACCGTAGGGTCTGAGCATCCCATTATCTGATATGTCATAATATATATAAATGTAATATGGAACAATAAAGAATCTAATCTACTTGCTGAAGGATTAATTCCGATTGAAAAGGGGAAATGCCAATCGAGCAAAATCTAGCCCTTAAAAGAAACTAAATATAGCGACAAATTGCAAACAGAGCTCATCTTTTTTTACAGATACTACTGTGACTAAAAAGTAAGGTGGCATTTGAATTTAAACTGCGCGCGCAAATGAATTTGGGGCATTGCTATTATTTTTAGGTTGGTAGGACTGGCTTTGATATTCGTGCCAAGGGTCACATCAAAATATTCATTAGTGTTGGAGATAGGCTTCGTTTTGTAAGCTGCTAGAAGTGAATTTTCTGCTGCTGATTCGTTGAGAATGGTGCAAAAAGCCTTTGGTGATGTCGAAAAAATATATTTACAAGTGGTATAAAGAGTTCCAAAATGGTCGAGAAAGTGTGGAAGACCATCAACCTCGACCGACGAAGCTCACGTCCAACAAATCAAAGATTTGGTGCTTAAAAATCGCCGATTAACAATTAGAGATCTTGCTGATCATGTTGGCATTTCAAAAGGATCAGCTCATACCATTTTGTGGCGAGACAACTCTTGGTTTTTGCACCACGATAATGCACCGCATCACACTGCATTGATTCTTCGTGACCATTTCGCCAAAAACTCGACCCATATCGTTCCCGCTGACTTCTGATTATTCAACAAACTCAAAAGACCGCTCCGGGGACACCGTTTTAATTCAATAGAGGAGATACAAGCCGCATCGGAGAGAGAGCTGAAGGCCATCCCGGAAATCGACTTTAACAACTGTTTCGAAGATTGAAAAATCCGTTGGCACAAGTGCATTGTATCTGGGGGGGGGGGGGGGGGGGGGATACTTTGAAGACGATGAAATTGATTTGGGAGAATAAATAAAAATTTTTCAAAATAAATGCTGAGTCACCTTACTTTTTGGTCACACAGTAGTATACCGAACATGACTAAGGAGGTTAGTTTTTAACGAACAGTATCCCAACTAGCAAACTAACTTCCATAAGGCCTTACCGAAGCTATTTTCATCCCTCGATAAACCTTCAATAATGTTTTACAAAACTAATTTGGCGCACTTTTTCCCCATGCAACAACCAAGCGCCAACAGTTGGTATAAGGCTCTATCAAAGCTGTTATTTTTTGTTTGAAAAACGCGAATCGACTTTTGCACACTCTCGGATTCGAACCACAGTTACGCTACACTATCCACTCGGCCAATCTGAAACATTGACGTTATAGTGTAACTAAAAAAAAGGTCGTCAGGCAAATGAACTAGTTCCTTTCAAGCTGTGAGTGAATGTGTGATGACCTAAAAAAAAAGGCCCTCACTTTCCTGGCGAAGGAAGTTCGTCCTTTTTAGGTTGTGTCACGTGGCGAATGGAACTGCAGTTCACCAAAAGTTATTTCACTCACTCACTTCAATGAAGTGTTTTCTTTTGGAACAGTTCACTCCGGAACGACCCATTTTAAACTTAAAGAACTAATGCCATACTCCGACTTTGACCGCTCCCATACTTTAACCCGGAAACTAGTAAAGTTTCTCACAATTGGCCCATTGGAAGATTGTTTTTTTTTTTTTTTTGCTGTTTTGGCGGTAAAATTTCAAATCCGTTAAGAGACGGTAACGCCACTTTTCGCACAAAACTTGTACTCGTGCAATAAATTGTAGAATTGTGGAGAGTAGCACGAGAACTTAGTGTGGATATGAAATTAAACAGTAGAACGTATAAGTTTTTCTACATACCGACCAAACAAAACAATACATGTGTAATATAATGTATGGTATATGATAGGGTTGTTGGCTTAAGCGATATGGAAATTAAAATGGGTGCGGAGTTGATGGTATAATATATGCGCGTTTGGCCGGCATCAGTGGTAGTATGTTAGGGGGAATTTTAATTCATTTTTACCTGAGTATAGTTTCGCGAAGAAGCATACTTTCACTGGTTTTGTAACTATAGTTTTTTGTTTTTCTGTTGGTTAAATGCGCCAGGTAAGCGTTAGTTTGAGATGGGGTGTGTGTGGCGGAACGTCTAGTGTCTCTTTTCTTTTAATTTGAAGAATTGAACGGACTACAGGTAGCTGGTATGCGCAGCGCATAGAATAAGGACGCCATTTTTTATTGGCCTTTTTCGAGAGAGAAAATAAAAAAGGATACCGCACTGTTTGTTTGGTGTTGAGATCTAAAGGACCCTATGTTTCGATTTCGAAAGGTGGACAGGTAGACTGGGTCGAATTTTCTTGGGTTTTTCCTTTGATGCCTTCACTATACGTTCAACGGCAGTTAGGGGCTTTGTTTGAGAAGGACAAAGCCAGTTGTATTGTTCGAACGGCCAAATTGTGGTAGTGTGCCGACTAGAGGGTTCTATCTCGCTTGAATTTGAACCTCTCATAGATTACAAACATCGCGAGTATGTGTTTGGATGAAATGCGGATTCATCCACATCATGTTGTGTACGCGCTTTCAAACATTTTCTCTAAACTAGTTGTATATATTAAATATTAGACTTTTAAGGTTCATACACATTATAAATAATTTTCTAGATATTTTTTTCGAGTTTTCCGGCTTAAAATCTCGATTAATTGCCGCATTTTTCGTATTTTTCAACCCCGGAAACGATTTGTTCGTTTAGGACGCGATTAATTGGGGGTTTTTTTTTCTGTTCGCGGCAATTCGTTTAATATTGGGAAAAAAAAATCTGAGTGAATTTTCCGTACGGAGAAAAAAAAGTTGTCGCGTGGAGCGAAGAAAACGTGAAAATCGAGTTGTTTTTTTTTTTTGTGGTGGACCTGTGTTCCACCGTGTGTGTAGTTTTGCTTTTTTCTGTTTGAATTTGAAGTGATAAAGCGTTTTCAAGAGGCTTTTGATTATCTTCCCGGAAAAGCCTAACTAAATTCCTGGGACGGGTGCACACGGAAAATGTTCTAAAACCGTCACGAAGAGGTGGAAAACGGCGCGGGGTCGCTAAAATATGATTTTCATGTTTTTTCCGGCGAATTTCATCGTAAGAAAAACAAATAACATCGGTTTTTCGGGAATTTTTGGTTGAAGGACCGTCCCAAAACCGCGCCACAGTTTTCCCCAACCGAAAAGGCAGGCGTCAGCAAACTTAAACCACGCGTGCTCACGAATTAACCACAAAACTTTTTCGGAAAATTCATTCAGATTTTCGAAAAAAAAAAAAAAATCACCCCGATAATTTCTAATAAAACTTTTCTCCATTTTCATCTATCTCTCTCCCTCTCTTCTATGTTTTTGTTTCATCGGCTCAATTGGATTGTCCGCGCCACGCAACAGTTTAGGTTAGTTAGATTTTCATCACAACACATCTAAATTTAGAACAATAACAACGCAACTAAAAAACCGTTTTACTTGACTTAAAACCACAAAAATATCCAACGCATTTGATTTGAATTTAAAGAAGAAAAAAGTAACAACCGACAACTGTAACAATAACTAGCCACCTTTTATAAACTTAAGACACATTGTTGAAATTAGTGCGCACGCAAATCTGGAACTCATGGAGCGTAAGTATCTTTTATAAGTTTTCAATCATACTTAGCATAAAAAGTTATCCGCTTTTTTTTGCGAAGCACTGTTTTATTCGAGTTTCGAACCCGCGCGATCCCACAAGGATCCGGCACATTCCTTCGCGCTCTTAGTTGTTCGATACGAAGCGCGCGATGGAACGGTTGGAAACAGTGGAACGCCAGTAAAAAAATTATTTTGATATTTAAACTTGAACCTCGCAGTTTGTTATGAAAATGAATGACTTGAGACATAAGAAACAACAATCGAGGTTCGAATGTGGAAAAAAAGCCCCCTCCATCCCCTACGGGGGAATGTTGTAATTGTTTTTTTTTCTTTCTAATTTATTCTATTTTAGCAGTTTGAATTGGTGAAAATTGACGCAACATCCACAATTCCCAGTCAGAGCAATCGCCAGAAGGACGAAATCGCGAATTAAACGAAAATTGCCATAGGTTTAGTGGATTTTTTTTGTTGTAGTTAAGTGCATCGAGACTCGGGAAAAAAAATAATGCGTATGACACAGGACATGGAAGATGACGAAAAAGGGTAGGTTTTAGTTAAGGGTAGTCCGATACACAAAACATAGTTTTTTAAGATCTGCCGTCAGACATCTCGAGACGTTTGTTTGGAATTTAGAGATGGGTCGTTCACGAGTGAACTGTTCGAAAAGAACACTTTATTGAAGTGAGTGAGTGAAGTAGTTCAGTCTATTTAGTGAACTGCTGTTTCAGTGGACACGTGACAAAAACCGATATCGGTATTTTTTTTTGGTCATATATCTTAGAGGTCTCCTGACCTTTTTTTTGGTCATCATCTTCGAGATCTCCTAACCTTTTCTTGGTCATCTTTATGATCCCCTGACCTGTTCTGGTCATCATCTTCGAGGTCTGCTAACCTGTTTTTGGTCATCCATCTTAGAGGTCTCCAGACCTGTTTTTTGGCCATAATCTTCGAGGTCTCCTGACCTTTTTTTGGTCATATATTTTAGAGGTCTCCTGACCTGTGTTTTGGTCGTAATCTTCGAGGTCTCCTGACCTTTTTTTGGTCATATATTTTAGAGGTCTCCTGACCTGTGTTTTGGTCATAATCTTCGAGGTCTCCTGACCTTTTTTTGGTCATATATTTTAGAGGTCTCCTGACCTGTGTTTTGGTCGTAATCTTCGAGGTCTCCTGACCTTTTTTTGGTCATAATCTTCGAGGTCTCCTGACCCGTTTTTTGGTCATCATCTACGAGATCTCCTGACCTGTTTTTGGTCATCTATCTTAGAGGTGTTCTGACCTGTTTTTTGGTCGTAATCTTCGAGGTCTCCTGACCTGTTTTTTGATCATCATCTTCGAGATCTCCTGACCTTTTTTTGGTCATAGTCTTCGAGGTCTCCTGACCTGTTTTTGGTCATCCTCTTCGAGATCTCCTGACCTGTTTTTGGTCATCTATCTTAGAGGTCTCCTGACCTGTTTTTTGGTCATAATCTTCGAGGTCTCCTGACCTTTTTTTGGTCATAATCTTCGAGGTCACCTGACCTCTATTTTGGTCATCATCTTCGACGTCTCCTGACTGGGTTTTTGATCATCTCATCTCCTGACCTTTTCTTGGTCATCATTTTCGAGGTCTTCTGACCTGTTTTTGGTCATCATCTTCGAGATCTCCTGACCTGTTTTTGGTCATCTATCTTAGAGGTCTCCTGACCTGTTTTGGCCATCGTCTTCGAGATGTACTGCCCCTTTCTTTTTTTGCTCATCATCTTCATCTACTGACTCTTTTTTTGGTAATCATCTCCTCCCCCAAAGTTGAACTATGAATGAACTAAAAGAACGAACCAGTTCGTGAGCGAGCGAAGCAACAAAAACGAAGGAAACGATGATTTCCGGAACTACTTCACTTCACTTCATTCCTTCGGAGTGAAGTGCTTCCCTGAACGGAACTGTTTTGCCCATCTTTAGTTCGCGAACGTTTGCTTTTGCTAGCTGCTTGATTTTTATCCGTTTCTTTTTCTTCATATTTTGTAGAAAACTCTTTGTCGGCGGACTATCGTGGGAAACGACACAGGAAAATCTTCAGCGTTACTTTAGTCATTTTGGTGACGTAATCGATTGTGTCGTTATGAAAAATAACGAATCGGGACGATCGAGAGGCTTCGGTTTCGTAACGTTTGCCGATCCGAATAATGTCGGACATGTACTGCAAAGTGGACCACATGCTTTGGACGGACGGTAAGCGCGTTAATTGTTTCTATCTCTGGTTTTTTATTGTTTAGCAACTTTTATTTAAAAAATTTCCAGTACAATCGATCCGAAACCGTGCAATCCGCGCACCCTACAAAAACCGAAAAAAGGCGGCGGCTATCCGAAAGTCTTTCTCGGCGGTCTTCCGTCGAACGTAACCGAAACCGATTTACGTGCGTTCTTCGGCCGCTACGGTAAAGTAATGGAAGTTGTCATCATGTACGATCAGGAGAAGAAAAAATCGCGCGGTTTTGGCTTTCTATCGTTCGAAGATGACGCCTCGGTTGATCGCGTTACAAGCGAACACTACATTAATTTGCACGGTAAACAGGTCGAGATTAAGAAGGCCGAACCACGCGACGGTTCGAGCGGTAATAAGATGGGAGTGGACGCGAACCAATGGAATCATCCGCAAGGTGCACCGCTCGGTATGATGACCGGACCCAATGGACAAATGGGTGGACCACCGATGAGTATGGCAACAATGGGCGCACCGAATATGATGCAAGGCTATCAGGGATGGGGTACGTCGCAACAGCAAGGATACGGCTATGGGACACCGAATGCACCGAATTCATATCAAGGATGGGGTGCACCGCCAGGACCGCAAGGACCGCCACCGCATCAGTGGAGCAATTATGCGGCCGCTCAACAGTCGCAGGGATATGGAAGTTACGGTCAGTAGATATTAAAACGTTCGCCCAACACCCCCAGAGCCCACCCCGAAAAAACTGGCTTTAATTCGCTGCGTTCGGTCAAATGGAACGAGTAAAGTTTCGGAACGTTCCGAAATTAAATTCGTTCCATTTGACCGAACCCTCTCCACTCTACCGCTGGAACTCAGCTTCTAAAAACCCAAACTCTTCTTCAATTTTCAGAGATGTACAACTCAACAACCGGACCAAGCGGTGCGTCCGGCGGCGCCAACTGGAATACCTGGAATATGCCACAGAATTCAGCTGGTACTGGAGGAAGTGGTAAGTTTGGTAGCTTTCTAAATGAATTTTAAGTTTTCCGGCAATAACAGAACAATTTAAAATATTGAAAATCTAACGAAAATAAACAAAAGGAAATCCTAAAGAAAAAGAAAAAAACTTTTAATATTAGAGCCCCGCGCAAATTACACAATAACTTTTTAGTTGCGCTGATAAAAAAAAACTTGAAAATAAAATTTGTTTAATGTAAAACCGCAAAAAAAAACAAAGACCGACATTTTTTTTAAAAAAGAAACAAAAAAAAAACACGAAAAACAACCAGACAGACATTTTTTTATAAACTTTTTTTTTTAATTATATTTTATTATTATTATTAAAACTATATAGGGCAAATGTTTTTTATTATTATAATTATATTGTAAAAACAAATATGAAACCGAAAAAAAAAAACAAAACAAAACAAGCATCTCTTTTTTTTTCATAATATACTTTTTTTTTAAAAATTACAACAAGACAACAAAAACTACGTCAATTTTCTTTTTGTTATTGTTTTTATGATTGAAAAATTATACCGTCAATGATTTCTGCAGCGTTCGTGCATCAACACTACCCCCGGATCGCATTTGGCGCCAATTCAATCTGTTCCAGCGAAATGGAACTAATATAGTTTCGGAACGTTCCGAAATTACATACGTTCCGTTTAACCGATCGGATCCCTAGCGGTCTTGTTCGTAGGTTGCGCTCTAGTCTTAGTTTCAAAAACACCCAGAAAAGACGATTAAGTAGAAAATTTCGTGAACGATCCACAAAAAGGACACTTTTTATGGTTCTCCTGCTATTTTCCTGCACGCCCGTACCAATTTTAGGGATGCACGCCCAACCTGTCGACTCGAGACGCCGGGACCATTTGCTTGAGCACGTGAAAACCCGGCTTTATCATCCCTTATACAGTACGCTTGCGTATTTTAGTTCACTATAATGACCGATTATTTTCGGTTCCCGATTCGTCGCGAACTAGTTCGTTCCTTTAATTCACTAGTTCTCGTGTCCAGTGTAAAATCTAGTGATGACCTATGCAAAAAGCTCCTCGGTGTATACGATAATGCAGGAATACAAACGAACTAGGAGCGAGACTTACTGCGAACTAGCTCGGTTTTTCTCACTTATTGGAACGCTTTTCCGAACTAGTTCGTTCGCGAACCACGCAAGCCTATTACCGCAGAGCTCGAAAGGATTGTCGGTGGATACTGGGCTTTCTGCGATCATAAGGGCGAAAACCACGATAGGGTACTTCCGAAAGTAGTCGAGATACCGAAACAAACTTGAAGCCTAGAATAGAACGGCTCGTTCCATTAAATGGAACAGATCGGATTGAATTGGTGCAACTGCCGCCAGAACGGATCAAAGCCATTCTGTCGCAGGTTTTTTTTTTTTAAAAAAAAAACAAGAACAAGTTATTAGTTTTTAAATCCCGGATGTTCGGAAGTTTTTTATCAACAGCAACATTTCACTGTGAATACTTCTATTGTTGTTGTTTGTTCATTTGAATTATTTTTCGATTTCAACTCCTCTTCCGTAATATCCTGATTTGCTTTCATTAAATCCTGAATCCTTTCCGTCTAACTACTTTGCCTGTTTCCTCTCTCTCTCTCTCTTCTCTCTGCTGCCTGTTCCTTGTCGTAGGCGGTGAAATGTACTCACGTGGCCAAGCCAGTGGCGGCGGACGCGGCAGTTCACAAACAGCGGCATCCGGATCATGTGATACGAATACTGGTGGCGGGATCGGAGCGAGTGGTGGAGGAATAACGGGATCGAATAATCCAGCTTCAAAATCCGGTTCGGATTTTGGTGGTTGTTACGGATCATCAGGATATGGTAAATTATTTATTCTAATTATAATTTTCACGATTTTTGTTGTTGTTGTACAAGACCAAGACCGTAGCTCCGTTCCGTTCCGATCTGTCGAGCGAAACAGTCGGAACGTTCTGAAAATTTCGTTCCGTTTGACGAATCGAAACGAAACGAAACTCTTTTCTAATATGTTTTTTTTTTTTTTTTGAAATTGAACTGTTTATAAAATGGAAGTTAATCTTATGGTAGGTAATTATTCGACCGAACAAAGCTCATCGTACGGTTCACGTTCGGCATATGCCAGCGAAAGTACAACACATCAATCGTATTCAACGAACCAGTCACAAGCAAAAGGCTTTTGAGAATTCACGGAACAAACCGATTCTTTTTTTCAGCAACCTACAGACTACTAAACACTTAAAAGAACGAAAAAAAAACCAACCCAAATTAAATAAATTTCATGAAGTTTTGTAAATATGATCAAATTTTTAAACAAAAAAAAAAAATTCCCATCATATCCGTTTTTAATCCCTTTTATTAATTGCAGTCCCTGCTTCTTCTCTCGACCGTTTTTTTAACTATGTTTTTTGCTGTTTTTTTTTTTTATGTTACAATTATTACTTTCTTCAGCCTGGTTGTTACAGAATGGCTACGATCTGCTCCGTTCCGTCAAATGGAACGAGTAAAGTTACCGGAACGTTCCAAAATTTTACTCAACTGGAACAAGTTGCGCTATGTTTTGTTCGCGTTCCGTTCAATTTTAAAAACGTTCCGAAATTTTATTCGCTCTAATCTTAATAAACGAAAAATATTGCTTTAGTCTTTTGTTTTTTTCTTTTTCATTAATCCCACCCTGTGTAGGCCACGTGGTTTCAATTAAAAACAATCACTACAACTGTAAGTCTTGTGCACAAATAACAAATTAAAGCATTTTCCTTCCGTTTATTATCGAATCGGGGAATAGAACCCTGAACCCCCCGTTTCGCATTTATTTCAAAAAGTTTATTTTTTTTAGTTTGTGTTTCATTTCCGCCCGTTTCTTCCCCATCATCCCTCCCAACGCACTCCTTCTTCTATAAATATTTTTAGGTAAGTTTTCACACTGCATTTATACGTGCGATTTCTTCAAAAAAAAAAATAAAAAAATTTCTACAGAAAGTACAGCTAGTTTTTAAATTAATTATACGAGAAAAATAAACAAAATGTAGAGACAAATTCCTTTATTATTAGAAAAAATAATAAAGTAAAATGAGTTACGAACAAAAAAAAAATATATGAAGAAAAAAAAACAGAAAGAATATATTTAAGCATATAAAATAACATCATCTGTGGTAATAGCATATTAAAAAAAAAAAAAAAATATTAAAAACAATTAGAAGAAGAAAACAAAAGCAACAAAATTATATAGGAAATATTTATTACTGTTAAAGCGTTGTTTTTTTTTTTCAAATTTTTGTTTGAATTTTTTTTATATATGTATACATTTTAAAATAAAAAAAAAGTGAGACGACGACGACAAACTAAGCCAAACACACACAAACTTATTTAGAACCGAAAAATTTATTAGTAAGTAAAAAAAAAAAATGGATTTTTATTATTTTTTTTAATATTTTCACACCTGCTTTAAGGCTGGAACTAGAGATGGGTCGTTCAGGAGTGTGAACTGTTCCATTCGAACACTTCATTGAAGTGAGTGAGTGAAGTAACTCACTCTTTTTGTTGAACTGCAGTTCCATTGAACACGTGACAACAAACCTGACCTTTTTGTTTTCATCATCTTTTAGATCTACTGATCTTTTCTTTTCTTTTTTTTTGCTTATCATCTTTTACCTTTAAGTTGAACTATGAATGAACTAATAAAAGAATGAACTAGTTAGCGAGCGAACGATGGAACGAAAACGAAGGAACGATGGAACGAAAACGAATGAACGGTCAGTTCCGGATGAACTTCACAGAACTGTACTAACCCATTTTTTTAAATTTTTTTGGTCCTCATGTTCTAGATCGAAACGAGAGAATGAGTAGGTCCGGAACTACTGTCTTTTTTCTGTTCTTTTTTTTTAGTAAAGTATGTATATGTATGTATGGGTAGTTCGGAAGAACGTTGCTTTAAGTGAAATGTACGAACGTCGTGAATTCCGGTCCTAGTTCGTCATCACATTTGCGTACACCATTTATCATTGCACTCTCGCGAACAGGGAACTAAAAGAAGGAACTGGTCCAGTTCGCTTGGGAAGTGAGGATTTTTTTTTTTTTTTTTTTTTGTTTTCAGGTCACCAAGATCAGTCTCCCGAACTGCAAACTTAGAAGAAGAAAAAACAACTAGTTCGTTCGCTAGAGAGGTGAGGTGTTTTTTTTTTTTTAGATCATTACATTTCCCTACGCCAATGATCATTTCTTTTTCGCGAACTGCGAACAACAAGAACGACCTAGAACGCGAGGGCTTGCGGGAACTTGTTTCCGCGCGATCGCTAAGGTGAACTAGAATGCACAAGCCGAACAGTTCCGGAACTAATTCACTGGAACTCGTTCCTTCAAGTTAGTGACTCGGAGTGAACTACTTCACTGAAACGAACTGCTTTGCCCATTTCAAGCCGCCTGGAAAAGATTATGACTTCGATTCGCACTGTTCGATCAAACGGAACGGTGGATAGTCGTTTCATTTGACCGAAACTGAACGGATCAGAGCTACTCGGACTCGAGATTTATATATGCCCGTACTCTGATGAGTTCCGATTTTTTAATTTATCAATCGTTCAATTAACTTTTATACTGTTGATTTAAACAATATTCAGTTACACAAACCTTAGAAACTCATAGGAAATAAAAAAGAAAAAACCAATATGTTAATATATATATGAAAGCTATACACAAGAACCGATAGTACTTACTATTTTTTACAATTGTATATCAGTATAATTATTGTTAAATTTAATAAGAGAGAAATGTGCCGTACACAAACAAACAAAAATTCCGAGTTTGCTATAATTAAATGTAAGGAAACCAACAAAAGACTAGCAGTATTTTTAACGAAGAAAATTAAGTGGACAAATATTCAAAAGAATAACAAGTAAGGGATACTTTAGTTCTTATTTGTTTTTTCCCTTTTTTTTTTTACGTACCTTAGCAAAAGTTTATAAACAAACCGAACTAAAAACCAAACAAACAATGCTACCGGAGTGAATTCTCGCTCGGTGTACATTGGAAAAACCCAAAGGAAAATCAAAGTAAAAAAAATAAGCACACGACACTCTAAAAACTGTGCATGTCTTCGGAAGAACAAAACATAAATGAAATTAATGGAAAACAAATATAAACAATTAATTAAAACTATTACTAGCATTACTAACTATTTAGATATGTAAATGTGTATGTGTGTTACAATGAGATAAAAACAAAACAAAATAAAATAACGCATAAAATTCCCAATTGGCGTAAGTATGGAAATATACCACCCACCCTCTTATCCCCCCTGCCCCGTTCCACCATCCCATTTCATTCACATTAGTGTTAATAATCATAAATAAAATAAAAACCTTTAAGAAACGAACTTAATTTTATCCTCGCCGAAAATCGGCGCCTTTGATATTAACTACTAACTAAAAAAAACTATCCAATTGATGTCATTAAGAACAAGCAAAACAAACAAAAGAAAACAAACCAAAACTATTATAAAATATTAAAGTAATTATATATATATATATATATGTATAAAATAAATTTACAATTTAAAAACTATGCAATTTAAAAATGGTCTAGATCAATTTTGAAAGAGAGAGAGAAAAAAAATAACATTAACATTAAATTAAACGACGAGGTGAAACCGCATAAATTAATTATTATTAATTATAATTAAAATGGAGTCGGGGGAAAAAACAAAATCACAACTTCACAAGAATTATATGTAAACTGAATGGAATTTGATGGAATATAAAAGAAAAAAAAAGATGTTTAAAACAAAAAAATCAAATCGCATTTTTAATTAATTAATCGAATCTGCCGAGAACCGAGAAGGACCAATTTAAAGCTGTCGCGCTATTCCTTGAAATGTTATTAGGATAGGTACGTGTGGGGTACGTCCGTACCCCCCCCCCTCCCACAACGTAGTTATGAGTACATAGGCTGCGTTTTTTGCAAGCGACCACTTGAGTTAAAATTCAAATACGCATAAAGATTTAAGAAAAAAAAAAAACTTGAGCCCAGGAGAGCGGACATTCATTAGGGAGGTACGTCGGTGGGTACGTTCGTAGCCCCCCACGTACACCAAAAAAAAATTTAAAGGCTCAGATTTGTACAAGTGACCGCTTAAATTAAAGGTCTCCTTTTTAAATCAGCAAACAAAATAATAATTCGCGATCTGGAGAGCGAAAGTTTGGATGCATGCGTTAGGGGGGTACGTGGGGGGGGGGGGGGGGGGGTACGAACGTACCCCAAAAATTTAAAGGCTCAGATTTGTACAAGTCACCGCTTAAGGCAAGGTATCATTTCTTGACGGGAAAAAAATGCATTTTTTTTTTTTTTTTTTTTTTTTTTTATTTTTCATCCTTAACATGTTGAGAATACGAGGGGGCGAAGGATATTTCGATATCGAATGTCTTTCACGAGCTACAGACCGATTTGTGGAACGGTTACCCCGATATTCAATACGATTTTTTTTATAACGTCAAACTTTAAACGCGTTTTTCTCGAGACCACTTTTTCCCCGGAGCGCGGTACGTTCTACAGCTCGAACGAATGAACCGATTTTAATAAAAAATAAAGCTTGAAAAAAGTTAAACTAAATTTGGGGGGCCCCAACGTCGAGTTTTTTTTTTTTTTTATTCCACTTTTTTTTTTATTTGAGTTTTTAAGCCAAAAAAAGCGTGAAAAAAGTGATTTTTTTTTTTTTCGAATAGCTGCCATTTTAGTCTCAGGGCGTTTTTCGAAAATCGAAAAACGTTGGGGCCCCACAAATTTAATTTAGTTTCATAAACTTTTTGAATTTTTGGTTTCGGATCACTTGGCGAGGCTGTAGAAGATACCGCGTGAATCAACTCATGCCGATCGCGGTCCTATGTCATAGGGGCTGGCGCCGCCATTTTCAAATATATTTTTCTAAAAAAATTCACAATTATTCTTCACTTATACCTCTATATAACCCATTAATTGTTTTTCCATATATATTTATTTTATATCCAAAAAAAAGTCGTGAAATTGAGGCATTTTTCAGGTGTTTTAAGTAATACCTTGCCTTAAATTTAAGTAGTTGTGTAACATGTTAAAGGGTTGTTTTATTTTTTTTTTTTTTTTGTTAAATGCTGACAAAAATCGCGAAGCCTACTTCGCCCGCGCCCGAAAATAAACGACTTCCAGGGGCCTTATTACTGATTACGATACGATCAAAAATATTTACGATTTAAATTTACGATATGATTTTACTTTGGTATTACTGAATACGATCGTAAGGGACAAACGGTGCTGCCATTAACAAAAAGTTCGGGAAGCGGTTAGAATCTGGTGTAACATGTGAATTATATAATTTATTCATATTCCAGGATGCGGTCTAGAGGTTGAAAAAGACAAAAATTAAAAATAGGTGATTGTTAAACAAACCTGGGGAAGTGAAAAGATATTCGATATCTGATCAGACCTGAGAGATATGGTGGAATTTATGAAAAAGTATACAACCACTTTACCACCCTCTTAGGGGTCGAATTTCAAAAAATCTTGAAAACACATTCTAGGTATTCTTTTGAAGAATCCGTAGAATAAAAATGAATTCAATATTTGGAAAGACCTAGTAGATATGACGAAAATCGTGAAAATATATGCATTTTATATTTACTGATAATTTTTTTGCCCCCCCCCCCTTCTGAACGTCAATGAATATTCGATTTTTTTCTTATCAGAATTGCTTTTCTAGTTGATTTACATATACGTACCGAGTTTCACTTTTCTAGCATAAGCCGTTCGCAAGTTAGGAAAAACACCTCTCACCCTCGTACCATGCCACTATTATAGTTCTATCTAAATATGAAGTTTAAGGTTTATATCATTACAGGTTCTTAAGATATAGGCATCTGAACTTTTTCCTTCTCACCCTTCCCCACCCTTCCCCACCCTCACCCTCTACACCCCCACCTCCAATTTCCCTACTAGAGCTATATTGGGCCTACTTCTGGTAAAAATTTGAAGCATCTATCTCACACCGTTATTGAGATATGGAAAGTGATATTTTTGAAAAATTCTTATCCCCTCCTCTTCTTTGCTCCCCTGCCCCCTTCAAAGATTTTACTTTGAGCAATCTTTATTTATCAAGCTTTATATCCAAACCGAATTTTTTTTTTCTTATGCCATTGGTTTGTGAGATATCGTAATGTTAAGTATTTCAGCCACCACCCCCTTACGCCACTAACCCCACCCAAAACTTTTATTTCAATCTACTCTCCTAGTATAACTACACTTAATTGTTAAGTTTTAATTGCTTGCCATCAACGGTTTAAGAGATATGGATCTTAGAATGTGTCGATCTCGGCATTTTTGCGTTTCGGACGCATTATTTCCCCCTTCACCCATATCAGCAATTTTTTTACAGATAGGTCCACTATCAAAGCTCTATTGAAATTCCAAGTTTCAGTTTCATACCAGGAGTGGTTGCTGAGATCTATAAACCAAAATTTTTCGTCTAAAACGCTTCCCCCACCTTCCCCCTCACACCCTCACCCCTCAAAAAAATCTCACTTCTAGGGGTCCACCATGTCTATTCAGAGAAAAAAAATTCAATTTAATAGCTCATAGGGTTTGGCAACTATAATTCCTCAAATGAGTTTGCGTACGGCGGACGGCGCACAGACGGAGTGCAATTTTTTTTTTGCTTTTTTGGCGTTTATTAGTCATAAAACGTTTAAAAAAAAAATTTCAGGGTAACAAATTTTTTTTTTTAAAAATCGATAACAATACTTTTTTATTAAAATAATAAAGTAAAAGGGAAAAACAAAAAAAAAACCGTTTTTGACGAATAGATATTTCGGTTTCACTTACGGGATCATTGCCTAGTGCAGCCACGCCGATTTTGTAGTATATGTTGTAGAATACGAAAATCTAACGGATACGTATTTTATTTATTTTATATTTTATTGAAAAACGGCCTATACTCCGCTTATCGATTTATAATGTGTTGTCGAAGGATCGTCTTTCGAATTATTTTTCTCTGATGGTGAATTATTGCCTGATTTAGTTTTTGTTTCGCATCTCCCCCGCCCCGACCGCGCCACGTCAATCAACAAAAATTATGTAAATACATTTTTTTATTTAATTTTTTTTTTAAACTAAAAGAAATTGCAAAACTTCTCACGTGTTTTATTTGGTGATCCCCCTCTCTCCCCGTCCCCCTCGTCAATAAACTATTCGAATCCGAAACACACAGCCTACTACTGTTTTTTATCGCCTGATGTGACAACAATAGTAGGCTTTGCGTTTCGGATCCAGGAGCTCATTTGTCAACTGACTGTTGTTGAAATGAAACCGATGTGGTTGGAACTGGTGATTCCGGCGGAGATGACAATATTGTTTGCTATTATTGAAATCGTAAGGCGTGTCGGGAGGGGGACATGAATTGAAAAATTTTAATAATTTTTTTTTCTATTTTACAGCGGCGTTTTTGGAACGCAAGACCAGACGAAGATGATGGGCCGCCAGAAGGAGCCTCCTTCGTTCCTCCGTTGACGGATCGCCAACCGTCCACGGTGAGAAGCACGTCGTTAACGGAGCGAACGGAAACGTCAATAGAGAGGAGCGAGACAATGGCAGTGGGAACAACGACCTTGCTAGAGCGGTCCAATACCCTTACAACACGCACCCTAACGTCCCCCAAAACAAGTGAAGATTAGTTTGTGAAAAAGTGAAAAACAATCTGTTGATTAAGTCTTTTGTGTTTTTTTTATTATTAATCCCACCCTGTGTAGGCCACGTGGTCTCAATTGAAAACAATCAGTACAACTGTAAGTCTTGTGCACAAAAAAAATTAAAGCATTGTCCGCATTTCATTTAATTTTGTAAATAATAAATTTCAAAATCAACAATAATTTTCCTTCCTGTTCGTTTTTCACCATCTCAATCGACGACGACAGCGCCAACGGCACCAAATGAAAACGAAACAATCGACTGTCTAACAGCCGCACGTTATATGCCCGTGAGGTGAATCTTTTTCCTTCTGTCATTAGTGCGGTCCGGGTTCGGGATTTATTTTTGTTTCCGAGTTTTTGTATTTTCCTGATAAATTCGTTCCAAGCTGTCGTGACTGAGAATATCTCGCACGGCCTTATTAGATCAATTTCGTTCTTGTCTTTCAAGTACGAACCGATAGTCGGCGAGCGAAAAAGAAACCGAAATGGGAAATGTGATGGCCTCATCGAAATCGCCTATCGTCGGCGGTGCACCCTTCGAGCCAAAATTGGACGTACCGGAACCGTTTTCGGGTGGCGGATCAAGCGGTTCGGCGGCCGCCGCGAACAGTGTCGATCGCGAAAAAATCAATCCGGGAACTATTGAGGATTTGCACAAGAAGTGCAAGGGTAAGTTTTCGCGGGGCACATAACCTCAATTGGTTGTTGCCTGTGCCCCCGGTGGGGAAGAAGGCTCGTGAAGTTTAACAAATAACTTTCCGTGTTCTTCTCTTCGTCGAACAGATGTTATGCCGGTGCCGTTCGAGGGCGCAAAAATAATGCTCAACAAGGGACTGAGCAATCACTTTCAGGTCTCGCATACGCTCAACTTGTGCTCGACAAATCCGTCCGGCTATCGTTTCGGCGCAACGTATGTCGGTACCAAGCAATTCTCGCCGAACGAAGCGTTTCCGGTTCTGTTGGGCGACATCGATCCGTCCGGCAATCTAAATGCAAATCTCATTCATCAATTCTCGCCGCAGGTTCGCCTCAAGTTTGCATCGCAGGTATGAGAACCGACCGACCGACCGAAAATTTCTCAATTGACCCGACCGCTTTCAATTCTTTCCAGATCCAACAGAACAAGGTCACGGCCGCTCAACTAACAACCGACTATCGCGGCTCCGATTTTACCGCTTCGCTTACGGTCGCCAATCCGAACATATTGATCGGTTCCGGCGTTCTTGTCGGCCACTATCTTCAATCGGTAACCGATAAACTGTCGCTAGGCGGCGAAATTGCCTATCAGTACGGACCGAATGTACCGGGCGGTGAAGTAGCCGTTGTATCAGCGGCCGGACGATATGCAAGCGGTACGTCCGTTTGGTCGGGAACTTTTGGTGCTGGCGGCATTCATTTGTGCTACTATCAGCGCGCTAGCGATCAGCTACAGATTGGTGTCGAGGTCGAGACCAGCTTTCGGATGCAAGAGTCGGTTGCATCGCTCGGCTATCAGGTCGATTTGCCCAAGGCGGATTTAGTGTTTCGAGGTAAAGAAATTGCAAAGATTTGTGTGGTGGGGGTGCAGGTCATAAAATCACTTTCCCCGAATTTCAGGTATGGTCGACTCGAATTGGAATGTTAGCGGAGTTCTAGAGAAGCGACTGCAGCCGTTGCCATTTTCGTTTGCGTTGAGCGGTCGTCTGAATCACACAAAGAGCCAGTTCCGGCTTGGATGTGGCCTAATTATTGGATAGATTTCCGTGAGTTTGTGAATTTTTTTTTATGTATATAAGGAATGAAGGACAGGAGGTCTACTTTTTTTGCCATTCGTAAATTTTTTTTTTTTTAAATTTAAACGCGCTCACTTACTTCCGCTCGTTCCGCCTCATTCGCTGCACTAAGCTTAAGAATTTCTGACCTTTTCATTTTGTCCTCACCCCCCTCTACTCCTCCCGAAACCTTTTAACGTACCAGAGAAACTGCATTAAATTATCCGGGAAGTAAGTGTTCTGCCTCTGAACCGAAAGCCGCCACCGTTTTCGTCCAGAGAGCGAGAAGGCGCAAGAAGTGAGATCCAAAACAGGAAAAAAAAAATCCAAATTTTTATTTATAAAATAAATAAAGTAGTTGTGTAACATGTTGAAGGGTTGTTTTATTTATTTCTTTTTGTTAAATGCAATTTTCAAAAAATCTTGAAAACACTTTCTAGGTATTTAAGTGAGGAAAGTGTGGCATAAGAATGACGTCAATATTCAAGAAGACTTTAGTTTTTCTGGAAGCTGATAGTCTCACCTTTAGTTTGGTGTGCGAATTATGAAAATCTGAGAATATGTTTTTCTGGAAATGATTTTTTTTCTGAATTTTGTGACTATTTTCAGTGGATTTTCCGGTTCTTGCTCCACACTTTCGGCCACCACTTCCTTATTTCTGCTTCCATTTTCTTCAATTTTAGTTTTCCTGGAAGCTGATAGTCTCACCTTTAGTTTGGTGTGCGAATTATGAAAATCTGAGAATATGTTTTTCTGGAAATGATTTTTTTTCTGAATTTTGTGACTATTTTCAGTGGATTTTCCGGTTCTTGCTCCACACTTTCGGCCACCACTTCCTCATTTCTGCTTCCATTTTCTTCAACTTTAGTTTTCCTGGAAGCTGACAGTCTCACCTTTAGTTTGGTGTGCGAATTATGAAAATCTGAGAATATGTTTTTCTGGAAATGATTTTTTTTCTGAATTTTGTGACTATTTTCAGTGGATTTTCCGGTTCTTGCTCCACACTTTCGGCCACCACTTCCTCATTTCTCCTTCCATTTTCTTCAACTTTAGTTTTCCTGGAAGCTGACAGTCTCACCTTTAGTTTGGTGTGCGAATTATGAAAATCTGAGAATATGTTTTTCTGGAAATGATTTTTTTTCTGAATTTTGTGACTATTTTCAGTGGATTTTCCGGTTCTTGCTCCACACTTTTGGCCACCACTTCCTTATTTCTGCTTCCATTTTCTTCAACTTTAGTTTTCCTGGAAGCTGACAGTCTCACCTTTAGTTTGGTGTGCGAATTATGAAAATCTGAGAATATGTTTTTCTGGAAATGATTTTTTTTCTGACTATTTTCAGTGGATTTTCCGGTTCTTGCTCCACACTTTCGGCCACCACTTCCTCATTTCTGCTTCCATTTTCTTCAACTTTAGTTTTCCTGGAAGCTGACAGTCTCACCTTTAGTTTGGTGTGCGAATTATGAAAATCTGAGAATATGTTTTTCTGGAAATGATTTTTTTTTCTGAATTTTGTGACTATTTTCAGTGGATTTTCCGGTTCTTGCTCCACACTTTCGGCCACCACTTCCTCATTTCTGCTTCCATTTTCTTCAACTTTAGTTTTCCTGGAAGCTGACAGTCTCACCTTTAGTTTGGTGTGCGAATTATGAAAATCTGAGAATATGTTTTTCTGGAAATGATTTTTTTTCTGAATTTTGTGACTATTTTCAGTGGATTTTCCGGTTCTTGCTCCACACTTTCGGCCACCACTTCCTCATTTCTGCTTCCATTTTCTTCAACTTTAGTTTTCCTGGAAGCTGACAGTCTCACCTTTAGTTTGGTGTGCGAATTATGAAAATCTGAGAATATGTTTTTCTGGAAATGATTTTTTTTCTGAATTTTGTGACTATTTTCAGTGGATTTTCCGGTTCTTGCTCCACACTTTCGGCCACCACTTCCTCATTTCTGCTTCCATTTTCTTCAACTTTAGTTTTCCTGGAAGCTGACAGTCTCACCTTTAGTTTGGTGTGCGAATTATGAAAATCTGAGAATATGTTTTTCTGGAAATGATTTTTTTTCTGAATTTTGTGACTATTTTCAGTGGATTTTCCGGTTCTTGCTCCACACTTTCGGCCACCACTTCCTTATTTCTGCTTCCATTTTCTTCAACTTTAGTTTTCCTGAAAGCTGACAGTCTCACCTTTAGTTTGGTGTGCGAATTATGAAAATCTGAGAATATGTTTTTCTGGAAATGATTTTTTTTCTGAATTTTGTGACTATTTTCAGTGGATTTTCCGGTTCTTGCTCCACACTTTCGGCCACCACTTCCTCATTTCTGCTTCCATTTTATTCAACTTTAGTTTTCCTGGAAGCTGACAGTCTCACTTTTAGTTTGGTGTGCGAATTATGAAAATCTGAGAATATGTTTTTCTGGAAATGATTTTTTTTCTGAATTTTGTGACTATTTTCAGTGGATTTTTCGGTTCTTGCTCCACACTTTCGGCCACCACTTCCTTATTTCTCCTTCCATTTTCTTCAACTTTAGTTTTCCTGGAAGCTGACAGTCTCACCTTTAGTTTGTTGTGCGAATTTTGAAAATCCGAGAATATGTTTTTCTGAAAATGATTTTTTTTCGGAATTTTGTGACTATTTTCAGTGAATTTTCCGGTTCTTGCTCCACACTTTCGGCCACCACTTCCTTATTTCTCCTTCCATTTTCTTCAACTTTAGTTTTCCTGGAAGCTGACAGTCTCACCTTTAGTTTGTTGTGCGAATTTTGAAAATCAGAGAATATGTTTTTCTGAAAATGATTTTTTTTCGGAATTTTGTGACTATTTTCAGTGGATTTTCCGGTTCTTGCTCCACACTTTCGGCCACCACTTCCTCATTTCTGCTTCCATTTTCTTCAACTTTAGTTTTCCTGGAAGCTGACAGTCTCACCTTTAGTTTGGTGTGTGAATTATCAAAATCTGAGAATATGTTTTTCTGGAAATGATTTTTTTTCTGAATTTTGTGACTATTTTCAGTGGATTTTCCGGTTCTTGCTCCACACTTTCGGCCACCACTTCCTTATTTCTCCTTCCATTTTCTTCAACTTTAGTTTTCCTGGAAGCTGACAGTCTCACCTTTAGTTTGTTGTGCGAATTTTGAAAATCTGAGAATATGTTTTTCTGAAAATGATTTTTTTCGGAATTTTGTGACTATTTTCAGTGGATTTTCCGGTTCTTGCTCCACACTTTCGGCCACCACTTCCTTATTTCTCCTTCCATTTTCTTCAACTTTAGTTTTCCTGGAAGCTGACAGTCTCACCTTTAGTTTGTTGTGCGAATTATCAAAATCTGAGAATATGTTTTTCTGAAAATGATTTTTTTTCTGAATTTTGTGACTATTTTCAGTGGATTTTCCGGTTCTTGCTCCACACTTTCGGCCACCACTTCCTCATTTCTGCTTCCATTTTCTTCAACTTTAGTTTTCCTGGAAGCTGACAGTCTCACCTTTAGTTTGGTGTGCGAATTATGAAAATCTGAGAATATGTTTTTCTGGAAATGATTTTTTTTCTGAATTTTGTGACTATTTTCAGTGAATTTTCCGGTTCTTGCTCCACACTTTCGGCCACCACTTCCTTATTTCTGCTTCCATTTTCTTCAACTTTAGTTTTCCTGGAAGCTGACAGTCTCACCTTTAGTTTTTTGTGCGAATTTTGAAAATCTGAGAATATGTTTTTCTGAAAATGATTTTTTTTCGGAATTTTGTGACTATTTTCAGTGGATTTTCCGGTTCTTGCTCCACACTTTCGGCCACCACTTCCTCATTTCTGCTTCCATTTTCTTCAACTTTAGTTTTCCTGGAAGCTGACAGTCTCACCTTTAGTTTGGTGTGCGAATTATGAAAATCTGAGAAAATGTTTTTCTGGAAATGATTTTTTTTCTGAATTTTGTGACTATTTTCAGTTAATTTTCCGGTTCTTGCTCCACACTTTCGGCCACCACTTCCTCATTTCTGCTTCCATTTTCTTCAACTTTAGTTTTCCTGGAAGCTGACAGTCTCACCTTTAGTTTGGTGTGCGAATTATGAAAATCTGAGAATATGTTTTTCTGGAAATGATTTTTTTCGGAATTTTGTGACTATTTTCAGTGGATTTTCCGGTTCTTGCTCCACACTTTCGGCCACCACTTCCTTATTTCTCCTTCCATTTTCTTCAACTTTAGTTTTCCTGGAAGCTGACAGTCTCACCTTTAGTTTTTTGTGCGAATTTTGAAAATCTGAGAATATGTTTTTCTGAAAATGATTTTTTTTCGGAATTTTGTGACTATTTTCAGTGGATTTTCCGGTTCTTGCTCCACACTTTCGGCCACCACTTCCTTATTTCTGCTTCCATTTTCTTCAACTTTAGTTTTCCTGGAAGCTGACAGTCTCACCTTTAGTTTTTTGTGCGAATTTTGAAAATCTGAGAATATGTTTTTCTGAAAATGATTTTTTTTCGGAATTTTGTGACTATTTTCAGTGGATTTTCCGGTTCTTGCTCCACACTTTCGGCCACCACTTCCTTATTTCTCCTTCCATTTTCTTCAACTTTAGTTTTCCTGGAAGCTGACAGTCTCACCTTTAGTTTGTTGTGCGAATTTTGAAAATCAGAGAATATGTTTTTCTGAAAATGATTTTTTTTCGGAATTTTGTGACTATTTTCAGTGGATTTTCCGGTTCTTGCTCCACACTTTCGGCCACCACTTCCTTATTTCTGCTTCCATTTTCTTCAACTTTAGTTTTCCTGGAAGCTGACAGTCTCACCTTTAGTTTGGTGTGTGAATTATCAAAATCTGAGAATATGTTTTTCTGGAAATGATTTTTTTTCTGAATTTTGTGACTATTTTCAGTGGATTTTCCGGTTCTTGCTCCACACTTTCGGCCACCACTTCCTTATTTCTGCTTCCATTTTCTTCAACTTTAGTTTTCCTGGAAGCTGACAGTCTCACCTTTAGTTTGTTGTGCGAATTTTGAAAATCTGAGAATATGTTTTTCTGAAAATGATTTTTTTCGGAATTTTGTGACTATTTTCAGTGGATTTTCCGGTTCTTGCTCCACACTTTCGGCCACCACTTCCTTATTTCTCCTTCCATTTTCTTCAACTTTAGTTTTCCTGGAAGCTGACAGTCTCACCTTTAGTTTGTTGTGCGAATTATCAAAATCTGAGAATATGTTTTTCTGAAAATGATTTTTTTTCGGAATTTTGTGACTATTTTCAGTGGATTTTCCGGTTCTTGCTCCACACTTTCGGCCACCACTTCCTTATTTCTCCTTCCATTTTCTTCAACTTTAGTTTTCCTGGAAGCTGACAGTCTCACCTTTAGTTTGGTGTGCGAATTATGAAAATCTGAGAATATGTTTTTCTGGAAATGATTTTTTTTCTGAATTTTGTGACTATTTTCAGTGAATTTTCCGGTTCTTGCTCCACACTTTCGGCCACCACTTCCTTATTTCTGCTTCCATTTTCTTCAACTTTAGTTTTCCTGGAAGCTGACAGTCTCACCTTTAGTTTGGTGTGCGAATTATGAAAATCTGAGAATATGTTTTTCTGGAAATGATTTTTTTTCTGAATTTTGTAACTATTTTCAGTGGATTTTCCGGTTCTTGCTCCACACTTTCGGCCACCACTTCCTTATTTCTGCTTCCATTTTCTTCAACTTTAGTTTTCCTGGAAGCTGACAGTCTCACCTTTAGTTTGTTGTGTGAATTTTGAAAATCTGAAAATATGTTTTTCTGAAAATGATTTTTTTTTCGGAATTTTGTGACTATTTTCAGTGGATTTTCCGGTTCTTGCTCCACAGTTTCGGCCCCCACTTCCTTATTTCTGCTTCCATTTTCTTCAACTTTAGTTTTCCTGGAAGCTGACAGTCTCACCTTTAGTTTGTTGTGCGAATTTTGAAAATCTGAGAATATGTTTTTCTGAAAATAATTTTTTTTCGGAATTTTGTGACTATTTTCAGTGAATTTTCCGGTTCTTGCTCCACACTTTCGGCCACCACTTCTTTATTTCTGCTTCCATTTTCTTCAACTTTAGTTTTCCTGGAAGCTGACAGTCTCACCTTTAGTTTGGTGTGCGAATTATGAAAATCTGAGAATATGTTTTTCTGAAAATGATTTTTTTTCGGAATTTTGTGACTATTTTCAGTGGATTTTCCGGTTCTTGCTCCACACTTTTGGCCACCACTTCCTTATTTCTCCTTCCATTTTCTTCAACTTTAGTTTTCCTGGAAGGTGACAGTCTCACCTTTAGTTTGGTGTGCGAATTATGAAAATCTGAGAATATGTTTTTCTGGAAATGATTTTTTTTCTGAATTTTGTGACTATTTTCAGTGGATTTTCCGGTTCTTGCTCCACACTTTCGGCCACCACTTCCTTATTTCTGCTTCCATTTTCTTCAACTTTAGTTTTCCTGGAAGGTGACAGTCTCACCTTTACTTTGGTGTGCGAATTATGAAAATCTGAGAATATGTTTTTCTGGAATTGATTTTTTTTTCTGAATTTTGTGACTATTTTCAGTGGATTTTCCGGTTCTTGCTCCACACTTTCGGCCACCACTTCCTTATTTCTGCTTCCATTTTCTTCAACTTTAGTTTTCCTGGAAGCTGACAGTCTCACCTTTAGTTTGGTGTGCGAATTATGAAAATCTGAGAATATGTTTTTCTGGAAATGATTTTTTTCGGAATTTTGTGACTATTTTGAATGAAAATAAAACTGATTTTCTTTTGAATTTTCATTTATTGTTCTTAGAGTGTAAACTTTTTCACAGCTTTCAAATTTTTAAGCTATTTTCACATAACCTTTTTCAATAAAAGCAAGCACCTTTGTTTTTTTTGTTTGTGTGTTTTTCTTTTAAAATATATTTACTTAACCGTTGCTACATCTACGCTAAAATGACAATTTAAAACGGTATAATACAAAATTCCACTTTGGAATGCTAAGATTAAACTTGAAAAGGGAGGGCGAACCACCCCTGGTGGGTAGCTCTCCCAAAAAAAAAAATGAATCAGCAGGCCGTTCGTTTAAAATGGGACGGGTTTGAGCGTTGCGAGTTGTTCTAGGCTTCTACAACAACCTTTTGCTAAAACTATCGCGTTATTAAACGGCAGGATCCATAATGTTGGCAAGGCTCCATGTCCATGTCCTGCCCATTTCTTTAAATAAAAAAACAACCTTAATATCATCCTTAAACTAGAAAAAAATCCCGGAATGCAAAATCTAATATCATCGAACCACAACAACAAACGCTGCGAATGGAAAGAAAAAAAATGCACTAAACTATTTGTCAAGAACTCTGTGAGCAAGATTGAGCAATTTAGTAGGTTCGCTTCATTCGGACCGCTGTTCTTACACGCTCGATAGTCCGCAACAAGCTGTTTTATTGTCGTCCGGCCGTGGATAGGAACCGCGCATGAAAACATTGATCAGTTGTCGATGTGCGCTGCAATTCGAATTGGAGAAATCAAGGTGTAACGGTTCCCCAAGGATGATCACAAACACTCACCTAATGAGCAAGTCGGTATCATGGATAATCTCACCATCGCAATTCCATTGGCTCGTCGATTGATCAGTCGTCGCACTGATTGGCTGGCACGAACCGCTCATACTATTCAAGTCGCCGGTCGATTGTGACGAACCGGGCGATTTTTGCGATCGAAAGTAGAACTTGGACGTTCGATAGACTTCGACAAATGGTAGCGTGTCCTGTGAGGTAGAAAGAGAAACGTAAGAAAGTTTGGCCAATCGGATAAGCCCTGCACCGGATAAGCCCGACACCGGACAATCCCGGCACCAGACAAGCCCGACACGGGATAAGCCTGGAACCGGACAAGGCCGGCACCGGACAAGCCCGGCATCGGACAATCCCGGCACCAGACAATCCCGGACACCGCCGGCTCCCGGTCCAGAACTCACAATTTTCGGCCGATCTCGTTTCATTCGCAACAAAAGTCGCAAAATATTGAAAATGGACGTGTGCCGGATCAGTATAATGTCGATTAGACCGCTCCCGAGATGACAGAACGGTGCAAAACCGCTCGGACTTCGCGAACATGCACACGAAATATTCGCACCGGCCACCATAAAATACTTTCCGCGAATCGTCTTCCATTTCTCCGGCATTGTATCGTCCTGCGTCCGATCGTAGCTGGACGTGATCGTCGAATAATCGATCGCGTACTTTGTACAGTCCTCCTCAACTGGTGGACACTGCGGACAATGGACGTGGCACTTGACGCGGCCGCATTCCTCGTCCTCGAGCTCGGGCTGAGCAAAGATCAGTTCGATTTCGTAGCCCCGGTTAGCGACAATCTTCTTGAAACCTGTAGGGGAATTGAAAACGAGTCAAGAAGTTTGTAGAAATAAAAAATGTACAGTCTGTGTTGGGAACGAAGGTCTGGGAGGGATTATTTTGAGTTGAAATGAAGGAAAGGAAGTTCCAGAAAGAAAGGAACAGTTCCGCCTACGTCCGAATCGGTGGCTGAAGTCAGAACGGAAGGTGAGGAGGACGAAAGAGTTCGGGTAGAGACTGGGGATTCGAGTATAATGCGCCATGGTAGCCTGAATGCTCATGCCTCGCTACTTTGCAGTGTGTCTTCCAAACACCAAACACAACACAACAGAACGGAAGCGACACGCTTGCTGACTGCCGGGACTAGCTACGGAAGCTGTGGAGCGAGGGTTCTTGTTACGACTTCAGACCATAAGCCCATGATGGGCTTATGGCCTCTGTACAGCAAAAGATTTCGAGTCGACTTAATCCAGGGTGATTTAAAATAGGACTATTTTTCCAATAGGTCCCGTGAAAGAGCAAGAAGCGATGGAGTTGCGCGACTTAGCAATTTGTCAGGGAGCTTGGTGTTTTTTAGGGACCTGTTCGCCCACCATACCTCAGCCATGACTGTCAACTTCCTCAGCCATGACTGTCAAATTCGACAATCCATCATGGCCGCCCCTTTCAGAGGTTCAGGTTCGGGAGCTCAGACCGATTGGATTGAACGGGTTTAATTACGTCTCGGCATTGTCACAAAAAAAAAATAATCAAATTCCAACCTACCGGAATACTCATACCGCTTCGGTCCCATCCATCGAAATTTCTCGCTGTCCAGCGCCAAATCGCCCAAATACCCGTAACACATAATACTCGCAAAGAACCGCAACACACCGACATTATTGCACGCGCTCGACAAATCCATGCCACGTGTCTGTCCCAGAATAATGTGTATAACGGCCGTTTTAACATCGGTCGTACCGTGCAGACAATACGCAACCGTATCTGTACTTCCGGCCGGTATAATACCGATCGGTATTTGCGGTTTCGGTAAATACTCGGGACGTTGCGCGTTCAAATTCCGATCGTGTATGGTCCGTCGAAGCAGACCGTTAAAGAGTTCCGCAAACGTACCGTCACCGCCGACACAACACAACGCATCGTACTGATCGATCGATTGCGTCATCAGCATATCGTGAATTTGATTGGCACGCTGCGAGATTACGCAACTGACGTCAATTCCGGCAAGCTGAAGGAGCGGTTTCGAGTACTTCTCGTAGATTTGCAAGGCATTTCGACGACCGCCGTACGGATTGATGAACATCAGCAGGTTCCGGGGACGCTTCTGGGCGGCCAAGATGGCCGCAAGTGCCTCGTACCATTGCTTGATGATCCGGTAGTCGGCGTTGTACAGGCCGATCGAGTATTTGCGCCAGCGATTGTGATCGCGTCTATGGTCCGATTCGCGTTTCACGTAGTGAACATTGATGCAATGGTAGTCGGTCCAGGCGGCCACTGCTCCTACTGGCTGTTGCTGATCCTTCTTACTGGTCGCCAACCTAACGGCCAGGATATCGGTTAAAGGCACTGTAGTTTTGCCTGAAAGTGAATCAAGAAGATTATTCCCATCCCTAGGACTCAAGAGCCATCGATATCCTTACTATTGCTTTGGTTCTCCTTCTCCCAGACGAGCGTCTCGTAGTGCAAAAGGACGCGATATTTCTTCTTGCTCATCAGAAACGTATTCAATAAAATATCAGATTTGGAGTCGCTATCATGACGCTGATGCTCCTGTTGCTCCATGGTTGAGTCTGTTTTGGTTGCGGCTTATTTTTGGACGTTTTTCGAAATCATGTTTTCGGTGCTTGCCGTTTGAATCGATGGCAGCATTCTGGAACGACAAAAAACAATGCAAGAAAATAGTACAACTTTGTTGTGACACAAATGAAAGATTAGGAGGCCAGGGCTCGACTTGGGCTATCGCGCCATTGATGATGATCAAATAAAAGGAGAGTTCAACAGCTGCTCAAAAAAGGAAACCAAATTGAAATCCAATCGAAATTGGGGGAATGGTGGCCTAAAACTTGTAACCCTTCGTTTGGCTCTCCTGGCCGGAAATTTTTTATTTTTTTTTTTTAAATCTGTTTGCGGATTCGAAAAGAAGACACTCGCACCTTTAATTCAAGTGGTCACTTGTCATACAGCTTTCCCGTTACACACAACACTCACAAGCCCTAAGATCTGAACTAGAAACGAAGGTCACAAACAACTGTCCACATCCCAGCCAGCCAGCCAACCAATTATGTAAACTACTCTCATTTCGAACAGTCCAAGGGTTCACCGTTGATTGCAAATCTCGTTTTATTATCCGCTGTTGATGTCACTGCGCCGTTAAGCTTACCGACCCCCCCCCCCCCCCCCGCGCTTCCACTCATCCATCTTACCAACATTGTTGTACTTTTACCGGTGGTCAGGTAAATTGTGACCTTTTGCCCAGATCGTCTTCGGGCGACCGAGCCAGCTACCCGGCTGCCCCTTGTCCAAGAATTCGGGTCAAGGATATTAAGAAGCTAGCAAGACAATCGTGTAGGTAGGTTCCCTGGAAGTGGAGTGGGGTGAAGGTCAAACGAAGCCATTGGTTCAAAACAAACGCGCAACGGACCAATGCAGCACCTCGATAAAGAAACATGTCCTGGAGGCACGCCGATATTCTTCCACGTTCGACGCCCAACGCCCAATACACGACGACGTCTTAATCTAATCAAGGCCATTGTAAATCTTGCGGAGGCAGCAGAGAAGCGTACAGCCAGGTGTACGCGGCTCGATAGGGGGAGAACAGGTGAACTGAATACAAAAAAAAAACAGTCCCACATGTGAAGCGCTTGACCCACTCATCGCCTCTCCCCCCCCCCCCCCCCCCCCGCTACAATCCATTAGTCAACGCGACCAGCTGATAGCCACCATATCCAAATTTTTATCTCGACGAAAATAGCGTTAAGTGCTCGTGCGCGCTAAGTGTTTTAACAAATCAAACGAAGGCCGCGTTTGTTTCGCAAGCACCAGGTGCACGGTTGCACAAGTTTCCCAAACTTGTGGTACATGTGACCCCCTAATTTAAACTAAAATCCGATACATCCGTTGTACGGACGGCGCGGCGTGGCGCTCGGCCCTTATATCACACACTACGACGCACTCTAAACCATTTTGTAAATGCCCGCGATTTACCTTCGCGTCCTGAATCCTACGCAAATCGTTGCATTAGCACCGAGTGTTCGCAAAGGACACACTGCGCCGCGTCGAACCGAAATCAACAAATCAACACCCGACAATCAACGATTCCGAACTGAAAGACGAAGACACGAACGACCCCCCGAGATCCGAAACACGACAAAGACGCCAATAAACATTACTGCTACTGCTGACCATTTTTGCTTAGCCAGCGTAGCACTCGCTCCCGTCGCTCATACGTTTTTTCTCGTCTCGACGGTTAGTGTCGACCGTGTAAATCAACTGTTGTCGTCGGCTTGGTTGGGTGGTTGAGGGGGGGGGGGGGGGGGGGGGTGCTATGATAGAACGAGTTTATCGAGTTGTGGCCACTGCTGAGATGTTGTGGGTCGATGACGACAACGACGACGCAGCTTTTAGATTGTGTTGGGGGGGGGGGGGGGGGTGTCGGTGAGAGCACACCTCACACACTAAACGAACATCCAGCGCTCTATGATACTATTGTGAAGGTCACGAAAAACCGTTCCATGGGGAGCACCGATGCAACTGCAGCCCGTTAAAATCGTCAGCCACGATTTCTTTGTTGCGTTGTGAGAGGGTGCGGGTAACTGGAGAACAACCCCCTCCCCGGCAGTAATCATAAAAAAATCTTTTGTCCTGTGTGGAGCTATTTTTTGGGGATTTTTAAATCGAAAATTGGACAAAAATTCAAATTGCGTTTGCTAAATAAAAATTTTCTGACGTCACCGGATAATGAATAGTGTTTCGTTTAAAAAAGAAAAATGGCAGCGGCATGCTTTCTTTTAAATTTAAACGCATTTATTCGAAACTGTTGCTATAAAAATTAATAAAATAGTGAAAATTGTATCGTCTGCGACGGAACAAAAACTGGGAAATTAAAATTCAATAAATTTCCAACGGAAAATTTAGGGCGGAAAGAACAGCAAAAAAAATATACGGTAAAGATTTAAAATATGGACATAAACTGGAGATAAGGATCCAATGGGGCCATAGACACATCGTAAGGGCGGCAGGAAGGAAACCCCAGGAGAGCCAAAAGAAGAAGGGTTGCATTTGGAGTGTGTTTTTTTTCCACGTTTTTGGCCACCACTCCTCCCCCCCCCCCCCCAATTTTGATCGGATTTCATTTTGAAAGGGGACCGTTCGTACCTCCCCCCGTACCAAACACTTTCTAGGTCGTTAAGTGAGGAAAGTGTGGCATAAAAATGAAGTCTATAATCAAGAAGACCTAAGAGATGTGACGGAATTCGTGAAAATATAACCCTTCCAGATATGGGGAATATGACTGAATTCGTTAAAACTCTTTACTCCCCCTTGGGAGTCGAAATTCAAAAAACCTTGAAAACACTTTCTAGGTATTTAAGTGAGGAAAGTGTGGCGCAAAAATGAAGTCAATATTCAATAAGACCTAAGAGATGTGACGGAATTCGTGAAAATATAACCCTTCCAGATATCAGGGATATGGCTGAATTTGTGAAACCCCTTCAGACCCCCCTTAGGGGTTGAATTTAAAAAAAATCTTTAAATTTTTTTTCCAGCTATTCATATGAAGAATACGTAGAATAAAAAATAAATTCAGTATTTGGGAAGACCTAGTAGATATGATGAAAATCGTGAAAATATATGCATTCTATTTTGACTGTAAATTTGTAAACCAGAAAGTGTGGCACAGTGTCAAAAGTTTTCCGTCTAAAACGCTTCTCCCACCACCCCCTTTACACGCTCACCTATCAAAAGTTGTTCACTTAAAGGGGTATACCCAGTATCTACTCACGAAAAAAATCCAACTAAATAGCTCAAAGGATTTGGGTGCTACGAGACTTCAAATAATTTTGCATACCCCTGTCGACTTACGGCGGACAGACGGACTGAATTTTTTTTTTGGCTATTCTTCATGTCTACTATTCATGAAAGGTAAAACAATACCAATTTTGTTTTTGTTTTTTTTTTTTTAAATCGATCACAACGCTATATTATTAAAATAATAAAGTAAAACAATTTCCTTGAGATATCTTATAGCCATTTATATTTATTTATTTTTCATTTTATTCTCTTTCTGTTTTTTTTTAATTTAAGGTGTATATTTTTTCGTTCTGTAAAAGTTTCCATCGATTAGTAATAGGGGGGGGGGGGGGGGGTTTGTTTTCGCAGGAAATGGGGTTGTTGAGGATAATGAGCTGGGATATCAAACACAGTTTAAATATTTGTGATGAAGAAAAATGCGGGATAGAAGCTTTTTTGTCTTTCGCTAGGTGGATATATTTTGTAAAGGTTGGGGTGTGGATGGTGGGACGGGGGGCGGTTCTTAATATTACTTTTAGCATTTTTTATTTTAGTGGCCGTATCTTCTCTATTTTTTTTTTTTTTTTTCTTAGTCTTTTTCCTCTAATATCGGGGGTTTGTAACTGGTGAGCTCACAAAATCTGAATACTTTTTTTTTCTGTTTGTTACTATTCTAACGCTTAAATTTAAACAAATTAAAAAAAAAATAAGGAAAAATATATCTAAACAAAAAAAAATTAACAACATGATCGTGATGATTTGGTTGGTGGTTGAGGGGGCGGGGGGAATGATTTAGTATCGCTTTTGGTTCGTCTTGTTGGTGAACCGTTTTTTTCTTTTTGAATCGGGAAGACGCAAAAGGAAGATTTGGGGATGTTTTATGATTAATTCTTTTGTTATGTTAATGTTGTGATATTTCGTTTCGATGATAAGACAATTGATTTGTTCTTTAAGTAAAAATTTGGTTCGTGTAGGCGGGGGGTGGTGAATGTGATGAGAATTTATGAGTTATGGGCCCTCTTGGGTCCGGTCAATTTCACGAATGTTCACGAAAACAACACGCCCCCAACATCTCCCACACGTTCGTTACGTTTGTAGGCTTGGTAACGACCAAGCCTACAAACGTAACGAACGTGTGGGAGATGTTGGGGGCGTGGTGGTGGTGGTGAAATTGATGCGGTATGAAACGGAAATTGGAGCGGTTCGGGAACGGGATGGTGTTGGCTCCTTTCGTTTGAGTTGGAAAGAAAAAATACAAGAAATTAAACAGAATCTAAATGTACAAACTAATAGCAGTTTGAATCTAGGATCTATAGTCCGAGAACATTTTTTTTGTTGTTATTATTCTTATTTGTATAATATGTAATTGTTTTTGTTTTTTTTCAATAAGCCCTCCTGGGCGTGTTCGCTATATATATGTATATATATAAGTTAAGTGTAAAAAACAACATAAAATTAATAACAAATAATGTGTATACGATAATATAAAATTAAATATGTTGTAAATACATTCGAAATGTTTTTTGTTTTGTTTTGTTTTGTTCTCTTCTAGTACACACCAGCTCTTCTTTTGTTTCTCTTTTTTTTTCTTTTTTTTTTTGTTTAATTTAAATTTACGCTTTTAAGTACAAAATATCTAGTTTAAAAAATAACGGTACAAATCACATTTATTGTTTTTATTTTCTACGTGGCGTAAAATAGCACGCGTAGAAAATCTATGGAAAAACACAACGCGCGTCGTCGATCATCGAATTTTCTCGGTGGCGGGGGGAAAACAAAAATGGTTTCCAAACGCGGCAATTTGTGTGTGTGTGTGTGTAAAAACGCATAGAAATCGGAATGCAAGAAAACACATTCGTAAAAAGGAAAAAAACTAAACAATTATGACGCAATAAAAACAGATTGAATGAACGTGAAAATTCGGATTATGATGGGGAACGAGGAAGTGGGGCGCGTAAAACCTATTCAAGCTACCAAATATATTCGAGCCTATCGATTCGAACCGGGAAGGATGTACAAATCTACAAAAAAAAAAAAAAAAATGGTCGTCGTCGTTCCAATCGGGGGGAAAAATAGCCTACTCCCTTTGTCCTTGTTTGCGTGTCCGCACATAGTCTTAGATAATGATGGCCTTGTCCATCTCGTCCGCCATCTTTACTGGTGATGATGACTGTGATGTTGTTGTTCGGACTTGAGCGACTTATACCGATCCTTTTCGTGATTATTATCGGGCGGTTCGCATTCGAACGACGCCATTGCCAGGGTATTTTCGTTCAAAACGTTATTCGTTTGTAGGAACATTATGACTTTTGGTAGTTTCTCGAACGGACAGGTTACCTGCTTCCAAGCGATAAATTCGGTCACTTGTTTGGCTAATTGCCAGAATTTTTCGAAATTTATGTGACCGTTCGATAGCCTGGAAAAGAAACGGAATCAAGAGAAGAAAAAAAAATGGATTAGTGACGTTCGTTTCAAAAGAAAAATCGGTTATTTGTTAATTAATGTTCGTGTTGAAGTATAAACTGATCTTTAACTTTTCTATTGTGACAGTTGGTACGACTTTCTTTATAAGTTGGTAGAAGTCTTTGCTGTCTTACAGTTCATCACGTTCTTCTTGCTTGTATAAGTCGGTCGCGTTTATCATTCCTTCAATAAATCGCATTTTGATTATAAAGACTGTGTTGGTTTTATTCCATCATTAAAACCAAGTTACTCATCAGTTCGTACGTTTTTAAACAAGTTTTTCGGGCTTAATGCTGTTTAATTTATTTTGTGTAACGTTTCAGACTCGATTGAGCTCATTATCAACTGACGTTTCGGACTACAGCAGGCGCGTCGCTCCAGCTTGAACTTCAGCCACCAATTCGGACGTATGTTGGTGGAATTGGTTCACTGTTTCCCGTACCTTACCATTGCTTCGACTCATTTTGACTTTTCCAAATCGAAATATTCACTCCAAGGCCTACTCTGTTCACAACAAAGCTTGCTTAAGGACTCACAGTCGATTTCGAAACGCCAAACGGCAGTTTGATAGGGGACTCGGTCGAGTCCAAAACGATACACAAAATAAATGTAACAGTATTAATCCCCGAAAACTTGTATTTTCGGGAGCAAAATCGTTCAATTTAATTTGAAAGTTAATGAAGACATACTATCAATCGCCAATCGATCGATAAAACCTACTTATTTGAGCAGCCCTCGTTCAAAAAGTACAAGTCCTTGACGAGTAAGCTAAAGAACGGGATTACGATTCGTTCGCGTTCATCTGTAGCTCCGGCTGATCGCCACATGGCCGCCTTCAACGTCGATCTGTAGCTATTAAAGTTGCTGCTCGGATCCATCTGATGTTCCAAAACGGAAAACTTAGCCGACTGGACCTTGGCCCACTAATAAAAAGAAGAGAAGAATTAAAACGGGAAGTTCATAGCGCGATATGAAACCGACCGTTTTCTTCAGTCTGGAAATCGGTGACATATTAAGGCCGGCAATGATCGCCATAAGACTGTTAAAGTTCCCAATATTGAAACATTCGCGAGCTGTTTCGATCCAGTACTCGACAATTCGGACACGTTGCTTCTTCTTCGGGTGCTGAGTAAGAGAAAAGGGTAGGGTGGTGGGTTTTTAAAAGGTTCTTAAGGGAGCGCCGAGAAGAACTACTTACTTTGACTATTTCGGTCGCGACCAAGTAGCTCAATCGATTGAACCATTGCACGTAAGATTCAAGATTGCGCGTCTTCTTCATGTCGCTGAACGATTGCTCGAGGTGTGGATTCTCCTTGGCAAACGCCTGAACGAATTCCTCGGGACCGATATAGGAGAGCCGTTCCAATTCGATGTGCGTCAATTGATGCGCCAGCAAGGTCGGACTCGGGCAAAGCTCACTGATGTCAATAGATGTCGCCGCGGACGATGACGTTGTCGTCGTTGAAGTGTTCAAGGATCCGGTCAACGGTTGACTAGCGGCCGACTGATGGTGCAGATGATAGTGATGTGATGATTGGCTATTGTCGGCCGATTGAAGATTATTTTGAATGGTCAGGACTGAGCTCTTGGTGGTCCGTTCATTCGACGATTGATCGAGGTGGGTATCGGCGGTGCCACCACTGCCACCACCTCGTGACAACGATATCAAGAACTCTTCGTACTTCTCGAGAACGGTCAGACGTTGCAGCAAGTTCTGAAGGATTGTCGAGACGTCCTTGCGCAACGCACTATCGATGCTGATGCATTTTCGCGTCATCGAACGGACGTGCTGCATGAGTCGTTCGTCGCGAAAATCGTACGGAAAGGTCTCGATCCATTCGGCCAATAGTTGGACAAAGTGTTGGGCAAATGAGCGCAGTTTGCGGCAACAGTCGCCATTGTTGCTGGCGCTGCTGCTGCTTGTCGTTGTAGTGTCGTTCGGCAGATCGGGAACCGATTGTTTCGGATGATGTGACGATGACGCGATCGAGTCGTGCTGATCGATCAGTGTTTCGTTCGATTGAGTCGATGCCGTCCAGCAGCTACTGAAGCTCTGCTGATCATCACATAATTGACATATTTTGGCTAGGAGTTCGTGTGGCCGTATAAACAGTCTGGCACTTAGAAGGAATGCAAAGAGATAGGAGCGATCGGGATAGTAGTCGCTCGTTGGCACCATGTGCTGAACGAGCGTGTTCAACGGGCCGGATATCAGGTAACCATCGCGATAGACCAGCGCGTTATCGTCGTTCTCCAGTTGTTGGTGATGATGAGTGGTGGCGGTGGCGGTGGCGGGAGTGATCGTCGGTGCTTGCTGCTGATGGTGATGATGATGCGGCTGCTGCTGCTCGCTGGTCACTGGTGCCGATATGGTGGAATGATGAGATTGATATTTCGATTGATTCTTATCGATCGACTTGGTGCTGCTGCTCGCAACGGTTTGCGGAAAGCCCTGGAATTCAAATGGGGGTGTTTTAAAAGAGTCTGCGACAAGAAACCAAAAAAAAAAAACTCACCCTGCGATTGATGCTGTCTTTGGGGATGTGATCAGACGCCACAGTCCCGAATATCGAGGGCTAGAACAGTGAAGCAAAAACAGAGGTTATTCGTGAACTTCCAAGAAATGGTTGAGTGGTCGAAGCGAGCGGTTTCACTACGTTTAAAAAACAAAAAAAAAAACCCCTCTTTACCGTCATGGGATCCTTGGAGCTGACAAAGTCCGTCTCATCCGAACTGATAAAATCGCAACAGGACGAAATCGAGTTCGAATTGAATGTGGGCGTGGCAGTTCGGGCGTTCGGTAGGATCGGCGATTGCGAAATAAGTTCGCCGTGACCCGAGTCGTAGCTCATCGAATTCGTGAGCCTCTTACTGCTGTTGTTGTTGTTGTTGTTGCGTTGGATTTGGCCGCCTATTTCCAGTTCGTCCTTGTCGTCGTCGTCGCCTTTAACGGCATTCATCACGTGACGACGGCCTTTATCGGCGGTTCGTTTAAACGGGCTGGCAGTGCCGGTAAGGAGCAGGCTTGAAGCGCTACAATCGGTAAAAATCGAACTTTTCCCGGCCGTCGTATTATTCGACGACGACGAAGCAGACGAGGACGATGACGACGAAGCGGAAGTTGCCGATGCTGTTGAAGACGACGGAGCAATTGTACTGGCCGAATTTTGAACGGTAGACGGCGGCAGCGGTCCATCTTGCGTCGGTACGGTCAAGAGAAACGCTTGACCGTCACCGCGCAAACATTGTTCCACCGGATTCGGAACGATACGCTTAAGCGGTCCCGTTCCGATTTTATTGATCGGTTCCCAGATTTCCTGGCACGAGCTCGTGTAAATGTTGTCCTCGTGCGTCTCGCTCGTACGTTCGTCGAGAATTCGGCCGTCGCGTGCAATCGTTACCTCCTCTTTGCGTATTAGCGACGATTTAACCGAGAGCGATGTCTCCAAATGAACCGGTTGCCGAAGTATTCCGGCGCGATAGAGAAGCTGATTGAGGAGATCGCAGGGCGGTACCTGACCGGTCATCAGAGCCGATTTGATCGCATCGCCATCGTCGCCCTCCAGCTGAACTGGGATTCCGTTGATCAGGAGAATCTCCTCTTCGCGAACGGACGAGGTTTTCTCGCAATCTACGATTTTGATGTCCTTGCCGAGCATCGATTCAACCGTCTTCAGGATTTCGTCGTCCATTTCGACTGGTTTTTTCTTCCTTCCTTCGTCTCGGCGGACGATTTTTTTTTTCCTTTTACTTCGAGAGATTCAAGATTTATACTGAGTCACTTTTTTGAGTTTAAATTCCGCATATTTCGTTGCTGTTTATTTATTTATTTTTTGGTAACCTTATGGAAGAATCTTAAGCCTCTTATTGTTCTTGGGGACTTTGGCAATCTTTAATACTGAGAGTTCTGGAAAAACGAAACGATTGTTACGGCAAAGAAAAACATATTTTGCGATAACATGACGACAGGTCTCATGACTGACCCCCTATTACCGGACACAAACAAAACTCCACAAATTATTCTCGCTTTTCAACGGGTAAAAACTCTGCTTAGGATCCCCGGTCAGAGAGATAGAGGGTAACGAGTGGACAGAAGAATAAGCCAGGCAAGATTCTGCTCTTCAGGGCTCTCTGGTGGAATCAGTTCAGGTTCGCACTTGGGACTGTTATCCACCCACTTACTCACAAACGCCCAACTCGGAGAGGACTGACCAACTGCGTCATATCTAGAAAGATATGGCCATCCTACTCCCGAAGCAGAGCTGATGAGGTCCTGAGCAGGAGCCGTATGGACGTCTCCAAAGTAACGGCAGCCAGCACGGGTCACTGGCTGAATGGGAACCACGCGGCCAGACCAGGTATTCCAGCACTTTTGGGGATACAAATAAGAAGGAAACCATTACCCACCCGCTTTTCGAGCGTTCAGCCATAGCTAGAGCCAGACTTCGCTCACTAACCAAACCATTCTCCAATAACCTTGATGAGATCTCGAAAACCAAGGTTGGAGAACTGGTCACCACCTTGAACAGCTCCGGATGGTTATGACATGAAGCTCCAGGTCTCTGCTTAAACCATGTAGCCACTTCATTACCCCTCAACGGTTAAACGAGTTGTGATATCAAAACGGCGCTTCCTGTGCTCTGTTTTCGGCAGACGGGCCATCAACCAGTTTTCCAGAAAGAGGTCCATAGAAGTAAACCGCGAAAGAGGCTACTCAAATAGGAACATAGTCACAGATCAGGCAGGCAGCCCCAGTCTTTCTTCATGTTGCCGAAAGGAAAGTGTCCCGTTAGGACTCCTATATACATAAGTTGTCTGCAAATGTCCCTACCCAAAGACAAAAATGAAGCTGGAGTTCGTCGCATCAAGTTTCGTCCAGCCAGATTCTTGCTTGCCGGCATCCCGAGAGATTCACTCAGGCCCCATCTCCATCTGTTTGAGCGCTTCAATATCAATCATTCCCCCTTTACACGTTCAATGGGACATTGAACTGATTCATCGGGCAGCTCTATGCTCAACTTCGACCCACTTCTGGCGAGTTCGTCTGTCTTTTCATTTCCAGGGAAGTGGCCAGGAATCCACGTAATCTTCCAACGCTTAACTTAGCTTCCGAAAATCGCCTGCTCCTCCTCACTTGATCTATTGGCAGCAACAATTGACCCAATTAATCGGCCAAAGTCAATCCCCCCCCCCCCCACCACCGAACATTCCCAACCAAAATTAAATCCGACAAATCGAAAAGAATTGAATCGAGCGTGGCTTGAATAGCGACGTCAAGCCCCCGCGGCCAAAGAACTAAAACGAATGAGGAAAAAATGAATAGATCTGTGGCCCTAATTAGACTCCATTAACTCTCCCCCACCCAACTCCGTCCCCCGGCTCCATGTCATCGATCTCAACGAGTTATCATAACAATTTCCTGATGGGACTATACAATTTGTCCGTTACGCTTTACGGATGACTGGGCTGCGCCAAGTTTTCGAAGCGGAAACAAGATGAGGCCGAAAAATCGATTGGATTTTTAAGCGTGGTGGCGGGGGAGAGGAGAGGTCGGCTGATGGCATTCTGGCCGGCGAACAGATGTGACCTCGCGCACTTAAGTCGCTGTAGCTAGGCGGGCGGCACTTCTAGTAAAATATTTCTGGTTTAAATGCCTTCATCGTCGCGTGGCCCCCAAGAAAATGGCCCAAGAGATGACTAAACGCCACGCGAAACTATTCTCAAGAATGCTGAATGCTTGGTCCGATGACTTAGTGAACGAATAACGGTTCACGATCAATTAAAGGATCTATCAACTAGAGAACAGTCCGAGAACAGAGGCAAGCTTCACAATTCAGAAGAGTGTTCTCTTTTCCTCGGGCTCTGTGACAACATCGGCCAATCCGCCATCTTGACTTCTTGACATCCTGCAGGGATCCTCAACTTTTAAATTTACGACAATGCGACACAAGAACTCAACCGTCAGACCGAACAATGGCAAACGTTGTTTGTTTTTTGGTTTATTGAGTTTGCAAAACAAACCGCAAAAAAAGATAACAAGAGATGGGGAAGGGGGGCGACTAGTTTCAACATCGACCTTGCATACTTTCACTCCGGCTTGAAAACTTTGTTCGCTATCAGCTTTTAAAGAGAATTCAAAATCAAATAAAAGGCTGGCGACAGCGCGACAGATAGCAGAATGTAAACTCTCGGTAAGAATTCCCGTTAATAAATCTTATCGCATGTTTATTTTGGCTCGTGTTGGCGTCATCATCTGCAGTATCAACCCTGTCCTTGACTCTTTACAAATTTGAAAACGGGCGAGGGGCGGCGCCATGTTTGATTTGTCAGTTGATTGTTCCCTGACAAGCGGGAAAGTGCTTCGGGTAGTCAACCCGGGCAGGGAAGGGGCGTAATTGCCGTTTGTCTTGGTTGATCTCGATTTAAAAGAGGATCATGTCTAATGCAAAACCCCCACGAAAAGCACAGGACAGTCGAACGAGTTCTGGGGACGCTTCTGTGAATCAATCAATGCGTCGAGAGAAACGTCAAACGCGAAACCCCACCGAAAAGCAAAGGACAGTCCAACGAGTCCTGGGGGCGCTCTTGTGAATCAATCAATGCGGCGAGTGAAACGGCTAGACGAATAGAAGGACGCTACAGTTCCGAGCTATTATCAACGACTGTGCGGAGTATCGCAGCAAAACCTTGGGCTCCCTCACTCTCCTGAATGATAAGAGGTACTATAAGACCGGGTAGGCAGCCCTAGACGAGAGTACGCGGATCAAGAATCGTTAGATTCGTTGGCGGTGATGTTCGTAAAGATCACACCCTAATAGTCGCTGAAAAGAACTTAGTGTGCTTTCCTGGAGGAAGCCGAGCCATAGGGAAACCTATTTCTAAAAAAAAAGTTTGGATGAATAAAATTCCCCCAGCACAACGCATCAACTACTCAGCCGAGTCGAAGAAATCGAAAAATTTTTTTTTTCCCGATTGGATTCATTGCTGCACCCTTAAATTCGATAGTAGAAAAGAAGTTGTATATCCGGAGGGTTGTTATCACCCGACAAATCTACGAAATGACTCACCATCTTTTCTGGTTCAGGACAGAACTAAGGGTGACCAAAAAAAAAAAAAAAACGTTTCCCTAATGGATTGACGATGTTTCGGGGGTGACTTAAATCGAAACTGATCCCGAGGGGTGAATGGAATTGCCATCAGGCGAATGGAAGATGCGACTTTATGGACCCCACGTCTTGAAAAATTGGGAGGGTTGATGTGGAAGCGTGCAGACGAAGAGGGCAGCGCCAGTTAGTTTCGAACAAACGGTGATTGCAATCTTTAAGCCGACAACATTTTTCGAGAGCTAAAAAGACTTCGTCACTTCGGTCAGAGTTTCATGCAACCATTGGACTTTCTGACCATTCCTCTTTGCAAAATTCGAGGCATTATTGAAAGCGCAGGGATTGAAGAGAAATCATAGTCAATCCGGTGGCCCAACTGTGGCTGCAGTGACACACGTTAACCATTCCCAGGTCAACGGATTTGGTCCGTCGATCACGATGATTTTTGGCGAAAGGGTCTTCACCAGGAACCGAAGTCGTTACAAAGACGAAAATCATCTAGGTTAAGGTTTATAAAGGGGCGCAGAGACCCGGGCAGACGTCTCCAGAATCACGTCGATTAGTACAGGTCCGCTGGTCAATTTGATGTCCTCCACAGCGTAGAGATCATGGCAGAACCGGCACATGTCCCTAGGATTTTCTTAAAAATACCGAAAGAATACATTGTTGCTCTGCGCGTTCGGCTGCTTCGTACATTGCCGCGGCCAAACTCAAGACAAGATACCAGGCCGAGAAGGGGTCAAAACCCAGAAGAGAAATCGTTTTAACGGTTTCTATGAGATGGTACATTCGGCAAGCAAATTGATTGGATTTTTTTTTTGGTGGAATCTTAAAGAAGTATTTGTCCCAATGGCTTATGACTCCCGCCACTGGCACCCCCTTCCTTTCCCGTCCCTTCCTCGTCCTATATCTTTCTGATAAACTAATCGACAATGTATGTGCAGTACAGTCGTTGCGGACAGGTAACAAGAAGAGCAAGGTATCTCGCTCGCTCGCTCTCCGTACCTGGTGAGTGGTGAAACTGTGTGTGGAGAGGCACACACACGGTCTTACCTGGATCAAAAAAAACAAAAAAAAACAAGAAACCAAATCAAGTACAACATGTTTTCAGTTTTGTTTGTTTTTTTTATGTTAATAGTCTTGGACATGTTTTTATTTATATTTCATTTGATTTTTGCCGTTCGTTTTCCCCTGGCTTTGAAACTGGTCAGACGAGTTTCCTTGAATTTGATCGCTGGCTTATAGGGAGGGGGAGGGGGGGGGCGGTGTAGGCCGGGAGATAGTAAGGCCCCGAAGTTTTAGTTTACAAACAACACCCTTTCTCATTTTTATCACTACACGATTTTTACGTCTTGCGTTTTTTTGTTTAAGCGCATTGTTCGGAATGCGATGTTTTTTTCCGATCGCGTTCTGCTTGATCTCGTTTTTTGTTTTTTTGCGCCTTTTGACTAAAAGGGAAAATAGCACAGCCTAAGCCTAAGAGTCAGAGAGCAGCAGTTGTAAGGGTCCACCAACACAACACCTGCAGCAATATCTTTACTTTGAAAACAGGGTCACACGATTCCATTTGGTCCGTCGATCACGATGATATTGTTGACTAGTCTTTGGGGGTAGTTCCAAAGTGCTTGGAGATTCAAAAAGATAAAACTGCAATTTTTTCAGTCGTAGTTTCGAATAGAGATAGAGACTGCCACCCTTCTTTCTACCGGGTAGTAATTAATAAGAAGGACTGGCTCTCCAGGCTGGGGTTGAGCGATGTGTTAACTACTCATTCTCGGATATTCAACCTAGTTTCGAAAAAAACGATCACCACCGTCTCAGGCTAGAGGCGGTACATTCAGGAGGCCAAGGTCCTCTTTGGACTGTAGCGCAATCGTCTGTAGTTCGTGAACGAACTAGTTCGAAAAATTGTTCCCATAAATGAAACGAACGAACTAGTTCGTAGTGAATTGCGGTTCTTTTTCATTTGTATGAAGTAGTTCGTACAGCGTGTATCATTCCACTCTTGCGAAATGGGAACTAAAAGTAGGAACTAGTTCAGTTCACGAGGGAATTGGGGAACTGTTTTCGTAGGTCATCACATTCAGTGCGAGCCCTCGCGAACTAGTTCGTTCTTGTATAGTTCGCAGTTAGCGAGAAAGAATTGGTAAATGATGTAGGGAAATTTGATGACCCAAAAAAAAAAAGGTCCTCACTTCCGTCACGAACGAACTAGTCCTTTTTGTTGAAGTTCAAACAATTCGCGAGACTTAATGCGATGACCTAAGGTTCACACTTCCTTCGCGAACGAACTGGTTCTTTTTTTTAAGTTCACAATTCACGAAAAGGAGCTAGTTCGATCGTGAGGGAAGTGAGGATCTTTTTTTTTAGGGCATCACATTTCCCTATACCATTTTTCGATTCGGGAACTGCAAACTACAAAAACGAACTAGTTCGCGAAAGCTCAGGAATTAGTTCGTTCGCGATCATTAAGGTGAACTGGAATGCGCAAGCGTAATCGTAATTAAGTAAGTGATAGTAGTTCAACTTGAGAGGGAAGAAAATGATGAGCAAAAGGAAAAAGGTCAGTAGATCGAGAAGAAAAAGATTGGTCAAGTCACGTGTCCAATGGAACTGCAGTTCAACAAAAGGAGTGAGTTACTTCACACTCTCTGTTCTTTTTGGAACAGTTCACTCCTGACCGATCCATGCTTAGTTGGAGCGAATGTTATTCCCGCGCTGACTGACTATAAGCGCCGCAAGTCCCAGAGTCACTGGGAAGGGGGTTCAGAAAATGAGGTCCTGCCGCCACTGTTACTTAATTCTTTTTGTGTATTTACTCGTTTAATTAGTAGAGATCCGCCGCTTATCCGCGTAGAAGCACGCACATTGAATAAAAGCAGCTTAAAGCGGACTAAAATTTAAACAAAATCAACACACACACTGTACATGAAAACATATATGTATATATATATAGAACACAACATCGATAATTAGAAAATTCACTGATGCCTTTAATTCGGTTTTCTTTTCGTTTATTTCATTGCGCGGTTTCTTTTGTCGGTTTCGCGTTGTTTTTTATTTATTTTTTTCTATCCACCCGCTGCTTTCTCTACTTCTTCGCATGCCGCAGCAGCAGACCGCGCACTGCAATCAATCGGTTTCGCATACGGTTTATCCTACATTTTTAATTATATCGACGCGTATTTCGATTGTTATTGTTATTATTATTGTTATCGATTGTTTTCTTCACTTGATACGGAACATTGCGCAATAGGTTGCTATCGAATGGCGTTAAGGATTGCGGTTTCGATTCCGGTTCGAGCGGAAACGTAGCGACAGACGAAATTAATGTGTAAAATTGCATTATTTTTTCTTTTAGGGTAGGAGATCGCCTGGGGGTTGTTCCACGCGCCGCGCGATTTAATCCTTCTTTTCAACGAATTCGTTAGTGGGTCGGTTTTTGTCGCTGGATAGTCGACCCAATTACGGGAAATGTCGGCGACGCTACCGTCCAATTTAATCCGGTCTTGTTCGTTGAATTGGTTGGGTGAAAATGTAAACAGGGGCGCCCCCGTTTTTATTTATTTATTCCCGTTTTATTTATTATTTCTTTTTTCCGGAAAGAACCGCGGTTTTTTCGTGTCGTGCAAATACGTTCCCCGTTCGAATGTTTTACGAGTACTGAGCGAGCGCGATTTAAAAACATTCGAGCGAGACCACGACGACGACGAGAACGAAACTAAGTGGTGCGCAACATCGAGTTCAATTCCAAAATAATGCGAAAAAAAACTAAAATGGAGAACATCTTCAACGGTGTGTGTCTTTCTTACGGAAAAAACCCAATACTCTTAAAGAAATACGGCGCAAACTTAAGAAAACTATAAACATAAAGAGGTGTGCAGCAAATGTGCTTAATAAGCGCAGACAATCAGCAGTAAAAAGAAACCCGCATTTGCGGTACACACGAAACTCGTTATTAAGTTTACCCCCCTCTCCCTAACCCCTCACCATGAAGACTACCTTAAGAATTCAAACAGGGTGGTGCTATGACGAAACTATCGTTCAGTACTACATCTGGCGTATATTTCTTTTTTAAATTCGAATTTCCATCTTTAAAACACGATTTAAACGAAAAACTGTTATTAGCAATTTTATAGAGAATCATAAACCGAACAACTTTCTCTTAAATGATTTTCCTGTACGATGAAGTTTAAGTAAATTTTATATTTTCGAATATACTAAGCAGCCTGTAGTACAGTCCAGGCACAAATTGTGTGTGTGTGGGTCGTATGCGGGGGTGTGTGTAGACGAAACATATACTTTCATAAGAACTGTCAGGATACGTAGGGGAATCACCCTCGCACTCATTCCTAAAAGGTTCCGCTGCAAAGAAAATTGTCGTGCAGAATTCTTCTTCTCTTCATTTCTCTCACACCCTCTCCCTTTCTCTAACATCCTCAACGGACTTTAAGGACATTTTTTTTTTAAGTTCGCTTTTGACGAGGATGTGTGAAATCGATAGAGTTGTTGTTATTTTTATTTGAAAAAAAAAAAAAAAAAAAAAATAGAAAAATAAAGTGAGTTTGAGAGGGTTGCAAGAGGACCGACCGACCCTCTGGTACGTTTAAGCGTTGAAAACGAACACAAGAATGTTTCTTTTCTTCTTCGCGGTAATTTTGAAAATTTCGCGCCGAAACGCGGTTTTAGAGGATGGGCAAAGCAGTTCCGTTCAGTAAAGTAAAGACTCAATTGAACGAACGAGTTCAGTGAAGTTGTTCCGGAACTCTACGTTCCAGAGTTCCTTCGTTATCGTTCATTCGCTTCCATTCATTCGTTTTCGTTCATTCGTTTCCATTCCCTTGTTTTCATTCCATCGTTCGCTCGTGAACTAGTTCGTTCTTTTAGTTAGTTTACAGTTAAACATGAGGGGAAATGATGAGCAAAAAAGGTCAGTAGAAACCACAAAGTTTTTTAACGTTGTCGTCGTTTTTTTTTATCGAGAGGGGTTTAGAAAGCAAGACCCCCTAAAGAAGTTTTGTTTTTCTATTCTACGAACGGCTTATATACTAGAAGTTAAGGTTTTGAATGTATATATATAGGGAAGGAAGTTTAGAGAACTTTGCTTCTATAGATCAAGGACATTCTGCAATTCTTCTTATTCAAGCGGATGGGGAGGGGGGGGGGGGAAAGTGCGGCACTTCAGTTAACATTTTCAGATCGGAAGCCAGTACAATTGGCCCCTTGATTTCTCTATCGCCTCGAACTAGAGGCTTTGTACGTTCAATCCTTTAAGGAACATTTCTAGGATGTCTTCTGTATGTTTTTCTTTTATGCATTTTTAAACCATTTCTTTCTCTTTCTATTGTTTTGAACAATTTAGTTTTTTCGTCTTCATTATTTTGTAAATATTCAAAATTACATATTATGAAAATGAACAACAGAATGTGGCAAAAATCGCAAAGTACCATTCACTGGGACTTGGCACCGGACAACAGCCACCCAAGGCTTCTAATGCCAAAGCATTCGGAAAAAAAGATTATCTAATTATCTGGTTTTAAGCAAACACTAGACTTGAATCCTAGTGGAAGCTCTGACTGGACATTGTCCCATGAGAAAGCATCTCAAAGGGTTTGGTCTGTCAGAATACTGAACGGGGGGTGACGACCCAACTGTGGCTTTAGTGACAGAGCTTAACCATACCAGCTCCTTGAATCTTATCTAAAAAGAGGTTCTAATGATTGAAATCATAGAGGAAGTTAATTGGCTAATTCATGCTAACAATCGAGGGGGGGGGGTGGTCAACCGATATTCAAGCCTAGTACAGAATTTCGATTCAGTGAATAAAAGAAAGCTTTTAGCGCCGAACATGATTACATGTTTCAATGATCGAAAATTGAGCACATCATCCGATGAGTCACGCATTTCGAAGTTAAGTGCGCGTTGTGTTATGCTTCCGCAGCATAAATTCATGCTATCGATAATCCAACGAATGTGTAATAATATGCAACCTAGGCGGTGTGCTGGGTTGCGGGGAGGTGGGTTGCCTAGAGAAAGATACTACACTCGGTGGGCTGGGTTTTTTTTCGTTTAGATACTCGATGTGAAAGTGAAAGTACTACCACCAACGGGATGCGATAAGATGCGATCGAATACGCCGCTTGCATTTCAAATCGGAAAGTGTACGCGCGCGGTCTAAAAATCGGAAAGAGATAGTGGCCAGGGACGGACGTAATGACCGAAAGAGAGAGTTGCAATAGTACGGATTCCGAGCAAGAAAAAATATACTATCGAAACAGTTCAAATATTAAGTAATCGAAGACAATTTGAACATCATAACTTTGTTTATTTTCTTTTTTCTTTTTTTAATTTAAATATTTTTCCGTTCGGCGTTCACTTTAAGATGTTGTAATACGCCTTCATAAGATTTGTGTGAGGACGAGGAGCAGGCCCCCTCCCCTTCCTCCGCAAGTAATTTCGGACTTTAAGAAACAGCGAATTAAAAAAAAAAAAACAAAGGTTAGTTTGAGGTGAGTGAGTGAACTGCTACAAAAGAACACATCACTGAACTGTAACTCACTCCTTTTGGTGAACTGTAGTTCCATTGGACACGTGACAAACATTTTTACCGACCTTTTTGGTTTTTTTTGTCATCATCTTCTCGATCTGTTGACCTTTTTTTGCTCATTATTTCCCGCTTAACTCTGAACTAACTAAAAGAACGAACTAGTTCGCGAGCGAACGATGCAACGAAAACAAATGAATGGAAACGATTGAACGATGAGTTCCGGAACTACTTCAATGAACTCCTTCTTTAAATTGAGTGGCTCGGAACGACTTCACTGAAAAAGAACTGCTTTGCCCATCTCTAGTGTGAGGCGATAGAGAAATCAATGTGCCATTTGTACTGGTTTCCTATCTGCACATATGAACTGAAGTCCCACTCACCCCCCCCCCCCCCCACGCTTGAATTAGATGAATTGTAGAAGGTACTTGATCTATAGAAGAAAAGTTCCCTAAACTTTCTACCTTATATATATATTCAAAACTTCAACTTCTAGAATAAACCGTTCGTAGGATGGAAAAACAAAACTTCTTTAGGGGCTCTTGCTTTCTAAGTCCCTCTCAATTAAAAAAAAAAACGAAAACGTTAAAAATCTTTGGGATCTTAGCCATGATGAAGAAACGTTTCCACGTTCCCCCAATAAAAAAAAAACTGCATCAGGGCTTATCTGCCCTTTAAACAGGAAAAAACGGGAATTAAATCTACAGTTAAAAAATGCTCTGTACTCACTCTTGATTTTGGTGTTTGTTTTAATCCAATGGCCGGTTGACTGCGATTACTCTGAAAGAAAAGAATCAAACAATTGATTCAGTAAAACGATTCAAACAACATAAGAAAAAGGAAAGAATTGGTATCCCCCACATAAGGTCAGAGTCTAACATGGGTGGTCGCGCCATTGATGATGAGTATTCCCTCCCCCGACCCCTCCTTCGCAAAAAAAACTGAGTTTCACGGCTACAAGTCAGTGGGGGAGTCAGCCCAGGTAATTTGCGTTATAGTGAAGGAAACATAAAGCCGAGTTATTCGGAGAACTCAGGGGTATCAAGAGAAGGAGGGGATATCTTAGAATTCGGGTATCACGACGAGGAGAAAATGGGGGGGGGGGGGGGGGGTTCACCAGTTTTTTTCCTCACCATAGAATCGTCGAAACTGGACGCGGAGCTATAGTGCTGCTGCGACGGACGCTTCTCAATCAAATGCTTGTCCTGAATCGCTTTACATTGCTGTCGCATTTCTTGTTGTAGTTTACTGAACGCAAGGCTCATCGATTGACCACCACCAGATGGTGCTGATGACGACGGAACAGTCGTTGTAGAGGGGGGCGTCGTTAAACAGCTGTTGTCGTTGTTGATTGACGATGATTGCTGATGATGCTGTTGTTGTTCCATCAACGGACTTACGTAGCTGTTGGACATGCGTTTTTTTACTGTTGCGATCGCTGTTGACGTTATCGGTGGTGTTGGTGTAACAGACGAAGTTGGTCGGAACGTTGTTGCTGCTGATGGTTGTTGTTGTTGTTGTTGATGCGTCGAGAACAATCGTTGTGCCAACATTTGTTCGATCTGTTTACTAGTCTGGCTGAATTGAAGCTTTTGTGTTGTTGTTGTCGTTGTTGTTACTGGTGAAGCAGTAATTGCGGCTGGTACTGATGAATGCTGTTGTTGGTGGTGGTATTTTTTCGGCGAAACATAAGCAATTTGTTGCTTGGCAAGAAAGTCGCCGTCGCGAAATCCACCCGAACTTGACGAAAGGGTCGACAGGCAGTCGACTGCATCACATGATGATTGGTCGCGTTGGTGATATTGATGTTGGTGATGTTTTGTACCGATATTGCTGCAATTTAAGCTCTGAACGATTTTATTGCAACCGACTGATGATGACGATGACGTCGAGAGGGCTTGTGGTGAAGACGATGACGTTGATGAAGAGCCACCACCACCGCCAGTGTTCGAATCATCGGCAGCCGTTGTCGGAACGTTCTTCGGTTGCTGTTGATGAAGATTATTGTTGTTGTTGTTGTTATTATTGTTGATGGTCGTTGTTGAATGGTGTTTTGAGCTGCTCGGCAACAGCATGATGCCGCAACAATCGTTTCCGAACCCAGTGTTTGGCGATGATGGTAACGTGTTGTCGGCCGTTGCATCGACTACCGTTGGTGTTGGTGTTATTGTTGTTGATGATTGTTGATGTTTTTGATTGGTTAGTGCTGTTGACGGCGTCGTTTGGGCCAAACGGATATTAAGACGAGCGGTGGCGCCGCCCGCAGCAGCGTTCGAACTCTCTTTGAGAAGTTGTTGCGGTATCGGTGGAATATTGGTGGGTTTTACCGGAACAGCCGGTTTCGGACGCTGTGGCTGTTGTGCTGCTGCGGTTTTTTGTAGCATTATGCGGCGCGGGTACTTGGTTCCCGGTCGAAGAAAAACTGGAGGCTTAGAGTCCGCTGTTGAACGACGACGAAAAGGACGGAGGAACCACTTCACTTGTACGACGACATTGCCGCCGAACGACCCGGGGAGGAGGTGGCAACCGGCCGATCCACGAGAAACACAAACTTTCAACAACAACAAAACAAACACAACAAGTTTTCCTTTCGATTTCGACAAAAAAAAAAGTTTTCACCAACGAAGAAAAACCTAGGTCCTTGACGATTTTCCAGACGGGTTCTGTTTTCTACACTGCAAGCTCCTCGGAATTTACCTATTCAGTGAATCGAAGGAGTGTGAAGAGGAAGACAAGACGGAAGGGTGGGACGAGACGGGGGGTGGGACGAGACAGGGGGTTGTAGGGGGGATACGATACGGGGCGTACGTCTTTAAACCGGCTGTTGTACGTTTTGGGACGGCTTTCATGCGATCGTCGCTTCATGTGTCCTTTGCAGAGTTTCCGACTACTTTTTTTTGCTTTTTCACCAACACTTTTCTTCGTTTACGCAAAAGATCTTTTGTTTACATTCGAACGCGCCGCGCCACGTACCATAACATCCCGCTTCATACTACAGACGCGTTCCGCGCGAAGGGTAAAAAGCTACGGTCGAAAACAGAACCCCCCTTGGTTTTTTGTTTTTGAATCGCGCGCACTCTCTACACGTGCGCACACAACAACGCAGCGAGGGAATTCCCCGAATTTCCAAGGGACACAAAAAAGAAAGGGATTTCCCGCGATTGCGCACATCGATCCAGATGACCCAGGCAAACAGCAACAACCCGTCCTTCATCCCAACCCTTTGTGGTTTTCTTACGCGCTGCACCCTCACCCCCTCCCCCTCGCGTAGGGGACCGAACATCCTTGTGTTGCATTCATCGAATGGCTCGAAATTAACAAAACAGTCGCCAGTGGGTGGTTGCGTGGTGAGTGTTTTCTTGTCGAAGGGTTCATAAGTTTCTTGTGGGTAAACAGACAACGCGTTCACCCACCCCTCAACTCCCACCGGTCGTACTTAACAAAAAAAAACTCACCTTGCCAAGTCCTCGAGTATTGGAGCTCCGAAGGCGTCCGATTGCATGTTGTTTGTACTCTTTTTCGAGCAGGTCGTACTGCAGTTGAATACGTCTAGAAAAAAAAAGGATTGACAAAAATATACCCGGTTAGAGGGTGTGTGTAAATCATACACCAACCCACCCGAAATTACTATCGCTCCTAACTCCCCCCGACGTTATCCTCCCCTAGCCGAAAATCGGGAAATAAATCGCGACCAAAAATTCAAAATCAGAAATTTTCCTCATGATAACTCCGGAACCCCACCCTCCTCCCCCTCATTCGACCTACACAACGAAAACCGACATAACACAAATCGTAAGAAACTACTCTTTTATAACTTCCAATAAAAACAATATCATAATTATGGAAATTTCCGGGAGAAAAAAAAACACACAAAAAACTGCACTTTTCTCGTTTTAGTGCCCCAATTTTTTAACGACTTCTGTGCGTAACTGTCCATAGCATATGCGCGCGGAAATCAGGTCGATCTCTGGGCCGGGCCGACAGGTGAAAGAAATTTTATCGAAATATTTCTATTTTAATTAATGCTAATGTCTACAGCTGAATGTTTTATTCATTAACATTTAAAAAAAAAAAAAGAATTATGTAGTGCTCATCTTGCGCGTCCATCACCTGTGGCTGTTTAACATACGCGCGCGTCTGTTTGTCTCGCGAGCGCGATAACCAAATTTTTTTTTTTTTTTTAGGTAATTTTCAAAGTTTGATTCCCCAAAACTTCCCTCACCCTGCCCTGCCACCCGATCTATACTCACGATATAGCTAAAATCAGTTCCTGTTTCAATTGCTCCTTGGCCTTCTTAATCGAACCGCTATCTTCTAGCGCCACCTGCAGTTCTCGTTGTAGTACCGCTAGTTTCCGCCGTTCCGCTTCCAGAAGTAAGCTAGTTACCTGTTAATTGAACGAAGAAAATCAAAACTGAACGTTTGACCGATCCAATTGCCAAAATAGACGACGCATTTACCTCGAGCTGTATTCCGAAAAGTTGACGATTCCGGTTACATTTCGGTAAATCGTTGATCGTTTGGCACAAATGATTGTTTAAATAATTCTTATTATTGTTGTAATTTTCACTATTATTATTGTTAATACAATTATTGTTCGGTTCATTGCAATTGTTCTTTAATTTTTCGTCCGTTTCATGTATCGAAATGGCCACAACATGTTCGATGAATTGAAAGTCGTGTGATGATGGCAGGTCTGGTTTTTCGATGGGACTCATAAGGTCTTAGAATAAGCAAGCAAAAATCTATATAAAAAAAAATTGTCGGAAACAATCTATCTATAGTCTTCTGGCTTTCAATGTACGCTTCTTTCCTCAACCACTCATCCACTCTGTTTCTTCAATTGCTTGGAACTAGAGATAAGAAAAGCAGTTACTTTCGTTGAAGTACACTTCGAGTCACTCACTTTAAGGAATGAGTTCAGTGAAGTAGTTCCACAACTCTTCGTTCCATCGTTCACTCGTTGAAGTACACTTTGAGTCACTCACTTTAAGGAATGAGTTCAGTGAAGTAGTTCCACAACTCTTCGTTCCATCGTTCACTTGCAAACAAGTTCGATCTTTTAAGTTCTTGTATAGTTCCACATGAGGGGAAAAGATGATGAGCAAAACAAAAGATCAGTAGATCACAAAATAGAGATGGGTCGTTCACGAGTGAAGCACTTCACTTCGAGTCACTCACTTTAAGGAACGAGTTCAGTGAAGTAGTTCTGCAACTCTTCGTTCCATCGTTCCTTCATTCGCTCGCTAACTAGTTCGTTCTTTTAGTTCCACTTGAGGGGAAAAGATGATGAGCAAAACAAAAGATCAGTAGATCACAAAATAGAGATGGGTCGTTCACGAGTGAACTGTTCGTAAAAGAATTGAAGTGAGTGATTGAAGTAAATTATTCCTTTTGATGAACTGCAGTTCCATTGGACACAAGGTCTGTGTAGTTCGCGAACGAACTAGTTCGAAAAAGCGTTCCCATAAGTGAAATAAACGAACTAGTTGGTTGATTCTAGTGATAAACCTAACTCGCCTAGCCTGGCTAGCGTCTTTAAGTATCAGATCCCAACGGTTGTAGAAGTTAAAATGGTCTGGAAAGAGCGGAAATTTTGCGGTAGAGGGGAGGGGGGGGGGGAAGACAGAACAAAATCTTGCTGTTGCTGCTGCTGTTTTTTTTTTTGTGTGACCTAAAATTAATTTCCGTGACTGAGGTCCACAGTGCACAGTCCCTCTTCCTTACGGTATACCTTCAGCACGCTAAACATCTTAAAGAACATAATCAGTTTTCTTTTTTGCCCATGATCTTCACAGCGTGCGCGTTCTTCTTCTTAATGAACAATCGCGCTGTGCTCGGTGCGGATTTTCTTCTTCTTCTAATACTTTTTTATTGGTTGCAGCGCTAGCAAAGTAACAAAGAAAAAAAAAAAAGCGCCAAAGAAGAATTTCTGTTGTTCGGAGAAGAAAAAAAAAATCCGACCGCATAAAAGAAGAAAGAATCAATGACTCTCGCGGATGTCTTTTGCGTTCCCCTTCACCTTCCGCCGGGAAGGAAGAACCTTTCTTTTGCTGGCGCGGTGGTCACACTTGGGCGCGAAACAAATTTTGAAAAAAAAAAAAAAAAAAAAAAATTAGCAATGCCAACGATTGAATCTTGTGGTTGAGGAACGCGAGAGAACCAGAACCTCAACCTCGCTTCTTTGGGATATCTTCCGCGTAAGATGATCGTATCTTCACTTCACTTCTGCAATTCTCAATCTTAAAGATATAATGTACATAATTTACGAACCGACTAGAATAAGAATTGGTCATGGTTCGTAGCCTTTTTGAATCACATTTGGGAAATAAGTGAAAAAAAAAAGAAAAAAAAAAAAAAATGGAAAATCGTGCTTCGGATCGAACACGCCTCCTGTGGATTTCATGGCATAGAATTTTTTTTGTTCTTTCAAAATGGGGGCGATGGGCGAGAATTACCGATCTTCAGGACGTGTTCTGCCATCACCGATCTTAAGAACTTTTTCTACGATCACCGATCTTCAGGACTTGTTCTACGACCGCTGATCTTCAGGACCTATTCTATAGGATCGCCGATCTTCAGGACGTGTTCGTCGATCACCGATCTTCAAGACATGTTCCACGATCGCTGATCTTCAACAACATCTTCTAAGCGTCCAAGACCTCTATGGACGACCTACGATCGATCCTTCTAACCCCTATCGCGATCCTCATTCCACGCCCCCCCCCTCTCGAACAGATCATAAATTTTGTCAATTTATATAAACAAATAGATTGCGATTTGATCATATGAGCAAACTTAAGGCAAGGCTAAGCAAACGCTTAAACATTACAGCAATCGATTGCACGATCAATCGCGTGATTCCGAGTTTTTCTTAAAATGTCCTTGGACTTCGCGACAACTACGACGACGACAAACACGTTCTCAATGTCGCGCGTACAAATGAAATATCTAAACAAACGAGAAATCGCACGGAACTACTCATTTTTTGTTATTGACTCGTTCGTTGTTTTCTTTTGAATTTAGCAAACAAGCTTTTGTCGCGTCGATTCCGTCGAATCCGCGCCTCCCACGCCACATGCTTCGCGAATTGTTTAAAAAGTAACGATTTTATTTTATTATTTGTCGGCGAAAAATTCGCACTATTCATTTTATGCGAATCGTTAAATAACTGAGGCCACGTGGTGGGGGGGGGGGGATATGACCGGCGGCTTCGAGAATACAAAAGGGGATTTTCTTTTTTAAATTCAAGGTTATGGGAATTTCTTTCTGAGCTGCTGCCACAGCGTGCAACAATAAATTGCCCCCCCCCGGGGGTCGCATAATTTCTGTTCGAACTGAATTTCTCCGTGACAACGTAATTGTAGTCTGGGTGGCTTAGTGGCTCGAGAACATGCACCGGGTACCAGGTTCGAATCTGCTTGGCGACAGAATGAGATTGGATGCTGGACTACCAGTTCACTCACTGAGTGTCTGAGTTAAAATCGGGGGTTATAATCACGGACGAGCGTGTAGCTGACCACTTAACCTCCTAGTGTTCCGCTGTTCTAGTAATGAAGTAACTCTAGCACTACTTCAAGGCCTAGTCCCAATTTGGGCTGTTGTGCCATTGATTAGTAAAGTAATGAAGCAGTCGCGTCCTCAGCGTGATCTTGTTTCACGCCACGCTGAGATGAACGTTGATCAAATTTTGTGGAAATTAAGTCACGTTTTCAATTCGGGAACGAAGTTTCCCTCGATTCCCTCTGCCTTTTGCGATTTTCACGACGTGAAGTCCGTTTTGTCTGTTCAATTTGGATATTCTCCCTGAAGATTGGCAGAACAGTTCAATTGAGTGAAGTACTTCACAACTAGTCATTCACTTTAAAGAGTTGGTTCACTGAATTGAACTGCTTGTTCGATCTTGTCTCTAAAGAGAACCGGCCAACCAGCCGTTTAATAGTCATAGTCATTGCTCAATTGAACAACTGTTCTTTCACTATAAATTCTACGTGTTCCTCAGTGGCATGGAGACTAAAACAAAACAGTTCCTTTCAGTGAAGTACTTCACTCCGAGTCACTCACTTGAAGGAACAAGTTCAGTGAAGTAGTTCCGGAACTCTTCGTTCTATCGCGTCTTCGATTCGTCAGCAGATGTACAAGATGAGGACCGAAAAAAAAAGAAAAGGGCAGTTCAGTTCACTGAAATAATTTCGGAACTCTTCGATCCATTGCTTCAAGATGACGACCAAAAAAAAAAAAGGGTCAGTACATCGAATGATGAAAACAAAAAGGTCGGTCAAGTTTTTGGTCATGTTTCCAATGGAGCTGTGCAGTTCACCAAAAGGACTCAATCGCTTCAATGAAGTGTTCTTTTGGGACAGTTCACTCGTGAACGAGACCCATCTCTAATGGAGACGAACGAAACGAGAAGATTGGCTAGTTGTCTGTCTCTCTTCGAACCGTGTTCGTACAGTTAAATCTGTTAGTCTTCGTTGTCCCTTCATTCGTTTTAATTGCTTTTTACTTTATTAAATTTATAATACAGTATTTTATGCACCTTTCGAAATGAACTGCAGTTCACCAAAACCGACTGAGTTTCTACACGTATTCACTTCAATGAAGTGTTCCTTTAGTGTATTTCATTTACTCACTTCAATGAAGTGTTCTCTTAGAGTAGTTCACTCTAATTCTCGCCCCCCCTGCCCCTGGAGCTTTCAAAAATATACCCGAGGCTTTTAGAACCGTAGAACAATCAAAACAACGAACTCATCTGAAAAAATCGTCCCAGCCGCGTTTTATGAATTAAATTTTCAGATTGCCGTTCGATTCAGTGGCTTAGATTCGTCCTGGTGTCGCCAAGTGATAAATGCCACAAGCAATCGCAAAATCACGTCACGTAGAAGGAACGTGGAATTGCAATGGAAAATACCCCGATATCTACGCGAAGAAGAACTAAGCAGTATTGAAGCCAAAAAAACCGATTTCATACGTAAGCCGCTTCCGCAACTTAATTACGAATTCATTGCAATTTTTAAGTTACGCAAAATTTGAATGCGTACCCTACGTCCACATCAAAATTAATTTGAATTCAAATTGAATTTGGCGCGTAATTACGGATGCCATCAGCGAGCGCTCCTTGACAACTTTTCAAAAGTAAAATTTCTTTTAATTTTTTTATTTCTCTTACCCCCCGGACGTACTTTCGACAACGATGACTACGGATAATCCGGTCTTAACTTAATTAACCATGGTAAATTGTTTTTATCAATTATTTCGCACAAAAACAGTTGGAAAAAACCCTAAAAAAAAATGGAGCAAAGCAGCGAATGTCAGTTAATTTTTATACTTGAATCGCGCGACACTTTTCCGTTGATAAAACAGGAAACAAGATTGCATAAAAATGATATTATATATATTATTCATGCAATTAAAACACACACATATACACATTTACACACAGTCGCACACGCAATCACGCACGCAAGGATTGTAATTATTTTTTTTTTATCGCAAGGATAAAATTTTCGCACAAGGATCGCACACGAACACGTTACACGGCCATTGCATGAAAGAATAGCGCGCGTAAAATTCAAATTTTAACGAATATTTTTGGGGGAAAAAGGATTTGGATTGTATTAAATTGTTTGTTTGTTATGTTTACAATTTTTCGAAGTTGATTACGACGATTTTGTTTGAAATGATACGAGAAAGCGCGTGAGGTTTCGAGCTTGAACTTAGGCTTAAGACTGAACCGAATGCGCTTCCGTCCGTACCGCTCAGCCGTACACAGTTTGGGGCCTCGGCTAAGCCGTCGTCGAGATGATGAACATAGAGACGGCAAGGTTGAGTGCCGCCTCTACGGCCTGGGCTCTAGCTTGGCTAGCATATAGTTGCTAAGCTCGGCTTAAGAGAAAGAGAAAGATACCATGCAGACTTAACAAGTGGTTTGTTGTTCTTTGCGTTAAGGGGTCCCCCTTTTTAAATTGCACGCGACTTTTTATCGCTCCGTTCCTGAAGAAATCAAGAAAGCTGAATAAGAGGCCCCAGCCTCCCCAGCCCACCCTCCTGGCCCCTTGTTTCCTTCGAAGCTAATAGCGAGAAAGGTCTCGACGGTTAAAAAAAAAACATGCCTAATTTTTCTAGTGGACAAACTCCACAAATCAAGCGAGTTATCGCACCTTTCCGCTGATTGGTGGGCGACTATCGGGTATCAAAAGGATAAACACGTAACTTCTTTCGTCTCTAAATAGATGACCGAACCACTCCCCGTCCCTATCGCCCCATTCCTTCACCGAAACAAGAGTGAGAGTTATTTTCGTCGCTGATTTTCTGCGATCTCGCAAAATTCTCGATTGAAGCGTCTATCCACTTCCGGATTTACTGCAGCCATTCGTGGTGCAAGTGCGGTTCATTAAATGTCGCCGAATCGCCTTGAAAATTTTTGTCCCAACCGTCTCAAATCCGGAACTTTAAGGCTGTCTGGTCCATGTGATTGTTTCGTGTCCTTCACGTTTCTGAATTTGTCGACGCAACGAAGATCTTGCCCCGACTGAACCGATTTAAGAACATGAACCAATTTTGAACTTGGCAAACAAGTGGAACTTCATACGCGCGACAACGGAAGGAAGGTGAAAGGCAAGACGAGGCGGGGGGTCTACGTGATACCTTCTTTCTGTTCTACAGACGCGATTACATCAATTGCTTCCGCCGAAAATCCAAGAAAGGGCTGTCTGTATGACCGTGTTCGATTCTTTGGACACGCGTCGTGTGTATCACTCCCAATGGATGATGCCGCCAATCCTTTCAATGGACATGGCTTAGTAGATAGTCCATTTTTTTTTTTTTTTTTGGGCAATCACCACATATCCAATTACCGCTATTCGCCAGTTGTCCAACACACAACAACAAAAAAAATCCGGCTAAATGTGTGTGGGGGGTCGTCGTGTACCTGAACAGGCGATAGGTATCCAGCTAAGTAATATTTTGTCCATTTTTTTCCTATCGCTAATTATAAACCGCAATCCGTAATTATTTCCAATTATAGCTTACGATCACATCTTTGGTCGGCCGACAAGACATGAGGACGGGGTGAAGTTGGAGGGGGGGGGCTTGGGAGTGAAGTCCAGCTCATTTCACTTTCGTTTGAGTGATTGACGACAAGAAGCCGGTTTTATGCTAAGGCCCCACTCTGCCCCAGTGCTTGTCTCGATTGATGAGCAAACCGAAGGGGGGGGGGGGGAACGCGGCTAACAACGAGATTATATAAGTGTGTCCCACTGCCTTCCGATGGTTAGTTTGTTGGCTGAACGCAAAACTTCGCTTCAATCGAGTCTTGAATTCGCCCGACATTACTGTCCGGCCCTTCTGTCCGATGCTTGCCAAATATTTGTCCACTTTTTCATTCCAATTTTAATTATTGTTCTTCGAATTTTCGCATTCACAAATTTCTAGAGATTTGTCTTTAAAAGTGCTGCGAAGGTGAGCGAGCAAGTTCTGGAGAGGCGAAATGCTTTGCCAATGCAGATGCAGTCCGACTTTGATCATATCGCGCATATCGATCAATCAGTCAGTATATCTCTTTCTGAAGGCTACTGATGATTAAGGTTCCTGTATACGCACTCACACTACTCACCCTACCTACTAGAAAGGTGTGTGAGTATACAGTGACTCTACTGATGATGAGCCCGCTCTCGCTCTAGTTTCACCTGCTGAAATTAAATTGATCCTGATTAACCTTATGGAAAAGAATGCTCGTGGTCCTTGTGGTATTCGGAACTTACTTACTTACTTACGATGGCGCTACAGTCCAAATCGGACCTTGGCCTACTGAATGTGCTGCCTCCAGCCTTCTCGGTTCAGTGACCGCGTCCTCCATGTTTCTGCATCTTAGAGGGATTTACTGTCTGCGTCAATAGAATCCTCCCAGCGCTTTCGTGGCTTTTGGTATTCGGAACTCTGCTACCTCACCGTGCTATTATGCAACTTGTGGCTATTATCAATGCCATGCTTACGACATTCCAATCGGACCTCGAACAAGAGCCCAAGGAATCCAAGCGAGCCGCGGCTGCTGTTCTGGAGATCCTAAAGATCTTCAACTCAGATCTAGGATATCCCAAGCTGACCTCGAACAAGAGCCCAAGGAAACCAAGCAAGCCTTCCAACCGCGGCGGCTGTCCTGGAGATCCTATAAAGATCTGCAAACCAAGATCTTTCCGGCGCACAATTTGAAGATCGCGAAGATGGAGGAGCCAAAAGGGGTTGAAAGAATCGTGACAATCGTGATCCGTGACCATCCCAGCATACCTGAAGGGTGTGGTGAGATTTTGACTTAGTCATAGCTTATAAGGCGGACGCAGCGAATCCCTTACCGTTAGTCATCGAACCCTTGAAAATGAGAATGGATCGCACCTCCCACGTCGTCCATACTCAAAACTCGCTGAGTCTGAACAGGCGATGGAACAGGACCCGGTGCAACTCGATTTTCACTCAGTACTGGTTTGTCAGGATTACTGCTCCTTAACGGACGAAGATGATCTTGGCATGGATGCTGGATCGGATGAAGGCCTTACTGGTCCTCGCGATAGTAATGAAGAAGATTTGTTGGCACTTGACCCGGAAGATACGAACCAAACCAAGGTCAATGCTGCGAATACTTCAAATTAATCGCATTTCATAAATTTCGTGGAAAAGTTTTATATTTTCTTTTTTTTTTCCTCATCACTTTCATATTTTACAATTTACAATTTATTAACAATTACATAATTTGATTTATCACACCATTTTTTTTTTTTTTTTAAAAGAACAAAGTCGCTTTTTACTTAAATTAAAAACCATGAAAATAATAATTCGGGTTTTCCACCCGTGCATTCTTCTTCAGTTTTCTTTTTTCAATAATGTACAATTTTCTTAAATTTAAAAACAAAAAAAAATTCGCTATTGGTAGGCAGGGACATAATTGATTCCAGTGGCGGCGCGAGCCGATATATACTTTACTATCGTACCGTTATTTCGGTGTTCATCGCTTTAAATGTCCAGTTTCCTTGTCCGTCGAATTCTAAAATGTGCGTGTGGAATTTCCTGGAAGAAAAAAGGGCAGCAGGTTAAAAAGAAGTGCGTTGAGAGAAAAAAGGGGGAGGGGGGGGGGGGGGTTTGAAGACTTACCGAAGTGTCGGACGATGGGTTATTGTCAGCAACGTGATGCCCATGTTTTTCGCGATTTCATAAATCGAACTTTCGACATCGATCGATACGGCACTGGTGCATTCGTCGAGAAGCGCGTATTTTGGTCTGAAAAGGTTTTTTATTAAATTTGAAATGGGTTTGCTCTGGGGGTGACGAAGACCCAAGAGCGAATTCGAATAGAAGCGCCATGGTTTGGAACCCAATTGCCGGTACCACTCAAATGGACAGTGGGTGTTGGAGCAGGATTCGCAGGAAGCTCTATGATTCTAGAGCTGCCAGATTCGTGAGAATAAGGAACAATTGGGAAAGAGCTCTGTGGATTAGAGGAAGGACGAATTGTGCAGCAAAAGGAACCAGTACCGGCTTTGGAGGAGGCTCGACCCGTGACTCACCTATGGTAGAAAAGTCGTGCGATAGCCATTCGCTGTTTTTCACCGCCCGACAGAATGTCCTTCCAATCGCGCACAACATCGAATCGATCCCTGAAAAAAGAACGCGGCCAGAACCGCTTTGTGTTAATTTGTCGGAACCAAGTGTCCCGGAGAGGCTTCCACCACTACAAACCTCTGAGCGATATGTTCCAGTGCGACCATTTTCAAAATTTCCCGCAATTCCGTTTCGCCGATATTCTTCCGGATCATTTCGTCTCGCGTATCCGGATAGATGATCTGATCGCAGAGGCTTCCGATCGACATGTACGGACGCTGCGGAATGTAGAACATGCACGGTTTACCGTCGATGGGTCGCGGTATATGCAATTCACCGCCGTAGATCGGCCATAGGCCGCTCAAAATCCGAAACAGTGAGGATTTACCGCAACCGTTCGGTCCGGTTATGAAGAGATGCATGCCGGGATCTATCGTCAAGGTCAGACTCGGTACGACTATATCACAGTTGGGCGTCACAACCGGGACATTTTTGACGCGGATCGACGACGACGACGGCTCCGTGCCATCGGTGTAGATAAGCTTACCCTTGGCGATCGGTTGACCGTTGTGAAAGTCGAGAACACCCGCTGTATTTCGGGGTTCGGCCGACGTGACGGTCGCCTTCCTGTAGATTCCCTGGGACGTTTCCTCGAAAACTTTCAAAAGTCCGGCCACGCGGTTCGTGTAACCCGCAAGCTCGACGATTTCTTTGTAGGACGACATCAGGCGCTCGATTGCATCCGATCCGGACAAGAGTAGATTACGAGCAGTGGTCAGATACTGCGTGCGTTCGCTGACGCTCGTTCCCGTGTCCTTGTCCATGGCTAGAAGCGGAAATGATATTGCGACAATTAGCGATGCTCGCGTGAGGAAGCGACGAATCGATCGACCTACCGGATTTAGTTGATGCCGTTAAAATCGGCAAGGACACCATTATCATTCCCGTCCCGGACCACACGTACTTCATGAAGAACTGCTCCAACATCACGAACCAGAGCTTCTGCGAGAAGATCGAGTTCATTTGGACGACCAGGCGATTGTAGGCGTCGCGCAATTGAATCAATTCGACCTAAAACAACAAAAACATACGAGTCAATTGAGAGAGAGAGAGAGAAAGGGTGAACGGGGGTTGATGGACTTACTTTGTGACCACCATAGAAGGCGATCTCCTCGGCGTTGGTAATAATGCGCGAATGAATGTGCCGCAAGTAGCCGTAACGGTTCGCCTCTTCGGATACGAGCTGCCCGAATTTGGGCGATACGACGCGCAAAATATGGGCCGTAGTCGAGATCACAACAAACGCTAGCGCTGGACCTGTTTCGATACAACGCGAATTAGAAAGAGGGAGAGAGAGAGAGACGGGATTGACTCCTTGCTCACCTGAAATAACGTTCGCCTTCATTTTCTGCGAAGATCGCAGCAAGGCCAAGCCGATGAGCATCAAGTCGAAACATGGCTTCGTCAAGTGACTGTACAGGTGGGCTATCGAGCTGGCAAATACTGATATGTCCTCGGTTAATCTACGAACGAGAGAAGGAGATGAACAAGGTGAAGAACGAGGAGGAGAAGGAGGAAAAGAACGAGGAGAAGGAAGAGAAGAACGTAAGAAAAGGGAGTAGAATAACGCAGAGAAGGGAAGAAGACGGAGAGAAGAAGGAGGACAAGGAGAAGAAGTAGGAAAGGATGGTGGAGAGGAACGTGGAGAAGGAGGAGAAGTAGGAGGAGAAGTAGGAGAGGAGGAGGAGGAGAAGAGGAGGAGGAGAAGAAGGAGGAGAAGAAGAAGGAGGAAAAGAAGGAGGAAAAGAAGGAGGAGAAGAACGATGAGAAGGGAGAAGACGGAGAACAAGGGGGAAAAGAAGGAGGAGAAGGGGAGAAGAAGGAGGAAAAGGAGGAGAAGAACGAGGAGGAGAAGTAGGAAAGGAAGGCGGAGAGGAACGTGGAGAAGGATGAGAAGAAAAAGGAGGAAAGGAACGAGGAGAAGTAGGAGAAGGGGTGGAGGAGAAGAAGGAGGAAAAGAAGGAGGAAAAGAAGGCGGAGAAGAACGAGGACAAGAAGGAGGATTCACAAATAACAATAAAAACGGAATGAAATCGAGGAGAGAGTGGGAGAAGAAAAAAGCAAAATTTGAAGAATAGGAAGAAAAGTGAAAAGAGAAAAGGACGAACAATTGGAGAGTAATAAAACGGAAGACGCCAAGGAAATGAAAATGGATAAGGTGAAGAAAAAGTAGAAGATGAGATTAAAATAACATAAAAAAACGCAAATAGACCTTACCGATGATCGGCATTCTCGATTCGACCGTCCAAATTCGAGACTCGATAGTAGTTCTGATTCTTAAAGTAAAGCTGATACGAATGTTTAACGAGTCTAGTCCTGCAAACAGAAAAGAATAAGAGATGGAAAGAGAGAGAGAGATAGAGAGAGAGAGAGAGAGAGAGAGAGAACCCTTACCGAAACGCTAGTGCCAACTTATTCTCCAGATATCGTATCATCGAATTGACAAAAGTTGCCGGTATCGCAATACCGAACCATTTCAGCAACATCCAGCCAAAATTCCGAACGTCCTTGCGTACGATAAACTTAACGATAGCACCCTCCAGTGCGGCCACATAAATACTGAGAAATGTTCGCGATACCAAACAGACGGTATGAATGCCTAGCAGACCCGTTTCGTAGCAAAACGGACGCGGTATCATGATTTCGAGTAAACGTTTCAGTTGCAAAAGAAACGCAACATTTAAACCGGGCGGTTTTTCGCCCGTTCCCGTTCGTTTTTTCTTGTTTAACGCAAGCTTTTCTGCTTCGGCGATTTTTTTTTCTTCGTCATCGACAATATTTTTCGATGATTTATCATCGACAACACTATTGTTATTGTTGTTTGTTGCTATCATTGTGGTTTTTTCCGTTCCATTTTCGGTTATTCCGTGCTGCTGAATGGCTTTTAATCGCTGCCGAACAATCGGATATGATAATTTTACGGTGTAGGCAAATATTGCGGCATATATTAGACTTTTGCTTAGCGATTCGCGCGTTCCGCCGAATTTTTCGTACTTTTCAAGCGTACTATCGACCATTTTCGATAGTATCGTCATTTTGGAGTGGTTTTGATACTGCTACTCTTCTTCTGTTAAAATCGATTTTCTCTTCAAATCTGCATAGCGCGGTGAACCTTAACTTTAAAGAAAAAAATGAAATTTCGATATTTTTAAACCGATTCGAAAAGGAAGACTTGAAGAAGGATCCGGACAAAAGGAGGAACACCTGTTTTACAGAAGGCCAACACCGCTTCTCCTTTTTTTTCCGGCTAAGGACACTTTTGGTCTAGTTTCGACTAAGGGGAAGACCGAACTGTCGCCGAAAACAGTTTCATTCTATTTCAAAAATAATTAAAAAATTCCCTCCATCTCCAAGCACAAAACCAATCGGCTCCTTGGAAAGAATAGAAAATTGGCGCCATCAACGATTTTGAATTTGAAAGCTCCAAGGACCTTTTTTCAATGTGGTAGCCCACAAACTCGACTAACCCGCACTGAAGGTAGCCCGCACAGTACTACCAGGCAAAAACACCAAAATTCAAAAGACCGCTTCGTAAAAAAAAAACCTTTTCTTAACAAAGTTGCAATTACGGACGCGTTCGCTCGACTAAACAAACAATTTGCCAGACGGTAACCGAAATAATCGTCATGACATGATTAATTTTTGTCGTTTTTCGAGCAGAAAAAAAAAAAAACAACAGCGCAGAAAAGCCCAGGTCTTAATGTCGCCTTCTACATTGAGAAATGCACGCGTCTCAAGATGATGGGGGCTCTGTGTGTCAACAATAAGCGCAACTAAAAGCCATGGTGTCACGGAAAATTACACCGAATAATTTCGTTGGGGAATTATTGTGTAAAATCCGCAATGATACAGAATCCATGGGCGTGCAGTAACAATTGGTCGTTGTACTGTGGAAAACACCGGAAAATGCACCAAATCCTGGCTGAAGGACTGTAAACCATTTTCCGAACAGAAAATCAAGTTCCATCGGAGAAAAGAGTTCGAATATTACAGTATAAAATGATAAGTTTTGTGATCAACAAACAAAAATGTACTACGATTGATTTTGTCGATAATGCCGGCTAGAGAGAACAATTTTGATGTTTGTATGGCGATACACTTTTTAATAATATATGCTAGAGAGTTATTTTTGTGACTATTGTATGGCGATACATAATGAAATACTAAAGTCTAGAGAATTTTGATTTTGTATCTTATATTTAATGAATTAAATAGACAACATAGTTTTTTGTCGTTAGATTAGATTTTTTTTTTATTGAATCATAAAGTACATGGGATAGGGTTATTTATGGAATAAAACTTGGGAGAAATTGACCCCGCGTTTTTGCTGGAATATTTTTTTTTTTTTTTATAAATGCTTTATTATCTTATAATGTTTTATACAATTATGCAAAATTGGGAGAGCGGTGGCCAAGAACTTGGAAAAAAAAAACTCTCCAGATGAAACTCTCCTTTTGGCTCTCCTGGCCGCAATTATTTTTATGCTCTGAGATGAAATCAAATAGAGTATTATAAGTTTAATCCAGCCCGAAAAGTTTGTAACGCATAGAACCGAGCCTCGGACGAGGTATAGAATCCACTATAGCTCCAGTACGAGTTAAAGCAGGGATTCAAAATTGTACAGGAATTAGTTTAGTATCAAAAGCAAGACTGAGTTCATTAGTTGGCGCCATCCATCGACTCCTATGGGTAGCTGTCATACAAAAGTCCTTAAGACACGTGTTCACAAATATTGAACGATAACTTTAGAACGCTTTACGTTACGACTTTGAAATTTTGTATACTACATTGATTTTATAATAGTCGCAGCTAAAACTATTAATATGAAAAATATCCCATAAGTCCTTCGTGTAGTCGCCATACAAAAATTCTGTAAAATGTCCTAACTTAATTTATGGAACTCATTAGCTGTGTTTTTTATTCCCGGTTAACCATAAAGCTCGACAAAATTGTACGGCAAAACAACAACAGTGCGGTTACGGTAACCGCACTGTTGTTGTTTTGCCGTGCAATTTTGTCGATCTTTATGGTTTACCGGGAATAAAAAACACAGCTACTATAAATCAAGAAATCGAGTAGCCACTATACACTAGTTTCTACCTGTATGTAAAAAGTCATGTAATAAATGTTTGTGCACTCCTCATTCTTTTGATATATTTTCAACTAAAATATAAATAGGAGTTCAGTATTTCATCTAGAGTATCATACGATTGGCTTGGAGCCGATCATGACTGCGTTATGTTTTCTTTTTAAAGCTGTTTGCAGATTTGTAAAGGAGACATCCTCACCTTTAATTTAAGCGGTCACTTGTCGGACAACTTTTGCTAAACAAAATATTTACGAATGTTTTTCGTAGCTCGAATTTTCTACGACTCGAAATTCTTTGCAATTTACTATTCGACACGAGCAAGTTCTGTTGTAACTTGCTTCGAAAATATAAACCCTAGAGTTCGAAACTCCACTCCCCCCGCTTCGAACAGATTTTTGGCTGGTAAATCGAAATATTATTAAAATAATAAAGTCAAAATTAACTTGTAGTTTTTTTCCATCAACAAAAAAAATCGAGTGATCTCCTTTTGCGTACAAATTACAGGTGTAGTTTTTTTTCACCTTTTCAAGGTTTTTGTTTTGTTGTTTAAGATTTTCTGTTTAAGAACAAAATAATGAAAACAAGAAAAAAACAAAAAAACGAAAAAAAATCACCGAACATAAAAAAGAGATTTACTTACTCGTAAATTCAGCGAGTGGAAAAAAAACTGTTCAAGGTAATTTTTGTCGCGTGAACAGAAATATAAAAAAAACCGGATAATAATAATTAAAAAAAAAAAAACAAAATTAAATGAAATTGTTTCGACCAAACGATGACGCGGTCACTATAGTTTGATGTCTGCCCCAAAGCAGGTCTAGCAGTGACCTGGACCTCCGGGTTTGGGGGTTCTGCGGTAGGCTAACAACACTCAACCCCGGAAAAAATAATGGGCAAACAGTCTGGGCGTAACTTTATTATTATTATGGGTTGTAACGCCTCGAAGTCCGAATCGTGTTTAATGCGGTGTAGAGTAGTAGGGGACTACCTAAGGAATAACCAGGAGGCTGTTTGGAACGTTGTCAGTCGTATAGTAACCCAGACCGCATCTCAACATTAAAAACGTTTCGGACTTCTACCCATAAAATTATGAAGTGGAATGAAGATGCGAGCGTATGGAAGAGCGTTAGCGTTCGAATTAGCTAAGCAGTTCTTTTCGTCGAAGTAGTTCACTTCGAGTCACTTACTTTAACACTTTGCGTGCCACACTTTTTGTCAAAAATTTTGACAATGCCATTTAAAGGGTCAAAATTTCTGTGCCGGTCACCAGTGACCCACATGGCATTCAACGTGCTAAAGAAGGAGTTCAGTGAAGTAGTTTTCGTTTTCGTTCCTTAGTTTTCTGTTCCTTAGTTTTCGGTTCGCTCGTAAACTGGTTCGTTCGAACTAGTTCGTTCTTTTAGTTCATTGATAGTCCAACTTGAAGATGATGACCAAAGAAAAAAAGAAAATAAAAAGGTGGGTGTTACGTGTCCTGCCAAAAGGGTTGAGTTACTTCACTCACTCACTTCAATGAAGTGATCTTTTTGGAACAGTTCACTCGTGAACGACTCATCTCTAGTTCGAATACGACAGGCCGGCACAATGACTTCCATTAAAATTCGTCCAGTGCTCAATTAAATGCCAAGATAATTTTTTTTTTCCATTTTAATTGCTTGGTTAGTAATTAAAAAAAAAAAAAAACTGCCCAGGCTATTTTGAAGCATAAATTTTCCCTGTTTTAATTGAACCCACATGCTTGGCTCGCTTTAACGAGGCACTTACCAAAAAACTGTAAGACTTTTTTGAAGGTTAAACGTTTTTGTTTTTAATGGATAATGATGTAAGAATTCTTTCTTACTTTTGGCTCTTGGTTTTTTCTTTTGGGTACTTACGCATACGGTCGTTTATTGGTGAAGGTCGGACCAGATTGTGCGATATTAAAAAAGAGGTCGGTTAGAGCGAAACATCGCGCATAGCCTCCTCAACGCAATGAAAATCCCATGAAAATTAATTGCCTTAAGTCCCGCAAGAGAAACGTTCAAAGTCTCGATCCACACAAAATCAAATATTTTATTATTAAAAAGTAATAAAGTAAAACTGTTGCAAGTGTTGCAACTGTTACCGCGTGGTTCGCAAAGGAGAAATCACCGCGCACAGCCGAAAACGGGAACGGGAGGACAGTAAAATCGAAAAACCGGAGATTCTGCGCAAAAACCCCGTTCGATGGCTCAAATCCGATCGGCATGGACTTTTGCAATACCGCTCAACTAAAACCGCTCGAATTCAAGCGGGCTGCAATCGTCGTGTTTACAGTAAAAACAACTTGTTAAAAAAAAAAACAACATTTAAATTGCATAACGACACGATTGCCGCCCGGAGGCGCTGCACTGGACAATTGCATTTTAGTGGGGACGCTAATTACATAGGCCCCACCGCGCGTAACGATCTAGCGTGTCTCTTGGCCGGCCACACACACACTTCGTTTCTCCGATTAGAATGTGCAACGAAATCGAGTTGATGCAACAATCCCTTTTTCTAATCACCGTTAACCCCCTCATCATCCGGCAGGTAATAGATGGGGCGGGTGGTTGCGGAGAGGAGAGCAGCATAAAAAAAAATTCGCACGCACCAATAGAGCGTACGATTGGTCAAGCCGAGACAACAACCTGCCGCTACCAAGTCCCGATAGTCGATTGAACTTTGCAGCCGCTAGTTATTTTTACTGCCCCGCTGACCCGCTGCCTTCCCTCTGATAAGATCAGAGCCGTTCTCTGATCGGACAATGGACAAAGATTACAGCGTGTAACTGGAGATTGGTCCAAAGTTTTTTTTATTAATTTTTTTTTTCGTTTAGCCCGTTCTAAAGGCTGATGATAAAAACGGTTGATAATAAAAAAAAACTGAAATAAAATAAATCATGCGGCTATCGCTTTCCCGATCTTTTTTTAATTGCCCACTTATCGTAAATCAGTGTTTTAGTAGTCGCGGGGGAGAGTGGAAGGGTCGCCGAACAAAATGGTCTCATATACTACGAGCCTTGCAATGGGCCCCCCTTACTGTGAGTCACCTATACTATCACCGGGGATCCATTAACTTTAGGAGCTTAGGACTGCAGAACACAACACCGGGATCAATACACCGCGAGCCCCACACTGGGCGCCAGTAAATAACGAGTCCTACAATGGGCGCCAATACACTGTGAGCCCCACAATGGGCGCCTAAACACCGCGAGCCCTAAACTGGGAGACAATACAGCGTGAGCCCCATAATGGGCGCCTATACACCGTGAGCCCTGTACTGGGCGTCAATACAAAGCGAGCCTCATACTGGGAGCCAAAACACAGCGAGTCTAAACTACGAGCCAATACAAAGTGAGCCCTATACTGGACGCCCTTTACTGTGAGTCAACTTTAGCTTTAGGCACCAATCACCGCACAGGGATCAATACACAGCGAGCACCCTACTGGATGCAGATACAAAGCGAGTCTTACAATGGGCGCCAATTAGCCACGAGCCCCACATTGGGCGCCAAGACACAGCTAGCCCTACACTGGGCGCCAAGACACAGCTAGCCCCACACTCGGTGCCCTTTACTGTGAGTCACCCTTACTGCCACCGGGAATCCACGATCCTTAAGAGCTTCGGGACAGCAAATACCACACAGAGATCCCTACGAAGGAAACCACCTCGCTCGTACGAAGGAATCGTCGGGTCAAAGATTTCATTCAATTTCGGTTTGGAAAAATTTCGGTCACGACATCCAACGTCCCCGGTACGTGAACGGAACACAAAACACACACCAGACGTGACCACACCAACGATAAACATTAAACGGCCTCCCAGATGTTTTTATTATTATTTTTAAATTAAAGTTAAATGCATCGAGTGTTCGGGGGCGGCAGAGCGGGCTTCAAAACGTGTCAATAAAATCGAAAAAAAAACTACAACAACCTTGAATTTAAGCGATTCCCTAGGTCGTCAAAGTGCCCAACATCGTGCAGGCGGCACCAAGGGGGTGTCTGACGAATGGACAGACGTCCACCGTGTGTCCTTTGTCGGTCCTTCGTCCGTTTGGGCGGGCTTGCGGAGCCTACGTTTCGGTAACGAATAATCAGTTGCTCAAAGTCCGCGTGCACCCACATCAAACAATAGTCGAGAACTATTTGTTTTGTTGGACGGGAGTTGACCGCCCGGACCGAATCCGCTCCGGTCCAAACGAACAAAGTGATATGCTACGCCAGATTCGGACAGAGTCCTGTTCTGTGTACAGCATTCGAAAGTGCGAGACCACAACGAGACGACAAGGGACCGATCGGCCAGACCGAAGGGACGAAGACCGACAGTCATAGCTGGGAATGGAGAAAGGAAGGAAGGAAGGGTACAAGGTGGGGAGGCTGGATGCCATACCTTGCGAATTGTCGAACGACCAAACAACTGGAACAACACTAGCACCAAAACTCAACCGACAAACTGATCAACATAACTAAGAAGACAGGCGCGTACACGACCTTTGTTTTAAGGTTTTCACACGCCCGATATGAGCGCGTTTCGAAACGTTAATAATCAGAACTAGCACTGTAGTGCGACTATGTTGTTGTTGCTGCCGTTTAATCGTTGTGTTATCGCCCCGAACCCGCCAAACACTGACTCCACTCGACGATTGTCCAAATCATTAGAAGCGCGGCTCCGGGAAAGATTCTAGCCTTCGATTCGAGATTCGGACTTTTCTCCCCGTGGATTTTTATTCCGAACAAAACTGAACGGCGGCGCACATTGCGGAAACCGCGCTTCAGGTAATCGGCGGTTTAGTAAAAATTTAGCCCAGTTACGGCCAGTTGTGGCCCGCGTCGCTCTTCTCGTCGGCGGTTCGCTGTGCGCATCCACAAAACTTTTATTGTTCTGAACGGGATTTTCTTGGCAAAAAGACGACAATACGCGACAAGGAGGAGCACTACACCTGCACAACAGCGCCGCACGGACAACAACTGGAAAATCTTAAGAAAATGTCGAGAAAAACCACGGTTGGGTCGGGAGGGAGGGGGGCGGCGGAAATTACCCGCACAAGGCGCAGATTGAAAAACAAAGTACACTACAAAAACAACAGAAAACCAATCTCACGCAATAGTACGCGACGAGCGCGGGACAACTTAAGATTTAATTGGATTGGCGCTGAGAATTCTATCGCGGGGGGGTCGCGCTGTAGAGGAGTCATTCAATGACGGGGGTGGGGGCCGATACCCCACTTAAAGCCGCGCCACCAACTATAAACTCGCGACCGCTCCTCAGACGAGAAGTCAATTAGCGCGCAACACCAGCTGGGGTACACACAACAAGCGCCCGACCCGGACCCGGCCTTCAAGTTAAAAACGAGCGCCTCTTAGTACATGTCAGTGCAGCACCCCACACCCACCCACCCTACAAACCACCCACCCACAAATGGACAGGGAAAAATACTGGCGTGTGTGCGGCGGGTGAATGCGGATGGCGGAAACTCACTCACGCCGTACGAAAATTCAAAATACAAAAACAACAAAAAAGCAATCGATCAGAAACTAATAAAGAATCCGAACACAGTGGCGGGGCTAGACACTTTATGGAGGGTGCGGGGTCCGGAGACAGAAGGCGGATGAAGTCAAGCGTCAGACCAAGCGTCAGACTCACAAACAGACCAAGAAAACATGGTCTGATTCTTCTCGTAAAAGTTCTCTTTATATCGGGGCCTAATAGTCATCGACTAAGTACAGTTGGTCGTTCAATTATTCGAACACATATGTTTACGGAGTTACTTAAAGCCGACGAAGGCACTACCAGCGCTTTTACTTATAGAGACCAGACCGTTTCATTGTATACATACTTTCAAAATAATAATAATAATAATTTATCACTCCACGTGATCATAAAGGCAATGACCAATAAGTTGTAAGACATATGTAGTATAAGTTTAGTCACAAATAAAATTACTAAGAAGAAATTACTTTCAATTCTTAACAATAATAATTTCAATACATCGCGAACCGTTAATCATAGATTCCTAAAATTTTTATTTAAGGTAGTCCTAAGGAGTAGGGAATATATTTTGAAGGTGTGACTATAAGGGGTGAAAGAGAAAAGGAAAAAGTTCCTATTTTTATATCTCGAGAACCTGCAATGATGGATAGCTCAAACTTGCTGTTTGGAAAGGGCTAAAGTTGGTGCCAGTTCAACCAGCTGTAAATGAGTTACTGAGCTAAAATCAGGGTAAAAATCACGGACGAGCGTGTAGCTGACCACTTCATCTCCAAGTGTTCCGCTGTTTTAGTAATGAAATAACTGTAGCATTACTTCAAGGCCTAGGCCCGATTTGGGCTGTTGCGCCATTGGTTAGTATTATTAATATTAACTGATACCATTGAAAAGATATTCAACAATGTTTTTATTAAATGTCGATCCTCCGAGAACCCACTTTTACTCTCCTCTCTTTTTTCGAGTTCTGTTTAGTTCTAATACTTTTAATAACAGTTTATATGACATTTTAATTTAGTTATAAGTTAGGCCTCTATAAGAAGGATTTTTCTTTAACCATTTTCCTTCAAATATTCATCCAATTGAAATCATCTGCATGTAGTTAAATAAAATACCACCTTGATCAAAAAGTTCCCGGAATAACCACCGTGTGGCGCTTTTATTGTTCCGATTTGATTTCTGTTCTGTTTTTGTTAAGTTGGTACATCTGTTGTTGACATTCCCGCTAAATCTTAGCGTCATAGCTTGACATTTGCAAAAGTTACGTAGCCAAGAGTACATCTATCTCTGTGTGTGTGTTGGCGATTTTTTTACAATTTTAGAAATGGATTTAAATTTTCAACAACGAACTTGTATTAAATTTTTGCGTAAAAAACGGATTTAATGGTGCGCGAACGTTGGAAATGTTGGAAAAGTGTTTCGGTAACGATTCTCTAAAGAAAACGGTCGTTTACCAGTGGCACGAGCGTTTCAAAAAAATCACGTCACGTTTTCAGTCACAAAAGAAGGCTATGCTCACGTTTTTCATGGATTTCAACGGTGTAGTGCATCATGAATTTTTGCCAGAAGGCCAGACAGTAAACAAAGAGTATTGTTTGGGCGTTATGAATGAGACGTTTGCGTGAAGCAATTCGCCGAAAGAGAACAGAATTGTGGGCAGAAAACTCGTGGATTTTGCACCATGACAACGCACCGTCGCACAGTGCTATCATTATTCGTAATTTTTTGACGAAAAAAAGCAACAAATACCTTCCAACAGCCACCGAATTCAACTGATTTGGCTCCCTGTGACTTCTTTCTGTTCAATCGAGTTGAAAAACCACTACGGCGAACGCTATTTTTTTTAAATAGTTCACAAGGCTATTTCAAGAGAAGCCCGATGAAGGGTCCTCCGCCCCCCCCCCTTCAGTATCATCGAAGTTCTTAGGACTCAATGGAAATGTATGTAACTCTTTTACACCCCCTAAGGGCGGCCTTACACTTTAAAAAAAAATCCGATTCTTTGAATAAAAAATCTGAGTTTTATTTTTTTTCCAATTTTATTTCGTCAGCACTAGATATAATTATTATAAAATGACATCATATTATTAATAATATTGCTTACAGTAATAGCAAGTACAATCGTTCAATCGACAATGATTTTTTTGTTTTTTTCATATTGTTTTAAATTGTTCTCAAAAATGAGTTTAGAATCATTCACAGGGGGTGGGTAAAAAGAAGAAAGGAATAAAAAAGGAGAAGAGATTATTTGTTTAAAAGGAAACAAACAAGGAAGAGATGAAGAGATAGAGAGAGAGAGAGAGAGAGAGAGAGAGAGAGAGAGTGGGGAAGACACAATACATGCACAAACAATGATTTTTTGAAATTTGTAACGATTTCGACGATAAACTTTCCCGATTTTTCCTTTTCTTTCATTTCGTACAAGAAAAAGGCAAAACCAGTCAGTTTCAGGCGGCTTGAAATGGAACGGAGGAGGGGGTAGCAGGAGAAACGTGCGCGCGCTACACAATATCTAACAACAAATTAAATTACATTTAGAATATACAAAAAAAAAAAAAAAAAAAATTAACTCGATTTCATTCGCAAGTACTTTTAACCGTTCAAGAAGCATTTTTTGTTTCGCTCGACCGTTCAAACATTTAAAAATTCGCGTTGAGAAAATAAAATTCGCACTGATTTTTATACAAAAGTACACCCCCACCCACACACTAGTACATACATTTTTATTCCCCTCCCCACGTTTTTTTAAACCACTCCTAGTTTATTTAAACTAATGAATAAGATTTTGCTTTTTTTTTTTTTGTTTTTTATGTTTTCTACTAATAATTATAAACATACGCCTAATTTAGATTTGATATTTTTGATTTGTTTGGTTTTTGCGCTTAAATTCACTAAAAAAAAAAAAATTGTTTATAAAATAAAATTGATAAAATCGAAGCGGAAGGGAACCGAGGAGGGAGGGGTGAAAGGAAAGTTTGTTCCCCCTCCACTGAGGTCCACGGTTCCATTTTTCGATATAGACTTCATAAAATTTTGTCAAAATTCAAAAATAGCTTTTTTCTTTCAAAATCAAATAAAAATGGCGGACTGGCAGCATTAGGATCGGGAATATAAGGAGAGTAATTTCATAGGGTTCTGTGATTTGTTTTTGTTTGATTGTTTGTTTTTTTTTTTGCAATATACAAAATTTTCCGTGTGCCGAACAATTCAAAGAAAGTTGGGCTGTTTGGCTTCGGGACCTTGCGGTGCGGTCGCTCCACTTGGCTGACGAGACCACGGCTGATTACCACCCTGTAAAGTTAAAAAAAATATGGTTTAATTAATTTACACATTCGGCATGAAAACCAATGACGGAAAACAAAGATGCGAAATAGAAAAAGAACAAAAGAGGAGAAAGAAACTAGAAAGGAAATGAAAGAAAAGAGATGAAGAAAATGAAGCCAGGGAAAAGAGGAAAAGGGAAAGAAAGATTGAAAGGAATGCTGAGAACAAAGAAGAACAAAAGGTGTGCTCCTTTTTTTCGCTCTCTATCCAGCAGTACAGAGCAGGTTAGCGAAACGCGAAAACAAAATCAAACAAAACGCAAAGGATGAAAAGCAACTACACCACCTCAAACTATAGATCAGTCGTACACGAGTGAACTGTTCCGAAAAGAACACTTCATTGAAGTGAGTGTGAGTGGAGTAACCGACTCCTTTTTGGCGAACTGCAGTTCAATTCGAAAGGCGAATAAAGAAAAATTGAAACCGAATAAAGGAAGAACACGAACACGGTCAAAAGAGAGATAAACAACTAGCCAATTTTCTCATTTCATTTTGCGTCCATTAGAGATGGGTCTCGTTCACGGGTGAACTGTTCCGAAAAGAACACTTCATTGAAGTGATTGTGAGTGAAGTAGCTCATTCCGTTTTAGTGAACAGCAGTTCCGTTGGAAATGTATCAAAAAACGAACGATCAGTTCCGGAACAACTTACCGAGTTCCGTAACTACTTCACGAAACTATGGAGATCTTTTTTTTTGTAGGGCCTCATGTTCTAAATTCTGTTCCTGTCGTCTGACTTTGACGAATGGCGGCTTAAATTAAAGGTACGGGTGTCTCCTTTTTAAATCAGAAAACAGACTTAAAAAATAAATTTTTTTGAGGCCAGGCGAGCCAAAAAACGAGATTTTGACAGTTTTTTCGTCGTTTTTGGACACGTTTTTGGCCACCACTCCCCCAATTTTGATCGGATTTCAATTTGGTTTGCAGTTTTGAGCACCTGTAGAGCTCCCCTTTCATTTCATATATCATCATGTGTCATTTGGAAAAATTTCAAATTTTGAAATTTCGAAAAAAATGCCACTTAACCCCTTGCCATTTTTTAGGGTGATTTTTCGAAATTCTGTTCCTCTTGTCTGATTTTGACAAATGGAAGCTTAAATTAAAGGTACGGGTGTCTCCTTTTCAAATCAGAAAACAGATTTAAAAAATAAATTTTTTTGAGGCCAGGGGAGCCAAAAAACGAGATTTTGACAGTTTTTTCGTCGTTTTTGGACACGATTTTGGCCACCACTCCCCCAATTCTGATCGGATTTCAATTTGGTTTGCAGTTTTGAGCAGCTGTTGAGCCCCCCTTTCATTTCATGTATCCTTTGGAAAAATTTCTCATATTGAAATTTCGAAAAAAATGCCACTTAACCCCTTGCCATTTTTTAGGGTGATTTTTCGAAATTCTGTTCCTGTCGTCTGATTTTGACAAATGGGGGCTTAAATTAAAGGTAAGGGTGTCTCCTTTTCAAATCGGCAAACAGATTTAAAAAATAAAAATTTTTGGAGCCAGGAGAGCCAAAATACGTGTTGCATCTGGGAGCCTTTTTTTCGACGTTTTCTTTCGATCACTCTCTCCTGATATTGTATTTTTATTTCTAGGTCCTCTAGGAGGGAATAAACAGTTCCTGAACTAGTTCAGTGAACTAGTTCCTTCAAATGAGTGAATCGGAGTAAAAAACACCTAAAACCAAAAAAAAGTATAGCGAAGGGAAAGAGAAGAGTTCGCGCGAGTACAGTATCGAGTCGTGTAGGAAAATGAGATGTCGAATTGGCATTGAAGTGACGTGACGTGACATTCACAATAAGGTTAAATTTAAGAGAATACGGTTAAGGGTGATATTGAAGACGTGTAAGAAAAGGGTGCGATTAAAAACGAAAAGGAAGAAAAAAAAAATGATGAAATATGTGAATAAACGTGCAAGGCGACAATAAAACTTTTTGCAATTTTCAGAATATACCTGCTGTCCTTCACCGCCGCCACCTTGTGTCATCCACGACAGAAACCCGCCACCCTGTTGCGAGCTACCCGGCTGCGAATTTGGACCTCCGGATGCACCAAAACCCTTTTTTTTTAAACATACAAAAAATAATTTTCAATTTTTTGATTAATGCATTTTTTTAAGTGCACAAGTTGTTTTTTTTTTATGTCCAGTTTCCGTTTAGGAAGTGTGGCCAATTGTAACACACTCATACGAAGGATAAACGCTTACCTGATCCGGCGTTTGATTCTGTAGATTGCCAATTAGGCTCCATTGATTCAAGGCGGCGGCAAAAATGGCCGGATTCATCGGTAACGTGTTCAAATTGAGTCCGGCACCCAACGGATTGTTCATATTCTGGCCCTGATTCGACGGATTCTGACCCTGCGGATTGATGCCGAGCGCCTGCAAGTTCGGCATATCCAAATTGCCGCGATTCTGATTATTCCAACCGTTGTTGTGCTGAATCGGTTGATTCGGCATGTAGCCGCCACGCTGTTGCGGATAAGGCATATTATCTTGTCGGTTCATCTGATTCGAACCGCCACGCTGATGCGGAACAAGTGATCCACCATTGCCGCCGCCACCGCCTCCACCACCGCCACCACCACCACCGCCACCACCACCGCCTCCACAACCACCCGAATTATTGTAGTTCGAGTTGCGGTTCTGTTCGGATTTTGGCGCGGCATTCGATACGTGAACCGATACGCCTGCCGTAAAAGAGAGCCGGATTAGAAACGGATTTAGATGGGGCTTAAAAAAAAACGCCGTACCTTTTATAATGTGATCCTCGCCGCACAACGATTGTGCCACTTCTGGATCCAAGAACGTGACGAAGCTAAAAGCGCGAAACGGTTTCGGTATAAAAACGTCCGTTACTTCGCCGAATTTCGAGAAATATTCGCGCAAATCATCGGCTGTTAGATCTTCGGTACATCGTCCAACGAAAACTTTACAAGGCACTTGATGGACCATTCCTTCCTGGAAAATTCCGAGCGGAAAATGTTAGAAAAAAGAACAACAAAAAAAAACCAATAATCCACAAAACGGTTCTTACTTTCGAATTTGGTACTTTAACTTCGCAGAGACGACCATCGATAAGATGTCGCGTTGCCAGCACTCGCATTTGTGCCTCGTACGATGCAAAACGAATGAAACCGAATCCTTTCGATTGTCCCGACTTGATGTCCTTCTTCACTTGCGCCATCAGCACTTCGCCGAACTCTTCGAAATGTTCGCGTAAGCTTTGCTCCGACGTTCGCCACGGCAGGCCCAGCACAATTAGATCGGTACATCGCAGTCGTGTCTCAATCCGTTTCGTTTTGGCCGTTGAATTCTCCAAATTATCGTCGCTTTTCCTTTTATTTTCTGCAAGAAATGTGAACAACGTTTAGAATATCAAGAAAAAAAAAATTTCGCGAATTTTCGCGCAGTCACTTAAAAGCACCGCTATGCCACGCAAATTTTCGCGCAATCACTTAAAATACCTTTCGGAAAGACACAAAAGTAAATCTGTGTGCCCCAACCGGAATCCGATGATGGCGGATAGAAGCGTCCCTCGTTCGAACGAACACCGCGAATTGCTCGCGAATCTGGATTTCGATATTTCAAACCGCATGCACCGGGAAATTGAGCCTGTAGCGTCGACAAGAGAAGCGTGCCGTCTTCTTCGCCTGGCAACTCGATCGGTTCCTCGCCTTCGTCTTCGGCAACTTGCAAAAATTCCATCGACATGATTCACTAGAAAAAAAAATTGTTTTCGGTTTTTTTTTTTTCATGTAGCTTTCATGCAGTTTTCTTCATCTTATATTTATATTCTATATAAAACAAAAAAAAACTTCTTTCTTTGCGCAAACATTTCATCTTCCTCGTAACACAAAAAAGATCTCGATATTTTCACTCTACAACAAAAAACAACGGGAAAAAACCAACAGAATTGCATCCATTTATTTTTTTCGCGCTCTTTCGATTGGATTAAACTTAAACCAAAATTCACGCTAATTTATTTTTTTTGTTTTTAAACGCAATCAACCATTTCCAACATTTAGTAAAAAAAAAAAAAAAATAATAATGAACGGTGTTTTTTTTTTTTTCGTTTGAATTTGAAAGAGCCTTGCATTTTGTCAGAAGAATTCCATTCAGCGGGCGACATTAGCGCGCGTACTCTCAATTGCTTCAGTTTCATAAATTTGGTGATTCAAACCAGGCGAGATACAGAAGAAAAAAAATAAGATAGAAAAAAAATAGTGTAATTATGCTATATGATAGTGGTTATTTTTCGAGCTTAAAACAAGTGCAGGAAAAACCAATGTAAAAAATGTAATAAGGCGAATAACATTAAGAGAAAGAGATACCACTAATTTCGCGCTAGTGTATGCCGTTAGCGCGAAAATAGCGTAAGCCGCTAACGCGAAAAGAGCTTAAGCCGCTAACGCGAAAAGAGCGGTATCTCTTTCTTTAAGTGTTGTTCGCCTTCGATTGGTTGCGTACAAAATACCGGTTCTATAACGTTTCACAACATAACATGTCGCTTTCCTGAAAAACATGTAGCTGCTGGAAAATCTAGCCCCCAGTGGTTAAATCTTGGCTTGAACTGTGCAAATTTTGACTAACACTGTGCGAATGTGTTATGTTGCGGCATTTTTACAGTTGACGCCATCTTGCGGTTATTTTTTACGTTTTAAATGTTCAGACTGTCTCTTTCTTTCGTTCTTTTTAAAGCGCCAAAAATAACCAATGTCATAACAGCATTAGCAGCAAAACCGTAAAATAGAAGAGTGATTTCAATTCATAATTTGTGCGGATAAGTTGAACTGGAAAAATTCAACCAGTTGAAAATGGGGGAGGGGTACAAAAATATGAGCAGTGGCGGGCGCCGCTCAATTGAACGGAATGAAGAGCGTTCTCCCGATTGCCTGTGCGCCTACAGCATTTTTGTTTTAGTAAAAACTACGCCGGGGGGGGGGCGATCAAGAAGTTCACTGGTAATTGAGAATAGAAATATGGCGTCCGCAAAATACCAATCTTAAGAAACTTGAAAACCTTTTGAGGCTGTTACCTGTCCTTCCCCCCCCCTCAGCTCCTGAGAAGCCGGAAAATCGTGCTGTAGGACACAGAGGAGCCCACTAAATGTTATTTAAATGAAAATGTAGGCGACGGTCAAAGCCTAAAGAATTTATCTTACAAGTGCGAAAGGACACCTTTTAAACCTTTTGCGCAGTGTTGTACTTCCTGCGCGTATTCTACGCGAAAGGCAGCGACTGCACGAAATGCAGAGACTGCGCAAAAGGTAGAAGATATCCTTTCGAAACACACTGAAGTTAGGTGTCCTTTGCGCGCAGTCCCTGCTACACACGTTCGAAATGAAAGCAGTTCGGAGACTGCGCGAAACGATAGAAGAGGTCCTTTCGTGCAGTCTCTGCCTTTCGCTCAATAGCAACTACAGAAGTTTCGAGATGAAAATGAGCAGGTGGCTGGGCGGGGGCGGGGGCGGACTATATGAATTTTGCAGACGCAGCAAAAGGAAACTTATGTTCACAAAATATTTAATTAAATCATAAAAAAAAGAAATGGTTTAAAGAAAAAATAAAAAAAAAAAAAAAAAAAATTTAAGAAAATTCTGAAAAAGAAAAACAATAAATAAACTCAATCAACAACAAATTCAATAATACCTTGTTCTCTTTCGTGTTTCAGTCTCACTACTCTCTCTTTCGCGCTCTTTCTTTCAAAGACAACAATTCAAAAAAAAAGGACAAATTAAGAGTACCACTTGCAAACTTTTAGAATCAATTGTTTCTCTTTCGTTTCCTCTCTCTTCTCTTCAATTCGATTAACTCTGCTATTCTCGTTCGCTCTTTTATTCACTTGATTTCGATTCAATTTTCCTTTCTTTTTTTTTTCTTCCACCCTTTTTTTTTTTGTAGGGATCAATTAAACAAAGTTTCGCCCTTCTTTCGAAATCAACAACAGAAAGAAAAAAAAAATTGTCGCACACTACATACACATTTTATGTAGGGGGTGGGTCCCAGAGCACTCAGCGCACTTGAAAACGGAAACAATCAGACCCTTAAACAAATAAAAAAAAACAATAATAATAAAATAAAAATCAGTTTCAATTGTTCATAGTGAGCAGGAAGTAAAACAAAAAAAAAGTTGATTAGAAAGAGGGAGGAAAGAAACGGAGTCTTTAAGGTAAAGAGAATGGAGTCGGGGCGGGATTTGAGGAAGGAGAGGAAAAACACCCACCCTTAGGCGGTGGAGGTTATTGTGCTCCCTAAAAATCTCAGACGTGTGCGCATTTTATCAAATCAACGAAAGGGAAGAGAAGAAAAAAAGAAAACACATCACAGCAGCAACAGCAGCACTCGCCCAAATCAAAATGCATTTTTCACGCTCCGAAATAACCCCCCGCCCCCTTTTCTTCGATGTACTGTTGTTTGTTTTTTTTTTTTAATTTACTTATGTAGCGGGAGTAAAGAAATAAATAAATACATAAACTAATCACAGAATTAAGGGGAAATAATGTTCTAAAAAATGTGCGCTATTATTGTTCTTAACAAAAACTTAAGGAATTGGCGGTTTTACCATTTTACAAATTTCAACTTTTTAATATTTGGCGTATTGTGCGGGCATGTGCCTCCCAAACGTCAAAATTTTAAAAATAAAACAACACACTTCCCCACCCCGAAATAGTTGGCAATTTTGGGGTGCGGTTTCCCCCTCCCACCCCAATTATTTCTAATTGTTAAGCCGACGAAAGGTCCGATTAGAAAAACAACAAAATAAAAAAGGCACGCGCACCAAAAATACGAAACAACAACAAAATTTAGAGCGGCCATTTTTTTTTTTTAAAGAAGTTAAAAGACATTTTTGCCGGTTGAGAACGTGCGTCCCGCCGGACTTTTATCAAAATTTGGAAGTGCACCGTATTTACATTGCGAATAGAAAGAAAAAATACAATTCACGAATGATTTTTCGATTATGAAGTTGCTTCAAAATTAAAATGGCAAAATAAAAATTTTGAAAAAGTTCAAAAGTTCAATTGACGGAAATTTTAAGATGGAGAAAACTTATTCAATTTTTTCGAATGGACATTAAACACCACAAACTTTTCTTTCTTATTTCTTTTTGATAAAGGAACACGCTTGTTGCCAAAAGTCGAATGATCAAACACAAAAAGAAGAAGATCGCACTAAAAAGGGAGGGAAAAAGCTGTAAAGAAAAAAAAAAAAAAAAAAATTCTTTCAAAGAATTCGTACATCGAAGAATTAGGCTGGGCGCGATATGGGTGCCTGGGAACATTAAAGGAGAGGGGAAACACTATACAGAGGAGAGAGGAGGTAATCTTGTCAAAATGTCGCTGTACTTTTCTGGTTTTCTGGTTTAAAAAAAAAAAAGTTTTTCTGGTTTTTTTTTTTTTTTTGTTCGGAGAGCCGGCGGCCGACCGGCAAGGCAAGGCGAATTTAAAACGCAACACTTTTCGGTTTTTCTCGACAGTTTTTTTTTTTGGTTTTTGAAAGCCGCCTTTAATTTTTTTTTTGTGCGCGTAAAGAACTCGGCGGAAACTATGAAAATCAGTCGCGCGAAAAAAAAAATCGGATTTTCGAGAACAAAAAAAATTAAAAATAATAATAATTCGCAGAGAGCGAAAAACAGCAAGCACTAGGAGGCACCACACACGTTCCAACAAACATCCGCAAACACGCACTAAAAACTACTCCCAGTCGTGGCGCGATGATGAAAATTACTATCGTTTGTATTATAGTCTCCAACGAGCGTAATAATTCAGCCGTACCGCAATCCGTATGTCTCCACGTAAAAGTAATGCCATAAGGAAACGTGTTCGTCGGGGGTCGTCCCTTTCAGAGCAGCAAGTGACACACACACAAGCTAAACTCCGTTCCTGGAGAAAAACGAAAGGATACGCTGTCTACCTGCCTATCCTGTTCACGGATTTTATTTTCCTGTGTGAATTTCCACGAAGGTTGAAAAAAGGACAAAGAAAAGCGTTTCCTCTACTAATTTATGTAAATAATTTTAACGTCCAACTACTACTATGTATACTTACATATGTCATCATTTCCTTTCCTTTTTAAGTCCACGCTCTCTATCCTTTCCGTATTTGTTTCAAACTTTCCATGTTGTCCTTCATGAAAATTCTTAAAAAATTATTCTTAAAGACTCACCTTTCATTAAATTCTTCTGACTTCATTTCGACATTATTGCGTCATTTTTTGCATTTGTTTTTAATCTTTCAACCTTCTCTCCGATCACCTAAAACATTAAAAATCTGTATTTTTAACCTCCGTCTTTCTTTCCTTTACCTTCCTATCTGGGGCTTATTCCTTCTTACTTTTTATATCCTCCTTTCTTGATTGATACCCTTTTGTTATTTTATCTTTATATTAATTTTTCCTTTTCATCTTGTCATCAACACTTCAGTTTTCCAACTGTTCATTTGCGATCATTTCCCTGCCTATTTTACGTTTCCAACCTCATCGACTAGTTTTTTGTTAAGTCTAAAAACGAAGCTAATCAGTTCAGCACTTTCTTTCTATTTTTACTATTAAACTATTCCTGTTAATCTAGTTTTTGTGAAAAAATTAAATTTGTTGACATCTCATTGATCAAATAACATAAAACAAAAGCTTCTTCATAGTGCGTACAGTGTATAAGGCTTGGGAGATGACATATCCTATTTTACTACCATATTTTTCGACTCACCAAGTTATTCCCTGTGACCACAGATAAGTTAAGTCTATTTGGAGCTAAAAAAAAATCGTTTATTAGGTTTATAGTGTTAGAACGTCATACGAATTATATTAAGGCTCCATGAGTCCGGAACGACAAATTTTTTATCCCTGTTTAATTTTTCTTTCTTGAGAGGATTTTAATCGATTGAAATCGTTTTTCGCTCGTGTAATTTGGCGTGGACAATACGTCTGCATCGTTCGCTGTCTATCAGCGAACTAATTTCGATTTTACAGAAACAAAATAGTGTTGTAGGTTTTCAAATTATTTGAAACGCATAACTACTATAGATATTAAAAATCCATAATTTTTTCATTGATTTATCTTCTAGAAATACCAATTAATTATACTATCGATGAACCTTTTCAATGATGTGTGGTCTTCTTATGAAATTCTTGCCATGAAAATTGTGAAAAATTGCTTCAGTTTGACTTCATATATTATTAAGAAAAATGAAAATTTTTTATAATTTGATCTATGGAGGACCTTCTTTAAGATTTTTTCTAGCAATTTATCAATGAAAATGACATGTTAATTATTCAAGAAATAGGTAATTTACGCATTTAAAAAAAATTTTCAAGGGTTGTTGTTCTTATACCTAGCATTTTTCCCAATACATTTCGAATTTTTTCTCTATACACGACCTAGTTAATAAAGTGGTGCAATTTAATTTTGTTTTTTTGTTGCCATTAACGTGAAATATTGGCAAGAAAACAGTCATAAATCATCAAAATCCCATTTAACGTGCAAATGGAGCCTTAACGTGCCCCAATATTTTAAAAATTATTTCTAACGTAATACCTTAAAAATCTCAATATACCATATGTATGAAAAAATGGACTTATAGCACTTTTACGTAGGTTGCCTTTTATATTTCGGGATTAGAGAAGAAAAACAAATATTAATCATCGAAAACCACTTTATTGTTTTTCAAAATATTCCCCATGAAAATCTATACACTTTTGCATGCGTTTGAACCAATTGTCGAAGCACTTTTGCCACTCTGATTGAGGTATCTCCAAAACATGCATTCTGAATGCGGCAACCGCTTCTTCAGGTGTCGAAAAACGTTGACCTTTCAGTTTGTTTTTTACGTACGGAAATAAAAAGAAGTCCTTCGGTGCCAAGTCAGGACTATACGGTGGATGACTCATCAAATCGAGGTTTTTGAGCATTTCTTTGGACCAATTGACACGAGCATCTTTTTGAGCTTTTGTCAAATTATGCGGGATCCAACGCGAACAAATTTTTTTGACAATCAAATTATCATGCAATATTGAATGTATGCTGGTCCCACTAATGCCTAAGGTTGTCTCAACTCACGATAGGTCAAATGACGATCTTCCAATATCAGTTTGCGCACAGCATCAATGGTTTCCGAAACAACAACTGATTTTGGACGACCTTCACGAAATTCCTCTTGAAGTAAACCACGATCACGATTGAATTCACCACTTCATCGATAAACACTGGTCCTTGATGGAGCTTCATCGCCCAAAATTGAATTATGTTCATCTATACACTGTTGCTGAGTTAATCCACGTCGAAAGTTGTAAAAAATAATCGCACGAAAATGTTCACGATTTAATTCCATTTTTGAGCTGAGATAAATCTTTTAACTTACTGCAAACAACACAAATAGCGCTCGTATGTCAAAACGTTCTGAGTACGTATAACCTCAAAAATGTCCAACTTTACGATAGAGCTGTCAGTTACCAGATTGCACCACCAGGGTTGCCAAATCCCGAAACATAAAAGGCAGCCTACGTAGATATAACAGCTCATTTGTATAATTGAAGGAATCGCATTAAATTTAATATACCAGTAATCGCAATAGGGCCCCGTAGTTCCCTCGGCCCTGGGCCCCTACATGTCTTAATCCGGCACTGATTAGTGGTGTCTACAGACTTGCATTTTGAAGATTCAAAATATTTTAAATCAGAGTAAGCCAAACTAAGTTGCCCATTATGAGAAATTGTATCGAAACTATAATTGCTTTCCGCCATAGTAGTGCAACTGCCGAAAGAAAGTTAATGGAATTTAATTTAATTAACGACAAGAAAAGAAATTCACTTATCACTGGTCCAATACCAATACCGTCTTAATTGCCAAAGATTTGCTAATAACAACTTTTCCGAAAATTGAATTTTTTGAAGTGAAAACTTCTTTAGGCGCGTTGTGCGATTTAGAAAGACGAACTACTATACACGAAAAGAAAATCCTTGGTGATGAGATAAAAACTTTAGATTATGATATCACACGAACCAATTATTCTAGAACAATAGAATTTGGTTTGTATACGAGTCATTAAATGGAATTCCATAAAACTAAAATTTTTTTTTAAAGGGCATGGAAGTTGTGGGGAAAAGCATATTTTTCTTAGGCATCTCGTATCTAACATTCCAAGATAGTTTTTTTAAAGTTTGTATGGGAAGTAGGCCAAATAGACCCGTAATATTTGGAAGTGTGTGTCAAAGGGGAGATAACGAAAAAGAACATTTCTCCCCCTTTCTTATAAATATCTTGAGAGCCCAAACCTTTCCCCTATGGCACGGGAGTGGGGGTGTTTTTCTTGTTTATAGAATAGATGTTGCTAGAATGTTGAAGCTGGATGGTTGTATAAAGATCTATTAGCTAGCACGTTGAATGCCATGGGAGTCACCGGTGACCGGCACAGAAATTTTGACCCTTTAATTAGCATTGTCAAAATTTTTGACAAAAAGTGTGGCACGTAAAGTGTTAAGCATTTCAGTTAAAAAACAAAATTCTAAATATCCATTGCCGTACAAGTGGAGCAAAAGAAAAGATAAAATAAAAAATGGAAAGCATCTGCATATTTTCACGAATTTCGTCATATCTCTTGGGTCTTCTGAAATATTGAATTGATTTTTATTCTAGGGATTCTTCAAATGAATACAAAGAAGGTGTTTTTATGATTGATTTAAATTCGACATCGAAGAGGGTGGGGGTTTATATTTTCACGAATTCTGTTCTATCTCTTAGGTCTGATAAGACTTTGAATATCTTTTCACTTTCACGTGCCTGCGTAATAATTGGTTAAAATTTGTTATTAAGTTCTTTCTTTTTTCAATCGCTAAGAGGGTATAAGTCATAAGAAATAGAATTGGTTATTATTTTCTCGCGCTATCTTCATATTTATCTATTAACTCCTTTACTCTCTCCTCTTATTTCGGCGTTTCTTGCAGCGAAGAAGAAGAGAGTTGGAGTTGTGGAGGAGAAACGCAATATCGAACTTAATAAGTTTTGGGAATGGGGGGAAGGAAGATCAGGAAGCGAAAACTGAGGCGAAGCAAACTCTTTTGTTTTTAGTTTTGTTTACTTTTGTTTTCTTTTTAACGCTAAACATAGAAATGTACATTTATAATATAATTAATTAAATTTTATCTTAATTTTTTTTTTTTTTTTTTTTGAATCACAAATAAACGATTTTGATTTTTTCTTGTTGCTAGTTGTTTTGTTTTTAATTGTTGTTTCTCCATTTTCCGGTATTTTTTATATAAACCGGAAGAAGGAGGAGCTTACCATGCTATTTTTTGCCGCTCTTGGCGCAGTGCTTCTTGTAGCTTGAGTTTCGGGATAATTTGCCGAAACTGCCGTAGGAAGAAGACGAAGGCGGCGGCGACGACAACGATGATGGCGGAAGCGGTGGAGGGGGAGTAGTAACGGTCGCGGACGTACTAGAATTACTAGTAGAAAGATCGGGAACACTTTCCGTACTAACTGTGGCAACGATAGGTTCGTTTTGCGAAGGGGGCTGCTGTCCGCCACTATCACCGACCAGCGGTAGTTGTGCGGGACCGTTGTCGCCGTCGTTATCCTCGCTTTGTGGAGTTGAGGTTGGCGGTGATTGGTCAGCGGCGGTGGCGGAAGTGCAAGCAACATTTTCGTGACTAGAACTGGTTGGGGAGTCCTTCTCCTCGGCAATGCGCGGCAGAAGTTCGCCGGGCGGTTGAAGCGTTAGCGAAAGGACACCAGAGGACGACTGCTGCTGCTGCTGCAGCTGTGAACTTGAAGTGGATTGTTGCTGCTGGTCAAGTAGCTGTTGATCGGCCGAATGCAGTCCGAAATGTTCAACGTATTTTTCGAGCGAAAGACTAACGGGCGGTTGGTTTTGATTGGACGCAGCAACAGCTCCCGACGAGGACGACTGCAGTTGCGCTGCTGCAAGTGCAGTCGACGAGGAAGCGGAAGCCGGCGATGAGCCGGGACCACGCCAACCTCCGCCCGCTACAACAGATCGTTGATTTTTTACGGGTGGCGGACAGCAAAGCGGTGAAATTAGAGCGCATTTACTTTCGGCGCTGCGCGGATGCAAGCGATCGGGCGAGAGAGCGCGACGCAAAAGTGGCGAACTAGGTTCGGCACTTTTGGGTCGTGCGAAACCTTTTTTCGGGACGTTTGCCGCGTTCGCAGCGATAGCTGCGGCTGCGTTTGCAGCACCGATTGCCGAACAGCCACCGCTGCTTGGCAAACCGCCCGGACTATACGATTGCGTGGTATTAGACGAGCCGGGCTGATGGCCGACTGGGAATGCAAGTGGTGACGGCGAACGGGTCGGTGAAGCGGGCAACGGCGAAGGTGACGGTGTCCTGGCCAGCGGGGAGAGCGGAATATGACCGACTGATTTTCGACGATTTGGTACCGAAGCGGTTGTCGAGTGGAGCGTTTTGTTGCTACTGCAGCCGGTCGTGTGCAGCTTGTGCTTGAGTCCGTGTAACGTTGATGGTCGCTGGTAGAGTTGTGCGGCGGCCGAGGACGGAGATACGCCTCCACTGACCGCGGCCGTTACAACGGACGCAGTCGCGACTGATCCGGTCGGAGTGTTCGGAGCCGATGATGACGGCGAGCTCGATTGTGACGAGTTCGAAGCCGACGGCTGATGGCAAAATGAGTCCAGTGGCGACAGGCTCATCCGGTTAATGGGCGGTGCGCCCAGAGCCGTGTCCACCGATCGCGCGAACGATTGAAACGAACGTGATGACGATACCATCGTTGGCGACGCGATCCCTGCAGCCATCTAAAAGAGAAGAGAAGAGAAACAAGTTACCGAAGTGATAACGAAGGTGTCCCCACATCAAACTTGACCGTACCTGCTGAATTTCGGCAGACGCTCGCTTGCTACTTATGCGTCGAAACAGCGACGTTTTGCGCTTCTTGTCGTTGTCCTTCTTCTGCTTGCGTTGCCGATTCACGCCCTTTTTCGCGAGCTTACTTTGCCAGAGTTCGCGCTTACGGCCACCACTCTGAATGCTCGTGTGTTCGAGCGGAGTAGCGCGCAGCGTGACATGTTCACCGCCGCTCAGCAGTAGCTGCAAAACTTGAGTATGATAGAGACCTTGAACGGCGTCGCCGTTCACGTGCGTGATCAAGTCGGCCGGACGAAGTCCCGCCTCGAACGCCGGACTACCCTCGTCAACGGCCATCACTAAGTGATGCATTGTGTAGAAGTCTGTGTCGCCGTAGTAGACACGAATGGTGTGCACGGTGAAGCCAAAGCCACGTGGACCTCGTCGAATGATAATGGGCGGCTTGAGATTCGTGACCAGAGGTGAAAGTTCACGACACGGCGAAGTATCACGCGAACTTGCCGTACTCGAACCGCCACCGCCACTTGCGCTACCGACCCCACCGCAGCCAGGCGACTGGACACCACCAGCCATCGTCGACGACATCATTCCGGAAAACTGCGAGGAAACATCTGCGGGAGAAGGCCAATTAGAAAGAGAATCGGCAGCGGACAAAAAAAGAAACTTACCCGATGAAATCATAAGCGACAGACCCAATGCTGACGCACTTTTAACCACTGATCGCGACCGATGTTTACCGCTACCGTCGTACAAAACGCCGCCACTACTGCTCGCGGGCGACTGATCGCGTGCATTCTCCGACGATGAGGTGCCGCTCTGTTCGTCCTCGATCGAGATCGAAAAGCGCGGCAAAATTTCACGCGAATGCGTCTTTCGTTTGCGTTGTATTTGCGGTGAAACATCATCGCTATCGGTTTGCGACGATTCGGGAGTGCTAAGGGTCGTTTTACGTGACGCAATCGACGATATCTGGTGCGTATCGATGAGTTTGCGATTATCGGGCGTGTTCGGTGTGGACGCAATCTGTGGCGGCGGTCGACGCAATTGAAGGCCGGACGATCCGCCGTCTGTTGACGATGACGGCGGCGACGACAACGATGACGGTGGTGGCATTGCCGTTACAGTCGACGACGAGTGTGACGACGAATAGGACGAGGACGAACCGTGCGGTGGAGTTGTCATCGTCGCTGCGGTCGACGATGGCGCCATCGTCGCCGCACTGACCATGGTCGTTGTGGCGGTTATCGCGGCCGCCGACGATTGTAAGGAATGCTGCTTCAAGTATTGATGAATCGATTTGATCTCTTCGCGATCGGGCGTGTTGAGAAGTTCGGGAAGGTAGTCCGCATCCGGAGTCGATGGCAGCTTCAGGCTTCGCGTCGATGTCTACAAGGAGTAGGGGATAAATTTGCAAGTTACTTATATAACCACCCTCAGGTAAAAGCCAATATCTTCCACTTACGTCTAGCTTGCGCAGCTCCGGTGTCGTTAGAACCTTGTTCAATTCCAAGCTGCTATTATCGTCTGACGTATTGTTCGACATCAGTCTCGACCACGAATAGTTGTGTTTGCGGTACTGCGGCGAATACGAGCTGAACGATCCAAAGACGGGGGTGTCGTCTGTCTCGTCGGTATCCTCGCCACCTAGATCGTGATTATATCGATCCATGCGAGCTGTAAAAGCGAAGAAATTAGATCTGAGATAGATCGCCCCCCCCTCGCCATTGTTAACTTACTATCAAAGTAGCTGGTATCGTCCTCATTGGACAGTTGCGGCACAAATTCGGCCTTCTGACGCAATAGCGAGTTCCAGTCCAGCCCGGCGAAGTAGATATGATCCTTGACTTCGTGCGCTCCGCCGCCCGTACCCAAACGATCACGCGGATTCTGTTGCAACAGTTGCGCAATTAGATCCTTTGATTCGGGCTGAACGGCCCAATCTTCGTTGTCCGGCCACTCGATATCGTCGTTAACGGTATGCGCGAACAGCTCTTCGGGCGTTTCGCCAAAAAACGGTACACAACCGATCAGAAATTCGTACAGGATTATTCCCATCGACCACCAGTCGACCGGTTTGCCATATCCTTGACGGAGGATTACTTCGGGCGCGATGTATTCGGGCGTGCCGTAAACTTGCTTATCGGAAAATTGCCGAGACTCGCTATCGATGTAGCCCTCGTAGAGATTCGTTGCGAGCGACATCAGACCCATCTTGGAAAGACCAAAGTCGGTCAGTTTGATGTGACCGAGTGCCGTTATCAGGAGATTATCGGGCTTAAGGTCGCGATGAACGATACCGTAGCTGTGGAGATATTCCACGGCTAATACTGTTTCGGCGAAATAGAAGCGTGCCATGTCGGACGGTAACGGACCGATAGTTTTCAGGAGAGTCGCACAATCGCCACCCTCAACGTACTCCATAACTAGACAGAGATGCTTTTTTGTCTCGAAGCTACAGTACATGCTGACGACAAACGGATTATCGGCAAAGCTGAGAATGTCCCGTTCGGCAAACACCTGCTCGACCTGATTGCGTAAAATCAGATTGTTCTTATTGATCTTTTTCATGGCGAAACGCTGACGTGTTTGCTTGTGCTTCACGAGATAAACGGCTCCGTACGCCCCATTCGAGATTAGCTTAACAATATCAAAGTCATTCTCGCTGGGAACTTGCTGGATTGTGGGCGGCGGCTGTACAAGGATCTTCTTGAGCGTGCCGCACGTACCGACAGTTGGCAACTTTCTGATTGGCTGGTCATCGAGCGTGGCCTGTTCCGGATTTGGTGGATTCACATTTGCCGCCGCCGGTGCAGTGGAACTTGCTTGTGCTGACGACAATTCGACCGAATCCGTTGCCGGGATCTTTCCGTCCGAATCCCAAGCGATATTCGTGTCCTGGAGCTCTTGCTGGAGTTCGGCAATCGGATCGCGATTCAGGCCGAGCTTGTGAATGATGTACTGCGGTATATCGGCCTTGATCCCTTGCAGCGACTTGGCCTGACCTTCGGCTGCCTCGAGCATATGATAGAACTCTTCGGGATCGAATTCGAGACATTCGAGGAGTCGGGCAGGACGCGATATTATCAATAGAAGCTTTTTGATCACACCGGTCAATTCGGCAGCAGCTTCCGGCGATTTATCTTTCGTTTCGGACAATAAACGTTCCAGATTCTCGCTCATTTCGTAAAAGTAGCGGCTCGTTATAAGCTTAGCGTGTGATTTGTGCAGGCAGTCACGTGCCATTTCCAGAACCTGATGATGAACGAACCTAAACGACGATGGAGGGAGGTGAATGGAAGAGTGGAGAATGAAAAAATGGACTGAGGACTGAATAAGGTGTCAACGTACCGGACAATTGGTTGTGAATCGCGAAAACTGCCACAAGCTGCGTTCTTATTCTCGTTGATAAAGTGCTTGAGACGCTCCTCCATTTGTTGCGTGGCCTTCGGAAAGCGCTCCTTGTAGAGCGTATTCATGACGGCTATTTCGCTGTCGACAATTGGCGAACGGCTCGGACTCGAGAGGCTTCGTGAACGCGGTCGATGGAACGGAGAACGACGTCCACCACCACCACTACTTTCGGCCGAATCGTCCTTTCCATTTTGGCTGTTCGAGCTTGTGTTCAGCGGGCTGGCAGACGGCTGGACAGCAGCTGGTGGAGGTGCCACCGGTTGAATTGGGGTTCTCCCAATCAGTTGCTGATGCTGCGGTATCGAACCGCCTACCGTCGCTGACTTTGCTAGCGCTGCTGGGCAGTGCTGCACGTGATGCTGATGGCAGTGATGGTGAGCGTGATGATGAGCCTGTTGACAAGCCTGTTGTTGCTGCTGCTGCTGCTGTGTCTCCTGGTTGTTCTCGTTGTTGGAGAAGTGATGTGAAAGGATTCGTAGTTCGTCGCTGGTCGGTATGTGCGGCAGCTGGTGTAGACGTTCTTGACTTGAGCACTGAGACTGAATATCATGAAAACAATTACTGACTCACTGGACACAAATTGCTGCAATCGCAACAATTCTTCGCATCGCAAAAGACGGCGGAGGGAACAAGCACAGTTGCCTGGATTGGCGGCACATACAGTGACCTCTCCTACCCAACCCGACCACACCATGCCAGCAATTCAAGCAACTGTGCCTTGAGTAAGGGTGACACAACCAATCTCCAGACTTACCGACATATTCGAGCTACCGGGCGTTGTCCCGTATCCGGACGATGGCAGCGAAGCGACAGACCAACGACGTCCATCGCCGCGACAACTGGTAATTCGCTTGATCGGGACGAACGGAAAGTGCAACATGCTGGGCGAATTGATGCGCGGACTATCAATCGGACTTGCCGATACCGGCGAATGTGAACGAGGTGACGTACTACCGAGACCGGTAACCAAGCTGAGACGATGATGGGCGATACCAGTTCCGGCCGTTCCACCGCAACTTACGCCCGGAACGTTTGAACGTAACGCAGACGCGTTATAGGACTTGCGCGGCAAAATACAGCCGTGCTCCTTGGCGCTGGCAGACAGAGACGGCGCCGACTTTCCAAGTGCTGAATTCCGCACCCGAACTAAATTTGAGACCAGGCTATCTGCAAGGACGGAAACGATAGGTGCGGACAATTAAATCGAGACAAATTAGTTAAAACAAATTGTACAACGTACCGGCTGCGCCACTTGCATTCGATCGCAGAGAATACGAGTGCTGATACGATGGCTTTCGGTGTAGAACTGTTGCGGCAGCATTCAAAGCGTGGTCCCGGCCACAACCACCGGCCGCCAACGAGATCAGACTTCCAGATAATCCACTGGACGAACACTTACTGCTCGCCGTCGACTGTGCCAAGCTAGTCACAGCGGCGGTCGTTGTTCGTAAAGTCGCAGCCGCGGTACGGTTCGCACCGCCGCTACTGCTTCGATTTCCCGATGAAGTCGACGCAATTTCGAAATCCGGATCGTCGAAGACAAGGACACGTGCCGAGTGGACAGATTGCGGTCGGACACGCGAAACTGGCGTGTGAACGGTAGACGATGACGGACGCAACGCAATCGGGCTGTTCGACCTCGATTTATTGCTGCTGGTGTCGTGCTGCGAGGACGACGACGCAGAATATTCGCCGCCGCTCATTTTCCTTTCGTTTATTTTCGGCTTTTCTGTTTTGGTTTCTTCAGATTTTTTTTGTGTTTTCAATTCGGTTTTACGCGCACTTCTCTTTACTGTAGAATTCGTATTGCTGGCAGCAATAGAAGCTGCTCTCTTTGTTGTTGTGCGAAAATCCGCTTTTGGGTCATATTTCGGCCGGTTGGCTGGTCTGACCGGCCACTTGTTGTATTCCTTACTACTGATTTAAACGGTCGTTTGCGAGGAATAGTTCTGGAATAGCTGGAAGTAAAGGGAGGGTACGGAGGTCAAAAACTTGAGTCAGGTCGCGTGAGTTCGTGAAACTGCACTGTTGAAATCAAGTTGTGTTTGGTCAAACGTGAAAAAGGAGCCCAAGGAGCTCCCAATGAGCCAAAGGAGATGACAAGAAGCCGAAGGAGACCACAAGAAGCCCAAGGAGACTACAAGAAGCCCAAGGAGACTACAAAAGCCCAAGGAGACTACAAGAAGCACAAGAAGACTCCAAGGAGACCACAAGAAGCACAAAGAGATAACAAGAAGCCCAAGGAGACCATAAGAAGACAAGGGAGAACCCAATAAATCGAAGGAGACCACTAGAAGCCCAATGAGACTACAAGAAGCCCAAAGAGAACCCAAGAATCCCGAGGAAACCACAAGAAGCCCAAGGGGACTACAAGAAGCCCAAGGAGAATTCAAGAAGCCGAAGGAGATCACTAGAAGCCTGTGCAGACCACAAGAAGCACAAGGAGACCACAATAAGCCCAAAGAGAAGCCAAGAAGCCCAAGGAGACCACAGGAAGCACAAAGAGACCACAAGAAGCCTAAGGAGACCACAAGAAGACAAAGGAGAACCCAATAAGCCGAAGGAGACCAATGGAAGCCCAAGGAGACCACAAGAAGCCCAAGGAGACCACAATCAGGCCAAGAAGACTCCAAGGAGACCACAAGAAACCCAAGGAGAACCCAAGAACCCGAAGGAGACCACTAGAAGCCTAAGGAGACCACAGAAAGCACAAGGAGACCACAATAAGGCCAAGAAGACTCCAAAGAGACCACAAGAAGCCCAAAGAGAACCCAAGAAGCCCAAGGAGACCACAAGAAGCACAAAGAGACCACAAAATGCCTAAGGAGATCACAAGAAGACAAAAGAGAACCCAATAAGCCGAAGGAGACCACTGGAAGCCCAAGAAGACCACAAGAAGCCCAAAGAGACCACAATCAGGACGAGAAAACTCCAAGCAGACCATAAGAAGCCCAAGGAGAACCCAAGAACCCGAAGAAGACCACAAGAAGCCTAAGGAGACCACAGAAAGCACAAGGAGACCACAATCAGGCCAAGAAGACGCCAAGGAGACCACAAGAAGCCCAAGAAGAACTCAAGAAGACTCCAAGGAGACCACAAGAAGCCCAAGGAGAACCCAATAAGCCCAAGGAGACCACAAGAAGCCCAATGAGAACTCAATAAGCGAATGGAGACCACAAGAAGCCCAAGGAGAACTCAATAAGCCCAAGGAGAACTTAAGCCCGCGGACGTGCGGATCGACAAACCTTCACCAAATCGGAAAACGGATTAAATCGCGCGAACGAGTCTGTTTCGTGTTTCACGTCGAACCGCGATTCCATCCGAATCCTTCGATGGAGCGCCTTTCTGGGGTGCGGTAGATATTCGAAAGCGCGCACCCTGAAACCACACAATCAATTTTTTTTTTATAGAAAAGAACACGCTTCCGTTTGAAGCGTATGATAGGGTGGCACTCGCGCACGCTGGGTTAATTTCCACCGATTCCGCCTTATACCAATTGATTTCAATTGAAGCTTATAATGATTTTTGTTAGGACCCCCTCGCCTCCTGGGACCACCCTTCCCACAGTGGGTGACACTGCCACACACTTAACACACTTTCTCTTTCGCGCCCCACCTCTGTGTCGGCCACGAACAGGACAAGGTTGAGCTCAAGTCTTCGCGCTATTCGATACACTACAAGATAATTGCGAAAAATTGTTTTAAGTGGAGTATTGCAAAAAAAAAAAAAAAAACAACAGAAAAATCCAAAAGCCCGACGCCAAAATCTCGAATCCGATCACAAAAATTTTTCCATGCGTTCTTCTACATTTTTCCGTTTTCTTTTTCGGATTTCCGTCGGCCGCGTGATTTTTTCAGTAACGATTTACAGTGCCGACTTTCAGGACTCAATCGTGCGCACATATGACTCGCAAATTTTTCGGTTTTTTTTTCTTGTTTAATTTTTTCGCGCGAGAGTTTTGACGACGGGGTCGTCGCGTAATCATCGTCGGCCCCCAAGCAAATACAAGAACAGTACACACTAAAGGTCGTTGGGGCGGGGCTTGAGGGGGGTAATTTATTAGTATGGCGCGGGCGGGCGTTGTTGCAACAACAAACGCCGCGGGGGAGGGGGGCGGTTAGTATAAAAATTCCCGACTAAACGAACTGAAAATGAATTTCGTGGTCTCGGGATTTTGTCGGTACCGCCGCGGTGAAACAGTCGACAATAACACACAAAAGAGGTGGAGGGAGGGGTCTAACAATTTTTTTTTTTTTTTTCACACGTACGGACATTGGCCCGCTTTTTCGCGATTTTTCGCGGCTTAGACGCGTCGCGCGGGCGACACACGAATTACGCACGCGAGAGGCACGAATATTACGCGAAAAAAAATTTCCAATTTTTTGAGTCTGAAATCGTGTACGCTTCTTAACAAGTTTCATACCACGGCCACCACCACTTTACAACGACCAGTACCCTGTTACAACTACCACTACACCCTCTGCCTACTGCATTTATTTCCATTTTTTTTTTTTTTTTTTTTGTAGCTTTGAAAGTGCGCGCGAAATTTGAAAAAAAAAATAATAATAATATCCCGTTTTTTCGCGAGTCTAAATTTATTCGACCCAGTGGAAGATCTTGCATTTAAAAAAAAAAACAAACTTTGGGAGGCGCCCAGTCCTGTTTTGAGTCACGGCAAAGCTCCTTCGACCCCACCCCCTTCCACCAACCTTTTTTTAAGCAACTGCAAAAATACCGCACGGCAAATAAACCGTTTTCTACGGCAAATTTCGGTTCCAATAAAATCCAAAATAACAACGTCACCTACACACCCACAACAAACCAATTTACACTAGGGCACAAAAAAAAATACTCGACACTTCCGCGAAGAAGACGACGACGACGAAAAAAAACTTGAAACAATTTATCACAACCCCCAGAGACCGGCGACAGCAGCGACACAAAAGACTAAAATTAATCGGGGGCACTCGACTGACTAGCTGAACGAAATTATCGCGGGGATGTGATCTCCACCGACTAGCCAGCAGCCCTTAGTAGCAGCTCAATTCAATTTTCCTTTAAAACTCCCCTCCTCGCGAACTGTGTGCGTATTCGTCCTGTTTGGCAGCGGCCATTGAATTTCAACGGACATAAACAACAACAACAACAACTAGCGCAAGAAGGATACAAGGCGCAGGACTGGGACTTTCTTTTCCGAAAAAAATATCCTTCGTGGGTTTGTGTTTTCGGTTCAGCTGGGCCCAACTGGAGAGATTTTTGTGGCAGTATTAAATGCGCCCGCGCCACGCTCATTTTGGAGACAATTTGAATTTTTTGGCGCCATTGAGTTTTCTTTTTTGGATTGGTTTTCGAAAAATATCGAATTTGAGCGATGCTAAAAGCGGTTTTTAATGTTTTTTGAAAGAAAAACAATAAGAAACGTTATTATAATCAATTTTCAATAAACATTACTCTGATAAAGACAATTAGCTTAACCTGTTTAAGTTAGCCTTATTATTATTATCATAACCTGACTGGTAGAGTCAAACATATTTAGCTAAACCTTATAAAGTCAGCCTTTGTTAGTATTATACCTTACATTTGTTTAAAATCTGACTAGTACCTATCTAGCTGAGCCTTCTTAAGTCAAATGCTATATATTTAATACATGAATTACTATGATAAAGGTAATTACCTGAACCTCCTTAACTTAGCCTTATTATTATTATTAACTGACTAGTGGAGTCAACCATATCTAGCTGAGCCAGCTTAAGTCAACCCTTATAAGTATTATAACCTATATTTAATATGAATTACTCTGATAAAGACAATTAGCTGAGCCTGTTTAAGTCAGCATTGTTTGACTGGTAGCGTTAAACATATCTAGCTGAACCGTATTAAGTCAGTCCTTTTTAGTATTATACCTTAAGAATCTGGGTCAACCATATCTAGCTGAGCCTGCTTAAGTTAGCCTTTGTTAGTATAATCTAACATTTATTAAGAATGTGAGTCAACCATATGTAGCTGAGCAGCCTTTATTAGTATTATAACCTATATTTTATGTGAACTACTCTGTTTAAGACAATTAGAATGTCGGTCTAAGTAAATTTTGTTATTATCACACGATACATTTATTAGGAACTTTAGTCCGTGACTTCCTACAGGATCGGACCTGCGTTGTCAATATAAAAACTGCCCAATCTAAACCCATTGCTGTCAATTCGGGTGTGCCGCAAGGTTCTCACCTCGGACCGCTGTTGTTCTTATTATTAATCAATGACGTCAGTTACATATTTGATAAAGTAAATTTTCTTTTGTTTGCGGACGATCTAAACAAATTTAAAAATTTGGAGATTGTGTAGCTATTCAACATAATATTGATAGGCTCTTTGAGTGGAGTGTAGCTAATCGCCTTCCTTTAAATTAAGTAAGTGCAGTTACATTATTTTTCATAGAGTGCGTGAATCCACTTCCTTTAATTGAAGGGGTAAGTGTAAGAAGGGGTTATGTGCACTTTTTCATATTTTGAGAAATTGGCATTTATGATGATTTAATGGGTACTTTTTTTTGTATTAGTTCTACAAATTTAGTTCTACTAAATCTTGTTAGTTCTTTAAATAGTCGCTAGATTGCTCTGGGTGTCAGTTTTTCATATGTATTATTGTATTTAAGCGCGAAATCGACCATTAGTACAAAATGTAAACGAATGTCACATAACCCCTTCTTACACTTACCCCTTCAATTATAACATAAATAATTGCCCCTTAGTCCGCGTGCTGACTTTAAAAGATTTAGGACTTGTGCTCGATGCATCACTCACTCTCGTACCACATATAACACAAATTTGCAACTCTGCTCGGAGAATGCTTGGGTTCGTCATAAGAAATACCCAAGATTTTCGGAATATTCATTGACTAAAAGCTGTCTTCTGTTCTCTGGTGCGTCCTCATCTTGAATATCTGTCGGTATTTTGAACCCTTATTTCGAAGTGCACTCTTCAAGGCTTGAGACGGTTCAGCACAAATTTCTTCGATACATCGCCTACAAGCTTCACACACCTGTTACTGAAATTAATTACGACTCTTATAGCCCTGACCAGAATAGACTTAAGGCACCTTAAGGCAGCTTAAGTTTTTCTACGACTGTATAGAAATGCACGTAGACAGCCAGAATGGACTTAAGGCATCTTTCGTTGACTTTTCCAAACTTTCGTTAAAACTTAAGTGTACGGTTCTGAGCGTAGAAACTTAAGCAAACTTATGCGTTTGACATTTATTCACAGATTTTCCGAAATTTTTGTACTTTGTGACTTCAGACTTGTGATTTATAGTTAACTCCACTTTAAAAAAGAAAAATTTATTTTAATTTACACTCTCTTGATGAGTATTTGACGGCCCATATTTGACTTTTTTAGCTGTCAAACTTCTCTTACCTTAAGGCTATTGTGGTTGGGTATAAGATTCATTAAGTTTTGCCACAAACTTTACGTGCCTTAAGGCGTTTGACGAAAAGTTGTTAAGATTCCTTAAGTCTATTCTGGTCAGGGCTTATGCTTGCCACTTTAAATTTAAACACTCTTTCCAAACGGCGTGAGCAATTTGACTTGATTGCACTGTTCAGGATCTTAAACAGCGAGTTAGACTCCCCACTATTTCTTGAGTGCATTGATTTTCGTGTACCTAGTCGCTCATCACGATCTAATGATCTATTCTACACCAAGTGTCATATGACTGCATATGGCAAGAACTGCCCAGCCACTCGATTAATGGAAACTGGAAATACATTTTGTGGCATTATAGATTTTTTTAATACAAATGTTGCTGAAGTCAAATCATTGAATTGCTTGAAATCTTAGTTTTAATTGAATTGAATTTTATATGTATGTACTAATTCTAATATTGATGTTGATATTAATAATATTATACTATATATTCTGAAGGCTCACGCACCCGTTAATTTTATAAAATAATGTAATAATGTCCAGTCAGAGCTCCCACTAAAGTTCGAGTAGAGCCGTGAACTAACTCGGTCACTCCACACAAAAAGCGTTCTTTGCTCAACCACGTGTAGATTTCGACCCTCACGCCGTTTTTCACCCGTTCGAAGAAATCATAATTTACTTTTTTCTCCCCACCCAAACGTCTTCTCCTCTTTCGCTGCCTACCACCGCCAACACACTTAATTTCTGACACATTCGTGACACAAGAAGTCTTGTTCGCAGTGGCGGACGATAGTGTCTGTGGCGCGCATGGTTTTTCCCCCTACAAGCCAGAGTCACTATTCTTATGGCTCTTATGTACCATCTGACCCCAATGCATATAACAGAAGTGGAGAGCAGAGGAGCTTGACTGAAATAAGCAAAAAAAAAAAAAAACTGGGAAGATCTGTCATTTTCAGGTTCTGCAGCAGCAGCACTACCACCACCACCCCGTCGTCTTAACTCGTCACGTTTGGGAATCCAACTTGGTATTTATTTTTGTACTCGAAGCGTCTTATGTACAGCCCCCTCACCGCTTCACCTAAAAACCGACACCACCGTTGCGAAAAGCCCATACACGTATGGGTTACTCTTTCCGTCATACTACACACGCGCCGGGCAAGGAGCGTAAGTGTGTCACAGCCGATGCCAACCGCAAGTTCCTTCTTCAAGACGTTCCGAGGCTCACGTGCGAACCTCTACGTCCTGTCAAGTTTTTTTTGGCATCCTTCAGTCGTTTCGCCGCTGTCCCGAATGCGTTGTTCCCCATCCAGCTGATTAATATTTTTGTCCGAATTTAGGACAATCCTCTCTCCCTGTCCCAGCCCAGAATTATATTCTTCTGTTCCTGACATGTGTGTAAGCTGTAGCGCAAATACATTTTCGTCCAACCACCACCCCAGCACTCCCTTTCAACCGCCTACAATACTCTTGCCACCCATAACCCATCTTATTATTTTATTTAGGTACGCCATCGGACAGGACTATGACAGGACGATATAGCGCGAGCTTCAGCTCCATTCGCGGTGGGGGTGGGAGGGTGAGGGAAGAGATGGCAACTAATCAGTTGGCACCCAAGGCGCGCGCGCGCCACTGTCCTTTCCACAATCGAATAGAAAATGCGTGGGAGCGAGACGTGGTGACAGTGAGAAGGAGAGAAGGTCGAATTTAGGGGTGGAAGCTGCCGCTGATGGTCATACTACCGTCCGTCCAAAGCACTGCTAATTCCGAGGGAAAAAATCAATAAAATGAGGCGCACTGACGAAATTTATTACCGCCCCCCCCCCCCCCCCCCCCCAACCCCAGCGGGAGTTGACCGTGTCACAGTGCGGGGGGGGGGGAGAGGCCGAATCACCACGCAATCCGTAAATCGAGAATAAATGTGAGCGACAGGGTCGAATGGTGGGTCAGTTGTTTTTTTTGTTTTCCTTTCTTTTCTTTTACCTCTATGTGTTATACGCAGGTTGACCGCAACCATCTAAAGCTGATTTATTTACCACCCTTGCATCGTTGATACCCTCATCGTACACCCGGCGGCCCCACCATCCACCTGACGATCCAAGTGACCACCCGATGACCCTACCGTCCATCAGGCGGCCCCAATGTCCGCCCGATAGCCCAACCGTCCACCCGGTGGTCCATTGTCCACCAGGCGGCCTCACAGCCACCTAGCGGTCCACGTCCAGCCGGCGACCCCACCGTCCCCTCGGCGGCCCCACCGACCTCCCCATCCACCACACCATCCCCTTTCATAGCCAGGGGTGCACAAAAAAACATACTTAAGCAGTCTGGGCGCAACTTTATTGTTTCTTTCGAAACTCGTTCCTGAATGAATTTTTACCATGCTTCCTCCCCCTCGCTTGCCGTCACCACTTGCATTTCAACTGACAGGACCTTTTTAACGGTAACTGCACACTAACTTCAATGTCCAGTTTCGTAACCATCAGCGAGCGGGAGCTTCGAGAACGAAACGAACGAGTTCAAACGAACAACGGAGAGCGAAGCAAGGCAACGTTGCTCGGCGGTACGCCCCTGGCCAATCGTTCAGGTCTGCTTCTGTTCAGTAATTAACCCAGGTAGAAAGGCAGAGGTAGCTCATCAATACCATGGCATGGGTTGACGAATGTGTTTCGCCGTTTTTTTTTTTTTTTCTGGTGTACACAGCGTGTGTGCGCCCGCACACAATACCACCACTAGAACTGTGCATACGTAAATGAATAAACCGGGGCGCCCCTAACTAGGTGATAGAGCTCTTTGCGCGCCGCGTACCTAACCAACCAGTCAAGCATGTTCCCCCGAGTGGCTTAAGACCTATGTACACTCATGCACAGGCATATAGTCGGTTGAGGTGAATTAAAGATGGGACGAGGGGTGGGTGGAAGCAACCAAAAGATTAAAAATAAAAAAAAAATATATAAAAAAAAAAAAATTGAATGTAGCGCGGTCGAGTTCTTCGCGTTAAAAGAAGCTCGGCTGATGCATTCTCTTCAAAGGTGCGACAGCCCCAATTCGAGCCCTGGCCAGCCTCCGTATCAGCATCATCACTTGCACAGCACAAAACCAGGGCCAAGAAAAAGAGGATTCCTCTGCGACCGGCGTACTGAATTCATATTCATCAGGGACTAGTCGAGAGCCTTCCTGAACGGCTTAAACGCGCATCCAGAAGCCCCCAAACTGGTGCAGCCGATGCATACCGAATAAAATTTTCGGGGCACCGCGAAAGTGCCGACCGTCTGAACTCAAAAGACGGACTAACGAAGTTTGCGAACATTACGGCCAAAGCCTTAAGGGATAGTACAGGGTGTTTTAGGAGTAGTGAGCGTGAGACATAAGCTGTGTTTTTTATTCCCGGTTAACCATAAAGTTCGACAAAATTGCACGGCAAAGCAACAACAGTGCGGTTACCGTAGCCGCATTGTTGTTGTTTTGAATAAAAAACACAGCTATAATCATTTAATAATATATAGGCTTGGCAAGGGGATTACACATTTGTTCATATGTCATCATAGATATTTACTAGCTGAAACCAAAGACAAAAGATACTAGATACTATTTAGATACTAGTATCTATTGTCTTTGCTGAATCGTATCAGATTTAAAGCTTTCAATAGTACGATGACAAGTAATTTTGTGTGATCTATTTATTTTTCATTTATTTTTCATTAAACCGCAATGATTCTCTGCACTAAACTCTTAAAATTTATAATGATCAATTAGCAAAAAGATTTCTGTGAAAAACACTTGCGTTTATTTTTTAAAAAAATACAATTTTTAATAGTTTAAGTACGTTTAAAACGTTCGTGGAACCTTAACCGTCTAAGCATTTCACTTGTTCTGCAAAGAACTCATGGCCCCCTACGCATACTTGCACACAACATAGTTACAGGCTTGTAGTTATCGGTGGTTTTGCTACAGTACTAAGCGGTAAGCGCACTATTCACATACCTCTCGGGCACCATCCCTTCGAGATCAGCCCTTAAGAGTGGTTCGATGGATATCGCATCCTATAAATATATATGTATACATATATACTTATATATAGAACACAGGGTGTGCGTGTGTATGTCCGTGCGAGCCGGTATCGAGATGATATCAGTATAATTTTAGACTTTGGGGTTAACAAATTGGCCTGGCAATAAAGGAGGGGTTGGGATTATGCGCAGCACTGCACTGGTTTGGTTTGGCGCGGCGCTCGTATTGGTGAACCCGTCGTTTTACAGTGTGTAACAAAACGAAAGAGACACAGTGTGTCCGCGCACACAGATCTTGTATGTTTTATATACATATGTTGTAATTTTTTTTTCTTGGTTTTTTTTTTGTAGGAAGGTTATTGCGCGTTGTATGATACGACGGTCGCGGTAGTCGTCTTCTTCATCGTATCATAGTCACCCCGGGCCTAGCAGTTTTACCCACTCGGTTCGGAAATATTTTTTTTATATACCATCACAATTTTAATTTTTTTCGTCGCCGAAAGTAGTTTTGTATACTGGAAATTTTTAATCGAGCAAAAAAAAAAAAAAAAAGAAAAAGAAAAGAAGTTATTATTTTTCGGAAAATTGTTAGTGTAGAGTGGAGTGTGAAAATAGTGGAAAAATACACAAAAAAAAAAAGCGGAAAAACTCTGGAAAAGTTGCCCACTAGAAAAACGGGAATTAATCAAGTTACAAAATAAACGAAGAAAAAAAAAAACAGAGAAAAATAAGAAATCGGTTCCTAAATCGCTACCACCCCCTCCCGCGCCCCTTCGAAGACGGAAATTTGTGGAAGTCGGCAATAAAATTTATTTATTTTTATTTATTTTATTTTAATTTCATTTAGTTTTAATTTTTTTCTTCTGATATAAGAGAACAGTGCAAAGCGGTGTGTCGTGTGTCGTGTGTGTTTTTTTTTTTTTTTTTGTTGCAAGAGTGAGGGTGCTACTTAATTTTTTTTTTCGAAAAAAAATATTAAACGAAAAGAAAAAAAAAAATACCGAAGGAATAATAGCAAAAAAAAAAAAAAAGTCCGGCCGTGATTTTAGTATGTACCAATCAAATAATCCACAAATTAATATTATTATTACTTAAAAAAAAAAAACACCAAAATTTGGAAAGATATTTTTTTGTTTGAGAGTAAATTTTTGAGTGGCCTCTCGCACCTGAAGCAGATTCTCGTGCCACCCTTATCTCGATCGAATGGGATATAACCCAACCGCCCCCACCCTATTTAAAAACAACAACAACAACATACTTCCGAATTGTTCGGAAATACGGATTTGATGTTGTTGTTTTTTTGAGGGTTGCGAAAAAAGTGTGTACACGAAATAAATGAATAGTGTGTAGCAAGGAGAACAGAGCGCACCGGGGAGGGGCGCTGCTCCCGTTCCCGAAACTACGGTTTTACAAAAAAATTTAACGAAAATCGGTCCAAAAGCGGCCCTAAATTCGGAATTCAAAATTTTTAAGAAATTTGGCAGAGAGAGAGTATGAAACCAACAAACCCCATCACCCGGAACCCTTCCGCTGGAATGAAGAGGGGGGATTCCCTGAACCACCCGGTTAAGGGAACTGTTGCAATATCTATCTAGTAGTTTGCTTCTAACAAAATTAAAAGATTTCGGGAACTAAGAAACCCGGTCTTGCCTCATCCCTCTCGACAATATACGACAAAAAAACAATGGAAAAGGCCAGTGGTTGAACCCGACCGCCCTCGCGAAAAAACCCGTCAATCATCCGAAACCGTTAAATTTTACAGAAAATATTCGGGAACAACAAAAGGACTTTCAACAAAAAGACCACATGAAAACATAGAGAGGGGGGGGGGGAGGAAGCGGTGGGCAAAGCAGTGAAGTGCTTCACTCCAAATCACACTTGAAGAAAAGAATTCCCTGATCTAGTTCCGAAATGGTTCATTTCTTCGTTACTAAACCACGGAGGGAGGACCCAAAAAAAAGAAAGGAAAACGAGAACCAAAAAAAAAAAGGAAAAAGAGAACCAAAAAAAAAAAGGAAAAAGAACCAAAAAAAAAAAGGAAAAAGAGGACCTAAAAAAGAGAAAAGTCTTCACAATCCGTGAAGTAGGTCCGGAACTGATCGTTCATTCGATTCGCCGGGAACGTTCAATGAAATGGTTCTTTTGGAATAGTTCACTCCTGAACGGTCCATCTCTACTCCGAGTCGAATCACTTTAAGGAACGAGTTCAGTGAAGTAGATCCATTGCTCGTTCCATCGTTCCGTCGTTGTCTTTTAGTTGATATAGTTCATTACTCTTGAGGGGAGCTCAGTCCATGAGTAGACCGAAAACCAGCAGAGAAAAAAAAGGTCAGTAGATCTAGAGAACAAAAAAAAAAAAAAAACAGCGTCCACCGAAACTTTAGACGTTTGCCTCCTGTTCCACCGCCCTAAATCCCCAACCTCACTATTTTTTCCTCAACATATGTCGTTACAGCTGTGCAATCGCATTAAAGGGTGACCTCCTAAGTTAAAACGACGTCCGTAAAAAAAAAAAAAAAAAAACAGGAACTCATGAGTAGATATAGAAGGGGTCCCACTTTTTTCTCTCACGTGTCCAATGGAACTGCAGTTCACCAAAAGGATTGAGTTACTTATGTCACACTCACTTCAATGAAGTGTTCTTTTTGGACTAGTTCACCAGTGAACAATCCATCCGTAGAGCGAACTAAATTCTTAATTCAATCCGCAAACCCTGCCCTGCATCGAAAATAATAATATCCCTAAGCTGACTGGACTGCAGTATCCCACTAAGAAATTTGTGGAGAACTCCGTGAGGGAGCAAATAACGAGGTATCTACTATCCCTCACAATGGAGGAAAAAAGGAGATTAATGACAAAATTATGCAGAAAACCGTCACTTCCATTTTTTTGCTCCGAATGGATAAAAATGGGACTATATGAAGACCATTTTTTAATTTTACTGCAGAACTAGTCCCATTAGAGATCTCGTTTTAAGCTCCCTTACAAGTATTTTTTAATTGCTTTCTTTGGAGGTATATTGGAGATCTGATTTTAGCGGACATGCTCTTGCAAAAAGGAGGTCAAATGGAGGAGAAAACGAGGTCTCCAAACTTCTCTAAGGAGTAGTCCGGGATTAATCATGGGAGCTCCCATTTCCTACTGGGATATTAAAGGCTAACCACCTAAGTCCAGACTCCTCTGAGTGAAATCATTTCCTCTTTCTCAAGGGCCTAGGGAGTAGTTCAGAACCAGGAACAAAAGACTTCTTAGGTCGTGGTGCGAGGAGCAGTAAGGCTTTTTTATAGGCTCTACTAAACTAATAAATAAATAAAATAAAATAAATCTGAACAAAAGTCTCGTTCAATAATTAATTATAAATTCCCTTGGTTTTTTGTCGAGGAGGTTGGTTGGTTTACGTGGTGGCCAGTCTGCCAAAAACATGGCCGCCAATTAGTGTAGGGAGCGCCATTTTGATACCACAGGATACCCGAGGTGTTGTTTACATATCTATGCGCTGCAGACCTGCCCATAAGATCTACTTTGACATCTAAACGGAACGGGAGCATTGTGTTCGCGACTTTAGCCTATTGCCCAACCGCAGTATCATTTTGAATGCAAAACCCGAAACACAATGCACACGCTCCGTTCCGTTCCGTTATGTGATCCGTAAAAGTTGAATTTAGGTGAACTTTTCCGATCCGTTCCGTTACGACCATTGTGTGCATTTACATGGCCAGCCCATAAGGTCAACTTTGACAGCTGAACGTGACGGAACGGAACGTGAGCATTGTATTTCAGGCTTTACGTGAGGGGCAACCTGATTTGGAGGGGATCTTTGCATTCCACTCATTCAGAAAGGCGGTTTCAAATTCCGCTGACAGTCACTGGAAGCCTTTGGGTTACTGCTGCAAAACACTGTTTAATTGAAAGATTTTGCGAGAAACGAGTCGGGTTTGACGTTGATGGAAACAAAGGAAAAATGCGAAGAAGGAAAAGCGTAAAACGAATGGTAGGTGAAAGGAAATGCGTAGGACCATGCCAGGAGTAGAATTCGACCTGGTGTCCACCAGCCAGGCTACCGAGGTCGAGACCCTTAAGCCGCGACGGAACTAGAACAAATTTCGAGTCTCCTGCAGCAGGCACAAAGAAGGTGACCCTCCGCCAATTAGGGGTGTCGTTTTTTCGCCGACATTCACAAATCATCGTGTCACTCCGTTCCCGTTTCCCCGCCCCATTGGGATGCGACCAACACCCGGCACTCCCAACTAATTACAAGGTCGCGCTCTTAATGCGTAGATATCGCTGTCTCTGCCAACTATTTTCCAATGCACAGCCCCCAGGCTCATCCCTGAAAACTTTAGCCGTCCGAGAGGGAGTCCGTCCAGTGCAGCTCCTGTTCCAGATCCAGAAGAGAGGGTGGGGCAGAGGCAGGGGGGCAATTGAAACGCACGACAATGTCACGTTGTTTTCACCAGAATATTGCGTCCGCGAAAAAAATCAATTGAGCTGCACAATTCAAGCCCATCCGAAAGCTGAAACTGCAAAAAAAGAAAAAAACACCCAAGAGTTGTTACTCAATTTGGTAAAAAAAAAACCAAAAACTGATCCCCCCTACCCCGCCAACTGCAAAAAAAATGTGTAGTATAAGCGCGCGCGACAAGTTGAAGAAACAAAAATACAAAAAAACAAATGGAAAAAATAGCCAAGTAGATACGAAATCAAAAAAAAAAAGAAATAACAGAAAAAAATCCTTGAAATTGCAGATACATAGCTTCAGGCTCAAATGTATTCTCGCTCGCTCTAGTACATAACATGGGGGCTCTAGTACATACGCCGCGCTCTATGTACCCACTAAACTCTACGCTTATAAATCGCATTTGACCAAATTCCACGTAAACTCGATATAGATATAGCGGGTGTGTGTAGGGAGTGAGGCGGGAGCACAGGGGGGGGCCCACACAGTTGATAGTATTGTATGAGCGAATGTGACGAGATGGGCGAGGGAGGATTAAAGCTATGCCGCACTCTGTATAGTGTGTATATAGCACAGGGATACACTCAACGTCCGATTTAGTGTAACGCTTTGAAATTGAAATGCGAAAATCCATCAATCCCCCAACCCCTAGCCGTCTCCCGTCTTCTACCCCACACCCACTAACCGCATATCCTAGGCTGACCAAGAGAGAAACTGATCCAGCTGTCCAAGTTGCGTACAACTTTTACGAACCGACTAACAAGGCTGCTTTGAATCGGATGTACAATAGTTCGCCAAGGGCCCGACTTGGGCTGTTGCGCCATTGATTAGTTCGAAGGTTAAGGGATGAGTAGGCGTGCAAGGGTGCAGACGTGCGGGAGTGGTAGACATGCGGCGGTGGTTCCAATTAAAAAAAGAACCCAGCTAAAATTCAACTAAGTCCTTTGAAAATGCTGCAAAATGAATTCCCCACTGGGTTGGTTAAAGCGCCATTTTCCATTATGAACCGTGAAATTTTTCCAGTTCAATCTGCAACGAACGGAACTGACTGCCAACTAATTCGTTTATTTCAGTTATGTGAACCGCTCTTCTGAACTAGCTCGCTCGCGAACTACACAAGCCTAAAGAGAGAAAAAAAAAAATCAGCCTATCGGTAGACACCGGCTGTTAGAAGAGAATAGATTGAGTGAACTCTTCATTTAAACTGAACTACTGAACGAAGAGTTCAATTGAAGTAGACCATATGGGCTGGCCATGTAAATGCATATAATGTTCGTAACGGAACGGAATGGACCAGGTGACCAAAATTCAACTTTTACGGATCACATAACCTCACTTGTCGTAACGGAACGAGAGCATTGTGTTTCGGGCTTAAAGCATCAGTCATAATAGTTCCGCGTCAATCCGGCAAACGTCGGAATGGAAAAATTTCTACGCACAAACGATTCCGTTCCGACATCCATCAAAGTGACATCTAACGAGGTGTAATTTTAAATTTTTAGTGCGGCGAAGAAGGTGGTGAAATTCAATAATTCACCTCTAAGCGTCGGAATGGATAGAAGTTGAAAATAAACTCAACACTCTTCGTTCCGGACTGGAACCATTCTAACTGAAGTCTAATGATTATCAGTGAGTGTGTGAGTGAACACTTCAACGGAACTACTTCACTGAACTCGTTCCTTAAAGTGAGTAGTGACCCCGAGTGAAATACTTCACTGGAACGGAACTGCTTTCGCCATCTTTAAGCCTCAGTTATAATGGTTCCGATCCGATCCGGAAAACGGAGTGTTGAGTTTCTCCATCCGACGCACATCTAAAGGGTCACATTCATTCCGGTAATTAGCCGAGACACAAAACGGAGGGGTAAAGTTGACCAACTTTCAACTTCTATCCGTTCCGACGCTAAGAGGTGAATTATTGAATTTCACCACACTAAAAATCAAAACTACACCTCGATAGTGTCACTTTGATGCATGTCGGAACGGAATAATTGTGCCTAGAAATTTTTCCCCTGCGACGTTGCCGGATCGGATCGGAACCATTATAGCTGAGGCTTTATGATGAAGCCTAAAAGCGGAGCGGACTTTGATTGGCCGAACGGTGGTTGCCGGAAATGAAACACCTTTTTGAGGATGAAAATGCGAGCGTACGGAAGAGCGTTAACGCTCGACTTAGAGATGGGCAAAGTACATAGTTCCTTTCATTCGAATTACCTCACTTTGAGTTACAGTTCAGTGAAGTAGTTCCGGAACTTTTCGTTCCATCGTTTCTTCGTTCGCTCGCCAACTAGTTCGTTCTTTTTGTTCGTTCATAGTTCAAGTTGAGGGGGAGAAGACGATGAGCAATAAATAGGAAAAGGTCAGTAGATCTAGGAGTTGATGAACACTAAATAGAGATGTTTCGTTCACGAGTGAACTATTCCAAAAGAACTCTTTATTAAAGTGAGTGAGTGCACTGTTTCACTGAACTCGTGTCGTGTAGATCTACTGACCATATTTTCGGTCATCATTTAACTAAAAGAACGAACTCAGTAAATCAAGAAGATGATGACAAAACAAAGAAAAAGGTCGGTAAAGTTTTTTCTCACTGCAGTTCACCAAAAGGAGTCAGTTACTTCACTTTAATGAAGTGTTCTTTTTGAACATTCCACTCGTGAACGACCCATCTAAGCTGCGGTACGTTAGATATTGTAAAAGATTTAAGATTTGGGCGCTGAACCGAGATTGCTTCAGACAAAGTATCCTACTGGTCCTGGCCCGATTTGGGCTGTCGCGCCGTTGATTATTACGGACAGAAAGTTAGGTTGTGTTGTATTTGGCGTGGGAAAGACACACTGAAAGGTAGCTAGTCTTGAGCATGCAGACCACCATGGCCTATTATACTCGATAGAGTTAGATTAGACTTAGGTGTGCAAAGTGAAGTCCTCGATCGGGGAAAGTCTTCACTGGAAGTCCTGGAACGTGCTTGATTAGCCTGGAATCAAGGCGAACCAAATATGCTTTCGATGCATTGAATTCACCGAAACAACCAAATGGGTTAAAATTCCGCGAAATGCAGGAAATTGGTGGATTTAATTCCGTGGGCTGATGATTGAGGCGGGGACCGCCAAGTGTCGGGTCGGGTTAGATCTTCAAAAACACGGCTACATAAAAGCGTCACCAGTATTTGTTTTCCTTGTACATAAGCTCGACAGCCAAAATATCGAGTTATTTTTATATTTAGTTGCGTATTTTTGAACTTTTTCTCGGTGGGGTTTTTTTTTCAGTTGGCGATGTTTCCCGTCGTGGATTTTTTTTCTGAAGGGGAGATGGGTACAATTTTTTTTTTTTTTTTTTTGCTTCGTACATACGAAGAATCCCCCCCCCCCTCACCCTTCTATTCATATTGAATTGGAGACGGGAACGGGTAGGAAGGGGTAATTTATAGTGTGTGTGGAGTTATGTACAAAGTGACTGGGTTGGTATCCATCGCGTTTGTAGCATAATCAGTTGCCTGGCTGGTTGGAAACTTGAAGGGGTGGGGTAGAAGGAGAAGAGCGGGTGACACACCAACGATTTTTGTTTTATGTACAAATAGTAGAGATGTTCGTTGTGCGCTAGTGTTCCGGAGGGGAACCGAACTGTAATTGTATGCGAGGTGAACAAGCCCTAGGATTTATGGGAGCTAGGCCGCTTGAGATGTGCTGCTCAACTGTCCCCCCCCACCCCGCCAAACCCCCATCCATCACTCGCCATTCGTGACACCCACTACTAGTGCCTAAATGTATTATGCTCTCGTTGTGTCGCGGCGCTTATGTAGAATTTAGCCGACTTCCAACGATTTGCACAAAAAAACCAACAAAAAAAAACAAGGCAAATACGACTAAACAAATAACACAAACGTCTGTCTGTATACAGAGGCGAAGAAAAAATGACCATCTAAATTTATACATAAGATAAATTTATCCATTAACAGCCCACACGAACGGAACAGAGGGCCGCCAGCGGGAAAAAAAAAACCATTGAAAATTTCGTCCGAAACCATGTAGAAAGTGGGTGACACGACCATTTGAATCCTCCTCCGTCAGAATCCCGTCGTCCTCGTCCGTTCCAACGGTTAAACCTAGCCACCAGTTACCACCCAAAGTCTAAAATCCCTAACCCGGGACCACAACCACTCAAAAATTTGCGCTCGAAATTAAAAAAAATTAATAATAATAATAATAATAAAAAAAGATAAAAGTTCTACGCTTCTTTATTAAAAGAAAAAGAATTTCCAATAATTTTTTCAATTTCAGCTGTGAAAACCAAAAAAAATTCGCACGAAATTTCGAAAATTCAGTGATTGTCAACGTTTCACCAATACCAGAAAAAAAAAACGGCGACGAAGAGTAGAAAATCGGTTATGCGCGTGTGCCGGCCAGTGCGTGAGCGTAGCGACGACAAATATACGATACATGCGGTCGAGTGTGAAAAAAATCAAAACAAACAATAAAATTTTGACATAGCCGTTATTGGTGAAACTCGACAAAGAAGCAAACCACAACAACAACAACAGCAGCATCAGCAGCCGCAACAACACCCAGTGGTATGAAGCCACACAACATGTGGAATTGAACACGTGACGCACGTGTGTGATACAAAAGAAGATGCATCCTGAAATCAGGAAACGCACAGTTCAACTAAAACATTCACCAATCGGTGGTTCGATAACGTTCTACGCCAGTGATTTGATTAACTTGACTGCAATTCTCCCTTCAACGTCCTCCCTTATTGTATAAACAAAAAGAAAGAAAAAAAAAAAAACAGTGATAATAATAATAGTAATCAAGTGTTCCTGTTTAACAACAACAAAAGAAAAACCCAACTGCTTACACCAATTCGACAGCGATTTAAACGCAAAAGATACAGAGAAAATCAATGGACAAGGTAAAATGATTAGTTTCTGTTCGAAAATAATTGGAGATCTTCCAATTAAACAATTTTATTTTCGTGAAATAAAAACAACGTTGGTGTAACGTGAAAAAAAGAGAAAGAAAGAAAAAACAACAACAACAAACCAATCGCGTGCAAACCTACTTGAAAACTATGCAAGTAGCGACACTATTTCGTGAGAACGCAACATTACTAGGTGCTACCGGTATGATGGAATCAACGACGACAACAACACCAACACCAGATGGTTCAACCACTCCACCATCACCACCTCCTCATGTTCCACTCTCAACAACAACACCAATAGAAAACGCAATGGCTGCCGACTCACAAACATTATCTGCGCCCGAACCTCAACCAACAGTATCATCGCCACCCTTGCCGTCTCCATCGCTACCGATAACGACCGATTCAAGTCCGCTTTCACCAACACTTCAAGTACCAATAGCCATCACTGCCGTCAACACTGTACCGGCAACGGGACCAACGACATCCAACAGTAGTAGTGGCAGTAGCGGCAGCAGTCTTAGCAGTAGTAGTACGTCGTCAACAACTTCTTCGCCGCAAATTTCACCAACGTTACCACCACCAGTTGTTGTGGGTGAGAAAATTTCGGTGCCATGCATTGAATCGAATAGTACGATTGAAACGATGCCGCCAACATCACCCGCACAACAACATGGCGCTGATGTTGTCGTTACCGATCATCTATCGTCACAAATTGATGAAACTATCGTTGGTGTTATGGCAGGAGCAACATCACCGTCAGAGCAACAACAATCATATTTGCCATCGTCTCCTCTAACCGAATCGGTAACAGCAGCAGCACCGGCAATCAGCGACGAAGAACAACACGAACAAACCACACCATTTCTTGCGACACCAATGCCGAATGAAAATGGCGTTGTCGTCGAATGCGACAGTCATCGCGGTTTGTTGAATCTCGCAACGGAGACTTTCTCGCCGCCACATAATCACGAAAATTCGCAACATTCGATCGATCGGAATTATGCGATCGAAACGGAAACAGGTGTACACCAATCGAACGTTCCAACGGCCACTTCACCAATGCTTATCGATGAAGATATGCCGGAAGTTGAGCAAGGCGCGGTGGCCGCCGCCTCTCCGCGCCACAAGATCGATTCGTGCGAAACCATGAACGATGATGATGATGATGACGACGAAAATCCTCACCAACAACAAAACACCAACAGTAAAAACCATGATACCAACGTGCACGACGACGAAATGATTGGTGGTAATGTCGCAGTGGCTGAGATTGCCGATGATGATGATGATAATGATGACGACGGCGACAATAATCGCCGGCATCATCATCAAAACGAACAACAACAGCTCATTGATGTAAGCGATTGTGGCGACGATGATCAAATGAATTTAAGCTTACAACAATCCGATCAACATTCGCTGCTTCATCAACAACAACAACAACAACAACAACAGCAGCAACAGCAGATTCATGCAACCGAATTAGATTCGATCTCGATACACCAACAGTTGACGAATCCGTGCATATCAAACGAAAATACTCAATCATCGATCGACAACGATCGGCTCAATACTCAGATAGACATTAGTGACGAACAACAGCAACAGCTGACTGCAATGGATGCCGCTGCGTCCGATTCATCAACAGTTGACGACGAAGCAACACAGCTCCATAATATGCAACTGAACTTGATAGCCGCCCAACATCAACAACACCAACATCATCAGCAGCAACAGTTCGAACATCAACTCAAACAACAACAGCAGCAGCAACAACAACGTCAACAAGAAGATGATCGTCATCACCATTTCCATCATCAACAACAACAACAACAGCAACAGCAGCAGCAACATCAATTCCACATGCAAATGGAACAACAACACCACCACCACCAACAACAACAGCAACAGCATGAACAAAACATGCATCATCAACATCGACAACTTCAACAACAAATTCAAATACAACAATTTCATCAGCAGCAGCAACAACAACAACAGCAGCAGCAGCAGCAGCATCACCAACAACAGATGCAACATTTACAACTGCAGCAACACCACCACCAACTTCAACAACAACAACAACAACACCATCATCAACAACAACAACAACAACAGCATCACCAATCGCATCCATTGACGTGCATCGATGATTTAATGATCGACGATCATCACGAAGTTAATCACAGTAACCGTTACAAAATGTAAGTACCACCCATATTACGGTAGTGGATCACGACCCTGGGATAGGGACAGAGATCCAGCATGGATATGCATCAGTGGAAGCTCTGCGAAAAAACCCCCACCCCCTCTGCAGCACTACACTGCTATTCGATCTTCCACCCCTAGAAATTTTTGGCAAGCAAATGGCAGCCATTCGGCTTGGTTGGTTTACGTGGGCCCAACTGGGCCCAATTAGCCGGGGAAGCGCCCGTTATGATACCTCAACCTGGTCGTTGAGGGTTAATGATGTAGATAGATGGTTTCACAGAGACCTGGGGGCTTGATTGGATTATCATATCCATCCGGAGCTGTTCAAGAAGGTTATCAGTTTTTCAATCTTGGTTTTTCAAGATTTCATCAAGGTTATTAAAGAAGGGTTAGCGTAGTGTGGGAAGTCAGGCTCTAGCTAGGGCTGGGCACCAAAATGGGCCTCGTAGGTCACCAAACATCCCCTAAACAAGATCCCTAATGAACTAGACCTGGACAAGATTGTTGCAGCTCCGGAATTTTAAATGTTAATACCGTGGGGCCGATGGAGAGGGAGGATATAACTACAGGGCATATACTCTGCGATCCACAATCTTAACTCCCCGTGATACCCTTCACTTCTCCCGGGGTTGACTTCTTCGATGGACCGCGTTTTACTGATTTTTTCCTTGTCTGTTTCCGATTCTCTTCAGGCTGTCGCCGATCGTGAAGCATGAGAATCAAGACGACGGCTACGAGACAAGCGTCGGCGATGTTATGACTCCCAATTCGCATACGTCGTCGTCCCAACATCCGATGCATGCGCCCGCACCAACTTCCAACGTCCTTTCGGCCGCCGTGCCGAAACTAGAAGTTCCGCCGACACCGGCATCGAGCTCCTCCCTCGACGATCCCTACAATTTCATCGATGACGAACTGAACAGCAGCATGCACATGATGTCGCCCGCTTCTTCGACCCCCATGTCCATTTTGCGGCAGCAACAGCAACAACAGCAACAGCAAGGATATTCGCATCATCATGGTGGTTCGGGTGTTCCACCCCCCGGTGGCCTAATGGGCGGACCGATCTTACCGATGGTCAACGGTGGACAAATATTGAGCGGACAGAGTATCTTGGCGGCGACAACAACGACTGCAGTTGGACTTGCGGATCTATCGCCGCCGAAAAAACGCGGACGTAAGAAGAAAATTCGCGAAGAGAACGGGTAAGTGTTGTCAGCCGGGGGTGGGGAAAATTAGTGCCCCGATATCCGGTTTAATTGGTTGAATTTTCAGGACAATTGTCAACGGAATTTTGAAGCCAGTGGTGCACAAGGAACGAAAAAAACACGACCGTTTCAACGGAATGCCCGAAGAGGAGGTGTCGAAGCGAACTCTGCCCGATCACTTGACCAACAATTTGGATATCATAATCGTGAGTGTAATTTCGATTTTGTTTTTTCGATCCACCCCCCCCCCCCCCTCCCGAATATCGGACTCCTTTAGCCAGCAACCACAAACTTCTATATCACTAACCTGTCTTGTTTTCTTCCGTATCTTCGTTCCACCCGTCGACCGAACAGATCGGCATCAATCCGGGACTGTTTGCAGCGTACAAGGGCCATCACTATGCTGGACCCGGAAACCATTTCTGGAAATGTCTCTACCTGTCGGGACTGACGCATCAACAAATGACCGCCGAGGAAGACTACAAGCTGCTGGATTTCGGGATCGGCTTTACGAATATGGTGGAGCGAGCAACAAAAGGATCGGCTGATTTAACGCGTAAAGAAATCAAGGAAGGATGTCGCGTTCTGCTCGATAAATTGCGGAAATTTCGACCGAAAATCGCCGTCTTTAACGGCAAGCTGATCTTTGAGGTTTTTTCGGGGAAGAAGGACTTCAATTTTGGACGACAGCCCGAGTGCATCGAGGGAACGAATACGGTAAATTGATTTTTTTTTTATTAGATTTAATACGGCTAGAGGGGCCGGAGGCCAACGTGCGGCGATTTTCCGCTTTAAATCCCAAGGACTCGTGAAAACGGTAAAATCGAGCGTCGATAGCCGACCGCCCTACGATTCGATTAACAATAGAAATTTAAAGCGTTTCCAAATTTAGAACAATTTCTTTGTTTAATCTCTTGCAGTACATGTGGGTAATGCCGTCGTCATCGGCACGCTGTGCACAATTACCGCGTGCCGCCGACAAAGTGCCATTCTACGCTGCTCTGAAAAAGTTCCGGGACTACTTAAACGGCCTGATACCGCACATCGAAGACACCGAATGCGTTTTCAACGATCCCAAATACAAAGTGTGCTGTGAAACTGAACCAAAAACCGATAATCTAATTTATACGGACATTACCGATCTAAGTAACTGTAACCTAATAAATAATAATAATATTAGCAGTAATAATAGTAATAATACGACAACAATGTTGATAAATAATAACAACAATAATAACAATAGCATAGGTAACGGTAAGACGGGACTAGATAGTGTTGTTGTAATGGGGGGCGGTGATCTTCTAACGCCCGGTAAAAAGAAACGTGGCCGTCCGAAAAAGATCAAGGGGTTGGAATGTGTATCGGGTGTAGGTGGTATGCTGGCCGGTCTGAGCAACGACGAACAGCAGAGTTCGGCGGGTGGCTTGTCGAAAATGTCCCCGACCGGTACGCTTCGGCTTACATCGCCGAACAGCAACAATAACAATCCGAATTTGAATAATTGCAATCTAAGCGATACGATGATGCCGAAAAAGAAACGCGGCCGTCCGAAGAAAATCAAAACGTCGCTTTCACCAACGTCCCTGAATGGTGGGGGCCCGGGTGGAGCAGGAGCGGTAAATTGTGGTGGCGGTGACATGCTGATGAGTAGTGCAACCAGTCGACTCCTGAATCACAGCAGTAACAGCAACAGTTTGACCAGTAGCGGCCTGGAGGGTATCAACACGATCGACATGAATCAAAACAGTCCGTCGAACAATGTAGCAGCCGGTGGTGGCAGCGGCGGTGGTGGTGGAGGGGGTCTATGCGGCAGCCTATCAGCACAGGGTCGCCTCTTCTCGCCACCAATGCACTCACCGAGCACGGTTGCCAGTTCCTATTGTCCGATTGGTATGAGCGCGCCACCATCGACTCCACCGATACAAAATCCGAGTACGAACAACTACCATCATCATCATCAGCAGCACCAGCAGCAGCATCATCCTCACCAGCAGCATCCCCATCAAATGGCGCATCATCATCATCACCCGCACCATCAGCAACAGCAGCACCATCAGCAACAACAACACCATCACCATCTTCCATATCAACAACAATACACCACACATTCGGATCTCTCGTCCGAAATATCGGCAGCGATATCATCCGAGCATCTGGGCGAATCGCCGAATCCCGCGTCGCCCGGTCTCGGCTCGTCCGAATTCGATCCACCCAATAGTATGCAGGCGGACGATACGAATCCGAACGATTTACGCTATTCGAGTCCGGCGTCAACAATCAGCGAGCACCAGCATCACCAACAACAGCATCAACATCAACAGCACCAACAGCAACATACCCAATTGCTCGGCGCCTATCCAACATATCATAATCCCGGCTCGAATAACAGCTACTTGTCGACCGGCGGCGGCGGAAGCTCAAACGATGGCAATCCGAACGACGGCTACCTTACCAACAGTCAACAATCAACGAATGCGGGTAACTCGCAGCCGCTTCAAATGTCCGACGTTTCGTCGAAGAGTTTGTCCGGTCTCGAATCGTTGGTCCACCAGATTCCGACAATGTCCGATGGTGCGGACGGCGGCAGCGCCAGCACGGCCCACTCGTCGTCGAACAGCTCACCAACATCCATCATAGCCGCCCATTTACAATCGTCAACGAATCATTCGGGTCCCGAACATCCGAGCAGCGATCAATATGCAACAAGTTGCCTGTACGGTGAATACGCTACAGCATCCGTTGCATCACCGTCCGGCGCATCAGTAGCAGCGGCCGCAACATCATCAACAACAACTTCAACAATGCTCCTGTCGCCGCATCATCACTACACCAATTCGATCGGATCGTATTCACCGAACGTGATCGCATCGAATTCAACAATATCGGCAGCATCGGCTGTCTCGTCGCCGTCGCCATCCTCGCCATCGCCATCGTCCTCGTCGATCACCAACAATGTGACGAACGCGCTCAGCTACGGTAGCCTGATTGCGAGCAACTTCTCCGTTAGTAGTCTGACCTCGAGCTCGTACCCGACCAGCTCGTACCGTTCGACGAACCTCATGTCGAATTCGTCGCCATCGCCGAACGCCCATCAAATGCAAAGCGGCGGTGGCGGTTCGTCCGGTAGCAGTCCAATGTACTTGGAACAACCACAGATGCCCGTTCCCGTCAATCCGCTCTATCATCATCATCACCATCATCATCATCATCCGCATCACAACCCGTACGCTCAGCATGCAAGCTACGCGGGCTACGGAACACCAACGGTCGGTCCACCGCCGCCTCTACCTTCGGCCAATCCGTCGTCCGCCACGTCGTCACCGTCACCGGTTCAATCGCCCGTACCCCCATCGGTTTTGGCACCACAACAACAATCACAACAACCGCCACCGTCGGCGCCCACGCTACCGCCCACCATTCACATGCCCAGTCCGAACTATCCATACGGTTACGGTAACGTACCGACCGGCTATCCGCAACAGCATCTTCATCATCATCATCATCCGGGCGCCGTACATCATCATCCCCATCATCCGCATCATCCGGCCGCCGTACATCATCCTTCGGTTGTTCATCATCATCCAGCGGCCACGGCTGCCGGCTACCTGGCCACCCATCCATCAATGTTCGATCGGATCAAGCCCGATATTGGCTACGGCGGATTCTGATGATCCACGTCGTCCGTTTCATCGTTGTTATGATTTTTGGATGATGTTGTCGGCATTAGTGGCAGAAGTGGGATTAATAATGGCGGCGACAGCGTTGGTGATGGCTGAAAACGAAACTCGCTTGCGATTCGAGCCGCATCGGCCGATCGTGTTGTAAAAGACTTGTGGTTTTTAATTGTTTAGGTTGTGTATTTTAAAATTTCCTACCCGACAACTTTCCCCTCCTTTCGAAAGTCACGGTGGAACCCATCGGATCGAATCGAAACCATCTTCAACCTTTAAGTAGTTAACATGTAACGGCTTCCTGTTTTTTTTTCTTATTGGTGAAATGTTTTGTTTGGGTATTTTTTTTGGGGTGTTTTCGGGATAGGGCCTAAATACAGGAGCTTTAGTCCACAACGTTACAACAAAGCCAGTCTTCCTGCACAATATCACGGTTTAACCACCCCCCGCCGAGCCACCAACTACTATCACAAAACATACGGCCTAATCTTCCTATTTTTTTCTTTTGCAAAATAAGACAAAAAACATACAATAAAAAAAAAAACAAAATCAAGTTCTTCCTATCTGTTTGTATGTTATGTATCCAAAAGAACACACACACACTAGCAATAAAAGGCAACTAACAAGAGAAAAATAATTATTTAAAGAAAAACAATACTCCATTTTTTAAAGATTACAAATGAAAATCTTAACTTAGAACAAAAAAAACCACATGCTTCCGAATATTAAACAAAAATGTCAAAGAAATTTAATGAAAAACGAAAACGGAAAAGCACGTGAAAATTTGTTAATGATGATCCCCCATCCCCTAAACAATTTACTTAAATTTCTGTTTTTCTTTTTCGAATAAAGTTTAAAAACAAAACAAAAAACTAAGTGTAACAGTTCCATTAAAACACACAAAACTATCCGCAAAGATCTCGCAATTGTTATTAAAAGCAAAAAACCACAACTCCAACTCTCATTTAATATTAATTATGAAAACGCGGTAAATTAAACAAAACTACGCGAAAAGAAAGTCTTTGTTGACGAGAATCAACAAATGTGGGGGTTGAAGCGGGTGGTTAGAAACCAAACGGGATTTTATCTGAATACCAGCGCATATAAACAAAATCGAAAATTCTAGCTAAATTAATGAATAATTTTTAACTACACAAAAAATTCACCGTTTTGTAAATGACGGCGTCACGTTCGATGCGGAAAAGGAACGCTCAGAGTTGGTCAATTCCTACTTATACTTCAGAATTGTTGGCTGAAGCCGTTTCTGGGGGGCCGGGACTAGCCACGGCAGTTGTGGAGTGGAAAGGGGTGAGGGAGTGTTCTTGCTTGATAATCAGGCCATAAACCGTTGGCTTGTACAACAAAAATTTCGTGTCGACTTACTCCAGGGTGTGATTTAAAATACGACTATTTTTCCCAAATAGGTCACGTGAAAGACCCAAGAAGCGGTGGAGTTGTGCGCGTGACTTCGCAATTTATCAAGACTCATGATGTTTATAGCGCCCATCCTACCTCAGCCGAGTTCATCCGAAAATTGAACTGTTTTTCTTGGCCTCCGTGTTGAGGTTTTCCGGTTCAGGAGCTTTCGCTCGTTTTTCAGCGTAAGAGGGTAATTGCGAACACTCTTTCCTGAACCTTTCTTTTCCATGGACTTTTTCCAGTCACTCCAAGGCTTCACAACGTTCACAACAAAGTGACAACTGTCAACTGACAATCGACAGTCACAAACGGTTTTTCATGCCAACCGTTGATGACTGAATCGGCGCGCAAAGTAACGTGACGTTAACAATACGGCCGAATAATAGTAATAATAAAAGCAGACAACAAGGCAAATACACAAAAGGCAAACAAAACGGGTCAATAATAATAATAAAAAAAAGAGCTAAAATTCAAAAAAATCGCACCGAACTAAGTAACTAAAAATTAACTCCACTATCCTCAAAAAAAGAAAAACAAACACCCACAAAATTTAACGAAACAAATTATATAAATGTTTAATCATTTAGCTTCGTACGGAGGGTGTTTTGTTGCTAGGAGGTCGCCCCGAAAAACACTGAGCACAACACCCCTGATGGACAAAAACATTTCGGTTTTTTCTATCGTTTTAAAAAAAACTTCCCAATCCGTTGGAGAAACTTAGAGCTTAAAAACAAAAACATTAAATTCAAAAAAGAAAAATTGAAATATGTTCGATTACTCAGTTTTTTCTCCCCTAGAAATTTATCAATATAGAAAACCCAGACAAAATACCTTTCAATTAAATCGGATATTATTTTAATGTTGTTATATAATTTTTTATTTTGTTTTTTTTTTTTTTGTTTAAGAAAATAAGCACGACACGTTTAATATTCGAATAGACTAAACAAAAACAAAGAAAACTAATCAATGTTTCTTATATGTTGTTTTCAACATCATTCTTCTTGTTAAATCAGCCCCTTCGAATATCAGAATTAACTTTATATATATATATATATATATATATATATATATATTGAGAGAGAAATGTTGAAAAACAAACAAGAATAAGAACTAAAAATGTAACTATAAATATGAAAAACGAAAAAATGGAGTGAAAATAAAATATACACGCAATCGATTCAGTCGTAAATAAAATAAACTATTTTACAAGATAATATATTTATCGATTATTTTTTTTTCGCTTTTGTTTTTATTGTCAGTTTTTTTTGTTTAACAAAATAAATAAAATGAGAATTTCAAACTATATAAATATATTATATAAAATTAAAAACAAAAAACAATTTTAAAATAAAAACAAAATGCATGGAATATATTTAAATAAAAAAAATAACAATTATGTGTATATTTGAAAGTTTGTATCATTTTATCTCATAAGAATTACGATAATTAGACCTAATTAAAATAAACAAATATATATATAAATATATATATGAATATAATTATTAAAATAACATACAGGACGAATTGAATTAAGTGAAAAACTAAAAAAACAAACAAAAACAAACAATTTAATACAAGCTAAATGCATTGCAATTTTTTTTTAGTGCAACCAATATAAATAAAAGTAATAAAAATATAAATAAATGTAACAAGTAATAGGAACATTTATTTAATAAAAAATAAGTAAAAAAAAAACAAACAAACAAATATAAATGAATCTATGAAAATAAAATCTAAATCAAACGGGAAATACATGTAAGTGAATGTAACAAATTAAAAACTAAAAATATCGAAATGAATATACGAAAAAGAAACAAACAACAACAACACGAAAAAAACAAGTCTAACTTTATACAAAAAAAAAAAAAAAAAAAGAAATTAACAAATTAATATCTAGTTCTATCCAATAATTAATTTTTGCATAAAAAAAAATGGGTGCGCACTAGAATTACATAAAAACACCTAATTATATTTAATAAAATAAAACAAACAATGGAAGAAATACCGTAGAATTTAAACGAAATAATAATAATAAAAGAAACGACAAAAATAAATAGACTTCTTCTCGCCCGGCTTCCGCAGTACTACAACCCCCACCTCTCCCTTAAAAAATTTCGAATACTATTTTTCTTCATTGATTTTTTCTTTTTTTGTTTATATTTAAATTTTTTTTTTAATTTCTATTTCTATTTCAATTTTTTTTTTTTTTTTTTTTTTTTTTGGGATTATTGTGCAATATTTTATAAGAGAAAAAAACAAGAAATTTTTGTGCGAATTATTAAAAAAAATATGAAGAAGAAAGAAAACAAAAACACACACACACAAACAAACAAAAAAAGAGAGAGCATATTTCTTTTTATTTTAAATCGAGAACAGTTAAGAATACATAAACGAAAAAACACTCGAACAAAATCCTATAAACTTTTTTTTATTTTATTTTTCTTAATAAAGTAAAAGAAAAGTAAGAAAAACTCTATTTAAATTCTATTTTAAAAAATAATTGAAAATATTTAATCGCTATTATTTAATCGCTATTATTTTATCTCTACACACTATTTACTCGTATATATATTTTTATTATTATGAAAAAAAAAAAACAACAAAATAATAATAATAGAATTTATTTGTTGCGCTTGTTTTATTTCTTTTTTTTTTATTTATTTATTTATTTCACAGTTACTTCACTCACTCTCACTTCAATGAAGTGTTCTTTTGGATTACATAGTTCACTCGTGAACGATCCAACTCTATAATTTGTTGGTCATCATCTTCTAGATCTACTGACCTTTTTCTTTTTTGTTCTCTCATCATTTGTTCTCATCCCTTAAGTTTAAACTATGAATTAAAACCAAAAAGAACGAACTAGTTCGCTATCGGGCAAACGAAAGAACGAAAACAAAGGAACAATGAAACGGGTACGAATGAACGATGGACCGAAGAGTTCGGGAACACTACTTCACTGAACCCGTCTTTTTTTCTTTCGTTCTCATTTTCTACATCTGCTCAAATGTTTTTATTTTCATCATCTTGATGTAGTGAGCATTTTTTCATATTTTTTCTTTGCTTGGTCGTCATCTTCTAAATCTACTAGCCTTTTGTTTTTGCTCATCTTCTTCGAGATTTTCGAAGCTTTCTTTTATTTTTGCCCATATCTTCTCCACTCATCGTAAACCGTGAATGAATTAAAAGAACGAACTAGTTCGCACGAGCGAATGAAGGAACTATGGAACGAAGTGTTCCGGAACTAACTGAACTCGTTCTTTGAAGTGAGGGAATCAGAGTGAAATACTTCACCGGATCAGCTTTGCCCTTCTCTATTCACACCTACGCGCGCTCTCACTCTACCCGTCTCTCTTCCTCTCTCTCTCTACCCCTCTCTCTTTCTCTCTCTCTACCCCTCTCTCTTCCACTATCTCTCTACCCCTCTCTCTTAATCTCTCTCTCTGTCTCTTTCTCTCTCTCTCTCTCTCTCTTTCAAGCGAGGTACTAAATTCACGATGTCCTTAACTTGATACTCTTAAGCAAACAAAAAAAGAACTTGTTTTTTACCAAGAGAATTTAAAGTTTTTCTTTAAACCTTTTGCGTTCTTTTTGTTATAAATAATTGAAAATATTAAAATATTGGTAACAATTTCCTTTATTTTCTTCAAATCAATAAAAATAAAAATGGTTGATTGGTTAAAAGTATTTAATACATCTCTTTTATTTTAATATTCCTCAGGCTTTTTTTCTATTGTTGTTCAATCAATTCCTCCCCCTCACCTCCCCGGGTCATTTCAAATTTTATGTTAAAACACTAATCAGAAAAATTAGTAAACTAGACGTAAAAACATAAAATTAAAAATTAAACTAAAATAACTTTAAAAAAAAGATTATTACAGGGTATAATCGAGGGTGATAAACAATTAAAAAAAAAAACTACTACTACTTAAAGTAATTTTAATTATTATAATTTTTGTGTAAATTTGCCAAGAAAAAGAAAAAAAAGAAACACTCATGTCTACTTGTAAATATGGAGAAAATGATAAAAAAAAGGCGACATGTTTTTTTTTAAACATATATTTAAAACAGCGGAATTATCCGATCTCATAAACGTGAGTGACGCAACACCCGAATCAAACAACAATAAATTTTAACACACAAATAAAAAAATATCAATTCTTTAAATCAAAACTTATATTCGTCATTTTGTGTGTAAGAAAAAAACAGAAAAAAAAAATCACATTTCTCTCTCGCTCACACACTTTAATAGCGCACTTTTATTTCCTTGTACCGATCGTTTCAAAACCACGTGACGATTTAGCAACAAAATTAATTTAATTCAATCGTAAACATTTTCGTCATCAAACGGCAAACAAAAAAAACAACGACCGAAATCGTACCGTTTCTTATTACTTCTGTTTTTTTTTTGTTTTGGATTATAATCCAGACTTTGCAACAAACTATTAATATAATTAAATTGACTAGGTAATAATTAAACAAAAAACAAAAAAAAAATAACGACAATTTCTTCCGAAATGATTGTGCAATAAAAAAAAAACAAACAAACAAAAAAAAAACAAACTCCTAAAATACGTAAATTTTTCTGTGTATAACTTACATTTAAAAAACAAAAAAATTAAAAATAGTCTTAACAAAGAAAAATTATTATATAATAGTATAAAAATATATCTATGTGATTCGTCGAGTAATAATAATAAAGAAAAAATAAAACAACAACAATAACTGTATTAAACAAATTTTTTGTAAATTATATAAACACAAATACGAACAATCAAATAAAAACAAAACAAAACAAACAAAATTGAATCACCCTCCATTCGTTTTTTTCTATCTCTCTCTCTCTCGCTATATCTCTCAATAATTTATATCAAAAAAAGAAAACAAAAAAAAGGAATTTATTAAATAAATTTATTGTAAAAAAAAAAAATCACAAAAAAAAATAAATAAATAAAATTAATTCTATAAATGAATAAATACAGTGTTAAGCTAAATGTTTGTGAAAAGTTACAAAAAAAATATCAACAAGATTGTCTTCGAAATGAACTAAAATAAAATAAAAGAAGAGCAACCATTTTTTGTTTTGAACAACTCTTCAACAAATTAAACCAATTTTTTTAAAAAAAAATCTACTATCACTTTTCCTTTCGCCCATTTTCTTTGTGATCAACTTCAAACAATAGAAAATAAACGTAAAAAAAAAAAGAATTGCTATAAAAACAAATAGAAAAATTGAACCACTATTTTTTCGCGTCGAATGTTAAAAAGGGATTTTACTATAAAATCCTGTAAAATTACAGCATTCTCTTAAATTTCATCTAATATGTTAAATATTAAAGTCTTATGTCTGCACCCCGACCCCTCCATCCAGGCACCTAATTTTTTCACCTATCTAAGCTAGTCGACATAAATACACTGTTGCGCTATTCTCATGGTCGGATTTTTTAAAATTCCTGGCTTTTAAACGAAATAAAAAACAATAATAATAAAATAAAAATGACAAACATTTAAAAAAAAAAAAATGTTAACACAACACTACTCAACTCTAAACTGTAATCGACAATTAAAAATAAATGAGACCCCATTACCGGGAACGATCGAAACTAAAATAAACAAACATTTTGTTTATTAAAAAAAAAAAAAATATTCAACAAATTACTACAAACTTAATATTAGACAAAAAAAAACAAAAGCAAGCAAACATGATCAGCCAAACACAAACAAAAAAAACACAAAAAACCAACCTATTAAAATAAATTTAGATGAAAATTAAGAAAACAATACTATCAATAATTGACTCTGACTATTTATTGTAATTTTCGCCGCTCCGTCAAAAGAAGACCGGAAAATAAAAAAAAATAAAAATAAATAAAAATATTATTTACATTTAAAAATGCATTTTAAATATACATCATTTGTGTACATGCAACATAAAGTAACCCCAAAAATTAAATTAAATACAATAAAATTAAATATACGTACGCTGTTCTAATATCAACTAATAAAAAAAAAAAAGTAAGATGAAAAAAGAATACATGGTTATTTTATGTGTGTGGTGGTAAAGAGGAAAAGTCATACGAGTAAGAGAAACAAAAAAAAAAACAAAACCATACAGAAACAACTAATAGATTGTACTGGAAAATTTAAGAGAAAAAAAAAAATGCGAAAAAAATAAAACTAAATATGACGACGAGAAAAACAGCAAAAAAAATAAAAAAAAAAAAAAAACAAATAAGAAATAGAAGAAAACCGAAAACTGAAAACTGAAAACTGAAAAAAAAAACTAAGTGTACATACCTATTTGTTATTAATATTATAATTATACATTGTATTTACTAAAATAAAGAAAAATTATTCTAATGTATGCGAATTGACTTTGTGATTTTTTTTCATTTCGGTTTTTTCTTTTTTTGTTGTACTGGTTTAGATTGTAGATTTTCGTGTTGCTTAAAGGATTGCAGAACGCAGGGAGGGGGAGTACCCCTTGACATTTTTCTGGGTCAAAACAGCAGTTGGAGTGGTGAATAAAAATGTACTATACTCCACAACACCTCATACAAATGTTTAGCTAATTTCTAATCTTGAAGTATTAACTAAGAACAACGACAAAGTGCACAATTAGTCCGTCATCATAGCACTATATAAGTTCCAAGTTTCAGCCACGTAGCATTACTGGTTCCTGAGATCTAGAAAACAAAATTTTTCGTCTAAATCGCTTCCCTCTCCGCCCGCCTCCCTCTCCGCCCGCCTCAACACCCCCATCCATCTAAGATAGAGGTTCACCCAATCTATTCACCATAAAAAATTTCATTATAATACCTAAACGGATTTGGGAGCTAGGCGCCTTCAAACGATTACGGCGTACAGACAGACATTTTGTTTTTTTTTTTGTTTTTTTCGGATCTAAAACGAGAAAATACAAAATTTCAGGATAGGAAATTTCTTTTTGGAATTCCAGTTCGATCACAATACTTTATTATTAAAAAATAAAAGGTCAGGCAAAGTTCGCGATAATGGGCATTTTACTCCATCAAGCATACAAGAGTCCTTAAAATATATATTCACGATTAATACCCGAATGAATTCATAACTTAAAATACACATCTGAGTTTAGTATTTCATCTAGACTATCATACGGATTGGACTACAGTGACTGCACTATGTTTAATTATTTAATTTAACTATTTCTCAGTTATTTGATGCAAATATTAAACGATTTAATCATAATGTTTCAATTGAAATTGAAAGAATAGCATAGCGTTGAAACGATACGAAAATCAATACACATTAGTGATGTAGATATTGCACAGTAGCTGCGTAATCAATAGACACAAGTGACGTAATTATTACAGAGAAGTTGCGATTATTACATATATATTTATTTAAGTGAAAATCTTCTATTTAATTCAGATTGAAAATTACACGCTAAAATCATAAATAAAAAATGCAATTTCACAATACAAATTCAAATTCAAATTTATTATGTAATGAACGGTATGATTGCATCTACATTTAGTAGTAATAGTTTTTGATCAGGCTTGTGCCTCTACAACAATGGATGGAAGCTTAAAACTAACAATGTGTTGAAATAAAATTTATTAGATTGGCTTGAATGAACTTCACAGCACATGCACTGTATTAAATTGAAACGAGCTAACAATAATAATACGGTTTCTGGACTCGTAAACTTATTTACAAATATTGAACAAAAATACTTGATTGATTTTACAAACCTGGCGACGTGAAGTAGAATGATATTATGAAATGAAATTTTCGCGAACTTGCTTATTCTGGCGTAATATTACACAGTAAATTTAATTTAAATTAAATTACACTAATCCTGAATTTACATTATTAATGATTTAATATAATCATGACATGATAAATTTACTCTTTTTATGTTATAGAGCATAATAGATGTAATTGTCCACCTTATTGTGTAATGTTACCTATTTGTGCACTAAAAAACGACTATACGCCAATAATATGTACAATTACATAGATTGTGTATTTTTTTCACTTATTTTTGCTTGAAATACAGAGTATTTTTCCAAACTGTTTTTAGAGTGTAGGATGTGAAGTGGTCAGCCGCATGCTCGTCCGTGATTATTAATTAAATATCGAAAAACATTTACCAAAAATTTCGTCTTCAATTTAAAAATTCCGGAAAAAAAAAAATTCATTTATCCGCGTTCCAAGGTTGCCGAAACGCTACGTCAAAATCATACCTTTTTCTAAACTAGGCACACTCAATCGAAACTACCCCCTTCTATATTGACAAAAAAAAAAAAAAATTCAGGCACCTGGCTCTTGAAACACCCTGTTCTGCTTCGATACTCCTTCCGTTCGAACCTAAACCCTATCGAAAAATGGCTCGGTAAAATTGTCCACTCATTTTAACCGGTCGAAAGGAACTATACGAGTGATATGAACGATAGTAGGAACAGGTGCCTCTTTATTACTTACCACCCTTCCTTCGCGGTACACATGATGTCTAGTAAATAACTAGGTAATTATTCCGAGAAAAAAAAAAAAAAAAAACCAAAACAATTATTCTGTGGGCAACGAAGAGGGTGAATTCGAGAGGAATTGGTCAAGTTGTTTCATAGCCCATATCGCAACCCTTAGATCTTCGACCGGCGGTCCCCCCCCCACCTCCCCGCGGGCTATGATTGTATTCAAAGTTCACACGAAAGTAGTTAACGATTCGTTTGTTACAATTGACCATGCCGTGTGTATGAGACCGCCGACAAGTGCCTGCCTTACCTGTATGCTACCTTACTGGCTTTGTGTTACCTATTTTCTTTTTTCTTTTTTTAGCCCCGCAGTGGGTAGCACTGTTTGCTACCCTGATTCGTCCTTAGGTCAGGTGGTTGACTGTTTTTTCACAATTTTTTTTTTGTTTTTTTGAAATTCTTGGTCTTCGTGCGGTCATTTATTTCTAATCGGACCGCGTTTTATAAACAATAAAATACTCTCGCGCTCTTACCACGTTCTTCACGTCAAATGTGTTATTATTTAAACAATAGAAGGTATTACAATTATTTAATATTTTTTGTATTTATAAAAGTGGGTTTTTTTCGGAGTATTACGGAGTGGTGTTGTTTTGGGAAAAACCCAACTTTTTTAGAAATTTTTTTTTTTTTAAAAGAAGTCGGCATATAGTAGCCAACCGGTCGTCCTTCGCGGTTCAGTTTCATCGACCCAAATCCTAGTAGCCAATGGTCAAGGCGAGTCCGATTCCAAACTGTTTCGTCACTGGCAAAGTCCAAAATGGCGTTGGGTCCATTAATTTAAAAAAAAAAAAAACAGGGCAAAAATCAAACGTTTTGAGTGTAAAAACTGCGAATTTCTTTTTAAAAATATTTTTCTTACTTCCATTTCAATTTTGTGATCATTTTTGACGAATTTCTCCGGCTTTTAATCGGCCGTGCTGCGTTTTTTTCTCAAGACAAGCAAACAACAAAAACCTTTGGTAGTTTGTCCGAAGACGGTAAAGTTATAACCAATTTCAGTGCTAGTGAAAAGGGTTTGTTTTTGTGCGAAATAAAACGTGTCAACCAGTGTCCGCGTTTCGTCCGATAAATTGCGCAACAACAAGGTCGTCGTGTAGTAGTTTCAAAAAAAAAAAAAGCCACGCTCGTCCTCCAAAACTCCTTTTTCTCCGCAAACGTCGCAATCAAAATCCTTGTTTCTTTCAGAAGAAATATATTATGGCTGCAGCCGACGAAGAAGCCCAGCCGGAATTGTTTTTAAGTTTTTTTAACGCTCCCCAACCGAAAATCATCTACCTGACAAATCCGATAAGTAAGTAAAACCGATAAAAACCGGCCGATTTCGACTTGAAAATATTCGATAAAAATAATAACAATCGTCGACTAGGTCCCAGTTCATCAGCTCAATCGGAAAATTCACTGGAATCGGGAAATCAACAACAGCCGCACGATCCGGACAGTAGTGCGGACGATTCGACCGAGGAACTAACGAACTTAACGTGGCTTACGCAGCTCAAAACGCTCGTCGCCTGGCCGAATTCGATAAATCCGATCTTGGACGACGATAACGATAATCGTAGCCGGATTCTACCGGCGTCTGTCGTACACACTAAAAAGGACACGCTTAACGATCGTTTTCATCGATTTCTCAGCCAGGCTCGACAGTGAGTACACGAAGATCGATTTTACGCGCCCAATTTGAATTTGAATTTTTTTTTTCCCCCGGAAATTGATTCACTTTTCAGAAATCGCGACGCCTACGATAAAATCGCGGAACTTTATCAGAACGATACAAGCGATAAACCGCCGTTCAACTATGCCCAAATGATCGCAATGGCAATGCTTGAGAACGGTCGAATGACCTTGCAGCATATTTGCACCTGGATTCAAACGAAATTCGGCTACTATCGTGTACGAAACAATTGGAATGTAAGTGATCGGATCCCGAGGCGGGGATTTCCCGGTTTTTGGCGCCAAAAAAAAAACCGAATTCAAAAACTTGTTTGTTCTTTTCTCATTCCGCAGAACTCGATACGTCACAATTTGTCGTTACAGTTTTGCTTTCGGAAAATCGATCGGAATGTTTATAATAAGGGCGACGGTAAGGGTGGCTACTGGGAGCTCGGGATCGATGCGAATAAGAGCGAACGGAAACGAATACGTAATCGAAAGAGTCTTCGATCGACGACAACGACACAAACGACAACAACCGAAGGCATTACGTCGTTCTCGTTGTCGACAATCGATGGCGACACGATCGAACAGAAACGACGGAAATTCACCGCAACACATATCGACGACAATATCGTTGTCGACGACGACGATATCGACAACGACGACGATATGTTCAATCGGACGCTGAACAGTTTGAACACGTCGCAACAGACGATCACCGGTAACGATCAATCGACCTTGGTCGGAAGTATTATCGAGATCGATCAGCAAACGGCGGAAGAACGGACAAATCAAACGACCCATGAATACTACGTAATGGCGGATATTGCGAACGGTGACTATTTGAATATTGGCGCGCTAGATCTGGTCGCTGCGTCCGACGATATGTTTGAAAGTGGCAGTTTTTCGAACGGCGCCACAACAACGGCTAATGTGGCCGCAATCACAATGGTCGATCCGGTCACGATGGAGGCTCAATGCAGTAATCAGGTTGGTGAATTTTTTGGTTTTTGTCCGGATGATCCAGGCCGGCGGCTTAACCAGGTTCTTTTCGTACCATTTCTTAGATTTATTTAGCGAGCGAGTTACCGCAACCCAGCGAAAATGTGGTCATATCAGCGCTGAATCAGTACGGTACGGATGATGGCGGTGACCTTCACGGATATCATATTGCTACCGCTGACTCAAATCAGGGAATTCTCGAGAATATCGCCTACTCGTTGCCGATGGACGACAATAATCTCAAGTCGTACTTTGACGGTATCGATCAGGAGTTTCAACTGTTGCGTAGTACCGACAATCGGGGCGGCGATGATCTAATCGACGCCTTGTACGATATGTCGACTGGGCAGGACTTTTAGGACCTTGGCTACTCTACCTGCTCCATAAAGTGGCCCATATACAGGCGAACATGTTGGCGCAAACATAGGCTTGCGCCAACATTAGTCTTAGCGCATACGCCGGCGAGCATGTTGGCGAGCCTCACTTGCTTATTGGATTCCGCCATGGAAACAACTTGTGCTTGTCTGGTTTTATTTCTACTTGCACACATCATATGCCTTGTTTTTAATTTTTTTTAATTGCACAATGCGTGTACATATATCTCTGATTTTACTCGCCATGCTTCAGGCTTACTCTACCCAAAACTCCGATTCTATAAATCGTGACTTTATTCCGATTTGACGTCTTCCAACGACTGCCGTTGACCAACCGAGCACTGAAGTTTGCGCAAACATCACCATACACGTGACCACATACGCCTACACCAACACGTTGGCGCTGAAAAATCAAAATATTTTGATTTTTGCGCGATCATGTTTGTGCAAACGGCCAACAATGCCATACACGAACGAATTGGCTTGCGCAAACCCATGTTTGCGCCAACATGCTCGCCTGTATATGGGCCACTCTAATCCCGCGCCGAACACAATTTTTCTGTTTGCCCGCAGTCTTCCTTTGATTTTTTTTTAACCTACCCGTGAATTAGAGATGGGCTAAGGCAGTTCCTTTTCGGTGAAGTGCTTCACTCCGAGTCACTCACTTTAAGGAACGCCAGTTCAGTGAAATAATTCCGGACCCTTCGTTCCATTGTTCAATCGTTTTCGTTCCATCGTTCTTTCAGTTCATTTATAGTTAAACTTAAGAGAAGAAATGATGTGCAAATAAAACAAAAGGTCAAAAGATCTCATCAAAAAATATGACAAAAAAAAGAAAAGATCAGTCGATCCAGATGACTGAAGAAAAAGAAGTGAGCGAATGAAGTAACTCACTCCTTTTGGTGAGCTGCAGTTCCATTTTACACATGACAGACCGGAGCTTCTCTTTGTTCCTTTGTTTTCATTACTTCGTTCGCTCGCGAACTAGTTCTCTTAGTTCATTCATTCGTTCAACTCGGGTGAAAAAGATCAAAGTCAGCAAAAAAAGAAACGTCCGGAGATCTCGAAGATGATGACCTACAAAAATAAAGGTCGGTAAAGTTTATTGCCACATGTCCAATGGAACTGCAGTTCATCAAAAGCAGTGAATTATTTCACTCACTCACTTCAATGAAGTGTTGTTCTTTTCGAACAGTTCACTCCTGAACGAGACCCATCTCTACCCTAAATTCACCGGGGCCGGATTCAAAATCGAACACGACAAGATAAAAACGTTGGCAATTGAAAAAGGGAAACCCCCACCCCTCGGGGACAATTTGCTCAAATTATGAACAAATGGCTCAACAATTTGCTCAACAAAAAAAACCTCCTAGACCTAAGCTCAATCTATAGCTCGAAGCCATTCATGCGTCGCCATTTTGGATTCTGAAGCAACAATTTAAACAAATGTTGAGAAATTAATAAATTATTAATTTGAAAAACTTCCCAAACTAGTCATAGAGTTCATTACCGATAAGCTTCACCTAAATTATAAATTTAAAATTTGTAAAATTTATATTTAAAAAAAAAAATTGTTTAAGTAGTTGCCACGCAAAGATACCTGTTGCTCAAATTTTATTTATTTTTTGTTTTTAATTCTAAGTAGGTTTTTACCAAAGAATAACCCCCCAAAAACCCCTCACTGTAATAATTGCTCCCTAAATGTTAACTCTCTAATCTAGTCCAAACTTATTAAAAGCAATTTGTATTGTAAGAAACTATGTAATTCATTTGTTTAACTAAAAAAACAACAAAAAACAAATAAAAAAAAGTGTGAACTTATTTCCGTTACTAAATTTGAACGGAAGTTTTAAAGAAATTAATAAATAAACTGTGTAAAAACTAAAAAATAATGGTGTTTTTTTTTTTGTACCAAGGATCACCCTGTTGGATCACCGTGGGGAATTTTTCACAGTAGGAACAATAGTCGTGTAGGAGTGGTACGAACTAGAGAACTGCTTCAAGAGAACCCTTCATTGAAGTGTTGTTGTGTTGTGTTTTGAAAAAAGTTCAGTTAGGTAGGCGAGAACAGTATTTGTTCATTCTCATAACATCGACGCCGTATACATGCATTCTTGCAGAAGAGTAAGCTGGGCACTCGAGAAGTAGATGTTCTGTCGTGTCGTTGCTCTGCTTGCGAGCAGTGCACCTGAAGTGAGTGAGTGAGTGAAGTAACTCGGCTCGTTTTGGACACGTGACAATAAACTTTACCGACCTTTTTTTTTTTTGGTCATCATCTTCGAGATCTCCGGACCGTTTTTTTTTTGCCCATCATCTTTTCCCCTCGAGTTGAACGAATGAATGAACTAAAGGAACTTAGTTTGCGATCAAACGAAGGAACGAAAACGAAGGAACGATGGAACGAAAATGAAAAAACAAAGAGTTCCGGAACTTTTTTTAAGTTGAACTCGTTCGTTAAAGTGAGTCAAATCAAAACAGTTTTCTCGAAGAAAATTCAATGAAGTATTTCTCTGGAAAAGTAAATTTTCGTTTCTGTTCAAAGGTGGCCTACGTTGAAATGTTCGCGCGCGAAAAAACAAACAATTTGAAATTGAAAACCGTAGCCACACAATACGCTGTGATGATGAGGAGGGAGGATGGTGGAGGGAGGATGGTGAGGAGGAACGATGTGCGCAATCTATTTATAAAAGGGGAAAAATTCGAAGAGCTCATCGAGTAAGTACCTCCTCAAATGCGTTCCAATTGCGTGTTATGGGGGGGGGGGCACTTGGAAACTTTTCTTTCGGCCGTTTTCGGTCGTTTTAATGGCGAAAATTCCTTGGGAGAAAATTCGGTGAGAAAAAGGTTCATGCGATATTTTCCTGTGCGTGTGTGTGCTACTTTCTACTAACGGGTAACGGAGGGAGGGGGTGTGGGTGGGTTTGTAGTTGGAAAGCGGAAATCGAGAGCTTAAATTTCCGTTCATCTCGGTTTTTCATCATCAAATGGAAAAATTAGATATATGATGATACTGCTTGCGTGGTGTTCGGCACAATTGGGTAGGGTGATAGAGAAGGGGAGTGTGGGGGGGGGCGGAAGGCGGAAATGTGAGAGATAAGAACTGAGAAAATTGATGGGGTTGGGTGAGAGAGAAGAAGAAGAAAATTTGAGGAAATTCGAACGGAAGAAAATTAACGCGAGTTTTTCTTAACCTGGACTTTTTTTTTGCATGGTTCTTGTCTCTGATTGCCACTTAGCCTCCGACTCCCCCCCCCCCCCCCTTCCCAAAGGGGTTTCAAGGATTTTTCCGGACCGGAAAGAAAATACTACAAAGCTCTGATGGTGATGGGCTTACGAGTCCGGACGATTATTGTGTCGACACGACGCCAACGTGTAGAGATATATGGATTTGGAGACTTTTTTGTTTTTTTTGGTGGGTTTACGCAATCGGCGGCACAATCAGCGTCGACGCATCAAGTGTGTAGAGAATTTTGTGTTAAGTGAATTTCTGGAGAAGTGGGGTTCAGCAGACCACCCTAGCCCCAGCCCTCGATGGCGTAGTAGTAGCTTCATTCTGATGGATGGATGGAATTAAGCCGTATCGTCCGTCTCCTTCCTCGACTACTTCCTGATGGAGGGACGGAAAGAATCATTGTTTCTGTGAGGACATTGCGAAAGGAGTTTCGGAAAACGGAATTGGTCTGGTGGTTAAAATGCAGCAGAATTATCCGTAAGCGGGTGGTTTGGTCCGTCCACCCTCACTCTCAGCTCGAATAGGTCTAGGATCACGTGGCTAGCCAGGGAATTTCCGCTCTCGAAGTTTATAGGGACTTGGCATCCGAGGAAATTGTGAAAATACGCTCCAATACACTGGATGGAGGTCGTTGAATCTGATTAGGGAAGGTGGAAAATGTTTGGTTAGAAATGATATTGAATGGTAGGGCGCGAGATTCAAAGAAAGGACAGTGTAAAATTTTAGGGGTTGGCTGAGAGAATGATAGAGAGAGAGAGAGAGAGAGAGAAAGTTTTCCTGTTTGTTTTGTATCTCCAATTTTCGCGAAGAGAACGCAGCGTTACCACCCTATGCATTTTCATTTCCATTAGTATTAGGTTCTAAAAGTAGTAGTTTGGAAATTTATGTAGTAAAAATCCACTTTAAGACCCGTTCCTGCGATCGTCAGTTAAATTCTAACCGAAACTTTAACTGGAAGTTTTGTATGAATATCTGTCAGTTAAAGTTCCATTTAAAACGTAACTGACGATCGTAGGAACGGACCTAACTTTCTTAGACTTGGGTCGTTTCCGAATACCTTGCTTCGTCTACGTTTAAGTTATAACAGTTAATGACATCAGACGTAGCAAAGCTGTGTTTCAATTCCTTTTCGGTTTGTGTCTTGACTATTTTTTAGGACAGCTCACCTATCATTCAATGGCCTCGTGCACACCGGTATTAATATATACACCGGTATTAACATATCCGTTCATATTAAAAAGCGGTGTAAACGAGTGGTATTAAGTTAGTCGAGTTCCGCATGTGGTCTAGAACTAGACTAAATTAAACCGAGCACAGTTGAAATGGCATTATGGCAACAGTAAGCTTCCTCTATTTTAGCCTCTTCACAAATGGCGCCCTGCGTTGTAGCAAGTATTTGCATCCAAGAGTCTAGAATAGTCGTGGGAAATCATCAGTTTATCCAAGGTATTTACCAATAGGATTGTTAACCCTGCTGAACTTAATTGGAATATCTGTTCGACATGTGACATTTCACTTGCATGTCAACTTCACGTTTAAAGTAAAGTATAGTACGCTCAGGCGGTATAAACGACACTGGTATTAATTTAATACCGAGAACAGTTTAATACGTATTAACGATTGCGGTATACCCATACGAGGCCAATAATTTACATTCTTCTTTTAATTATAATTGTTCAAAAGCACAAAAACTGGTTTATAAAATTTTAATGTGGTGTATTAGACTTGGGTCACTTGATGCACAACACTGACCTAGCGTTTGGCAGATACGTCTAATTCGGTAGTATTGTTGCAGCTTTCCTACAACAATTCTAGTACACTCATACCTTGTTCCGGGAAATTCGAAAAATGAGTAGATCTGCTACATATGTAGCAGGGTGGTAACGCTACGTCCCTCAACCTGCTCCCCTATTTTAACACATTTTCCGGCGGTCCCCTCCGCGACAAATCGCTCTCATTTTCCCGAAGTCTCCACATTCTCCACAAACTAATTCTCGTTTAATTCGTCGCTCCGTTAAATCTCCACAGTTGGTCACTGCATCCGTGCCGTGTGTGTGACTCCGTTCTCCGGCTTTCGTCGATGACGACAAATAGAAAATGCTGCTGCTAGGCTGAATTGGTAAACGCGTCGCGCTCTTCTGCTCTGTGTGTATTGTTGTTTTATTATTTTCGTTGTTTTTCTTTTCTCGTGTATCGGGGGGAAAAGAAAATCACACTGAAATGGTCATCCGAGAAATTTTCCTGTTTGTAAAGAAAATTCGTTGATAGTAGTTTTCTGTTTTGAGCGGATAAGAAAAGAAAAACAATCCGGTTTTTCCAATTTATTAAAAATTTTCTTTCAATTTTCTTCATTATTTTGTCTTTTTTGGTGGTGGTGATTTGTTTGTGCGTTTTTCTTTTTCCCGTTTTTCCTTGCTGCTTCTGCTATTTTTCATTGTTGCGCTGTTTTTTCGGGAAATTCCGCACGGTGGGAAATTTTTTCTGACCGTAATATGGTACCTATACGAAGTTGCGAAAAATGCGTTTTTAATCGAAGAAAATCGCTCGAAAATTACGAAAAAGATTTTCGATAATAATTAAAAAAGTTACGTTGTTTATATTATTTTTGGCCAAAAAATTTTGTATGATCCGATTTTTTCCGGGACGGTTTTCTTTTCTTCAAGACTCAAGTAAAGTAGCAGGAGACAATTTGTTTTTTTTTTTTTTTTTGTAGAGATTTTTTGTGAAGTATGTGTTTTTTTTTTAATGTTTACGGATGTGTTTAGAGTACAGCTAGAAAAATAAGTGCCCCGAAGAAAATGAGTCCCTAAATCGGAGGAAAAGGAAAGCCAAGCTGCACTCACTCACAGGACAGGAAAAATCACATTAAGTATATCTTCAAAATTTACATACATATATAAATATAAAAAATGTCATCCCCCATCAAAAAAAGTTCGCCCTCCATCCCCCATCGAAGAGAAAATCACATTAATTATTTCGTCGTCGTCCCAGGAGAGGACGAAGAAAAAGTAACGTAAGAATTTCGGGGAATTTGCTCGCTCCTAACGACGAATTTCGGTGGAAGTACCTCTTTGGCTTTTCTCAAGAAGAATAAACGGAAAAAAAAGGACACGACTATCTTGAGAATTCTTGCAAGAATTTTTCCCGAGCCTTCTTGACCAATGAAAAGTTCAACTGGTGGTCAAAATTGCTCCCGCTTTCCACTCTCTTCTCCTTCTATATAGATAAATAATAAAATCAACTGGATTTCATAATTTTAAACTCTTACTGTGACCTTTCATCCCCTCGAGCTCTTCTGTCAATACATTGTGAGTGGCGGCGGGAGGGGGGCTATTTCCCGGAGAGTTTTTAACATTCTTTTGGTAGTAAAAACTGTAGTGGATCTTCTGCCGTATGGAAAAGAGAAAACCTTTTTTCTTATCGCCGTCTTAATGATTTCGGGGAATCCCCCCGCTTTTCCGTTTAAATCTTGAGTTTTTTACATTAAAAATAAATAAATAAATAATAATATAATAAAACAAATAAATAATAATAATAAATAAATAAACAACAAAATACTATTAGGTACACCTTTTTGACTTGTGACTGGAAGGGATGGAGGGTGGATTTAATGGAATTGTGAAAAACTTTTCGGTCAAGAGAAAAGGATTTTCCGAACGACCATTTTTCCACTCGAAACCCTCAAGTATTTTTGTTGACCGAAGGATACCGATAAATGAAGGTATTCCAAGGTAGCTTTGTCCTTTTTCAAACGACCCTTAAACATTCAAGTCCGTTTCCACTTAGAAGGTTTTCTCCAGGCCCTTAAGGGTGCTTATTTTGCTTAATTTATTTGTTTTTGGATCACGTCTCGGATTTTTTTTTGTGAATTGTGTCGCAGTAAAATCAATGAAAAGTGCCATTGAATGAATGTGCCGACCTTGTTTAATCTTATTAAAAGAGAAAATTGATTTTTTGCCGGATTAGTTTCGCTTTATTATTTCAATAATACCCTGGCAGGCCGTGGCCCGATTTCGGCTGTCGCCGAAAAAGTATTGTGTTCGATTTTTAGCAAAACAATTTTCTAACCTTACCGTTTTTTTTTTTTACGTTTCATGACCAGAGGACACGAAAAAAGCAAAAAAAAATGTCAGTCCGTCTGTCCGCCGTACGTCTGCAGAATTATTTGAAGGCTCGTAGCACCTGAACCCTTAAAGCTATTTAGTTGAATTTTTTTTTCGTAGGTAGACTGAAAAAAAAAAATTGTGGCTTCTGCATAGATCGCAGCAATTGCTTATGCTAGGAAGCTGAAACTTGAAATTAAAATTGGTGTTGTAGAGTTTTACGGTCGTCACTGTCGATTTTGTTGTCGACTGTGGAGACAATTTTTTTGACGAGAATCAAAGTGAACTGTATTTTATAATGAAATAAAAAATTCGGTTTTTCCCAGTAAAAATTCAGTAATCAATGGAATAAAACGTTAAATTAAAATATCAATTTTTAAGCAACTCTTTACATATAATAAAAATTTTATCGGTTTAAACGTTTACTTAAATAAGCATAATTTTATATTAAAAACTCCTTAATGATTTTATGTTAAGAATTTAAGATATAAAGAAGACGAATTTATTAATAAACATATCATAATATAATAATATCGTCAATAATGAATTTTTTTTAAATCTGTTTTCTAATTTGAAAAGTAGACAACCGCACCTTTGATATAATGCAGTTACTTGTTAGAATCTGAGCCTTTAAACACGTACCCCCCATGTACCCCCCACGTACCGCTCTAATTTCCCATACACATTTTCGCTCACCATATCGTCAATAATGAATTTTTTTTAAATCTGTTTGCTGATTTGAAAAGTAGACAACCGCACCTTTAATATATATAATTGTTGTATATCCAAGAATTTGTCATTATAAGAAAACTTCGCCTTTCGCTACGAAGAAGATTTCTATACGATTTATTATATATAGGTATTGGAAGGTGGGGTAAAGTGAGCCCCCTAAGGTTTGGGCCGAGATTCTGTGAAATGGGTAATAGTTATAAAATCCTTTTCATGCAAAATCGATAGATTAGAATGTCAGCTTAGTCATGTATTTGTGAAATTAAATTATTGATGCTGATGAAAAAGTTATCTACCGACTTCTTTCTATACATGCTTCAAAGTGCCCACTTTGCACCACTACTGGGGTTAAGTTAGCCCTTCTAAGGGGTATAGTATAATTTCATCCAAAACTGGAGCAAAAGAATATGGCAATGGATCAATTAAGACAAACAATATGATTTTAATAAATTGAAATGAAATTAAGTGTGTTGAGAGCACCAAAATATTTACTGGCCTATTGCATTTTTCATCTCAACTGAGTCCACTGTTTTTGCATTTGCATTTGTTGTATGTTCAAGCCATGTTAAAGTTGTTATTTTTAATTATCAAAAAAAAATTATATTGGTATGGGGTAAAATTCGCCCGGGGCTCACTTTACCCCGAATGAACACTAAATCGTAAGCATCTGCTAAAATTTATATACTTTTTATATAATCATCAAATCTTACTTTGCAAGTTTCACAATCTGTACTCCGATCTCAAACAATTCTCAGTCGCTAACAAGTTTTTTTTTATCAATTATTAAACACTGATATTTACATCAAATAGTGCCAAAATCGTAATTTGAGAAAATTCGAGGAATTGTAATTAGAGTGGCTTTCTTTTATAGTGCATTGTAATCAATGCTTGCAGCTTTATAAAATAAAAAAAAGACATTGCGCTATTTCAAACTAGAAATTTTAAGGGGGCCCACTTTACCTTGCTGGCCTACTTTGCCCCACCATCGCCCTACAATAATTTTAAGATAAAAGAAAACTTCGTCATTTGTGTAACAGCGAAGACTTCTACAGTCCGGGTGTAGAGGGTAGTGGGGAAGGGTGAAAAGGAAAAGCTTCTGATTTTTATATATCTCGAGAACCTACAGGGTCATTCCATCAAAAATCGCAAAAAAAAGGCCTATTTTGTGACCTTACCATCGCCGATTATTTTGGAAATTTTTTTCCTTGAAGAACTAGTGAAAAAAAAAATATTGCTTCAATTTGTTTTTTCTATCTTCTTTTTTTTTTTGTTAGTTATAGTATGTTAAAGATTTCGCAAAAATGGTGTCCAAGTCCTCTTTGAAAATTCATATCTCTGTTAGTTCTTATCATAAAATAATAAAATAGGACTTATTTTAAAGGGGAAGGTTGTCGCAAAATAAGAAAAATACAAATCAAATTAATTTTTTTCAAGGATAACGATTTTGTCCTTTATCCTTGATTATCTCAAAATGTTATTTTTTTATTTTTTTAATTTTTTTAATATTTTGTGTATTATACTGTTTTTCAAAACATATGAAAAAATCAACTTGGCATCTCAATGGGATCGGGGTGAAAAAAATCGAAGAACATCAGTGCTTCTCAATTTACTTTACAAAAAAGGGTCATTCCATCAAGAATCGCCAAAGTGTAACCTTACCTTCGCCGATTCTTTTGAAAATTTATCTACTCGAAGAATTAGTGAAAAAAAAAAATGTAATTTAAATTGTTTTGTTTCTATCTCATTTTTTTTAGTAGTTATAGTATGGTAAAGATTTCGCATAAAAAATGGTCAAGTCTTCTTTGAAAATTCATATCTCTGGTAATTTTAATCCTAAACTAATAAAGTATGGCTTATCTTAAGGATTTTTGTTTAAAAATTTCTGTAATATAAAAAAAATACGAATAAAAAATTATCCTTCAAAGTTTTTTTTGTCCTTTATTCTTGAATATCTCAAAATGGGTTTTTTTTATTTGTTTTTTATTTTTTATTTTATTTTTAGTAGTATCATGTTGAAAAAATAAAAATGTTCAAAGGCGTAGTCTGGTACATGGGTAGGGGATGTTTTTCCTATCTATAGAACGGCTTATAGTTACTACAAAGTTGAAACTCAGTATGTAGATGTAAATCAACTAGAAACGTTATTTAGACTAAAAAAAAATTCAAATAGTCATTAGAGTTCGGAAGTCAGGCGAAAAATATTATCAGTGACAACTTTCACGATATTCGTCATATCTATTAGATCTTGGCAAATATTTAATTCAATTTTATACTACGGCTTCTGCATATAAATACCTAGAAAGTCTTTTCAGGAATTTTTGAAATTCGGTGTAACTTTTTTTTTATTAGCATAAATGAATTTCCGATGGTTGCATTAAAAAATTTTATTGTTTGAAACGCATGCCAACCAATTATTTTTCTCAGTGTGGTCCTAAAACTGCTGTTTTATATTGATTAAGAACCATGAAGCAGAATTGATAAAATTACAAGATTTTACTGACTAAACTATGAAAATATTTTCGATTTCTCCAAACATTTGAAGGATCTTAAAGTATTTTTGGATTTGGTAATTTTGTCGAACATGAGAGTTCAATTTGAACGGAAAGCGAACCGAATTGAACTTTTCTTCATCAAACTTTCGAATGAAATAATTTGATTTATTAGTTCCAGTTTATGCTATTCAATTGAACATTGCCGAAAGTCCTTACGATATGACGATACTAGCTTTTGGCACAATACCATATAGTCAAATGATAAAAAATCAAATTCAACGGAATATGTTCTGAGCGATTTTATTGTCGAGATTCCGAAATTTATTATAGTTACGTAACTTTGGCGATGTACCATAAATTACTTATTAGATTCGGATGAAACATGCAAAAAATGCAAACTAAATTAAAATCCGTTCAAAATTGATGACCAAAAACGTCGATAAAAGCCGTCAAAATTTGCAACTCTTCTTTGGCACGTTATTGCGCTTGCGCAACTAATCGCTAGTTGCAACTCTGGCGATAATAACGAGAAGCTGTACTAGTTTATGGTTCAAAAATGGTGTCTATCCCCACCACGGCAGCTTCCATCCCGGTATATATGACCGTGCATTCTACCTACTTGTTGAGTTTGAAATCGAAGATTGAGTGATAGTGATCGTTTCCGTTAAAGTTTTGCTTTATTGAAGTATTGTTTATCTTGGTGACAGTTTAGTTTTCGGTAAAGTGTTTCATAAATAATAAAGTAAACTGGGAGAAAAAAATACTTTTATAATAACAGAATTATATACACTCAGAAAGCAGGAAAATTTGAACAGTTTTTCATACAATTTTTGATCATTATCAACGGTTATAGTTTCAGATAAAACTAGTAGTATCTATTTCACATTTTACTAATAGTTTTTACTATTCAAAAGTATTATATGTCTCATATGTTTTTAATGTGAATTATAATACTATTAAACAATTATCCTTATCATCATTCGTTCAAAAAGATATCATATTGAATCAATACTCAAAACTATTACAGTTAAAGGCATAATATATAATAATATAACTTTAACAATTTCATACTGTCGGATTTAACAAATTGAAAACAATATTTAAATAAATATTTATACTTATTTTAAAATATTTATGGTGTTAAAACCATACGTTTGTATTCCGTGAGACATAAATTGTTGCGGAGGAAGGGTCAATTTTCAATATCCGTGGATACTTTATGTAAAACGTTACATCTTGAAAACTAATAATCAGACGTACCTAATAGGCGAAAATACATATCGCTTTAACATTTAATATGACATAAAGTGGTCCTCGTTCAAAAAAATCTAATTATATTGTTGGTTCTACTTAGGAATTTGTATTGCTCATTTATTTATATCTTAAATATCGAGAAAATCAATTAAAAGTAAATGAGTTTCAACATAAGTGAAATGCATTTACTTTTATTTGGTAAGCTTAAGTGGGTACAGAGAAATTTGTAATTTTTAATGAGGTACCCAACAAAAAAGGAAGCCTATAATAGCAAAACTACCTTCCTTATTTTGATCAGTTTCAGTTAACTTGCTAAAACTAGAAGGAGTCAGTATAATTTAGGGTCATTATTTCGGTCCACAGTTCAACTCTAACTGGAACCTTAACCGGGAATTTCGTATGAGTTAACTGAGTAATTGAACATCGTAGGAACGGGCCCTTAGAAAATTGTTTCAAAAAGGCTTGAGTTTTTTTTTTCAACTGAATCAGATCACAATTGAAAAAAAACGATGTGGATCATCAAAAGCTAATTTAGCAGGGCTAACAATCCTGTTGGTAAATGTCTCAGATAAATTGTCAGTTTAGTATACTATACGACGAAACGGAACTGTATAAAGGTCCTATAGTATAGTATATATAGTTTTTGGCTTCGAGATATGGAAAACTGTTTTTAAGTTTTTTTTTTTCCTTTTTCAACCCTTAGACCGCATCCCGGAATATGACACAATAATGTAATTTATATGTTATTTGTGGCAGCGGCGTAAGTATTCTAACGCGGCGACCCTATTCCAACTCCACTTTACCTTGCCAGCTTGCTAGCCTACTTCGCCCCTCTCTTCCGTACATTTCCACCCCCGAAAAGACTTGCACCCAAGGGTTATAGCCCATTTAGACCTGTGGTTAGTGGTCGCCGTGATTGTAACCGGACGAGCTACGAAACGAATGTGATTTTTCTCGAACTTCAAAGAGGGATTTTCATTAAATTTTATTAGATGCATATTTCGTTAGATAAATCTTTAAGCTATGCCAATTTCCTTTTTTCTTTTTCTTCTCTTCTTTGTGTGCACATTTCTCTCAAGGCAAACGGACGAGACGAGCACTTAACAAATGAACATTTTAAGAAGCAGGAAAAAAACTAGGAAAAGAGAGCGATGATGATGATATTGATAACGACGTAAAGTGTTTGTTAAACACACACACAAACAAACATACAAACATAATAAAAGAAAAACCGTTCAAATTTCTCTTCTGGACGGGAAATTAAAAAGAAACAAACAAATAACGGGGGGAAAAACAAAACATCAAAGAAGTGGAATTCTAACTCAATAAAACAATATGATTTTTCTAGAACAAGGAAAAGGACTCAGAAGGAAATCCAATCGATACTACAACCTTAGCACCGAACGAACAACTTCAGACGTACAGTGAGCAAGACGACGAGTCCACCCCCGAACGTCTTAATCAAAAAACAAAAGAAAAAAGAAATCTTTTATGTGCCGCATAAATGCTCTAAAAGCAATAAAAAAACACAAATCAGATAGTATAACACCAAATTGTATCTCAAATCAAATATAAACTTCAATTCTAAATAATTTACCTTATTAATTACTAAAAAAAAAAATTAAAAAAAAAAAAAAAATATTTAAATTACATACATATATAACGTACCTTTAAATCAAATTAAATTTAATCAAAAATTCAACTAAACAATCGAGCGTGTGATTGTTTTTCATCGTATTTCAACAAAACAAACACACACAACTAAAGTATTAAGTAAATTTAAATTAAAAACCAAAAAAACAAAAAAGAGATCGACTTTTTGCCCGAGCGCAAAGAGCAACACCAAGCAATATTTTTAGACATTAAAAAAAAAACAAAAAAATATATAATTATATAAAAAAACCCGATTAACCGATCGTATCACATTCAAAATTTTGGCGCAAAAACGAGCAAGAACCGTTACGGACCGATTCGATTCAAAAACTTCTAAAACATTCCACCGCACAGTATGGCGTCGGTCGCCGCTTGGCTGCCTTTTGCACGGGCGGCGGCCATCGGCTGGGTACCGATCGCAACACATCCGCTTCCGTCGCCACCGGTACCGAAAGACCGACGCAAAACCGACGACGAGAAGCTCCTAATCAATGTTTCCGGTCGCCGTTTCGAAACGTGGCGTAACACTCTCGAAAAATATCCGGACACGTTGCTCGGTTCGAACGAGCGCGAATTTTTCTACGACGAAGACTGCAAAGAGTATTTTTTCGATCGCGATCCGGACATTTTCCGTCACATTCTCAACTACTATCGAACGGGAAAGCTTCACTATCCGAAACACGAATGCCTGACGAGCTACGACGAAGAGTTGGCCTTTTTCGGTATAATGCCGGACGTTATTGGCGACTGTTGCTACGAAGATTATCGGGATCGGAAACGCGAGAATGCCGAACGTCTGATGGATGATAAATTATCGGAAAATGGCGATCAAAATTTACAACAATTAACCAATATCCGGCAGAAGATGTGGCGTGCGTTCGAAAATCCGCACACATCGACTGCAGCGCTTGTCTTCTACTACGTGACGGGATTCTTTATTGCGGTCAGCGTTATGGCGAACGTTGTCGAGACAGTACCGTGCGGACATAGGCCCGGTCGGGCCGGTACTTTACCGTGCGGCGAACGCTATAAAATTGTCTTCTTTTGCCTGGATACCGCTTGCGTGATGATCTTTACCGCCGAATATCTGCTCCGGTTGTTCGCTGCGCCCGATCGTTGCAAGTTTGTCCGGAGCGTTATGAGCATTATTGATGTCGTTGCGATATTACCGTACTATATCGGTCTCGGTATAACCGATAACGATGACGTATCGGGCGCTTTTGTAACGTTACGCGTTTTTCGGGTATTTCGAATTTTCAAATTTTCCCGCCATTCGCAAGGACTTCGAATACTCGGCTATACGTTGAAATCGTGCGCGTCCGAACTGGGCTTCTTGGTCTTCTCGTTGGCTATGGCGATCATCATTTTCGCAACCGTTATGTTCTACGCGGAGAAGAACGTGAACGGAACGAATTTCACATCGATTCCGGCCGCTTTTTGGTATACAATTGTAACGATGACGACGCTCGGGTAAGTAGCGACCATATTGATCTCGATTGATTTTCTTTTTCAAATTCCAAAAAAAAAAAAAATTAAAAATAATAATTTTATATATATAAAAAAAAAAAAAAAATACTGTTCCCCCATATTTGAAATCATGAAATTCGTCCACATTGAATCTATGCAATCGGTCGAGCTTCCCGTCGAGCCACACGTTTCGAAGCGCAAACCATCCCCCCATTTGATTGATCCATTTTGTTTGTTTTTTAGTCTTGCAGTAGTATCCGATGGCTCTGTAGTTCTCTTCGAATTCCCCCCCCACAACTCCGTTTAACATAAATGTTCTCTTCAAATCCGGTCCGACGGATCAGAAAATATTCAATAACATATTAACAACTCAAGCGCGATTCGTGCCACAAAGATGAAACGTTGGGATTGTTTGTAGGCATATCACGGGAGTCTATAGGTCCTGACCCGATTCGGGCTGTCGCGCCATTGATGATGATATTAGGGGAGTATAGTTTAAATTAAAGTTTTCTAAGAAAGGTGGTTCCATACAGCGTGGGTTGTAAAAAACTGAGCAGTCCGAGATTTCAGGTAGTAGTATTCGATGGCTCTGTAATCCTCTTCGAATCCTCCCGCCCCGTTTTCTTCAAGTCCGGTCCGACGGATCATAAAATATTCAATAAAAGCTCAAGCCCGAACTCATGCCACAAAGATCAAACTTTAGGATTGTTTGTAGAAATATCGCAGGAGGTGGTCCCGTCCGAGGATGGGTTGTGAAAAAATTAGCAGTCCGATTTTTCAGGAACTGCTTATAATAGGTTAGATTAGATGGGTAGTTTGGCAGAGATAGGTAGCACATAGACTGCTAGATAGGTCCGTTGTGATCCCATTGCACCAAGGCACGGTGCCTATGAAATATGGCTCTTGGTGTTTCTTGTCGCGAAGAAAGGAGAGGAAAGAACTTAATCGGTTTTAGGAATGGGAAGAATCGGTCCGGGTATGGCCGTGTACTAGAAAGTGTTAATAATAATATTTTTTCAGTACTATTGGCTGAGATACGATCTGCTAGAACAGCAAAGTTACTTATAACTACTATCTGGCAGCTCTGATGCTATTTGTGAATCTGTTAAGAATGTAAACAAAACTTAACTGCTCAGGTTTAAGTCCTTTAAACATTCTGCACTGTTCACGATTTGTATTAATATTGCGAAACGAATAGCAATTCAAAAATTCATAGAAATAAATTCTGCATTGCGTGGGAATTGAACCCCGGCAACAATGTTTTCAAAACTTAGTACACTACCACTGAACTCAGCCGGCTTATAGTAGACAATTGAAGTTTGGTAGATATATTTATTCAAGTCCTGGAAATAGTATGTAGTAATTTTTTTTAAGGGGTTCAATCCAGTAGGCTTGCGCATTTTAGTTCACCATAGTGAGCGAACATTTCCGATTCCCAATCTCTCGCGAACTAGTTCGTTCTTTTATCGTTCATAGTTCATTACTTCAGGGAAGTCAGCAGTGAGTTGTTGTCGTAGTTCGAAGACAGTCAGTAGATCTAGTAGAAGATGAGCAAAAAAAATAAAAAATCAGAACCTAGTAGAAGATGAGCAAAGAAAAAAAAGGGTCAGTAGATCTAGTAGAACATGATGATCAAATAAAAGACACTGGATCTAGTAAAGTATATTATCTCACAGAGTTCCGAACGGCAAATTAAGAACGAACTAGGGAGTGGGACTGACTGCGAACTAGTTCGTTCATTTCAGTTATGGGAGCGCACTTTTGAACTAGTTCATTCGCGAACTAGACAAGCCTTACTATCCATATGGAGTACGATTCAACGTTGTATCGTTTTAGGGAGCGGCGTAGACGTTACGGAGAACCTCATTTCATCGGGCAGTTCTCGAAACTAACGTAGTAGATTAAATTAATTGTGCCAAAAATGGCATTGTGTAATTTTTGTGTCCGCAACAAGGAAAACAACAATTCAGAAAATGTGCTTATTTTTAGATTTGAAATTATCGATCATGACTTGCTTCTTTTCTGTCTGTCTGTCTGTCTGAAGAGAAAATTCGGACCAAAACGAAAGAAAACAAGGAGAAATTGAAAAGAGAAATTCAACTAACACGTTTTCTTCTTGGGAAATTGAAAAAAATTCATCGCATTTTCCGTACGTACGCTAAGTGTTATTGGAAAATTCGATTTTATTTTCAACTACAATGTCGGGGAAAAAAAAAAACATCAACAACAGCAAAAACACAGAAGAATCTAATTATAAAAACCGTATTTTTAGTTCAATGCACTAGCAATTGAGAGTAAGATCTCCAGGTGGGGTGGGGTGGTGAGTATTTTTGCCTGTAAGGAGGTAAATATTATCGGCTTTGAGGTGTGAGGAGCGTTTCCTGTTTTTTTTTTTTTAATTCGATTTCGTTACAAAAGTTTAACGAGAGCTAAAACCCAAAAAAATCTCGTAGGAAAATTACTATGAGAGGCAGATCTTCCCCTCATAGGTGAAGAGGATGGTGGGAGAGGAGATAGTGAGTGAGATAAAATTAGGGGAAAATGATACGTTTATACTCTGTTTATAATTCGATTTCAGTTGAAAAGTCCTCGCGAGAATCACGGTGAAAAAAATCGGAAAAACAAACGAAACAGTTTAAGTAAATATTTATGTGTATTACTGGTTGGGAGAGGGGATGACGGGCAAGGAGACGAGGGGATGTAAACACGAAAACTTCCAAGAAAATTCTTGGACCGGCATTTCACTTGCATATGCAAATGGGGAAATTGCGTATTTAAAACTATTTTTTTTTACAAGAGCTAGGGCCTTAAACCTCCGCTGCAGAAAAAAAAATGTTGATAAGGGTGTAGAGGGTTGTGGGAGGGGAAGCGTGAAAACGATAAGGTTTTGACTTTCATATCGCGATAACCTATTTTGATATAAAGCTGAAACTCGGTATTTTAGATAGAGCTATAATAGTAGTGGCGTGTTAAAAAAAATATAGTTTTTTGATGGGGGTAGTATGATACGAGGCTGGGAAGTGTTTTTCCTATCTATAGAACCGCTTATGCTAGAAACTTGAAACTCAGTATGTACATATAATTCAACTAGGAAAGTAATTTAGATAAAAGAAAATGTCAAATATCCATTGGGGGCTCGGACTGGTGATAAAAAAAACCATGGTCAGTGAAAATACAATAGAATGCATATACGGTTTCACGGTTTTCGTCGTATCTATTAGGTTTTTTCAAATAGTGCATTCATTTTTATTCTACGGCTTCGTCACATACATACCTAGAAAATGTTTTCAAGATTTTTTGAAATTTCACCTTAAAGTGAAGGGATTGTTCACGAATTCCGTTATATCTCTTGGGACTGACAAGGCATATCGAATTGGTTTTCACTTCGCTGAGCTGAGCTTATAGGGGCTTATATAGGTTTATATTAAAAACTCAATACAGGATTTTTCGATATTCAACCCCTAAGTTAGAAATTCAACCCCTAAGTGGTTGCAAGGGGGGGGGGGGGTTTATACTTTTTCACGAATTCTGCCAAATCCTCCACGCCTGATCAGATAAGGAATATCTTTTCGCTTTCACAGGCTTGGATAAGGCCTGCTACAGACTTAGTGCGTGTCACCTTTTTCGCGTCATTCTTTCTCTTTCGTCTTGAATGAAAAACCTCGATGTACGAGAGAGAGGCGAATGACGCGAAATAGGTGAAACGCGCTAAGTCTGTAGCTGGCTTTATAATCACCTAAAACTTGTTTTATATAAAATAATTTATAGGTATAATATATATATTTTTGTTTTTTTAGAACAAAACTAACGATTGCAAACAACTTGTTAGAATATTCTAAGCTAAACACACTATTTTCTGATTTTTCTTTATTCAATTTAGATAACATAGAAAAATATAGTTCAAGACTAGGTAGGTGAAACGGCGCGTACACACTCTTTTGGCCGGGTAAAACTTTCTTTAACCTTTAGCGTTCAGTGCATGCTAAAGGTTGCGTTCGTTATTTTCAAACAATATACTCTGACTTTGACCCGAAAAATAATAAACTTTCGCCCAGACCATTGACGATTTTTTTTTTATTTATCTTCGAAGCTATGCGCCCTGCTTTAGGATTCTTTACTAAATCGACTCTTTCAACAATGTCTCCTCCACTGGATGTGTGTGTGTGTGTTTTTTTTCCGCATATGTTAGAAGTTCAAGCCATTCGATTTACTGCAATATTAAAAATCAAAATTGATCAATTTTTTTCGTAACCGGAAAGACTGCAACGAGACCAAAGAAAAATACAAAATACTCCAGTCCACGTGACGTGCAGTTTGTTCGGTTAAAAAACGAAAAACCGATCTATCCACACTAAAAGAAAAACCCCCAAACTATTTTTTTCCGCGCGAAAAAAAAAAAACCAACCCACCACCCTTAAGTTTTTCGCGCTTACTTTCAAAAGTAACGCACGCGCGTTAAAAAAAAAAATGAAAGAAAAACAAACAAACAAACAATCAAAAAAAAAAACCAAAAAACTTTTCTCGAAATTCCTTGTTCGAATTTCGATCGCGATTTCGAAAATTTCTCTTCTATCACATCAAAAAAAAAAAAAAAAACCAAAACCAAAACAAACCTATCAAATTTGCTTGCTTGCTTCTTTTTTTCATATCGATCTCCGATCAAAAAAAAACAACAACAACAAAATTCTGTTTGCTTATTTCGAATTTTTCCCTCCAAAAATTTTCTAGTTACGGTGATATGGTGCCCGAAACAATAGCCGGTAAAATAGTTGGTGGCGTTTGTTCGCTCAGCGGTGTACTTGTAATCGCTCTGCCCGTGCCTGTTATTGTATCGAACTTTAGTCGAATTTATCATCAAAATCAGCGAGCCGATAAACGTAAAGCTCAACGGGTAAGTTATCCATACCTAGCACATTGCCGCGGTGCAATTATTCAAAAAAAAAAATGTCTACGTCACGTCACCACTAATGCCATCTATGGGGCGCACGTTCTATGTGTTTTTTTTTTTTTTCTTTCTCTCTCTCTCTCTCTCTTTCTGTTCCTCTCGTTTCATTTTGAAAAATCGTGTGAAAAAAAACTGTGTGGAAAAATCCGCAAAAACCAAAAAAAAAAAAAAATGGTCGGCTTTGATTTGAAAAATCACACAGAAAGCACGTTTGGCTCGTATACGAATTGCCAAAGCATCGTCCGGTGCGGCTTTTGTTAATAAAAAGAAAGCGGCGGAAGCCCGGCTGGCCGCTCAGGAATCCGGAATCGAACTGGACGAAAATTATCGCGAGGAGGACATTTTCGAGCTGCAACATCATCACCTGCTCCGGTGTTTGGAGAAGACAACCGTAAGCGTTGGAGCGATTTTTGTTTTTTTCGAAAATTTTTAAAAAAAATGTTTATTAATGTTTTTTTTTCTTGTCCCCTCCCCCCCCCCCCCCACCATTCTTCCCATCATCTACAACATGCCGGCAACTCGCTCCGTCCCGCCTTCCGTTCTTATCTACGGCTTAAACCATTCACAGGATCGTGAATTTGTTGAATTGGAAATTCCATACAACGGTCAACCGAAACGGCCTGGATCGCCGTCACCAATGGCTAGTCCGGCACATTCGACAAACAGTACGGTCGGTTTGATGCAGTCATGCTGCGGTCGATGCTGTTCGCAACGATATCAGGTGAGTCCGAAATATTAGTTGCACCAAAACGCAAAAAAAAAAAAAACGAAAACGAAAAAAATTAGTGCAACAAAATAAAAAAAAAAAAACAAGCACCTACTGCTAAAACTACACCAAAAAAGAAACTACACCAAAAAAAAAAAAATATTCTTAATTTATTACATTCTACTAAGATTACACGTTTTCATTTCGCTTCATTCTATAGTAACAAATTCAAAAAACCAAAAATAAACGTTCTTTTGTATTGAGATTTAAATGCACACTTATTTAAGAAAACACCCACAAACAAATAACAATCATTTAAACAATGAAAAACAATACGAGAAAGTATCTTAGTTATTTTTTAATTTAATACGATTTAAAGTTACAAAACAACAAACTGCTTGCGGTTAAAAATTGCAACTAAAACTACACAATTTCACAGACTGAAAAATTAAAAATAGAAAACCGAAAAGAAACTTAATAATTAACAATGTTCAAATTTTCGAATTATTCGCAAAAAAACACAAACAACACACAACTATTAAAATATATGTTACTTATAAAAACAAATTATTTTTTCTGTTTGTTTTATTCCTTAATCCCTTTTTTTTTCCCAGGCCGGAAAATTAACAAACTATTTTTCTCCTGAAAATTTTAGTAATATTTTTTTTTACTGCACTCTACTAATAAAACTAACCTGCAGTTTTTTTAAAAAAAAAAATTTGCCTCTAAATCACTTATTGTTTTTAATTATAATATTAACGCAATTTTTTCTTATATTTTTTTTATATTTATATTTAATGTATTATTAGTTTAGTTTGTGAACTGTATAAGAGATAAAAAAAAAAAAAAAAAAACTTGTACTTAGATTTGTGGTATACTGCTTTTGCTGTGTTTTTATATTTTTTTTTTTTTATTTGAATTTTGTGCGTTAGAACGGGCTCAGTATTTTGATATTGTATCGTTTAAGAGCTTTGTAGGAGACAGAGTAGTTGTTGGGGAAGGGAAAAGAGGGAAAGAGGTTGAGCTTCTACAGGGAATCTTTTAATAAAAATTCAAAAAATAAAAAGAAACAAATTCAGGTCAAAATTGTTCAGAAATATTTTTCAAAATGTTTAGTTATATCCTTTCAAATGTACAGTAAAAAAAATTTTACAACATTTATCGATGGCGATTTGTTGCCAATCAAAAAAAAAAAGGATAAAAATATAATCGAATTTAATTTTACACATTTCAATTGTTAATCCACTCAAGTCCTTCGATATATTTCGAGTAGTTTTTCCTTCATTTTTGATGAAAGTTTTCACAGAACATTTCGAATTGAATATACAAAGTTTTCTGGAGAATACTGTTGAATTTATTTTGTGTGACTCGACTGAGTCCTTTATCAAACACAATTTGACAGTATTCACCGGAAAACCTTGTATTTTCAGTTTTTTCTTCGTTTGCTTGTATCGCAATTAAAAATTGTAAAAGTACAAATTGCAATATATTTTTAAGACATTTTAATAGTAAAATTACAATTTAGAGATTTTTCGAAGTATTATTATTATTAGTTAAGTAGAGCCTATAGAAGCCTTACTTCTTCTCGAATCACGACCTTAGTGGTCTTTTGTTCCTGGCTCTTAATTACTCCCTAGGCCATATCTTACAGTCGAAGTAAATTTACAATAACTTAAATGTAGTAGTCCATTTTACATAGATTTCCGTCTAAATTAACACTCTTATTTAAATTTACATGATTTACGTAACAATGAAGCCTAGTATTTTGTGAAGAGATGGCTTCATGAAACCTTTACCGAAGAGACGACGCATTTTGTGAGCTAAGCCTCCCCCCCCCCCTCCCCGTCCCCCCACCCACCATTCACAGAGGATATGGTCTGATGTTTCGTCTTCGTCATTGCATATTCTGCAAATTTTAGTATCAGAGAGACGAATCCTATTGAGATGCTTCCTCCTATCAGGCTCAGGGAATCCGGGGGGCTGGTTATGCCAAGCGGCACATTCAGGAGGTCAAGGTCCGATTGGGACTGTAGCGCCATCGTAAGTACGTAAGTAAGTATGCCAAGCCTTACGGTCACAGCAACATTCCTAAGAATCATTACCGGCAGAGTTAGTTAAAGCGTTTTTTTTTTAGTTCCTCAGTACACCCTACTGACGGTACAAGGAAATGATCAGTTCCGCAACTAGTTCACTGAACACGTTCCTTCAAGTGAATGACTCGGAGTGAAGTACTTCACTGAAAAGAACTGCTTTGCCCATCTATAATTCCAATACCGCTTTGGGAGATTTGGGTGATTATCCACTTCCGGGTGAGGAGTAGGTATATTTACACTCAGCGGTGTTACATACTTTTTAACCGAAAACTACAGCCTCATATCGATCAAATTTTAATTGAAAGTTACAGCGGAAAATTAAAAACCAAAATTGGGATAAGCTTTGTTATTTCCATCGATTGTATATGTTCTGTGCATGTTAGACTAGAGTCCTTTCTGCAAATCAACTCTATCCGTTTTCTTCCATTATCGTTACTTAACTTAATTCCACTTCTCCGTTTATCTATCGACACATCCAGACAAAATATAAAAATTCGAAAAACGACCTTAAAATCAATCCTATATATAAAAAAAAAAACACTAAAAACATTCCATCAAAATTAAAAACTTTAGGGACCATTAATTTTCTTAAATTAAAAAAAAAAATTGTTTCACATTTTTTTTCCATTTTATTTCTTTACAAAAAAAAAAAACTACAACTCAAATGAAAATGTAAACAAAATACCAACCTTCCCCTTACAGGACACCACCGCCTATCGTTGTGGTACAAAACGAAGTTCTAGTATTTCGCACGATGATAGTCGAAATGCGTGAAAGGTTTGAATCAACAAAAATCCTGATTATAAAAATTGAGTTGAAAAATCGTTAAGATTATAAAACAAACAAAACCATAAAAAAATCTAAAGGATATTGTAAAAAATGGAATCTAGAAAATTTTTTAATTTACTGCTGGCTCTTTAAATTTACTTTACGCGAAGTCCCTTTTATTTAGAATTTGTTTTTCTTCTATTTTTTATTAATTTTCTACGCAAAATCACTTTTAATCACTTTTTTTTTTTTTTTTTGTTTACTTTTATTAATTAATTACTTTATTTTATTTTAACAATAAAGTATTTTCTATTGATTCGTATATCTATGAAATCTACCCCGAGCCAGATTTTGAGGAAAAAATTTGGTATGGGATTGAGGGTGGTTGGTGATTTTGACGAAAACTATTTCAAGGATTTCGGGAATAGTGTGAATTATTATTATCAAAATTTTTGCAATAATATTACAAAGAAAAAATAAACAAGAGAATAGTAGAGAGCAACTTCTCCAATTATCAATCTTTTGTCCATTTGAAATTTTCTAAATCAAAAAATTCGAACCGGAATAAAATAATACAACGGGGGCAAAAAAAAAAAAAAAAATCAGAACGGGGCGAAAACAACAGAACGAGGCGGAAAAAGAAATCAGAACGGGGCGAAAAAAAATAGAAGGGGGCGAAAAAAACAGAGCGGGGCGAAAAAACACAACGGGGCGCAAAATTTAAATGAAATTAAATGTAAATGTTTTTTAGGTGTGCAATAGTTTTTGTTTGTATTTGTTAGTTTTTATTTGTTTTTGGTTAGGTTTTGTTCGGTTTTTGGTTCGGTTTTTGTTGGTTTTTGTCCGTTTTTACACCAGCTTTTCGATTTTCAACGTATTTATTGGCTAAATGTCTGTATAAAAAAATTAAAAAGAAAAATTAATTTGCAATTTACTATTAAAACTCGACAAAAAAAAAAAAAGTGTTTACGCAATTTATTCCGTGTTGTTTTCTTTCATCTTCTTGCGTGGTTTTTTTATTTCGATTCTCTTTGTTTATATACTTCCAGAAAAATATAGAGAAAAAATGACAAAGAATAGAAATCGTCTAACTTCCCACCACACCTCTACACCATTATTAGTATTCCCACTTTTCTTACCCATTGTTCGGACTTTTCAATTTTTCTTTTATAAACTATTTATTATAAATGAAAAGTTAAAACGTGTGTTTGTTTATTCGTTCTTTTTAAATTCAAACCCGTTTTGCTTTTCAGAGATTTTATTATATGAAATGAAATGTAAAACTAGGATTTTTTTTTCCTCTCTTTTTAAAATATATTTTTTCTTTCGATGTCGTTATTGTTGTTAAGAAAAATCAAAAAAAGAAAAAACTAAAAACAAACTGAACTTGTTAAAATTAAGCTTTTTTTTTACCTCTTTTTCTTTAGATTTTTATAATTAAATAGTCAATGAAGATATTTTGTCTAGGTTGTAGGAATTAATAAGCTTTAAACTATATTTGATAATCCTCCTTTTTACTATTATATTATTATTGATTTTTTTTTTCGAACAGAAACTAGCGTTGCATGTTTGTACTAATGGAATTAATTTCAGTTTCGGTGTGAAGCATTTATTTTTTTATTTCTTTTTAAATATATTTTCCTTAAAATTAAATTTCAAGAATTATTTTTTTTTTCTTTATCGACTGAATGAAGTTTATGAAATATTTAAAAAAAAAAAAAAGAAAAAAAGATATGAATAAATTAATGAAAATAGTCAACAAAAAAAAGAAACCAGTAGTTTTTGAATCAATTAAAAAAGAATCTTATAAATGTTTAAATATAGAAATATTAAATTAAATAATAACAAAAAGAAGTATATATATATACGATCGTAACTGAAATATGTCTGTTTTTGTGATAGTCTTCAAAAGTTAAGTATAGAAACGAACGATGTAATTCTTTTTTTTCCCACCCCTCCCCATTCCTTATTGTTTTAATTTATTGATTTCATATTTTTTTCTAATATTTAGCAATCCAATCGAAAATAACTAAGAAATATTAACGCTTCTTTTATTCATTTTATTAATCGATCAAATATTTAGTAGGACAATTAACAGAAAAAACAAACTAAATATATTTTATAGGAAAGTGAATTTATATTTGAATTTAAAAATAAACGGACATATATATACAAATATATGTGTATATAATTCATATTTATAAAATATGAAATATTAAAAAAATTAAATACGAAGCTTATCGTATTTGCATGAGAGTTAAAATAAAAAAAATTACGGGAACAAGAAACCGGAATGAATTTCGTTGAATTTTCGCAGTAAACTTAGAAAGTATCATGAATTCTAAAATGCAGTACGTATTGAAATTATATCTAGAAATAAAAAAAAAAAAAAAAAACAAACAAAATCGTTATTATATTAAAAATAATAATTAAAGGTTTTTTTTTTTATTCGTAGTATCGCCGGTTTTTATTTCGTCGCGCGCTATTTTAAATTCTCCAAAATTATTCGGTTTTTTTTATTATTATAAAATAATAAATTTATTATCATAAAATAATAAATAGTATTTATAAAATAAAATTATAAAATAATAAATAGTATTTATTATTTTATGATAATGAATTTTTTTATTTTATAATAATAAAAAAATTACTATTTTATGACAATAAATTTATTATTTTTAAAGAATGAAGTAACGGGTGCGCCATCTTTATGTCGGTATGTAAGCATTGAATAACTTATTTTTATTCAATTTGGTCCTTTAGGATTTATTTGGATTAGTTTGTGAATATAATGTCAATAAAGTCACTGTCTCTTACGATGGCGCTACAAATCGGACCGTGGCTTCCCGAATGTGCCGGCTCCAGCCTCCTCGGTTCAGTGACCGCGTCCTCCAGTTTCTGCATCTAAGAAGTGACAATCAATGTTAAAAATTTGTCAAAGGTATTCAATGTTTTCGTACCGAAATAAATGATGGCGTACCCTGTATTTATTTTTTTTTAAGTTTTGATCTCTGAGTTAAAACCGTTTTGTTTTTTAATTGATAGAAGAAGAAAAAAAATCAATCGTCGGATTTTATCCCGAAACAAAATTCTCTCGATTTATAAAATATAAGAATATTAATTTTATAAATATAAGAATATTAATTTTTTTTTTTTTTTTTTTTTCGAAAACTAGCAAATATTAAAACCAATTTAGAACACTGTGAAATTTTTTCGCATGGCATGGCTTAAAGCAATTAAACAATTTTCTTAATTAAATCTTTTAAACATTGAGAATGGTATTGAATAGAATTTTTGAATGAATTTTTGCAAGCATAAGTTTTAGGAGAAAGAAATCATTTTATTTGTTTTATATTCTGTATTCTTTATTTTTTTCTTTTTCTTAATATTAAATTGAAATTAAAAGAATGGAATGGGCTTTCGTTAGCTTTCGTTTAAATTTCGAAATACATTTGATTCTCGAAAATATTGAAGTATTTCAAGCAAGGGCTGGACACATACAGCCTATCCCATATATTCCCGGAAAAAAAAAATCAGTCTCCTGACGACGAATCTATTGTCTCGGATTAAGGGTGCATGGACGTTATGTTCGTCCCTAACTTCAAGGCAGGCCCGTGCGCAGGATTGTTTATTTCATAATAAATTATGAAGTTGCCGCCATACTGAATGTGAGGACATTGAAAAAAAAGGTCGTCACTTCCCAATGAAAATGGGGGAGGTTTGAACCCCCCCCCCCCGCCCCCTTCCCCCGGTTTGCACGGGCATGCTTCAAGGGCTTGTATTCTTTTGGGATGAAATCGACTAGTGCTTATTAGGCTTACGCATTTTAGTTCACTATAGTGACCGATCATTTGTAGTTCTATCGGGAACTAGTTCGTTCTTTTTGTTCACTAGTTCTCAAGAGTTCAGTGAAAGATGGTGTAGGAAAATTAATTGTGGTTCCCGATACGAGCATTCCGGTTATTACTTTGTTTCTATCAAACTGTAGAAGCTGTTTGTGGTTCAGTATGAATCTTTTGGCCTGTCTCAGTCTGGGCAGTGTGAACCAGTGTTGGCATTTCTTTGCGTTCCTTCCCATACCCTTATGGTCCTCTTAATGGATCAGGTTTAGATTCCACAGAACGGCTGTGGTCGCCCTAAGCCCGTTGGTCCGTCGCTTGTAAGTTGGTCTGCTATTTGGGTGCCTTTTACGTTTTCCAAATTGTCAAAAAAAAAAAAAGACTGCCCAACCACCTCAGTCGCCTCCTTTAAATCGCCTGACACTCACACAAAATGTGGGTTATGTCCTCCTCAGCATATTGGTCACACTTCAGAGTCAGCGATACCCATACGCATAGCATGCTTCCCTATCAAGCAGTATCTCGTCAGTATTCCAACGAGTAGCCGCAGACTTCCTCGACTCCATATCAATATCTCTCTAGTCTTCCGTCTGTCCATCCTTGGTCAGAGTGCCCTAGATGTCCTACAAACAAAAAGAGGCAATCTTTCTCGAATTAGTCGCTCTGATGGACGATTATGGTCAGGGACGACATTTGTGGGGGCAGGGAAGTCATTTGCCCCCCTGAATTTGGTATTTTAAATTTGAACAATTTTTAAACGTTGCTCCGGCGTGAGTCTATTCACGACGAATTGCCAAATCAAGCTTCAAAACCATTGGGAAGATCTGTCTAAGAAAACAACAATTAAAAGTTTGCCGCCTCTAAGCACCTTTAGCCTTTAGCACCCCCTATCCTCATTTGTCGCTATTTTGACAACTTTTGACCAAATTGTTAGACTTTGGTTTGGTTTGGTTAAAACCACAAACCAGCTCTAGTGATCATTTCTTCAAGTTGACCCCCTATTTTCGAAATTAACGATCTTGCAATTTCCAAACTTTTACAGTTTAATATTTAATTTTTCTAATTTCAAATTAAGCCCAAAGAAATTTCCATTTGTTTGCTTTTACTGTCAAAATTTTAGAATCAATAGAAACAGAAACGAAAAAAACACTTTTTCATTTCAATTCGTTTTCGCTTAATATTTTCCCCCCAATTTCTTATTTATTGTTTATTTAAAATGTAGAATAACATAATAAAATAGTTAACATAACAATTATTAACAAAATTTTATTGCAGAACTTAATCCATAAAATCACTAGTTTATTCAAATTCTTCTATTTTTTCTCAAAAAAAAAAAAAAAAAAAAAACAAATCCAAAATCTCAAATAAACTTTCAAAAATCAAATCCAAAAATCTTTATATATAATTCAGGCGTGTGGAAAATATATGCCAGCTACAACAAACGTACAAAATAATCAAACTGGTCAAGCGATGGACGGTACGTATTTGGTGGAAGCATCATTTTAAGATTCTAAATAAAAAAGCAAACAAATAAAACAAATTTATTGTTGAAAGAATTAAACAAAAAAAATGGCGGAAAATTTCATAATCAAAAACCAAAACCAAAACCAAAAAAATATAATTACATACCAAAACACTTGTTAAATTGAGAGAATATTGAAAAATAGAATGTTAAACCGAAAAGGCATATACAAAAAATAACTAACACACCCACAAACAAAATAATACAACAAATTAAAATTATATAAAAAAAAAACCAAAACAAAAAAGAAATATAAACTAGCTAAAAACTCCTTGAATTCTAAAATGCAAAAGCATATAATTACGTTTTGTAAGACTTAACAATCTTATAAAACAAAGCAAAATGAGAATTGTAATGTAGTTAATTATAAACAAAAAAAAAATTATATGAATTAATGATAAAGTAAGTAAATTAAAGTTGAAAAATAACATTCATCATCCCTCAGACACCATTTTAAATGTTTCTTTAAATTTTTTAATGAAACTTAACATTTAATAAATTAAAACAAAAGTTCATATACCTATATATATTAAATTTAAACTTAAAACAAAAAAAAAAAACAGGCTTAGGATTTAATAAATTACAACTAGATAACAATTTAATTAAGCAAATCAATAAATTGTATAATTAATAAAAAATAAGTTTCTACCCTTTTCTGTCAGTTGGCTGTATGGTTTTTTTTTCGAAAGTTTAATAATGGAAGAATTTGCCTGAATGTGTCTAGGGAAAAAAATCTATGAAATTCAAAATAAAAAAAAAATTATAAAAAATACGAAAATCCCCTTTTATCTTCCAAGAAAAAAAATCCCGTTAAAAATTTTACAAAACAAGCGGTCAAAAATGTGCTCTTCCTATTTTTTTCTTAGTTTCCTTATTTTCTTTCTTTTTTAATTCGACAAAACAATCAAGAAAATTTTAAAAAAAATTCGACAATTAAATTAGTGGATGGCGGGGGGCTCTCTTGAATCGCATAGCGCAGGGTGCGTGTAAAATCAGTTTCTAAACTGTGCTCGGACAAAAAAACGGGGGAGCGAATATAAATATTTAATTGAACACGTTTGAAAAATTCTTTCGCAGTAAAATTTTTGAATTAAAAGTATCTTGTGTGTGTTGTACTACTTCGACCGCACAACAATTTTAATATTAAAAAAAAATTGAAAATGAAAATGAAAAATCGATCACATAACCAAAAAAAAAAAAAAGAAAACCATTAGTATGATAGTATGATCAGGTGACTGACATCAGATTAAAGATTCTAAAGTAAAATAGAGAAAACACACCAAGAAACAAAAATAAAGTAAAATTACGAGAAAAATTGTTAAAATTATGAAAAAATAACTGAAATAAATGGAAAATTGACTATGAAATAAAAAAAAAAAAAACAACACGGTATTATGAAAAGAGAACGATGTGTTTTATTTTGTTGGTAACTTGAAAATTTGTGATTATTAAACAAGCGCGTGGAAGTGAAAAGATATTCGATACCAGATCAGACCTGAGAGATTTTTGCAGATATATCGCCACTTTACACCCCCTTAGAGGTCGAATTTCAAAAAATCTTAAAAACACTTTCTAGGTATTTAAGTGAGGAAAGTGTGGCATAAAAATTAAGTCAACATTCAAAAAGATCTAGGAGATGTGATGGAATTCGTGAAATTATAACAATTCAAGATATGAGGGATATTGCCATTTTTTTTGGTGATTTTTAGAAATTCTCTCCCCAATGTTCGGTTTTGACTATTTACCGTTTAAATCCGGAAACAAATTTTGAAATTTTTCCAAATGCTACATGAAATGAAAGGGGGGCTCAACAGCTGCTCAAAGCTGTAACCCAAAATGAAATCCGATCAAAATTGGGGGAGCGGGGGCCAAAAACGTCGAAAAAAACCGTTAAATTTGGCAACTCTTCTTTTCGCTCTCCTGGCCACAAAAAATTTTATTTTTTAAATCTGTTTGCTGATTTGAAAAGGGGACACCCATACTTTTTCAAGTTTTACATTTTTTCGACGTTTTAGGCCACCACTCCCCCAATTAATCCTCAATCAGATTTAATTAAAAAAGTATTTGCATCCCAGGAGGGCCAAAAGAATATCGACCAACAATGAAAAGCTGCTACATTAGTTAGATAAAAAAAAAATTGTGATAGCTTAAGCGTTCAATTCAATTAAAAGTTTAAAATGAAAAAAAAAAAAGAAAAATGTTGGTGTTTTTCTTTAATTGAGACTTCAGAAGCTGCAGAAGTTTGCAGAAGACAAAATAAATTCAAATCAAACGAAAATCGAGCTAATTGTAGTCAAGACACGAAAAAGCTGACTTTTAACAAAGCCTCAAACCGCCAGTCCGAACGAGAAATCGTCTCTCGGGTCCCATACAAAAATCAGAAAATCGACCAGGCGCCCAGAACCGGCAGCAAGCAAACTTCCAGAGCTAGTAGAAACAGCTGATCGGCCGCATTTCCCCTGTTTGACGTCATCTCTGGATTGAACAGCTCTGATTGGTTGCCCTGTGGAACGAATGCACGGCGCATACTCACCACACAAGCAAGTAGCTGCGCGAATTTCTCCGCTGTCTTGTGACGTCGTCGCCACGTTAATTTCGAAAATTTGAACGGTTTTTCTTTGCGCCAACTTCATAAAACTGCATTTTTCTTGAATTTCGGGCGAAAGTCTCGTCGGAAAAGGACCCAGTTGGAATATAAACGGTTTTAATTCGATGCGCCGAAGCAACGAAGACGTCATACGGCTGGAAAAACTGACGGCGGGGTAAATTTTTCGCGTAGCTCCTAGCTTTGGTGAGCATGCGCCGTGCATTCGTTTCACATGGTATGGAATATGCAATCGATCAGCTGATCAACAAGCTCCGGGTAAATTTGCTTGCTGCCGGTTCTGGGCGCCTGTTCCATCTGCTGATTTTTGTATGGGACCGTGCGCCGGTTCGTGCTTGGCCAGCGAGTGTCGCATGAACCGCGATGACGTCATGATTTGGTTTCGTCGTGAAAGATGAAGGGGTGGTCTCGTCAACGACCGGCAGATGGGGTTTTGTGGTTTTTCTGAAATTTCTTCAATTTTCTAAGAGAGAAATAAACTCCATTCGATTTAATCTACATAAAACTTTCATTTCTTCCCGTTCCGCACTTCCGGCGGCTCTGAATATTTCCTGAAATCGGAATAAAAGCCGCAGAAAAAATTTTCCGGTGGCCGCGAAACTTTTTTTTTACAGCATTTCTCTTGTTCCGTCCGCCAGGATTCGTATCACGTCGCAAATTTTTTTTCCTTGCTGCCCTGCGGCATTTTCCTAGTTTAGTCCGTTTTTCAATCTTCGGAAATAAGAAAAACGCAAAATAAAGTCGACGAGAAGGAAAATTCATCCGACGACGACGGCATGTTGACAGCCGACGACCGCTTACCCACACACACACACACACACACACGACTCTTTAACACGTACGGAACACCGGAGGAGTGGTATTATTTTCGCGCAGCTACTTGCTTGTGGTGAGCATGCGCCGTGCATCCGGGCCCACTTGTGGATGCTGTGTGCTGACGTCAAACAGGGGAAATGCGGCCGATCAGCTGTTTCTACTAGCTCTGGAAGTTTGCTTGCTGTCGGTTCTGGGCGCCTGGTCGATTTTCTGATTTTTGTATGGGACCCGAAAGTTGATTGATTTCTCGTGTCGCCTAGCGGTTTGTGGGTTTGTGGCTCTGCTAAAAATCGTTTTCGTCGTCGTGTCTTGGCGCTACGATTCGAATTGTTTTTTCTATGCTCTGCTACATTGCGAAAGCTGCTAACAATTTCTATTCATTATTATTTAACTGCTTTGCTCGTTGTGTTCCTATTACCTGTAAAAAGAAATGTAAACGTTTTCCTTGGTTTGATGAAGATGTGTCCCAGCTGAAAAACTTTAAAAATACAGCATGAAAATCGTACTGTCTCTCAGGGTGCGAAGCGGATTATGCTGCCTACGCTGGACTTGCGTGAGTTGTTAGTCGGTCTAGAGTCGCGGATACTTCATATATGGACTCGATGAAGTCATCAATTAAAGACAATCCTAAAGAATTCTGGAATTTTGTAAACTCTAAGAAACGTACCGAGCATGTTTATCTCTTGACGATGTTGTCAGCGACGATCCCCTAACTACAAGTATAATTTCTTTGCCGATCATTTTCGTACCGCTTTTACATCATCAAACTGTAATATTAGCTACTGTGATTACCACTACATGACTAAGTTTCGGCAGACCTCATTAGAAATGAAAGACCTCAATGTTGACGAGGCCACTTTCTTGAGGTTCTTCTTGGACATTAATGAAAATTTTGGGGTTGGTCCAGATGGTGTGCCGGCTATCGTACTGAAACGTTGTGCTGCTTCACTTATGACACCTTTGCGCTACCTATTTAATACTTCCCTTATTTCCGGTGTTTTCCTAACATTTGGCCATTCTCCACGATTGGATGGAAGAAGGGCAAGAGGACAGATATACAGTATTATCGACCTTTATATTTTTTTTTTAAAAAAATCACAATTATTCTATATAACCCATTAATAGTTTTATTCATATATATTTATTTTATATCAGAAAAAAAATCATGAAATTGAGGCCTTTTTCGGGCTTTTTAACTAATAGGAGTCCGGCCAACTCCTTGTTATGTTGCGCCGACAACTGATGACAAAATATGTAGATATTGTAACCGACTTCTTTCGGCGATTCGCGCCGACATCAATTTCGTCGTTGGTCGTTGTTTTCGGCATCATCGTCAATCACGTCTTCTTGATGATAAGCCAGGCACACGACCTCGATCAATTGCTTCGGATTCATATTGTTACCACGATCCGTTCGGCATCATTAACGTGCGCCTTGATGTCTATATCAGTTGTGTTCACCGGTCACCCCGTCGACTGTTGCTGCGAGTCCTTCATCTTATCGAAAAATACCTGCACAACGAGAAACGGGAATTAGTGGGTACCTGATTCGCAGTCTGCGTGCAATGGCACGCACGTTGAAGAACGCCCGGACTTAAATCGACGCTCAGGAATAATAACTTACTGACGATCGATCGAACAGGTTCCGATGTGTGTAGAATGGTAGATCTCTCTTCATTTCGACCCCGGTATCAATGCAGCAATGATTCAGGAAGACAACGTAGTAGGGGGGGGGGGGCCTCCTTGGCTTCGGGAGCACGCCAGTCCGGATGGCAAACGATCGTCCCGATATCGTCCAACGATAGCAGGTTGTTGCACTTGATCTCCGGTGCGGATGTCCCCTTTACAAATCTGCAAACAGAATAAAAAAAATTAAATAATTTGCGGCCAAGAGAGCCAAAAGAAGAGTTGCGAATTTTCACTGGTTTTCTCCACGTTTTTGGCTACCACTCCCCCAATTTTGATAGGATTTCATTTTGGTTTAGTTTAGTATAAAGGTGCGACTGTCTACTTTTTAAATCAAAAAAAAAATGCCATTTTTTGGGGCGATTTTTCGAAATTCTGTTCCTGTGGTCCGATTTTGACGAATGGCGGCTTAAATTAAAGGTACGGGTGTCCCCTTTTCAAATCAGCAAACAGATTTAAAAAATAAAATTTTTTGTGGCCAGGAGAGCGAAAAGAAGAGTTGCCAAATTTAACGGTTTTTTTCTACGTTTTTGGCCCCACTCCCCCAATATTGATCGGATTTCATTTTGGGTAACAGTTTCGAGCAGCTGTTGAGCCCCCCTTTCATTTCATGTAGCATTTGGAAAAATTTCAAATTTTGAATTTTCCAAAAAAATGCCGCTAAACCCCTTGCCATTTTTTGGGGCGATTTTTCGAAATTCTGTTCCTGTATTCCGATTTTGACGAATGGCGGCTTAAATTAAAGGTACGGGTGTCTCCTTTTCAAATCAGCAAACAGATTTAAAAAATAAAAATTTTTGTGGCCAGGAGAGCCAAAACACGATTTGCCAATTTTAACGGTTTTTTTCGACGTTTTTGGCCCCCGCTCCCCCAATTTTGATCGGAATTCATTTTGGGTAACAGTTTTGAGCAGCTGTTGAGCCCCCCATTCATTTCATGTAGCATTTGGAAAAATTTCAAATTTTGAATTTTCAAAAAAAATGCCACTAAACCCCTTGCCATTTTTTGGGGCGATTTTTCGAAATTCTGTTCCTGTGGTCCGATTTTGACGAATGGCGGCTTAAATTAAAGGTACGGGTGTCCCCTTTTCAAATCAGCAAACAGATTTAAAAAATAAAATTTTTTGTGGCCAGGAGAGCGAAAAGAAGAGTTGCCAAATTTAACGGTTTTTTTCGACGTTTTTGGCCATAACTCCGCCAATTTTGATCGGATTTCATTTTGGGTAACAGTTTTGAGCAGCTGTTGAGCCCCCCATTCATTTCATGTAGCATTTGGAAAAATTTCAAATTTTGAATTTTCAAAAAATATGCCACTAAACCCCTTGCCATTTTTTGGGGCGATTTTTCGAAATTCTGTTCCTGTGGTCCGATTTTGACGAATGGCGGCTTAAATTAAAGGTACGGGTGTCCCCTTTTCAAATCAGCAAACAGATTTAAAAAATAAAATTTTTTGTGGCCAGGAGAGCGAAAAGAAGAGTTGCCAAATTTAACGGTTTTTTTCGACGTTTTTGGCCATAACTCCGCCAATTTTGATCGGATTTCATTTTGGGTAACAGTTTTGAGCAGCTGTTGAGCCCCCCATTCATTTCATGTAGCATTTGGAAAAATTTCAAATTTTGAATTTTCAAAAAATATGCCCTTGCCATTTTTTGGGGCGATTTTTCGAAATTCTGTTCCTGTGGTCCGATTTTGACGAATGGCGGCTTAAATTAAAGGTACGGGTGTCCCCTTTTCAAATCAGCAAACAGATTTAAAAAATAAAATTTTTTGAGGCCAGGAGAGCGAAAAGAAGAGTTGCCAAATTTAACGGTTTTTTTCGACGTTTTTGGCCATAACTCCGCCAATTTTGATCGGATTTCATTTTGGGTAACAGTTTTGAGCAGCTGTTGAGCCCCCCATTCATTTTATGTAGCATTTGGAAAAATTTCAAATTTTGAATTTTCAAAAAATATGCCACTAAACCCCTTGCCATTTTTTGGGGCGATTTTTCGAAATTCTGTTCCTGTGGTCCGATTTTGACGAATGGTGGCTTAAATTAAAGGTACGGGTGTCCCCTTTTCAAATCAGCAAACAGATTTAAAAAATAAAATTTTTTGTGGCCAGGAGAGCGAAAAGAAGAGTTGCCAAATTTAACGGTTTTTTTCGACGTTTTTGGCCATAACTCCGCCAATTTTGATCGGATTTCATTTTGGGTAACAGTTTTGAGCAGCTGTTGAGCCCCCCATTCATTTCATGTAGCATTTGGAAAAATTTCAAATTTTGAATTTTCAAAAAATATGCCACTAAACCCCTTGCCATTTTTTGGGGCGATTTTTCGAAATTCTGTTCCTGTGGTCCGATTTTGACGAATGGCGGCTTAAATTAAAGGTACGGGTGTCCCCTTTTCAAATCAGCAAACAGATTTAAAAAATAAAATTTTTTGTGGCCAGGAGAGCGAAAAGAAGAGTTGCCAAATTTAACGGTTTTTTTCGACGTTTTTGGCCATAACTCCGCCAATTTTGATCGGATTTCATTTTGGGTAACAGTTTTGAGCAGCTGTTGAGCCCCCCATTCATTTCATGTAGCATTTGGAAAAATTTCAAATTTTGAATTTTCAAAAAATATGCCACTAAACCCCTTGCCATTTTTTGGGGCGATTTTTCGAAATTCTGTTCCTGTGGTCCGATTTTGACGAATGGCGGCTTAAATTAAAGGTACGGGTGTCCCCTTTTCAAATCAGCAAACAGATTTAAAAAATAAAATTTTTTGTGGCCAGGAGAGCGAAAAGAAGAGTTGCCAAATTTAACGGTTTTTTTCGACGTTTTTGGCCATAACTCCGCCAATTTTGATCGGATTTCATTTTGGGTAACAGTTTTGAGCAGCTGTTGAGCCCCCCATTCATTTCATGTAGCATTTGGAAAAATTTCAAATTTTGAATTTTCAAAAAATATGCCACTAAACCCCTTGCCATTTTTTGGGGCGATTTTTCGAAATTCTGTTCCTGTGGTCCGCTTTTGACGAATGGCGGCTTAAATTAAAGGTACGGGTGTCCCCTTTTCAAATCAGCAAACAGATTTAAAAAATAAAATTTTTTGTGGCCAGGAGAGCGAAAAGAAGAGTTGCCAAATTTAACGGTTTTTTTCGACGTTTTTGGCCATAACTCCGCCAATTTTGATCGGATTTCATTTTGGGTAACAGTTTTGAGCAGCTGTTGAGCCCCCCATTCATTTCATGTAGCATTTGGAAAAATTTCAAATTTTGAATTTTCAAAAAATATGCCACTAAACCCCTTGCCATTTTTTGGGGCGATTTTTCGAAATTCTGTTCCTGTGGTCCGATTTTGACGAATGGCGGCTTAAATTAAAGGTACGGGTGTCCCCTTTTCAAATCAGCAAACAGATTTAAAAAATAAAATTTTTTGTGGCCAGGAGAGCGAAAAGAAGAGTTGCCAAATTTAACGGTTTTTTTCGACGTTTTTGGCCATAACTCCGCCAATTTTGATCGGATTTCATTTTGGGTAACAGTTTTGAGCAGCTGTTGAGCCCCCCATTCATTTTATGTAGCATTTGGAAAAATTTCAAATTTTGAATTTTCAAAAAATATGCCACTAAACCCCTTGCCATTTTTTGGGGCGATTTTTCGAAATTCTGTTCCTGTGGTCCGATTTTGACGAATGGCGGCTTAAATTAAAGGTACGGGTGTCCCCTTTTCAAATCAGCAAACAGATTTAAAAAATAAAATTTTTTGTGGCCAGGAGAGCGAAAAGAAGAGTTGCCAAATTTAACGGTTTTTTTCGACGTTTTTGGCCATAACTCCGCCAATTTTGATCGGATTTCATTTTGGGTAACAGTTTTGAGCAGCTGTTGAGCCCCCCATTCATTTCATGTAGCATTTGGAAAAATTTCAAATTTTGAATTTTCAAAAAATATGCCACTAAACCCCTTGCCATTTTTTGGGGCGATTTTTCGAAATTCTGTTCCTGTGGTCCGATTTTGACGAATGGCGGCTTAAATTAAAGGTACGGGTGTCCCCTTTTCAAATCAGCAAACAGATTTAAAAAATAAAATTTTTTGTGGCCAGGAGAGCGAAAAGAAGAGTTGCCAAATTTAACGGTTTTTTTCGACGTTTTTGGCCATAACTCCGCCAATTTTGATCGGATTTCATTTTGGGTAACAGTTTTGAGCAGCTGTTGAGCCCCCCATTCATTTCATGTAGCATTTGGAAAAATTTCAAATTTTGAATTTTCAAAAAATATGCCACTAAACCCCTTGCCATTTTTTGGGGCGATTTTTCGAAATTCTGTTCCTGTGGTCCGATTTTGACGAATGGCGGCTTAAATTAAAGGTACGGGTGTCCCCTTTTCAAATCAGCAAACAGATTTAAAAAATAAAATTTTTTGTGGCCAGGAGAGCGAAAAGAAGAGTTGCCAAATTTAACGGTTTTTTTCGACGTTTTTGGCCATAACTCCGCCAATTTTGATCGGATTTCATTTTGGGTAACAGTTTTGAGCAGCTGTTGAGCCCCCCATTCATTTCATGTAGCATTTGGAAAAATTTCAAATTTTGAATTTTCAAAAAATATGCCACTAAACCCCTTGCCATTTTTTGGGGCGATTTTTCGAAATTCTGTTCCTGTGGTCCGATTTTGACGAATGGCGGCTTAAATTAAAGGTACGGGTGTCCCCTTTTCAAATCAGCAAACAGATTTAAAAAATAAAATTTTTTGTGGCCAGGAGAGCGAAAAGAAGAGTTGCCAAATTTAACGGTTTTTTTCGACGTTTTTGGCCATAACTCCGCCAATTTTGATCGGATTTCATTTTGGGTAACAGTTTTGAGCAGCTGTTGAGCCCCCCATTCATTTTATGTAGCATTTGGAAAAATTTCAAATTTTGAATTTTCAAAAAATATGCCACTAAACCCCTTGCCATTTTTTGGGGCGATTTTTCGAAATTCTGTTCCTGTGGTCCGATTTTGACGAATGGCGGCTTAAATTAAAGGTACGGGTGTCCCCTTTTCAAATCAGCAAACAGATTTAAAAAATAAAATTTTTTGTGGCCAGGAGAGCGAAAAGAAGAGTTGCCAAATTTAACGGTTTTTTTCGACGTTTTTGGCCATAACTCCGCCAATTTTGATCGGATTTCATTTTGGGTAACAGTTTTGAGCAGCTGTTGAGCCCCCCATTCATTTCATGTAGCATTTGGAAAAATTTCAAATTTTGAATTTTCAAAAAATATGCCACTAAACCCCTTGCCATTTTTTGGGGCGATTTTTCGAAATTCTGTTCCTGTGGTCCGATTTTGACGAATGGCGGCTTAAATTAAAGGTACGGGTGTCCCCTTTTCAAATCAGCAAACAGATTTAAAAAATAAAATTTTTTGTGGCCAGGAGAGCGAAAAGAAGAGTTGCCAAATTTAACGGTTTTTTTCGACGTTTTTGGCCATAACTCCGCCAATTTTGATCGGATTTCATTTTGGGTAACAGTTTTGAGCAGCTGTTGAGCCCCCCATTCATTTCATGTAGCATTTGGAAAAATTTCAAATTTTGAATTTTCAAAAAATATGCCACTAAACCCCTTGCCATTTTTTGGGGCGATTTTTCGAAATTCTGTTCCTGTGGTCCGATTTTGACGAATGGCGGCTTAAATTAAAGGTACGGGTGTCCCCTTTTCAAATCAGCAAACAGATTTAAAAAATAAAATTTTTTGTGGCCAGGAGAGCGAAAAGAAGAGTTGCCAAATTTAACGGTTTTTTTCGACGTTTTTGGCCATAACTCCGCCAATTTTGATCGGATTTCATTTTGGGTAACAGTTTTGAGCAGCTGTTGAGCCCCCCATTCATTTCATGTAGCATTTGGAAAAATTTCAAATTTTGAATTTTCAAAAAATATGCCACTAAACCCCTTGCCATTTTTTGGGGCGATTTTTCGAAATTCTGTTCCTGTGGTCCGATTTTGACGAATGGCGGCTTAAATTAAAGGTACGGGTGTCCCCTTTTCAAATCAGCAAACAGATTTAAAAAATAAAATTTTTTGTGGCCAGGAGAGCGAAAAGAAGAGTTGCCAAATTTAACGGTTTTTTTCGACGTTTTTGGCCATAACTCCGCCAATTTTGATCGGATTTCATTTTGGGTAACAGTTTTGAGCAGCTGTTGAGCCCCCCATTCATTTCATGTAGCATTTGGAAAAATTTCAAATTTTGAATTTTCAAAAAATATGCCACTAAACCCCTTGCCATTTTTTGGGGCGATTTTTCGAAATTCTGTTCCTGTGGTCCGATTTTGACGAATGGCGGCTTAAATTAAAGGTACGGGTGTCCCCTTTTCAAATCAGCAAACAGATTTAAAAAATAAAATTTTTTGTGGCCAGGAGAGCGAAAAGAAGAGTTGCCAAATTTAACGGTTTTTTTCGACGTTTTTGGCCATAACTCCGCCAATTTTGATCGGATTTCATTTTGGGTAACAGTTTTGAGCAGCTGTTGAGCCCCCCATTCATTTCATGTAGCATTTGGAAAAATTTCAAATTTTGAATTTTCAAAAAATATGCCACTAAACCCCTTGCCATTTTTTGGGGCGATTTTTCGAAATTCTGTTCCTGTGGTCCGATTTTGACGAATGGCGGCTTAAATTAAAGGTACGGGTGTCCCCTTTTCAAATCAGCAAACAGATTTAAAAAATAAAATTTTTTGTGGCCAGGAGAGCGAAAAGAAGAGTTGCCAAATTTAACGGTTTTTTTCGACGTTTTTGGCCATAACTCCGCCAATTTTGATCGGATTTCATTTTGGGTAACAGTTTTGAGCAGCTGTTGAGCCCCCCATTCATTTCATGTAGCATTTGGAAAAATTTCAAATTTTGAATTTTCAAAAAATATGCCACTAAACCCCTTGCCATTTTTTGGGGCGATTTTTCGAAATTCTGTTCCTGTGGTCCGATTTTGACGAATGGCGGCTTAAATTAAAGGTACGGGTGTCCCCTTTTCAAATCAGCAAACAGATTTAAAAAATAAAATTTTTTGTGGCCAGGAGAGCGAAAAGAAGAGTTGCCAAATTTAACGGTTTTTTTCGACGTTTTTGGCCATAACTCCGCCAATTTTGATCGGATTTCATTTTGGGTAACAATTTTGAGCAGCTGTTGAGCCCCCCATTCATTTCATGTAGCATTTGGAAAAATTTCAAATTTTGAATTTTCAAAAAATATGCCACTAAACCCCTTGCCATTTTTTGGGGCGATTTTTCGAAATTCTGTTCCTGTGGTCCGATTTTGACGAATGGCGGCTTAAATTAAAGGTACGGGTGTCCCCTTTTCAAATCAGCAAACAGATTTAAAAAATAAAATTTTTTGTGGCCAGGAGAGCGAAAAGAAGAGTTGCCAAATTTAACGGTTTTTTTCGACGTTTTTGGCCATAACTCCGCCAATTTTGATCGGATTTCATTTTGGGTAACAGTTTTGAGCAGCTGTTGAGCCCCCCATTCATTTCATGTAGCATTTGGAAAAATTTCAAATTTTGAATTTTCAAAAAATATGCCACTAAACCCCTTGCCATTTTTTGGGGCGATTTTTCGAAATTCTGTTCCTGTGGTCCGATTTTGACGAATGGCGGCTTAAATTAAAGGTACGGGTGTCCCCTTTTCAAATCAGCAAACAGATTTAAAAAATAAAATTTTTTGTGGCCAGGAGAGCGAAAAGAAGAGTTGCCAAATTTAACGGTTTTTTTCGACGTTTTTGGCCATAACTCCGCCAATTTTGATCGGATTTCATTTTGGGTAACAGTTTTGAGCAGCTGTTGAGCCCCCATTCATTTCATGTAGCATTTGGAAAAATTTCAAATTTTGAGTTTTCAAAAAATATGCCACTAAACCCCTTGCCATTTTTTGGGGCGATTTTTCGAAATTCTGTTCCTGTGGTCCGATTTTGACGAATGGCGGCTTAAATTAAAGGTACGGGTGTCCCCTTTTCAAATCAGCAAACAGATTTAAAAAATAAAATTTTTTGTGGCCAGGAGAGCGAAAAGAAGAGTTGCCAAATTTAACGGTTTTTTTCGACGTTTTTGGCCATAACTCCGCCAATTTTGATCGGATTTCATTTTGGGTAACAGTTTTGAGCAGCTGTTGAGCCCCCCATTCATTTCATGTAGCATTTGGAAAAATTTCAAATTTTGAGTTTTCAAAAAATATGCCACTAAACCCCTTGCCATTTTTTGGGGCGATTTTTCGAAATTCTGTTCCTGTGGTCCGATTTTGACGAATGGCGGCTTAAATTAAAGGTACGGGTGTCCCCTTTTCAAATCAGCAAACAGATTTAAAAAATAAAATTTTTTGTGGCCAGGAGAGCGAAAAGAAGAGTTGCCAAATTTAACGGTTTTTTTCGACGTTTTTGGCCATAACTCCGCCAATTTTGATCGGATTTCATTTTGGGTAACAGTTTTGAGCAGCTGTTGAGCCCCCCATTCATTTCATGTAGCATTTGGAAAAATTTCAAATTTTGAATTTTCAAAAAATATGCCACTAAACCCCTTGCCATTTTTTGGGGCGATTTTTCGAAATTCTGTTCCTGTGGTCCGATTTTGACGAATGGCGGCTTAAATTAAAGGTACGGGTGTCCCCTTTTCAAATCAGCAAACAGATTTAAAAAATAAAATTTTTTGTGGCCAGGAGAGCGAAAAGAAGAGTTGCCAAATTTAACGGTTTTTTTCGACGTTTTTGGCCATAACTCCGCCAATTTTGATCGGATTTCATTTTGGGTAACAGTTTTGAGCAGCTGTTGAGCCCCCCATTCATTTCATGTAGCATTTGGAAAAATTTCAAATTTTGAATTTTCAAAAAATATGCCACTAAACCCCTTGCCATTTTTTGGGGCGATTTTTCGAAATTCTGTTCCTGTGGTCCGATTTTGACGAATGGCGGCTTAAATTAAAGGTACGGGTGTCCCCTTTTCAAATCAGCAAACAGATTTAAAAAATAAAATTTTTTGTGGCCAGGAGAGCGAAAAGAAGAGTTGCCAAATTTAACGGTTTTTTTCGACGTTTTTGGCCATAACTCCGCCAATTTTGATCGGATTTCATTTTGGGTAACAATTTTGAGCAGCTGTTGAGCCCCCCATTCATTTCATGTAGCATTTGGAAAAATTTCAAATTTTGAATTTTCAAAAAATATGCCACTAAACCCCTTGCCATTTTTTGGGGCGATTTTTCGAAATTCTGTTCCTGTGGTCCGATTTTGACGAATGGCGGCTTAAATTAAAGGTACGGGTGTCCCCTTTTCAAATCAGCAAACAGATTTAAAAAATAAAATTTTTTGTGGCCAGGAGAGCGAAAAGAAGAGTTGCCAAATTTAACGGTTTTTTTCGACGTTTTTGGCCATAACTCCGCCAATTTTGATCGGATTTCATTTTGGGTAACAGTTTTGAGCAGCTGTTGAGCCCCCCATTCATTTCATGTAGCATTTGGAAAAATTTCAAATTTTGAATTTTCAAAAAATATGCCACTAAACCCCTTGCCATTTTTTGGGGCGATTTTTCGAAATTCTGTTCCTGTGGTCCGATTTTGACGAATGGCGGCTTAAATTAAAGGTACGGGTGTCCCCTTTTCAAATCAGCAAACAGATTTAAAAAATAAAATTTTTTGTGGCCAGGAGAGCGAAAAGAAGAGTTGCCAAATTTAACGGTTTTTTTCGACGTTTTTGGCCATAACTCCGCCAATTTTGATCGGATTTCATTTTGGGTAACAGTTTTGAGCAGCTGTTGAGCCCCCATTCATTTCATGTAGCATTTGGAAAAATTTCAAATTTTGAGTTTTCAAAAAATATGCCACTAAACCCCTTGCCATTTTTTGGGGCGATTTTTCGAAATTCTGTTCCTGTGGTCCGATTTTGACGAATGGCGGCTTAAATTAAAGGTACGGGTGTCCCCTTTTCAAATCAGCAAACAGATTTAAAAAATAAAATTTTTTGTGGCCAGGAGAGCGAAAAGAAGAGTTGCCAAATTTAACGGTTTTTTTCGACGTTTTTGGCCATAACTCCGCCAATTTTGATCGGATTTCATTTTGGGTAACAGTTTTGAGCAGCTGTTGAGCCCCCCATTCATTTCATGTAGCATTTGGAAAAATTTCAAATTTTGAGTTTTCAAAAAATATGCCACTAAACCCCTTGCCATTTTTTGGGGCGATTTTTCGAAATTCTGTTCCTGTGGTCCGATTTTGACGAATGGCGGCTTAAATTAAAGGTACGGGTGTCCCCTTTTCAAATCAGCAAACAGATTTAAAAAATAAAATTTTTTGTGGCCAGGAGAGCGAAAAGAAGAGTTGCCAAATTTAACGGTTTTTTTCGACGTTTTTGGCCATAACTCCGCCAATTTTGATCGGATTTCATTTTGGGTAACAGTTTTGAGCAGCTGTTGAGCCCCCCATTCATTTCATGTAGCATTTGGAAAAATTTCAAATTTTGAATTTTCAAAAAATATGCCACTAAACCCCTTGCCATTTTTTGGGGCGATTTTTCGAAATTCTGTTCCTGTGGTCCGATTTTGACGAATGGCGGCTTAAATTAAAGGTACGGGTGTCCCCTTTTCAAATCAGCAAACAGATTTAAAAAATAAAATTTTTTGTGGCCAGGAGAGCGAAAAGAAGAGTTGCCAAATTTAACGGTTTTTTTCGACGTTTTTGGCCATAACTCCGCCAATTTTGATCGGATTTCATTTTGGGTAACAGTTTTGAGCAGCTGTTGAGCCCCCCATTCATTTCATGTAGCATTTGGAAAAATTTCAAATTTTGAATTTTCAAAAAATATGCCACTAAACCCCTTGCCATTTTTTGGGGCGATTTTTCGAAATTCTGTTCCTGTGGTCCGATTTTGACGAATGGCGGCTTAAATTAAAGGTACGGGTGTCCCCTTTTCAAATCAGCAAACAGATTTAAAAAATAAAATTTTTTGTGGCCAGGAGAGCGAAAAGAAGAGTTGCCAAATTTAACGGTTTTTTTCGACGTTTTTGGCCATAACTCCGCCAATTTTGATCGGATTTCATTTTGGGTAACAATTTTGAGCAGCTGTTGAGCCCCCCATTCATTTCATGTAGCATTTGGAAAAATTTCAAATTTTGAATTTTCAAAAAATATGCCACTAAACCCCTTGCCATTTTTTGGGGCGATTTTTCGAAATTCTGTTCCTGTGGTCCGATTTTGACGAATGGCGGCTTAAATTAAAGGTACGGGTGTCCCCTTTTCAAATCAGCAAACAGATTTAAAAAATAAAATTTTTTGTGGCCAGGAGAGCGAAAAGAAGAGTTGCCAAATTTAACGGTTTTTTTCGACGTTTTTGGCCATAACTCCGCCAATTTTGATCGGATTTCATTTTGGGTAACAGTTTTGAGCAGCTGTTGAGCCCCCCATTCATTTCATGTAGCATTTGGAAAAATTTCAAATTTTGAGTTTTCAAAAAATATGCCACTAAACCCCTTGCCATTTTTTGGGGCGATTTTTCGAAATTCTGTTCCTGTGGTCCGATTTTGACGAATGGCGGCTTAAATTAAAGGTACGGGTGTTCCCTTTTCAAATCAGCAAACAGATTTAAAAAATAAAATTTTTTGTGGCCAGGAGAGCGAAAAGAAGAGTTGCCAAATTTAACGGTTTTTTTCGACGTTTTTGGCCATAACTCCGCCAATTTTGATCGGATTTCATTTTGGGTAACAGTTTTGAGCAGCTGTTGAGCCCCCCATTCATTTCATGTAGCATTTGGAAAAATTTCAAATTTTGAATTTTCAAAAAATATGCCACTAAACCCCTTGCCATTTTTTGGGGCGATTTTTCGAAATTCTGTTCCTGTGGTCCGCTTTTGACGAATGGCGGCTTAAATTAAAGGTACGGGTGTCCCCTTTTCAAATCAGCAAACAGATTTAAAAAATAAAATTTTTTGTGGCCAGGAGAGCGAAAAGAAGAGTTGCCAAATTTAACGGTTTTTTTCGACGTTTTTGGCCATAACTCCGCCAATTTTGATCGGATTTCATTTTGGGTAACAGTTTTGAGCAGCTGTTGAGCCCCCCATTCATTTCATGTAGCATTTGGAAAAATTTCAAATTTTGAATTTTCAAAAAATATGCCACTAAACCCCTTGCCATTTTTTGGGGCGATTTTTCGAAATTCTGTTCCTGTGGTCCGATTTTGACGAATGGCGGCTTAAATTAAAGGTACGGGTGTCCCCTTTTCAAATCAGCAAACAGATTTAAAAAATAAAATTTTTTGTGGCCAGGAGAGCGAAAAGAAGAGTTGCCAAATTTAACGGTTTTTTTCGACGTTTTTGGCCATAACTCCGCCAATTTTGATCGGATTTCATTTTGGGTAACAGTTTTGAGCAGCTGTTGAGCCCCCATTCATTTCATGTAGCATTTGGAAAAATTTCAAATTTTGAGTTTTCAAAAAATATGCCACTAAACCCCTTGCCATTTTTTGGGGCGATTTTTCGAAATTCTGTTCCTGTGGTCCGATTTTGACGAATGGCGGCTTAAATTAAAGGTACGGGTGTCCCCTTTTCAAATCAGCAAACAGATTTAAAAAATAAAATTTTTTGTGGCCAGGAGAGCGAAAAGAAGAGTTGCCAAATTTAACGGTTTTTTTCGACGTTTTTGGCCATAACTCCGCCAATTTTGATCGGATTTCATTTTGGGTAACAGTTTTGAGCAGCTGTTGAGCCCCCCATTCATTTCATGTAGCATTTGGAAAAATTTCAAATTTTGAATTTTCAAAAAATATGCCACTAAACCCCTTGCCATTTTTTGGGGCGATTTTTCGAAATTCTGTTCCTGTGGTCCGATTTTGACGAATGGCGGCTTAAATTAAAGGTACGGGTGTCCCCTTTTCAAATCAGCAAACAGATTTAAAAAATAAAATTTTTTGTGGCCAGGAGAGCGAAAAGAAGAGTTGCCAAATTTAACGGTTTTTTTCGACGTTTTTGGCCATAACTCCGCCAATTTTGATCGGATTTCATTTTGGGTAACAGTTTTGAGCAGCTGTTGAGCCCCCCATTCATTTCATGTAGCATTTGGAAAAATTTCAAATTTTGAGTTTTCAAAAAATATGCCACTAAACCCCTTGCCATTTTTTGGGGCGATTTTTCGAAATTCTGTTCCTGTGGTCCGATTTTGACGAATGGCGGCTTAAATTAAAGGTACGGGTGTCCCCTTTTCAAATCAGCAAACAGATTTAAAAAATAAAATTTTTTGTGGCCAGGAGAGCGAAAAGAAGAGTTGCCAAATTTAACGGTTTTTTTCGACGTTTTTGGCCATAACTCCGCCAATTTTGATCGGATTTCATTTTGGGTAACAGTTTTGAGCAGCTGTTGAGCCCCCCATTCATTTCATGTAGCATTTGGAAAAATTTCAAATTTTGAATTTTCAAAAAATATGCCACTAAACCCCTTGCCATTTTTTGGGGCGATTTTTCGAAATTCTGTTCCTGTGGTCCGATTTTGACGAATGGCGGCTTAAATTAAAGGTACGGGTGTCCCCTTTTCAAATCAGCAAACAGATTTAAAAAATAAAATTTTTTGTGGCCAGGAGAGCGAAAAGAAGAGTTGCCAAATTTAACGGTTTTTTTCGACGTTTTTGGCCATAACTCCGCCAATTTTGATCGGATTTCATTTTGGGTAACAGTTTTGAGCAGCTGTTGAGCCCCCCATTCATTTCATGTAGCATTTGGAAAAATTTCAAATTTTGAATTTTCAAAAAATATGCCACTAAACCCCTTGCCATTTTTTGGGGCGATTTTTCGAAATTCTGTTCCTGTGGTCCGATTTTGACGAATGGCGGCTTAAATTAAAGGTACGGGTGTCCCCTTTTCAAATCAGCAAACAGATTTAAAAAATAAAATTTTTTGTGGCCAGGAGAGCGAAAAGAAGAGTTGCCAAATTTAACGGTTTTTTTCGACGTTTTTGGCCATAACTCCGCCAATTTTGATCGGATTTCATTTTGGGTAACAATTTTGAGCAGCTGTTGAGCCCCCCATTCATTTCATGTAGCATTTGGAAAAATTTCAAATTTTGAATTTTCAAAAAATATGCCACTAAACCCCTTGCCATTTTTTGGGGCGATTTTTCGAAATTCTGTTCCTGTGGTCCGATTTTGACGAATGGCGGCTTAAATTAAAGGTACGGGTGTCCCCTTTTCAAATCAGCAAACAGATTTAAAAAATAAAATTTTTTGTGGCCAGGAGAGCGAAAAGAAGAGTTGCCAAATTTAACGGTTTTTTTCGACGTTTTTGGCCATAACTCCGCAATTTTGATCGGATTTCATTTTGGGTAACAGTTTTGAGCAGCTGTTGAGCCCCCCATTCATTTCATGTAGCATTTGGAAAATTTCAAATTTTGAATTTTCAAAAAATATGCCACTAAACCCCTTGCCATTTTTTGGGGCGATTTTTCGAAATTCTGTTCCTGTGGTCCGATTTTGACGAATGGCGGCTTAAATTAAAGGTACGGGTGTCCCCTTTTCAAATCAGCAAACAGATTTAAAAAATAAAATTTTTTGTGGCCAGGAGAGCGAAAAGAAGAGTTGCCAAATTTAACGGTTTTTTTCGACGTTTTTGGCCATAACTCCGCCAATTTTGATCGGATTTCATTTTGGGTAACAGTTTTGAGCAGCTGTTGAGCCCCCATTCATTTCATGTAGCATTTGGAAAATTTCAAATTTTGAGTTTCAAAAATATGCCACTAAACCCCTTGCCATTTTTTGGGGCGATTTTTCGAAATTCTGTTCCTGTGGTCCGATTTTGACGAATGGCGGCTTAAATTAAAGGTACGGGTGTCCCCCTTTTCAAATCAGCAAACAGATTTAAAAAATAAAATTTTTTGTGGCCAGGAGAGCGAAAGAAGAGTTGCCAAATTTAACGGTTTTTTTCGACGTTTTTGGCCATAACTCCGCCAATTTTGATCGATTTCCATTTTGGGTAACAGTTTTGAGCAGCTGTTGAGCCCCCCATTCATTTCATGTAGCATTTGGAAAAATTTCAAATTTTGAGTTTTCAAAAAATATGCCACTAAACCCCTTGCCATTTTTTGGGGCGATTTTTCGAAATTCTGTTCCTGTGGTCCGATTTTGACGAATGGCGGCTTAAATTAAAGGTACGGGTGTCCCCTTTTCAAATCAGCAAACAGATTTAAAAAATAAAATTTTTTGTGGCCAGGAGAGCGAAAAGAAGAGTTGCCAAATTTAACGGTTTTTTTCGACGTTTTTGGCCATAACTCCGCCAATTTTGATCGGATTTCATTTTGGGTAACAGTTTTGAGCAGCTGTTGAGCCCCCCATTCATTTCATGTAGCATTTGGAAAAATTTCAAATTTTGAATTTTCAAAAAATATGCCACTAAACCCCTTGCCATTTTTTGGGGCGATTTTTCGAAATTCTGTTCCTGTGGTCCGATTTTGACGAATGGCGGCTTAAATTAAAGGTACGGGTGTCCCCTTTTCAAATCAGCAAACAGATTTAAAAAATAAAATTTTTTGTGGCCAGGAGAGCGAAAAGAAGAGTTGCCAAATTTAACGGTTTTTTTCGACGTTTTTGGCCATAACTCCGCCAATTTTGATCGGATTTCATTTTGGGTAACAGTTTTGAGCAGCTGTTGAGCCCCCCATTCATTTCATGTAGCATTTGGAAAAATTTCAAATTTTGAATTTTCAAAAAATATGCCACTAAACCCCTTGCCATTTTTTGGGGCGATTTTTCGAAATTCTGTTCCTGTGGTCCGATTTTGACGAATGGCGGCTTAAATTAAAGGTACGGGTGTCCCCTTTTCAAATCAGCAAACAGATTTAAAAAATAAAATTTTTTGTGGCCAGGAGAGCGAAAAGAAGAGTTGCCAAATTTAACGGTTTTTTTCGACGTTTTTGGCCATAACTCCGCCAATTTTGATCGGATTTCATTTTGGGTAACAATTTTGAGCAGCTGTTGAGCCCCCCATTCATTTCATGTAGCATTTGGAAAAATTTCAAATTTTGAATTTTCAAAAAATATGCCACTAAACCCCTTGCCATTTTTTGGGGCGATTTTTCGAAATTCTGTTCCTGTGGTCCGATTTTGACGAATGGCGGCTTAAATTAAAGGTACGGGTGTCCCCTTTTCAAATCAGCAAACAGATTTAAAAAATAAAATTTTTTGTGGCCAGGAGAGCGAAAAGAAGAGTTGCCAAATTTAACGGTTTTTTTCGACGTTTTTGGCCATAACTCCGCCAATTTTGATCGGATTTCATTTTGGGTAACAGTTTTGAGCAGCTGTTGAGCCCCCCATTCATTTCATGTAGCATTTGGAAAAATTTCAAATTTTGAGTTTTCAAAAAATATGCCACTAAACCCCTTGCCATTTTTTGGGGCGATTTTTCGAAATTCTGTTCCTGTGGTCCGATTTTGACGAATGGCGGCTTAAATTAAAGGTACGGGTGTCCCCTTTTCAAATCAGCAAACAGATTTAAAAAATAAAATTTTTTGTGGCCAGGAGAGCGAAAAGAAGAGTTGCCAAATTTAACGGTTTTTTTCGACGTTTTTGGCCATAACTCCGCCAATTTTGATCGGATTTCATTTTGGGTAACAGTTTTGAGCAGCTGTTGAGCCCCCCATTCATTTCATGTAGCATTTGGAAAAATTTCAAATTTTGAATTTTCAAAAAATATGCCACTAAACCCCTTGCCATTTTTTGGGGCGATTTTTCGAAATTCTGTTCCTGTGGTCCGCTTTTGACGAATGGCGGCTTAAATTAAAGGTACGGGTGTCCCCTTTTCAAATCAGCAAACAGATTTAAAAAATAAAATTTTTTGTGGCCAGGAGAGCGAAAAGAAGAGTTGCCAAATTTAACGGTTTTTTTCGACGTTTTTGGCCATAACTCCGCCAATTTTGATCGGATTTCATTTTGGGTAACAGTTTTGAGCAGCTGTTGAGCCCCCCATTCATTTCATGTAGCATTTGGAAAAATTTCAAATTTTGAATTTTCAAAAAATATGCCACTAAACCCCTTGCCATTTTTTGGGGCGATTTTTCGAAATTCTGTTCCTGTGGTCCGATTTTGACGAATGGCGGCTTAAATTAAAGGTACGGGTGTCCCCTTTTCAAATCAGCAAACAGATTTAAAAAATAAAATTTTTTGTGGCCAGGAGAGCGAAAAGAAGAGTTGCCAAATTTAACGGTTTTTTTCGACGTTTTTGGCCATAACTCCGCCAATTTTGATCGGATTTCATTTTGGGTAACAGTTTTGAGCAGCTGTTGAGCCCCCATTCATTTCATGTAGCATTTGGAAAAATTTCAAATTTTGAGTTTTCAAAAAATATGCCACTAAACCCCTTGCCATTTTTTGGGGCGATTTTTCGAAATTCTGTTCCTGTGGTCCGATTTTGACGAATGGCGGCTTAAATTAAAGGTACGGGTGTCCCCTTTTCAAATCAGCAAACAGATTTAAAAAATAAAATTTTTTGTGGCCAGGAGAGCGAAAAGAAGAGTTGCCAAATTTAACGGTTTTTTTCGACGTTTTTGGCCATAACTCCGCCAATTTTGATCGGATTTCATTTTGGGTAACAGTTTTGAGCAGCTGTTGAGCCCCCCATTCATTTCATGTAGCATTTGGAAAAATTTCAAATTTTGAATTTTCAAAAAATATGCCACTAAACCCCTTGCCATTTTTTGGGGCGATTTTTCGAAATTCTGTTCCTGTGGTCCGATTTTGACGAATGGCGGCTTAAATTAAAGGTACGGGTGTCCCCTTTTCAAATCAGCAAACAGATTTAAAAAATAAAATTTTTTGTGGCCAGGAGAGCGAAAAGAAGAGTTGCCAAATTTAACGGTTTTTTTCGACGTTTTTGGCCATAACTCCGCCAATTTTGATCGGATTTCATTTTGGGTAACAGTTTTGAGCAGCTGTTGAGCCCCCATTCATTTCATGTAGCATTTGGAAAAATTTCAAATTTTGAATTTTCAAAAAATATGCCACTAAACCCCTTGCCATTTTTTGGGGCGATTTTTCGAAATTCTGTTCCTGTGGTCCGCTTTTGACGAATGGCGGCTTAAATTAAAGGTACGGGTGTCCCCTTTTCAAATCAGCAAACAGATTTAAAAAATAAAATTTTTTGTGGCCAGGAGAGCGAAAAGAAGAGTTGCCAAATTTAACGGTTTTTTTCGACGTTTTTGGCCATAACTCCGCCAATTTTGATCGGATTTCATTTTGGGTAACAGTTTTGAGCAGCTGTTGAGCCCCCCATTCATTTCATGTAGCATTTGGAAAAATTTCAAATTTTGAATTTTCAAAAAATATGCCACTAAACCCCTTGCCATTTTTTGGGGCGATTTTTCGAAATTCTGTTCCTGTGGTCCGATTTTGACGAATGGCGGCTTAAATTAAAGGTACGGGTTTCCCCTTTTCAAATCAGCAAACAGATTTAAAAAATAAAATTTTTTGTGGCCAGGAGAGCGAAAAGAAGAGTTGCCAAATTTAACGGTTTTTTTCGACGTTTTTGGCCATAACTCCGCCAATTTTGATCGGATTTCATTTTGGGTAACAGTTTTGAGCAGCTGTTGAGCCCCCATTCATTTCATGTAGCATTTGGAAAAATTTCAAATTTTGAGTTTTCAAAAAATATGCCACTAAACCCCTTGCCATTTTTTGGGGCGATTTTTCGAAATTCTGTTCCTGTGGTCCGATTTTGACGAATGGCGGCTTAAATTAAAGGTACGGGTGTCCCCTTTTCAAATCAGCAAACAGATTTAAAAAATAAAATTTTTTGTGGCCAGGAGAGCGAAAAGAAGAGTTGCCAAATTTAACGGTTTTTTTCGACGTTTTTGGCCATAACTCCGCCAATTTTGATCGGATTTCATTTTGGGTAACAGTTTTGAGCAGCTGTTGAGCCCCCCATTCATTTCATGTAGCATTTGGAAAAATTTCAAATTTTGAGTTTTCAAAAAATATGCCACTAAACCCCTTGCCATTTTTTGGGGCGATTTTTCGAAATTCTGTTCCTGTGGTCCGATTTTGACGAATGGCGGCTTAAATTAAAGGTACGGGTGTCCCCTTTTCAAATCAGCAAACAGATTTAAAAAATAAAATTTTTTGTGGCCAGGAGAGCGAAAAGAAGAGTTGCCAAATTTAACGGTTTTTTTCGACGTTTTTGGCCATAACTCCGCCAATTTTGATCGGATTTCATTTTGGGTAACAGTTTTGAGCAGCTGTTGAGCCCCCCATTCATTTCATGTAGCATTTGGAAAAATTTCAAATTTTGAATTTTCAAAAAATATGCCACTAAACCCCTTGCCATTTTTTGGGGCGATTTTTCGAAATTCTGTTCCTGTGGTCCGATTTTGACGAATGGCGGCTTAAATTAAAGGTACGGGTGTCCCCTTTTCAAATCAGCAAACAGATTTAAAAAATAAAATTTTTTGTGGCCAGGAGAGCGAAAAGAAGAGTTGCCAAATTTAACGGTTTTTTTCGACGTTTTTGGCCATAACTCCGCCAATTTTGATCGGATTTCATTTTGGGTAACAGTTTTGAGCAGCTGTTGAGCCCCCCATTCATTTCATGTAGCATTTGGAAAAATTTCAAATTTTGAGTTTTCAAAAAATATGCCACTAAACCCCTTGCCATTTTTTGGGGCGATTTTTCGAAATTCTGTTCCTGTGGTCCGATTTTGACGAATGGCGGCTTAAATTAAAGGTACGGGTGTCCCCTTTTCAAATCAGCAAACAGATTTAAAAAATAAAATTTTTTGTGGCCAGGAGAGCGAAAAGAAGAGTTGCCAAATTTAACGGTTTTTTTCGACGTTTTTGGCCATAACTCCGCCAATTTTGATCGGATTTCATTTTGGGTAACAGTTTTGAGCAGCTGTTGAGCCCCCCATTCATTTCATGTAGCATTTGGAAAAATTTCAAATTTTGAATTTTCAAAAAATATGCCACTAAACCCCTTGCCATTTTTTGGGGCGATTTTTCGAAATTCTGTTCCTGTGGTCCGATTTTGACGAATGGCGGCTTAAATTAAAGGTACGGGTGTCCCCTTTTCAAATCAGCAAACAGATTTAAAAAATAAAATTTTTTGTGGCCAGGAGAGCGAAAAGAAGAGTTGCCAAATTTAACGGTTTTTTTCGACGTTTTTGGCCATAACTCCGCCAATTTTGATCGGATTTCATTTTGGGTAACAGTTTTGAGCAGCTGTTGAGCCCCCCATTCATTTCATGTAGCATTTGGAAAAATTTCAAATTTTGAATTTTCAAAAAATATGCCACTAAACCCCTTGCCATTTTTTGGGGCGATTTTTCGAAATTCTGTTCCTGTGGTCCGATTTTGACGAATGGCGGCTTAAATTAAAGGTACGGGTGTCCCCTTTTCAAATCAGCAAACAGATTTAAAAAATAAAATTTTTTGTGGCCAGGAGAGCGAAAAGAAGAGTTGCCAAATTTAACGGTTTTTTTCGACGTTTTTGGCCATAACTCCGCCAATTTTGATCGGATTTCATTTTGGGTAACAATTTTGAGCAGCTGTTGAGCCCCCCATTCATTTCATGTAGCATTTGGAAAAATTTCAAATTTTGAATTTTCAAAAAATATGCCACTAAACCCCTTGCCATTTTTTGGGGCGATTTTTCGAAATTCTGTTCCTGTGGTCCGATTTTGACGAATGGCGGCTTAAATTAAAGGTACGGGTGTCCCCTTTTCAAATCAGCAAACAGATTTAAAAAATAAAATTTTTTGTGGCCAGGAGAGCGAAAAGAAGAGTTGCCAAATTTAACGGTTTTTTTCGACGTTTTTGGCCATAACTCCGCCAATTTTGATCGGATTTCATTTTGGGTAACAGTTTTGAGCAGCTGTTGAGCCCCCCATTCATTTCATGTAGCATTTGGAAAAATTTCAAATTTTGAATTTTCAAAAAATATGCCACTAAACCCCTTGCCATTTTTTGGGGCGATTTTTCGAAATTCTGTTCCTGTGGTCCGCTTTTGACGAATGGCGGCTTAAATTAAAGGTACGGGTGTCCCCTTTTCAAATCAGCAAACAGATTTAAAAAATAAAATTTTTTGTGGCCAGGAGAGCGAAAAGAAGAGTTGCCAAATTTAACGGTTTTTTTCGACGTTTTTGGCCATAACTCCGCCAATTTTGATCGGATTTCATTTTGGGTAACAGTTTTGAGCAGCTGTTGAGCCCCCCATTCATTTCATGTAGCATTTGGAAAAATTTCAAATTTTGAATTTTCAAAAAATATGCCACTAAACCCCTTGCCATTTTTTGGGGCGATTTTTCGAAATTCTGTTCCTGTGGTCCGCTTTTGACGAATGGCGGCTTAAATTAAAGGTACGGGTGTCCCCTTTTCAAATCAGCAAACAGATTTAAAAAATAAAATTTTTTGTGGCCAGGAGAGCGAAAAGAAGAGTTGCCAAATTTAACGGTTTTTTTCGACGTTTTTGGCCATAACTCCGCCAATTTTGATCGGATTTCATTTTGGGTAACAGTTTTGAGCAGCTGTTGAGCCCCCCATTCATTTCATGTAGCATTTGGAAAAATTTCAAATTTTGAATTTTCAAAAAATATGCCACTAAACCCCTTGCCATTTTTTGGGGCGATTTTTCGAAATTCTGTTCCTGTGGTCCGCTTTTGACGAATGGCGGCTTAAATTAAAGGTACGGGTGTCCCCTTTTCAAATCAGCAAACAGATTTAAAAAATAAAATTTTTTGTGGCCAGGAGAGCGAAAAGAAGAGTTGCCAAATTTAACGGTTTTTTTCGACGTTTTTGGCCATAACTCCGCCAATTTTGATCGGATTTCATTTTGGGTAACAATTTTGAGCAGCTGTTGAGCCCCCCATTCATTTCATGTAGCATTTGGAAAAATTTCAAATTTTGAGTTTTCAAAAAATATGCCACTAAACCCCTTGCCATTTTTTGGGGCGATTTTTCGAAATTCTGTTCCTGTGGTCCGATTTTGACGAATGGCGGCTTAAATTAAAGGTACGGGTGTCCCCTTTTCAAATCAGCAAACAGATTTAAAAAATAAAATTTTTTGTGGCCAGGAGAGCGAAAAGAAGAGTTGCCAAATTTAACGGTTTTTTTCGACGTTTTTGGCCATAACTCCGCCAATTTTGATCGGATTTCATTTTGGGTAACAGTTTTGAGCAGCTGTTGAGCCCCCCATTCATTTCATGTAGCATTTGGAAAAATTTCAAATTTTGAATTTTCAAAAAATATGCCACTAAACCCCTTGCCATTTTTTGGGGCGATTTTTCGAAATTCTGTTCCTGTGGTCCGCTTTTGACGAATGGCGGCTTAAATTAAAGGTACGGGTGTCCCCTTTTCAAATCAGCAAACAGATTTAAAAAATAAAATTTTTTGTGGCCAGGAGAGCGAAAAGAAGAGTTGCCAAATTTAACGGTTTTTTTCGACGTTTTTGGCCATAACTCCGCCAATTTTGATCGGATTTCATTTTGGGTAACAGTTTTGAGCAGCTGTTGAGCCCCCCATTCATTTCATGTAGCATTTGGAAAAATTTCAAATTTTGAATTTTCAAAAAATATGCCACTAAACCCCTTGCCATTTTTTGGGGCGATTTTTCGAAATTCTGTTCCTGTGGTCCGATTTTGACGAATGGCGGCTTAAATTAAAGGTACGGGTGTCCCCTTTTCAAATCAGCAAACAGATTTAAAAAATAAAATTTTTTGTGGCCAGGAGAGCGAAAAGAAGAGTTGCCAAATTTAACGGTTTTTTTCGACGTTTTTGGCCATAACTCCGCCAATTTTGATCGGATTTCATTTTGGGTAACAGTTTTGAGCAGCTGTTGAGCCCCCATTCATTTCATGTAGCATTTGGAAAAATTTCAAATTTTGAGTTTTCAAAAAATATGCCACTAAACCCCTTGCCATTTTTTGGGGCGATTTTTCGAAATTCTGTTCCTGTGGTCCGATTTTGACGAATGGCGGCTTAAATTAAAGGTACGGGTGTCCCCTTTTCAAATCAGCAAACAGATTTAAAAAATAAAATTTTTTGTGGCCAGGAGAGCGAAAAGAAGAGTTGCCAAATTTAACGGTTTTTTTCGACGTTTTTGGCCATAACTCCGCCAATTTTGATCGGATTTCATTTTGGGTAACAGTTTTGAGCAGCTGTTGAGCCCCCCATTCATTTCATGTAGCATTTGGAAAAATTTCAAATTTTGAATTTTCAAAAAATATGCCACTAAACCCCTTGCCATTTTTTGGGGCGATTTTTCGAAATTCTGTTCCTGTGGTCCGATTTTGACGAATGGCGGCTTAAATTAAAGGTACGGGTGTCCCCTTTTCAAATCAGCAAACAGATTTAAAAAATAAAATTTTTTGTGGCCAGGAGAGCGAAAAGAAGAGTTGCCAAATTTAACGGTTTTTTTCGACGTTTTTGGCCATAACTCCGCCAATTTTGATCGGATTTCATTTTGGGTAACAGTTTTGAGCAGCTGTTGAGCCCCCATTCATTTCATGTAGCATTTGGAAAAATTTCAAATTTTGAATTTTCAAAAAATATGCCACTAAACCCCTTGCCATTTTTTGGGGCGATTTTTCGAAATTCTGTTCCTGTGGTCCGCTTTTGACGAATGGCGGCTTAAATTAAAGGTACGGGTGTCCCCTTTTCAAATCAGCAAACAGATTTAAAAAATAAAATTTTTTGTGGCCAGGAGAGCGAAAAGAAGAGTTGCCAAATTTAACGGTTTTTTTCGACGTTTTTGGCCATAACTCCGCCAATTTTGATCGGATTTCATTTTGGGTAACAGTTTTGAGCAGCTGTTGAGCCCCCCATTCATTTCATGTAGCATTTGGAAAAATTTCAAATTTTGAATTTTCAAAAAATATGCCACTAAACCCCTTGCCATTTTTTGGGGCGATTTTTCGAAATTCTGTTCCTGTGGTCCGATTTTGACGAATGGCGGCTTAAATTAAAGGTACGGGTTTCCCCTTTTCAAATCAGCAAACAGATTTAAAAAATAAAATTTTTTGTGGCCAGGAGAGCGAAAAGAAGAGTTGCCAAATTTAACGGTTTTTTTCGACGTTTTTGGCCATAACTCCGCCAATTTTGATCGGATTTCATTTTGGGTAACAGTTTTGAGCAGCTGTTGAGCCCCCATTCATTTCATGTAGCATTTGGAAAAATTTCAAATTTTGAGTTTTCAAAAAATATGCCACTAAACCCCTTGCCATTTTTTGGGGCGATTTTTCGAAATTCTGTTCCTGTGGTCCGATTTTGACGAATGGCGGCTTAAATTAAAGGTACGGGTGTCCCCTTTTCAAATCAGCAAACAGATTTAAAAAATAAAATTTTTTGTGGCCAGGAGAGCGAAAAGAAGAGTTGCCAAATTTAACGGTTTTTTTCGACGTTTTTGGCCATAACTCCGCCAATTTTGATCGGATTTCATTTTGGGTAACAGTTTTGAGCAGCTGTTGAGCCCCCCATTCATTTCATGTAGCATTTGGAAAAATTTCAAATTTTGAGTTTTCAAAAAATATGCCACTAAACCCCTTGCCATTTTTTGGGGCGATTTTTCGAAATTCTGTTCCTGTGGTCCGATTTTGACGAATGGCGGCTTAAATTAAAGGTACGGGTGTCCCCTTTTCAAATCAGCAAACAGATTTAAAAAATAAAATTTTTTGTGGCCAGGAGAGCGAAAAGAAGAGTTGCCAAATTTAACGGTTTTTTTCGACGTTTTTGGCCATAACTCCGCCAATTTTGATCGGATTTCATTTTGGGTAACAGTTTTGAGCAGCTGTTGAGCCCCCCATTCATTTCATGTAGCATTTGGAAAAATTTCAAATTTTGAATTTTCAAAAAATATGCCACTAAACCCCTTGCCATTTTTTGGGGCGATTTTTCGAAATTCTGTTCCTGTGGTCCGATTTTGACGAATGGCGGCTTAAATTAAAGGTACGGGTGTCCCCTTTTCAAATCAGCAAACAGATTTAAAAAATAAAATTTTTTGTGGCCAGGAGAGCGAAAAGAAGAGTTGCCAAATTTAACGGTTTTTTTCGACGTTTTTGGCCATAACTCCGCCAATTTTGATCGGATTTCATTTTGGGTAACAGTTTTGAGCAGCTGTTGAGCCCCCCATTCATTTCATGTAGCATTTGGAAAAATTTCAAATTTTGAATTTTCAAAAAATATGCCACTAAACCCCTTGCCATTTTTTGGGGCGATTTTTCGAAATTCTGTTCCTGTGGTCCGATTTTGACGAATGGCGGCTTAAATTAAAGGTACGGGTGTCCCCTTTTCAAATCAGCAAACAGATTTAAAAAATAAAATTTTTTGTGGCCAGGAGAGCGAAAAGAAGAGTTGCCAAATTTAACGGTTTTTTTCGACGTTTTTGGCCATAACTCCGCCAATTTTGATCGGATTTCATTTTGGGTAACAATTTTGAGCAGCTGTTGAGCCCCCCATTCATTTCATGTAGCATTTGGAAAAATTTCAAATTTTGAATTTTCAAAAAATATGCCACTAAACCCCTTGCCATTTTTTGGGGCGATTTTTCGAAATTCTGTTCCTGTGGTCCGATTTTGACGAATGGCGGCTTAAATTAAAGGTACGGGTGTCCCCTTTTCAAATCAGCAAACAGATTTAAAAAATAAAATTTTTTGTGGCCAGGAGAGCGAAAAGAAGAGTTGCCAAATTTAACGGTTTTTTTCGACGTTTTTGGCCATAACTCCGCCAATTTTGATCGGATTTCATTTTGGGTAACAGTTTTGAGCAGCTGTTGAGCCCCCCATTCATTTCATGTAGCATTTGGAAAAATTTCAAATTTTGAATTTTCAAAAAATATGCCACTAAACCCCTTGCCATTTTTTGGGGCGATTTTTCGAAATTCTGTTCCTGTGGTCCGCTTTTGACGAATGGCGGCTTAAATTAAAGGTACGGGTGTCCCCTTTTCAAATCAGCAAACAGATTTAAAAAATAAAATTTTTTGTGGCCAGGAGAGCGAAAAGAAGAGTTGCCAAATTTAACGGTTTTTTTCGACGTTTTTGGCCATAACTCCGCCAATTTTGATCGGATTTCATTTTGGGTAACAGTTTTGAGCAGCTGTTGAGCCCCCCATTCATTTCATGTAGCATTTGGAAAAATTTCAAATTTTGAATTTTCAAAAAATATGCCACTAAACCCCTTGCCATTTTTTGGGGCGATTTTTCGAAATTCTGTTCCTGTGGTCCGATTTTGACGAATGGCGGCTTAAATTAAAGGTACGGGTGTCCCCTTTTCAAATCAGCAAACAGATTTAAAAAATAAAATTTTTTGTGGCCAGGAGAGCGAAAAGAAGAGTTGCCAAATTTAACGGTTTTTTTCGACGTTTTTGGCCATAACTCCGCCAATTTTGATCGGATTTCATTTTGGGTAACAGTTTTGAGCAGCTGTTGAGCCCCCATTCATTTCATGTAGCATTTGGAAAAATTTCAAATTTTGAGTTTTCAAAAAATATGCCACTAAACCCCTTGCCATTTTTTGGGGCGATTTTTCGAAATTCTGTTCCTGTGGTCCGATTTTGACGAATGGCGGCTTAAATTAAAGGTACGGGTGTCCCCTTTTCAAATCAGCAAACAGATTTAAAAAATAAAATTTTTTGTGGCCAGGAGAGCGAAAAGAAGAGTTGCCAAATTTAACGGTTTTTTTCGACGTTTTTGGCCATAACTCCGCCAATTTTGATCGGATTTCATTTTGGGTAACAGTTTTGAGCAGCTGTTGAGCCCCCCATTCATTTCATGTAGCATTTGGAAAAATTTCAAATTTTGAATTTTCAAAAAATATGCCACTAAACCCCTTGCCATTTTTTGGGGCGATTTTTCGAAATTCTGTTCCTGTGGTCCGATTTTGACGAATGGCGGCTTAAATTAAAGGTACGGGTGTCCCCTTTTCAAATCAGCAAACAGATTTAAAAAATAAAATTTTTTGTGGCCAGGAGAGCGAAAAGAAGAGTTGCCAAATTTAACGGTTTTTTTCGACGTTTTTGGCCATAACTCCGCCAATTTTGATCGGATTTCATTTTGGGTAACAGTTTTGAGCAGCTGTTGAGCCCCCCATTCATTTCATGTAGCATTTGGAAAAATTTCAAATTTTGAGTTTTCAAAAAATATGCCACTAAACCCCTTGCCATTTTTTGGGGCGATTTTTCGAAATTCTGTTCCTGTGGTCCGATTTTGACGAATGGCGGCTTAAATTAAAGGTACGGGTGTCCCCTTTTCAAATCAGCAAACAGATTTAAAAAATAAAATTTTTTGTGGCCAGGAGAGCGAAAAGAAGAGTTGCCAAATTTAACGGTTTTTTTCGACGTTTTTGGCCATAACTCCGCCAATTTTGATCGGATTTCATTTTGGGTAACAGTTTTGAGCAGCTGTTGAGCCCCCCATTCATTTCATGTAGCATTTGGAAAAATTTCAAATTTTGAATTTTCAAAAAATATGCCACTAAACCCCTTGCCATTTTTTGGGGCGATTTTTCGAAATTCTGTTCCTGTGGTCCGATTTTGACGAATGGCGGCTTAAATTAAAGGTACGGGTGTCCCCTTTTCAAATCAGCAAACAGATTTAAAAAATAAAATTTTTTGTGGCCAGGAGAGCGAAAAGAAGAGTTGCCAAATTTAACGGTTTTTTTCGACGTTTTTGGCCATAACTCCGCCAATTTTGATCGGATTTCATTTTGGGTAACAGTTTTGAGCAGCTGTTGAGCCCCCCATTCATTTCATGTAGCATTTGGAAAAATTTCAAATTTTGAGTTTTCAAAAAATATGCCACTAAACCCCTTGCCATTTTTTGGGGCGATTTTTCGAAATTCTGTTCCTGTGGTCCGATTTTGACGAATGGCGGCTTAAATTAAAGGTACGGGTGTCCCCTTTTCAAATCAGCAAACAGATTTAAAAAATAAAATTTTTTGTGGCCAGGAGAGCGAAAAGAAGAGTTGCCAAATTTAACGGTTTTTTTCGACGTTTTTGGCCATAACTCCGCCAATTTTGATCGGATTTCATTTTGGGTAACAGTTTTGAGCAGCTGTTGAGCCCCCATTCATTTCATGTAGCATTTGGAAAAATTTCAAATTTTGAATTTTCAAAAAATATGCCACTAAACCCCTTGCCATTTTTTGGGGCGATTTTTCGAAATTCTGTTCCTGTGGTCCGATTTTGACGAATGGCGGCTTAAATTAAAGGTACGGGTGTCCCCTTTTCAAATCAGCAAACAGATTTAAAAAATAAAATTTTTTGTGGCCAGGAGAGCGAAAAGAAGAGTTGCCAAATTTAACGGTTTTTTTCGACGTTTTTGGCCATAACTCCGCCAATTTTGATCGGATTTCATTTTGGGTAACAGTTTTGAGCAGCTGTTGAGCCCCCCATTCATTTCATGTAGCATTTGGAAAAATTTCAAATTTTGAGTTTTCAAAAAATATGCCACTAAACCCCTTGCCATTTTTTGGGGCGATTTTTCGAAATTCTGTTCCTGTGGTCCGATTTTGACGAATGGCGGCTTAAATTAAAGGTACGGGTGTCCCCTTTTCAAATCAGCAAACAGATTTAAAAAATAAAATTTTTTGTGGCCAGGAGAGCGAAAAGAAGAGTTGCCAAATTTAACGGTTTTTTTCGACGTTTTTGGCCATAACTCCGCCAATTTTGATCGGATTTCATTTTGGGTAACAGTTTTGAGCAGCTGTTGAGCCCCCCATTCATTTCATGTAGCATTTGGAAAAATTTCAAATTTTGAATTTTCAAAAAATATGCCACTAAACCCCTTGCCATTTTTTGGGGCGATTTTTCGAAATTCTGTTCCTGTGGTCCGATTTTGACGAATGGCGGCTTAAATTAAAGGTACGGGTGTCCCCTTTTCAAATCAGCAAACAGATTTAAAAAATAAAATTTTTTGTGGCCAGGAGAGCGAAAAGAAGAGTTGCCAAATTTAACGGTTTTTTTCGACGTTTTTGGCCATAACTCCGCCAATTTTGATCGGATTTCATTTTGGGTAACAGTTTTGAGCAGCTGTTGAGCCCCCCATTCATTTCATGTAGCATTTGGAAAAATTTCAAATTTTGAATTTTCAAAAAATATGCCACTAAACCCCTTGCCATTTTTTGGGGCGATTTTTCGAAATTCTGTTCCTGTGGTCCGATTTTGACGAATGGCGGCTTAAATTAAAGGTACGGGTGTCCCCTTTTCAAATCAGCAAACAGATTTAAAAAATAAAATTTTTTGTGGCCAGGAGAGCGAAAAGAAGAGTTGCCAAATTTAACGGTTTTTTTCGACGTTTTTGGCCATAACTCCGCCAATTTTGATCGGATTTCATTTTGGGTAACAATTTTGAGCAGCTGTTGAGCCCCCCATTCATTTCATGTAGCATTTGGAAAAATTTCAAATTTTGAATTTTCAAAAAATATGCCACTAAACCCCTTGCCATTTTTTGGGGCGATTTTTCGAAATTCTGTTCCTGTGGTCCGATTTTGACGAATGGCGGCTTAAATTAAAGGTACGGGTGTCCCCTTTTCAAATCAGCAAACAGATTTAAAAAATAAAATTTTTTGTGGCCAGGAGAGCGAAAAGAAGAGTTGCCAAATTTAACGGTTTTTTTCGACGTTTTTGGCCATAACTCCGCCAATTTTGATCGGATTTCATTTTGGGTAACAGTTTTGAGCAGCTGTTGAGCCCCCCATTCATTTCATGTAGCATTTGGAAAAATTTCAAATTTTGAATTTTCAAAAAATATGCCACTAAACCCCTTGCCATTTTTTGGGGCGATTTTTCGAAATTCTGTTCCTGTGGTCCGCTTTTGACGAATGGCGGCTTAAATTAAAGGTACGGGTGTCCCCTTTTCAAATCAGCAAACAGATTTAAAAAATAAAATTTTTTGTGGCCAGGAGAGCGAAAAGAAGAGTTGCCAAATTTAACGGTTTTTTTCGACGTTTTTGGCCATAACTCCGCCAATTTTGATCGGATTTCATTTTGGGTAACAGTTTTGAGCAGCTGTTGAGCCCCCCATTCATTTCATGTAGCATTTGGAAAAATTTCAAATTTTGAATTTTCAAAAAATATGCCACTAAACCCCTTGCCATTTTTTGGGGCGATTTTTCGAAATTCTGTTCCTGTGGTCCGATTTTGACGAATGGCGGCTTAAATTAAAGGTACGGGTGTCCCCTTTTCAAATCAGCAAACAGATTTAAAAAATAAAATTTTTTGTGGCCAGGAGAGCGAAAAGAAGAGTTGCCAAATTTAACGGTTTTTTTCGACGTTTTTGGCCATAACTCCGCCAATTTTGATCGGATTTCATTTTGGGTAACAGTTTTGAGCAGCTGTTGAGCCCCCATTCATTTCATGTAGCATTTGGAAAAATTTCAAATTTTGAGTTTTCAAAAAATATGCCACTAAACCCCTTGCCATTTTTTGGGGCGATTTTTCGAAATTCTGTTCCTGTGGTCCGATTTTGACGAATGGCGGCTTAAATTAAAGGTACGGGTGTCCCCTTTTCAAATCAGCAAACAGATTTAAAAAATAAAATTTTTTGTGGCCAGGAGAGCGAAAAGAAGAGTTGCCAAATTTAACGGTTTTTTTCGACGTTTTTGGCCATAACTCCGCCAATTTTGATCGGATTTCATTTTGGGTAACAGTTTTGAGCAGCTGTTGAGCCCCCCATTCATTTCATGTAGCATTTGGAAAAATTTCAAATTTTGAATTTTCAAAAAATATGCCACTAAACCCCTTGCCATTTTTTGGGGCGATTTTTCGAAATTCTGTTCCTGTGGTCCGATTTTGACGAATGGCGGCTTAAATTAAAGGTACGGGTGTCCCCTTTTCAAATCAGCAAACAGATTTAAAAAATAAAATTTTTTGTGGCCAGGAGAGCGAAAAGAAGAGTTGCCAAATTTAACGGTTTTTTTCGACGTTTTTGGCCATAACTCCGCCAATTTTGATCGGATTTCATTTTGGGTAACAGTTTTGAGCAGCTGTTGAGCCCCCCATTCATTTCATGTAGCATTTGGAAAAATTTCAAATTTTGAGTTTTCAAAAAATATGCCACTAAACCCCTTGCCATTTTTTGGGGCGATTTTTCGAAATTCTGTTCCTGTGGTCCGATTTTGACGAATGGCGGCTTAAATTAAAGGTACGGGTGTCCCCTTTTCAAATCAGCAAACAGATTTAAAAAATAAAATTTTTTGTGGCCAGGAGAGCGAAAAGAAGAGTTGCCAAATTTAACGGTTTTTTTCGACGTTTTTGGCCATAACTCCGCCAATTTTGATCGGATTTCATTTTGGGTAACAGTTTTGAGCAGCTGTTGAGCCCCCCATTCATTTCATGTAGCATTTGGAAAAATTTCAAATTTTGAATTTTCAAAAAATATGCCACTAAACCCCTTGCCATTTTTTGGGGCGATTTTTCGAAATTCTGTTCCTGTGGTCCGATTTTGACGAATGGCGGCTTAAATTAAAGGTACGGGTGTCCCCTTTTCAAATCAGCAAACAGATTTAAAAAATAAAATTTTTTGTGGCCAGGAGAGCGAAAAGAAGAGTTGCCAAATTTAACGGTTTTTTTCGACGTTTTTGGCCATAACTCCGCCAATTTTGATCGGATTTCATTTTGGGTAACAGTTTTGAGCAGCTGTTGAGCCCCCCATTCATTTCATGTAGCATTTGGAAAAATTTCAAATTTTGAGTTTTCAAAAAATATGCCACTAAACCCCTTGCCATTTTTTGGGGCGATTTTTCGAAATTCTGTTCCTGTGGTCCGATTTTGACGAATGGCGGCTTAAATTAAAGGTACGGGTGTCCCCTTTTCAAATCAGCAAACAGATTTAAAAAATAAAATTTTTTGTGGCCAGGAGAGCGAAAAGAAGAGTTGCCAAATTTAACGGTTTTTTTCGACGTTTTTGGCCATAACTCCGCCAATTTTGATCGGATTTCATTTTGGGTAACAGTTTTGAGCAGCTGTTGAGCCCCCATTCATTTCATGTAGCATTTGGAAAAATTTCAAATTTTGAATTTTCAAAAAATATGCCACTAAACCCCTTGCCATTTTTTGGGGCGATTTTTCGAAATTCTGTTCCTGTGGTCCGATTTTGACGAATGGCGGCTTAAATTAAAGGTACGGGTGTCCCCTTTTCAAATCAGCAAACAGATTTAAAAAATACAATTTTTTGCGCCTACAAAACCCCATCTGCCAGTCGATGACGAGACCACTCTTCATCTTTCACGACGAAACCAAATCATGACGTCATCGCGGTTCATGCGACACTCGCTGGCCAAGCACGAACCGGCGCACGGTCCCATACAAAAATCAGCAGATGGAACAGGCGCCCAGAACCGGCAGCAAGCAAATTTACCAAGAGCTTGTTGATCAGCTGATCGATTGCATATTCTCCACCATGTGAAACGAATGCACGGCGCATGCTCACCAAAGCTAGGAGCTACGCGAAAAATATACCCCGCCGTCAGTTTTTCCAGCCGTCTGACGTCTTTGTTGCTTCGGCGCATCGAATTAAAACCGTTTTATTCCAACTGGGTCCTTTTCCGACGAGACTTTCGCCCGAAATTCAAGAAAATTGCAGTTTTATGAAGTTGGCGCAAAGAAAAACCGTTCAAATTTTCGAAATTAACATGGCGACGACGTCACAAGACAGCGGAGAAATTCGCGTAGCTACTTGCTTGTGTGGTGAGTTTGCGCCGTGCATTCGTTCCACAAGGCAACCAATCAGAGCTGTTCAATCCAGTGATGACGTCAAACAGGGGAAATTCGGCCGATCAGCTGTTTCTACTAGCTCTGGAAGTTTGCTTGCTGCTGGTTCTGGGCGCCTGATCCATCTGCTGATTTTTGTATGGGACCTTGCACCGGTTCGTGCTTGGCCAGCGAGTGTCGCATGAACCGCGATGACGTCATGATTTGGTTTCGTCGTGAAAGATGACGGGGTGCCTCGTCAACGACATGCAGTTGGGGTTGGTCTTTAGTTGTTTTTCTGAAATTTCTTCAATTTTCTAAGAGAAATAAACTCCATTCGATTTAATCTACATAAAACTTTCATTTCTTCCCGTTCCGCACTTCCGGCGGCTCTGAATATTTCCTGAAATCGGAATAAAAGCCGCAGAAAAAATTTTCCGGTGGCCGCGAAACTTTTTTTTTACAGCATTTCTCTTGTTCCGTCCGCCAGGATTCGTATCACGTCGCAAATTTTTTTTCCTTGCTGCCCTGCGGCATTTTCCTGAAGTTTAGTCCGTTTTTCAATCTTCGGAAATAAGAAAAACGCAAAATAAAGTCGACGAGAAGGAAAATTCATCCGACGACGACGGCATGTTGACAGCCGACGACCGCTTACCCACACACACACACACACACACACACACACACACGACTCTTTACCACGTACGGAACACCGGAGGAGTGGTATTATTTTCGCGCAGCTACTTGCTTGTGGTGAGCATGCGCCGTGCATCCGGGCCCACTTGTGGATGCTGTGTGCTGACGTCAAACAGGGGAAATGCGGCCGATCAGCTGTTTCTACTAGCTCTGGAAGTTTGCTTGCTGTCGGTTCTGGGCGCCTGGTCGATTTTCTGATTTTTGTATGGGACCCGAAAGTTGATTGATTTCTCGTGTCGCCTAGCGGTTTGTGGGTTTGTGGCTCTGCTAAAAATCGTTTTCGTCGTCGTGTCTTGGCGCTACGATTCGAATTGTTTTTTCTATGCTCTGCTACATTGCGAAAGCTGCTAACAATTTCTATTCATTATTATTTAACTGCTTTGCTCGTTGTGTTCCTATTACCTGTAAAAAGAAATGTAAACGTTTTCCTTGGTTTGATGAAGATGTGTCCCAGCTGAAAAACTTTAAAAATACAGCATGAAAATCGTACTGTCTCTCAGGGTGCGAAGCGGATTATGCTGCCTACGCTGGACTTGCGTGAGTTGTTAGTCGGTCTAGAGTCGCGGATACTTCATATATGGACTCGATGAAGTCATCAATTAAAGACAATCCTAAAGAATTCTGGAATTTTGTAAACTCTAAGAAACGTACCGAGCATGTTTATCTCTTGACGATGTTGTCAGCGACGATCCCCTAACTACAAGTATAATTTCTTTGCCGATCATTTTCGTACCGCTTTTACATCATCAAACTGTAATATTAGCTACTGTGATTACCACTACATGACTAAGTTTCGGCAGACCTCATTAGAAATGAAAGACCTCAATGTTGACGAGGCCACTTTCTTGAGGTTCATCTTGGACATTAATGAAAATTTTGGGGTTGGTCCAGATGGTGTGCCGGCTATCGTACTGAAACGTTGTGCTGCTTCACTTATGACACCTTTGCGCTACCTATTTAATACTTCCCTTATTTCCGGTGTTTTTCCTAACATTTGGCCATTCTCCACGATTAGACCACTTTGTAAGAAGGGCAAGAGGACAGATATACAGAATTATCGACCTTTCTAATTTTTTTTTTTTTTTAAAATCACAATTATTCTATATAACCCATTAATAGTTTTATTCATAAACATTTAAAATTAAAATTGGCAACTCGTTTTTTGGCTCTCCTGGCCCCAAAAAAATTTATTTTTTAAATCTAATTGCTGATTTGAAAAGGAGACACCCGTACCTTTAATTTAAGCCGCCATTCGTCAAAATCGGACCACATGAACAGAATTTCGAAAAATCGCCCCAAAAAATGGCAAGGGGTTTAGTGGCATTTTTTTTCGAAAATTCAAAATTTGAAATTTTTCAAATGCTACATAAAATGAATGGGGGGCTCAACAGCTGCTCAAAACTGTTACCCAAAATGAATTCCGATCAAAATTGGGGGAGCAGAGGCCAAACCCGTCGAAAAAACCGTTAAAATTGCAACTCGTTTTTTGGCTCTCCTGGCCCCAAAAAAATTTATTTTTTAAATCTAATTGCTGATTTGAAAAGGAGACACCCGTACCTTTAATTTAAGCCGCCATTCGTCAAAAGGAGGGGGGCACAACAGCTGCTCAAAAATGTAAACCAAATTGAAATCCGATCAAAAAAAAGGGGTGGAAAAAAAACCGCTCCAGATGCGACTCGTTTTTTGGCTCTCCTGGCCGCAAACATTTTTTTTTTTTTTTTTAAACAACAACGAGTAAGCTCCGTGCGTGCGACGAAAGAATATTTTCGGGTTGCACAACAGAAAAGAAAATAAAATGAAATAAAAAAAAAAAAATTTTCTTTGGTTTTTCATTTGTTTATTTTCTCAGTTTTTGTCATTGTTTTTTTTTTGCTTTTTTGTTTTTTTTTTTTGGTTTTTTATTTTTTTAATATATATAATTTTTATTGATTTTGTTGTTAGGTGCATGTGCAAATCAAACAAACTACAAATAGGGGATTGTTGTTGTTGTCGTATTTTTTTCACTTTTCTTTTCATTCATCTTACATATATAATTTTTTTTTTTGTTCTCTTCATTTTGTTTTTATAATAATTACAATAATATTATTAATTGTTTTTTTTTTATTATTATTACTTTTTTTTTTTGATTTCACTTGATTTTTTGATGCCTATTTTTTCTTTAAGAGAGAGGGGAAGTTGTCTGGAATTATTCACACATTGGGTTTTTTTATTTCTTTTTTTTATTCAAAGCAGACAAGGACCATTATTATTATTATTGTTTATTTGGCCCAGTCTGACTTGTGTGTGTGTGTGTGTGTGTTGTTTTTTTTACAATTTTCGTACCAGCTTTTGGATTTTAGTCTGCCTGGTTTTTGGGCGCCAAATTATCATTTTTATTGCTTTGTTTTTTAAGGGCGCCATTTCTATTATTAATTTCTTTTTTAAGGGTTTTCTTATTATTTGAGTATTATGCTTTTTTGGTCTTCGAAAGAAAAAATCAGAAAAAAAACTATATCAAAACGTAAAGTATTACAATTATTTGTTTTTATACATTTACAAAGTTCTTCACATTTATTCAATTTTATTTTTTTTTGTACAATTTAAAAACAATTTTAGAACTGCGACTAAACTGGATCAATCCAGCCAAAGTAAGAACACCATATTGTCAAGACTGCATTATTAAAAGGAAGAACTTTAAAGCCCGTAAGCAGAGAAAGAGCATTACTGGCCCACAAAAAAAATAGTTTTAATTCGTCTTTAATAAATATTAAGTGTTGTTAAAATGAACTAAAAAGAAGAGATAAAGAGTGGTCAAATATTTCACAGACTAAAATCAAACTGGCAAAGCTAGTATATATTTAAATATAATTTGTAAAATAATTAAAATAAATTAAATAAAATAAAATAATATTAATTAAATAAAATTGCACCTAATTTTAAATATATAAATATTAAATAAAATTAAAGTTGACTAGTTCGAAGCGATGTTTCGGGTATATTTGGTCAGTTACATATTTTTTCTTTAAATTTTTATAATTAGTTTTTATAAAAATAAATAATTTCTTTTTAAATTAAGTTAAATTACATAAATATTATAATTTATAAAATGAAATGGAAATCTCTACTATAAATAAATACACAATATAATTAATGAAATTATAAATAAGGAATGTAAAATTTCAGAAGATCGACTAGAAAATCAAAGCTTAGTTTTATCCACTGTCTTGACAAAAAACCAAAACTTAAGTTCATAAATCACAAAAATCATAACAAATCACAGTAAATAATAATAATTAAAAAAAAAAAAACAGAGAAAACTTTAATAAAATAATAAAGGAGAGAAGTCAAATTTCTAATCGTTTTTACCGCTAAATCAAATAATGAATGATATACTTGTTTTATTTTAAGTAAAATTACCACGTTTTCTTTTTTAAATTTATCACAAAAAAAAAAAAACAAAAAAAAATATCTTATAGTTAAAAACAAGAAAATCAAATCGAATAGACATTATTAAGTAATTTAGTTGCTTCTTCTTATTGGTTTGTTTTGTTTATCGTAGGTCATAAATTGTAATGAAATTAATACAGAAAAAGGAAAAATTAAAATATAATAATAAATAGTATTTTTTTACCATTAAATAATAAAAAGAATAGTGTAAAAACAGCTTTTCTTACTGTTTTGTTTTGTTTCGTTTTTTGTTTTACTTTAGGTCATAAATAATAAGAAAATTTAATAAAGTAAAAGGCTAAAATTAAAACATAAAAATATAAAAGATGGTAAGTAGTAAATTTACTTCGTTTTTTGTTTTTTTTTAAATTTATGACAAACGCCAATATGAAAATAATATAAAGAAATATAAAAAAAAAAATCGAATAATAAATCGGCTATAAGTACCGAGTAGTCAGAATTTCAGGAATTTTTTTTAGGTATATTCACAGAAAGTTTCATGTTATTTCAACAAATATTCTCGAAGTTACACTCATATTTGTTAAGATGCCTCCTAGCATTTTCAAAGAGTTTTTCGAAAAAAATTTGAACTTTAGATGGGTTGTTCAGAAGTGAACTGTTCGAAGAGAACAACACTTTATTGAAGTGAGTGTGAGTGTGATTGAAGTAACTCACGCATTTTGGTGACACTGCAGTTCCATTGGACAACGTGAGAAAACACTTTCAAAATCCTGTTTTTTTTTTTTTTTGTGGTCATCATTTAGCTGACCCTTTTTTGAACTAAGAGAACGGAATAGAGAAAGAGTTCCGGGAACTACTTCACTAACGGAGAAGTAAAGTACTTCACTGAACAGACATGCTTTGTCCATCACCGAATGAACTGTACCGAAAAGAACACTGCAATGGAAGTGTGAGTGTGAGAGAAGTAACTCACTCCTTTTTGGATGATTTTGCAGTTCCACTGAATATCGTCTTTACCGAGAACTACTGACTCATCATCTTCTCCCGTCGTACTAGTTCGCGAATCGAACGAAAACCGAAAGAATTTCTTAACGAAGAGTTCCTGGGAACAACTTTACTGAACTGGCGTTCCTTAAAGTGAGTGACTGGGAGGGTATAAAGTACTTCGTGCTATGAATGAACTAAACGAACAAATTAGTTCGCGAGCGAACGAAAACGAACGAATGATGGAACAAAAAACGAAAAAAGTCCGCAACGAAGAGTTCCCGGGAACTACTGTACTGAACTGGCGTCGTTCCTTAAAGTTAGTGACTCGGGAAGTGTAATGTACTTCACTGAAACTGAACTGCTTTGACCTTCTCTAAATAAATAAGACTTTAAGTAATCGTTTTTTTTTTCCGATTGAAAGCAAAACTTTTTTGTTTGTATCATAAACGAATAGATAGTGCAAAAAAGCGAAAAGAAATTGAAAAAAAATCGAATAGGCGTTATTACATTTGGTTGTTTTCTTAACCACCATTTTTTTTTTTTTTTTTTTTAATTAAAATTAAAATTAACTAGAACTTAGAGCTTTGAACATTTGTTCGTTTTTGGTTTGGTTGCTTTTATTTATTTATTCATTTTGTTTTTTTTATTTTTTTGCTTCTTGACCCATTTTTTTTTGCTAGATTTTCTCCCTTTTTCTATATTTTTCTTTTTCTTCTCTTGTTGACTACTTAAAAAGACACCGCACACTAATTGTCTGTTGTTTTTTTGCTTTTCTTAGAAATAATGTTTTTTTTTTTGTTTTTAATAATTTATTACGTTAAGATTTATTGATTTTTTTTTTTGTTTTTTGTTTTTTTTGTGTTTTTCTTTTTTGTTTATTTTTTAATTTTCTTATAATTTTATTTGCATTTTTGTGGCATTGTTTACTTCATGTTGTTGTTTTTTTCTTTTCAATATTTACAAGTTCTTTGTTGGATTTGTTTAGGGCGGGAAAAGGGGTGGTGTTTTGGTTTATAATTTTTAATATATATATTTAGTGGAAGGGACACGCGGGCGGGATGTTTTTTTTAATGTCTTTTCGTATTTTATATAAGAGTCTATTAAATTATTTTAATTTTTTCTATTTGACAGGTTGGTTGTGTTTTTTATTTTATTAATTTATTTTAATTTTTTTTTTCTTTTTTCAATTTTACTTATAAGATATTTGTTTTTGTTTCCTTTTCCCATAATACAACGGTTCATAGGGGCTAGAGTGTTTCTCTTAGGACTAACTATTAAATATTATTATTATTTTGTTTTTAATGTTTTGTGTTATATTAGATTATTTTATTTGTTTGGATTTGTTTGTTTGTTTTTTTTTTTGTCTTACTACTCGTTTTTTTTTTTAATTTTGTCTATTTTACTTTATTATTTGTTAATAAGAAATTTTTTGTTGTTCAATTACCGCGTCATGAATTTTGTGTTCTTTTCTCGGAAATTTGAATAGTTTTCTTTTTGTTGTGAATTCGTGTTTTAAAAAAAAAAACGAGCTTTTCTTATTATTCGACGTGCAAACAACTTAAGCTAAGTAATTTTTTTTTACTAGTTATTTCAGCAACAATTTTGTTGTCGCACACGTTGCTGTCCCTTTTTTTTATTAACAAATTAAATATTAGAATATTATTTGCTGTGTTGTTTTGTTAATATAATAGTTTTTGTTTTTAAGTATTTTACAAGGTTTATATTATTTATAAATATATTATAGTTAAGGGCGGGATCTGACCGCAAGGCAAATTAGTTTTTATTACTTTTTTTTTATTTATTTGTTTTCTTTTCCATCATTTTGTGTAATTTAATTTTTAAATATTTAAATAGATTGATTAGATATTATTCAGATCATTCATGTTCATTATCATTGCTATTTGTTGTCTTCTTTTTGTTGTTTTCTCATTTCCGGTTATTTCATCTTTCTACGTTTTAAATTGTTTAAAATAATTTCTAAATTTCTTTTTAGTTACTAAAGAGGAAAAGTTAGAAGGGGGGGGGGGGGGCGTTTTTTTATCGATAAAATACCGACGACGGAATCTTGTCATCGACACAATATCGATTTGAGTATAACAACAATCGTCTAAATTGATAATAATAATAATAATAGTAATAATAATTGATGATGAACCGATAAAGTAGAACAATAGAAAAAGAATGACTAAAACTCACAATATTAATAGTTGTCTATCGCTAATCGCACTATTACTTCTACTACCACTGGTGTGATGATGATTGTGATGATGATTATGATGTTGTTGTTGTTGATTCGTGCTGCCACTACTAATATTGCTGTTCGGTGTGGCAGCACTACTACTGCCTGTTGTCGAAGTGGCCGTCGATGACGATGAGGCCGACGATAAGTTTTGCGCAACGATCACATTGGTTGTTGTCGATGCAATCGACATCATCGGTCCACCAATATGGCTGCCGCTAACGCGATGAATTATAATCGAACGATTTCGTCGCGCGAGTCCAGCACGGCCCGACATACTTCGATTTCGAAGCCCGAGATCGTCATCGTCATCGATATCGTCGTCGTCGTCATCGATATCGTCATCGATATCGTCATCGATATCGTCGTCGTCGCAATCATTCTGGCCGACAATAACAACTTTATGCAACTGATCGACGGCCGGTAGACCGTTGTGTCTATGATCGTCATCGTCATCGTCATCGTTGTCGAGATCGTCGTGGTGCGACTGAAGGAGATGTTGATGATGTTGATGATCGATCAAATTCGAATGATGATGGTGTTGTTGTTGTTGCTGCTGCTGCTGCTGTTGTTGTTGTTGTTGTTGTTGATCCTGTTCGTGATGCTGCTGCTGCTGTTGGTGATGATTGCGACGCGATTGATGCTGTTGATGGTTTTGATGACGACCGGAGTGATCGTCCAGATCATCGAGATCGTCATCGAGCTCATCGTCTAAGTCATCGTCGTCATCGATTTCGTCATCGTTGTGAAGGATGTAGCGCGACATACAATGATCACCGCCCGTACTCTGAATGATCGCCGTCACCGTACTGTTGCTGTTGCTGTGACAACTATTTGAATTGTTATTTCGCGTGCTGATGCAACAATTCAATTGTTGATGACGACAACAATTGTTACTGTGTTCGGACGCATTTTGTTGTTGCTGCTGCTGTTGTTGCTGCTGCTGCTGCTGCTGTTGTTGCTGCTGCTGTTGTTGTATATGTTGTTCTATGTGATCGTGCAGTTGTTGTTGATGCTGTTGTTGCTGTTCGCTATAGTTGCCGTGCTGTTGCTGATGTATATGATGACTGAGCGATGATAGCGGTGACGATGTACTATGTCACAACATGTCATCATGTTCCTGATCGGTATCACGATCGTTATCCAAATCGAAATCGTTATCATGTCCCAATTCCAAGTCCATATCGTCGCCATCGTCCAGATCCAACGAATGCGGATTACCGGGCGACATTGCCGACTGATTTAAATTTTTCGGATCTTCGTCCTTCCATTTGTCCATCGAGCGGCGACGAGCGTTCATAAAGAAATTACCGACTGTTGTCGGCTCCAGTCCCAATTGTCGCGCTATTGTAACTTGCATTTCTTTCGAAGGTCGCTTCGTTTCCTACGTGTGTTTGTTGGTGAAATAGAATAAGGCCACCGATTAGTAAGAAGTTTACCGGGTGAAAAACTCCCAACACTCGAATTTAACGAACCTTAAAAATAGCTTGCAGAGTCCGCCTCTGAAGGTCGGTAAAAACTAAACGTGGCTTCTTGGGCGTTGGCATATGTTCCGATTGTTGGGGATCCTCTTTCCGTTTGCAACCTAAGTAGGCGGCGTGGCAAAAGAAACAAAAAAAAAACGACCATTTAGATTGGCGCGAAATTCAAAAAAAAAAAAAACACCAACACTCAATGCCAGAGTATCGCAACCAAGGGACTATCTCAACATTTCTTCGCTTTTTTCACCAACGAAAGCGTTGCAATTGTCCCGGTTACGATTTGAGCCTGGACTTTCAATTAAAATTGGGAAAATTGCCTTCAGGATACTTACTGCCCCGCTGTGGGATCTGTGCAGCTGAAATTTATAGATCGCGTGGTGCGAGATTAGATTAACAATGTTAAGGTTTCTATTTTGTTGTTGAAATGGTTTTTTTTTTTTTTTTAAAAAAAACACATGTACTTTTCGCCGCGAAGCAACCAAAAAACAACACAATGCTGAACACACAAAACACAACAGCTAAAAACACCAACGAAAGGGATCAAAAAGTTACATCAACGATCACCAACAAACGAGAATTAAACTAAACTGAAGAAAAACGAAAACTCACTAGAAAGGTGAAAATCTGGTTGTTGTTGTTGTTGCTGCTGTTGTTGCCGCTATTGGTGCCTTATTATTGTAATAGTTGCGAATATTATTGCTATTACTGTTGGTGTAATTATAGTTGATATAGTTGCAAATATTGTTGTTTTTGTTGCTGACTAGAATCGGGTTAACATTGCGCGCCTGGTTGTCTGCAATGAAAACAAGATGGACACGAGTCAGGACAAAAACCACACGAATTCCCGTTGACCGAAGACACACAGAGGATCAGAGAGAGAGAGAGAGAGAGACTTGTTGGAATATAGTGTGTGATCAAAAGATTTTCTTTTTTCCTGTCCATCTGTTTTGTTTATCTGTTTGTTTGTTTGTTTCTTTTGACTGTTTTTTTTACCCGTTGACGGTAGAGTGTGTGTGTGTGCGCGCGCGTTCGTGTTAAGAAATTAATTTCGTTCCTGTGTTCGTGTTATGTTGGTGTAAAATCGTTCTTAAATACAACATTTATCGATCTGTTTTCTCTGAATCAGCAATTTTTAGGAGCAACAACCACAACAACAACAACAACACCATCTTATCACCACGTTTCCTGAATAATTTTTCTTCGTTGGTTTAACTTTATCGCATCTTGAAATTGATTTAAAAAAAACACACACACACACAACATACTTAACGCACATACCACACACAGTGTTCTTTGCCAAGAAACATAAAAAACTGTGCCTAGTTGGTGAAAAAAAATATCACTACGTTTTCAGCATGTTTATTCGTTGGTGTAATTTTTTACTAGTTCTACATTGTTGTGGCACGAGACCACACTCACATACGCATGCATTGGAAACCAATAAAATTGAACTAAATTAAAAATTCGACTGAACTGGAAATTGGTGAAAAAAAACAACAAATTGGTGAAAAAAAACAACAAATTGGTGAAATCGTCTCGGAAAAATAGAGACACACACACACACACACACCAACAAGGACTTCATCAAGCCCGCACAAAATAAAACCAAATCCAACGATCGTTGTTTCACCAACGATCGAGTTGGTGAAAAGAAAAACTTCACCAATTTCCGTGCAAAAGCCAATAACAAGCCATCTCTATTTCAATTTCACATAGAACAACGTAAACAAAAAAAAAAAATGAATAAATAAATAATATTAATAATAATATAAGATTGGTAAGTACTTGCGGAATTACCTGCCATCCGCAAAGCGGACATGCGTTGAAATTCGGGCTCCTGAAGCCATTTGAACATGCGGCGAAACGTTTCGCGTCCCGACTTCAATTTCGACCACGGTTTCGGATTGCGCAACAAATCGGACAGCGTGCCTTGCGATCGACAGAGGACACGTTGTGCAAAAATCGCCTGCGGTATACTGTAGCGTTTTAGTTCAGCCGATATCCGTTGTGCCAGCTCTTTCGTGTTGATCTCTTCGACGTCACTGCTGAGCGTTGTAACCGTTATTGGTGTATTGTTATTGTTGTTGCTATTGTTGTTATTGTTATTATTCGAATTGTTGTTGTTGTTATTGTTGTTGTTATTGTTCCCTGTTTGAATCGTTGGTGAACCGTTATGTTGACCATTATGCTGTCCGTTGGAATTGATACCGCTGCCATTTTGTTGTACACCAACGATCCCGACGCCACCCGAGCCAATTATCAATGTCGATTTGCTAGTGATGACCTGTTGGTGTTGTTGATGCTGTTGTTGTTGCTGATGTAACGGAGTAGTCGATTGAATGGTAAGTATCGGCGGCGACGGCGACTGTACAACGATCGCTTCGCGATGTACATGTGAGATTTGTATGAGACCGGGCGGAGCCGAATGCGATATTGGTGAAACGACATTCGAATGCGTTGCAATTGTCGCGAGACCGTTGATTGTAGCGAGATTTGTCGAACCGAAACTCGTAACGATTGTATTGCTGGCGACACCACTGCCGCCGCCCGGCGAATGCAACGAACCCGATTGCGGACTCAACGTCGGACTGTGTTGTTGAAGTTGTTGACGACTGAGCATGTCGCGATGACCGCCGTACGGCGATTCGTAACCGGACGGTGACATACTCTTTTGCGGCGATTGTAAATCGTTCTGACTGTACGAACTTTGCGGCGAGAGCGGACTGGGCTGTTGCGACATGCCCATACCGCCAAGTGTATTCGTTGGTGAAGAGTAATTGTGCGGCGGCGACATGCCCATCGACGGTAACTTATCGTAATTGTACGGCGAATTGACACCGCTCAGACCCAAACTTATACCGGACATACTATTATTTTGCATGACGGTAAACGAACCGTTTACGTTGCTCGCATGACCGTATGCGAATTTATCGGACATTGTTGAAATGGGCGGGAGCGGTTGAAGCGGCGTAAGCGTTGCATACGATGAGTTCGGACTAAAGCCGGGCGGCGACATACGACCGTTAACGGACGTTAACGTTTGATACGTGGGCTCGTGAAGCGCCCGAAATCCGGACGTATCGATCATTTCGGACGATGACGACGGCGTCAATTTGCCGGGACTGAGAAGTTGAGAATCGCGCGAATCGTCCTGCGGCTGAACGATAACGGAAAGAGTTTCGTGACGTGACTGTTGATGATGGTGCTGCTGTTGGTGATGGTGTTGTTGTTGTTGTTGATGCTGATGGTGGGCCTCGAGCGTGACCTCGACCTCTTCGACGGAGAGTTCGTCGGGCGAGGCGACAATAACATCGCCGGCAACGACCTTGTTGTGCTCCTGCTTGATCAGTTCGATGCCGTGACCGCCGTGCGTTATGATACGCGACGAAAGCGGACCGAGCGTTACTGCCGATATTGCCGATTCGGTACTGACGCAATCATCGCTGGATTGGTGATGATGGTGCTGCTGCTGATGGTGATGATGTTGATGTTGTGACTGATGATGGTGTTGGTGATGATTGCCGTGATGATTGTTCAGTTGGTGATGATTTTGATGATGTTGCTGTTGATGATGATGTTGTTGCTGTTGATGATGATTGGTGTGATGATGATGCTGCTGCTGATGATGGCTCGTCAAACTATCGATCACTGTGCTGACCATCACAACGGCTCCATGACTATTGGGATTAGGCGATTCAACAGCGGTTTCAACAACGAGCGGTTCGCTTAGTGATTGTTGATCGATTATTTCACCGATCGATTCCATTTTTCTTTAAATTCGTCAATTTCTTCAGTTGATTTGTTATCAATTTTATCACTTTGTTAAGTTTAAACATTTGAAATTGCTTAGCGGAATTGGTGAAAATGGCATGGGGTTCAACAATCGGTTTAAAAAAAAAAATGTTTCACCAATCGTAACGAATTTGACTAGAGATGAGTTTTTTTTGTTTAGAAAATAATAATTTTTCATTATAGTTATTTTACATTAACAGCTTTAGGTAGTGTCGATTTATTTTATTATTATTATTACTATTTTGTTTTAAAATATTATTAGTAACGCATATCACAAAATTCTTTTTTTTGGTTTCTTTAAGCGTGAGTCTGACTTATTTGTTGCAGATTGCTTTCAATAAACTTTTAATTGTTTCAATGTCTATTTGTTTGTCTGTTTTCTCGCGCCACCATTGTTAGAGATTTTCCGTCGAAGCTCTAAGTTTCAGAACTGTAGAGGGGGTGAGGGCGTGAATTCAACAATAAAACATTTGAAATTAAGCAAATAATATTCACACCATTCACTTGGATGCCCTTGACTTTAAAAAATACTCTGAAAAGACAACAAAAGGAGCACGTTACTTCCGTGTTTATTACGGGTACTCGGAAATTTTTTTAAATTTAAAAATATTGAACAAGTTCCTTTGCTTAGTTTCATCGTGTGGCTTTGTTTATGTGCGACAGGCGCCACTACCTTAATGTTTATTTGCGACAGGAGCCACTGCCTTAATGTTTATGTGCGACTGGCACCACTGTCTTAATGTTTATGTGCGACAGGCACCACTGCCTTAATATTTACGAACCACCCGCTATTATTTTAATTGCTTCCCCGCCACCTTCTCTCACAACCCTCTTTAATTTCAAAGTAAAAAAGAAATCGCACTTAATTAAGCGGACTGCATTTCTCCGGAAAAAAACAAATAATTCTCAAGAAAGACGACAAAAAAGAAAATAGCGCGAGAATTATACAATACTAAGTTATGCCAAACTTTTTCACGCAGCCCCCTCTATCACCTTTCTATCCCCGCCCAATTCACCAGCCCTTGCACTAGAATTCCGTGTAAAAATTTTCACTGGCCGATCAAAATTCGCCAAATTTAAACGTTTTTTTCACCGAATTTTCTCCGATTCGAACTCTTCGTCGTTTTCAAAACAGTTTTTAACACATTTAATTCTAAACTTCGGTGGATTATTTTCGGTTTTAGGGGTTGATATTTCTCACTTGTATGAAGAAGACAGCACCACTACATCAAGCGGATCATGTCGGATACCGATGGCCCCCGGTTCTTCTACATATCGCGTACAAACACCAACGGCAAATGGTAGCAGTGGGGATGGAGATGACACTAACAGGGGTAGTAATATTTCATCCCCAAACCTTTCGCTATGTGACGGGGAACGGGGACGGAAGAATGCTACAAACTACGAAAAATTTCCTCCTTAAGTTTTTCTTTTCTTCGGGTCCATTTCAATGTGTATTACGCTGAAATGGAGACTCAAGTGGCAACCTCTCCTCCCCCACCCCATCATCCCTCTTCAGATGCACGAAGTAGAAAAATAATTGTAGAAATAATCAAAAAAAATTACCAAGTCTCCGCAGACCGAATGTGGTTCTAACTTTCCGGAAGGGGGGTGTCAGTAATAAGAATAGCTAGCAGAATTGGGTAGGGGGGGGGGGTGATAACACGAAAATAATCCGTACCTCCCTCCTTGAATTTTTGTCTTCATTTCCAAATTAGTTACTTGCACTTTTCGAAAGAAATAAGAGGCCCAATGTTGTAGTACTTTCATCGTTGGGGTTGAAAAGAGGGACGAAGCATGCGAGAATTGAAACAAGGGATTGTTTGAGCACGCCAATGGACAACATATCCATATGAATTTTCCCCAGAACGGACTTCTAGTCATCTTGTTACTTCGGGTGGAAATATTTTGGGGTTGTACTGGATCTGCCAAAAAACGATTAGACGCAAAACGTATCGAAGGGATGTCCAGAGTAGAAAATGAGTTTAACTTAAAGATTTCTCACGATTTTCGGCTTTCTTTTGGAAATTAAAATTAAAAGAAAATATGAATAGAAAATAGGAACAATATACAAGAAAATAATGAAAATTAAAAAAATGAAATAATTAAAAGTAAAAATAAGAAAATTGAGTAAACCCCTCCTAATAAAAAATTTTACTATTAAAAAATAATAAAGTAAAGCAAGCAAACAATCAATGAAAAATTATTAAAACAAAAATAAACAAAGCAGAATAGTATTAAAAAAAACATATTTAGTTTGAATTAATTGTAAATACTGTATTATTAAAATAATAAAGTAAAACGATTTAAGAACCAAAAAGAAATAATAAGGAAAAAATAATAATAAATAATAAAAAGCAAGTCAAAAAATTGGAATTTGATTAAAATATAATACGATAACAAAATTTTAAAATTAATTGTTTAAAAATAATTAATTAAAATTAGTTAATCAAAAAAAAAATAATAATAAGATACAAGTCGTCATTTAAAAATGCTGGACCATTAGATAAATTTTTTTCCATGCAAATTAAGCGACTTTAAAACGAAAATTAAAATTAGAATTAAAACAAAACAAAAACTGCCAATCAAAAGTCAAGTTTAGAGTAGCCAAAGGCGAGGAGATTGTACGTCGAATATAGAACTAAATTAACAAGGGTCTGGATAGTCCTTACACTCGGTCTCAGTTACCATCTTCATTTTTTCAGGATTCTACTACTTCTGTTCGTTCGGGACTGTACGAAGTTTTACCTTTTTAGGATGAGCTGTGAAATTCGTGAGGAGGACGAAAAAGTTCGGGTAGACCCTAGGGACTCGAGTATAATGGGCCCGGTGGCCTGAATGCTCAAGACTTGCCTTTCAGTTTGTCTTCCCCGCACCAAACAACAACAACAACAGCAGCATAAGCTGTTCAAAAAAAAAAAAATTCAAAAAATTAAATTAACAAGGGTCTGGATAGTCGATAGATTATCGGTCGGTCTCAGTTACCATCGTCGATCTCTGTTTTCCGGGAGGCTGTAACTTCTGTCCGTTCGGGTCGTCAATTCTCTGAATTGGAGTTTAACCTTTTAGCATAAGCTGTTCATTAATTTGAGCTACTGCGCGAATAGGTGGACAATTTTATTTTTTAAATGGCTTTAAATGGCTAACATGAAGGAAAAATTTAAATTTGCTCATCTCTCAGAACCTGCTGTACTCTGCCCTCCTCCCCTTCCAACAAAACTCCGCACCTTCAACAAACGATTGAGGTACGAAAAGGTTACGTACTGAAGAATAAAGTTAGAGTTGTTGAAAGTTGGAGCATAAAAAAAAAAATATACTTTATTATCAAAAAAATAATAAAGTAAAATATGTTTTAAAAAGAGGCTTCTTCTTTAGAATTTTTTTTTTCTAAGCAATCGCGATTTCCAGAAACAACGAACAAATCTGATATAAATAAAGCCATTAAAGAACAAACTATGGAAACTATGACACTATTCAGGGGGTAGTAAAAGTAGAGAGAGGGGTGCTAAGGAAACGTCATAATCAGCAGCAACTCCCCCCAAGAACGAAACTTTTCACATATGGACACAGTGAAAAATAAAACCCATTATTGCGTTGATAGTTTCAAATCATGCGCACATTATTTCAAGAGGGAGGGGGGACGGGGGTTGTAGAAAAAAAATAATCAAGGGGGATGTTTCGTGCTGGCACGTATTCTCTATACGGAAGATATTTCATAGTCATCAAAGTTGCGCGGGACGAGGGCGAAGGGTTGAGGTGGCACCGTCGTAAAAGGACTAGTTCGTCATCTCCAAATAGGAGCTTAAACGAAAAAAAAAAAAAAAATTAGACTGGGGTAGATTAGTAGCTAAACATTCTCTCCAACCCCGACCCCCTATTCCCTACAACCTCCATCAACCTATTAGTAAAAACTCCACTGGTATAAAAACAAAAACAAGAGAGTGAGCCAGACAATTACCGAGCACACAAGTTTATGGGTCCGGACCTGAGCGAGTTGAAAAAATGTAAAGAAGAAGGAGAAGAGGGCCAAAGAGGGGTTGTGAAGAATGAGATGGGGGGGTAGTTAGCTTTATTTTGGAACAAAAAACAAAAAATTTTGCATTATTGCGCGGAGGATGCGCACTTTCAACTCCGGAATCACTTCACGAACGTAGTAGATGCGTGTATGTGTGGCTCATCCCCTCTGTATGCATTTTTGGGGAAAAAAGAATATTAAATTAAGGGTTTTTTTTTTGCTATCGAATGTAAATATTTCTTTTGTTTTAATGTTAAACTAAGCATTTTCTAGTAATTTTTAGTCGCGTCCCTAAATTTTCTTTAAAACACCAACGACGAAACTAAGCGAAAGAATCGGAAGAAACGAATTTCTACTCACTTTTCGGGTTGGGGTGGGTGGGGGTTGGGATGAAGAGGGGGAGGGGGGGTGAAGCAAAATCACACGACGGAAAATGAAAATAAAACAATCCGCACCGAAACAGAATGAGGGGTGGTTGGGGGTGCGGTTGATTTACGGTCGTTCGTATCCACACACGTATTTTTACCCGGTTATATATCCACTATTTGTACGGTAATTTTACCGTTTTACACAGAGGCGGCGCGCACTTTCCTTTTGAGTTGTTTTTCTTCCGTTTTTTTTTTTTTTTTTGTTGTTGTATTATTATTAAAAGGTTGTTTTAGCAATAAATGACGGTCGCGTGCTATATAAGACAACGGCCAACTTTTACCGAACACGGTTTGTTTTTTAAATTTTTTTTTTTTTTAATTTTATTTATTGTTAATATATGTAGAAAATTATTTCTCTTTGTAACACGCGTAGATTTTTCGCGGTACACAAACAAATCCGCAAACACCAATTGTTGTTTTATTCCAATTGTTGTTGTTATTGTTAATAAGAAAAAAAAAGAAACGGTTAAATAGGGTTGTAAGATCGCTAAGAGGAGGCAGGGGAAAGGGGTAGAGTTTAGTTGGTTAAAAACGGATTTTATTTATGATTTTTTTTTTACAATTTTTTGTTTATTATTAGCGCGAATTTCGTAGATATTTTTATTAATTTATTTATTGTTTTTTTTTTCGGTTTAAAAAAAAAAAACTTAAATATTATTTATCTATAGTTTTATTTAACAAAAAACACACGGGCAATATGTTCGTATGTGTACCGTTATGACCAAAAATCAAAAACCGACTGCGTCTTTATAAAAATAAGGGTAAAAAACCCAAACATACAAATGCCAACACACACACACATAAACACACCGACAAATTCCACCCCCCGGAAAGTATTCCCTTTTAGCAGCGACAATCCGCGCTAATAAGATACATTGGCGCGCGCGTTTTTCTCTAACCCTACTATGTGTACGTCCTGTGTGTAATTGTGTAGAGTTGCGCTACCGTCATGGAAAAATTAACTCATCGAAATCATGGGGTGGGGGTTGCACAAATACAGTAAAAAAAACAGAAATGTTTATAACCGTTTTTTACACTTATTGAAAACCGGACGAGAACCGGACCGTTTCGTATGTAGCAGCAAATAGAAATAAAATATGAAATTCGCCCTCTTAATCCGAGTGCTTTTTACTTTGTGCGTGATTACTCTACCTTAACGTCGGGGTGGCGGGGGAAAGGGGATGTTGGAAGGGGTGCAAAGTGGTTTTCCGGGTGACATGAAATCAACGACGACACGTGATTAAGAAATCCGCGTGTATAGAAAAACAGGAAAACCGTCGAAAACAGTATGTTGGTCAGACGGAGAAGGCTAGTTTGTGTACGGTGTGAGCAGAATCATCCCCTCTTTTGTGTTCCGGAAAACTTATATGACCGTCACGGTCCTTAGCACACATGAAAACTATGCCCCCCCCCCCATCCCCGACAAATTGTTTCGTCCTTCGGATGACTTGAGCATGGTTTCGTCCTTGTTTGGGGTAGTAAAAGGGACGTTAATATTGTACACTGTCGTTTTTTTTTCCTTCCCTTTCTTTTTCGGACCCCCAATCTTATTCTCTCTCGACGTCGCCGTGCCTATGTTTGTGTTGTGCAAAATCCCCGAAACACAATACCAACCCCGCGGACCCTTTTTCGAACAGGAACAGTCCGAGGGGTTTTTATAGCTCACCCCAGATATACGAGAGTATAATATACACGATGGCCCTAAAGTATAGTGTGTGCGTCACCCCATTTATTTTCAACCCTCGTATTTTATAAGCCAACCAACAACAACAACAACAAGAAGACTGATGAATCCCAGCCAGCACCAGCGCCAGTAACAAGAACTTTCTCCCTTAACTGAGAGAGAATCCGCGAGACTCGACTGCACCACCTCGAACGAAACAAAACTCGAATATTGCGCGCGTATATTTTCAAATTTGAAATTTTTACTAGTGTGTGTGTGTGGTGGTGGTTTCCCATTTAGATTTCTGGGCCAGGACTCACACACACACACACCCCTCAAAACTTTCATTCACCAACTCATTCGCAAACTCACTCACTCGTCGCTCGTCAGTCGTTACACGATTTGTTGTTATATTGTCGGTCGTTCTGAAAATAAGGGTTGTATTATGATAAGAGGGTGGGTTGTGGGATAGAGGGGGGGGGGGGGCCGCAACCGACAACTAAATTCATGCAAAGACACTGAGCTTTCGAAGAAGTTTGGACAGATGGACCCCTCGTCCCCACCCACTCGTCACCACCCCTTACCACTGTTTGTGTTTGTATCAACTAATTTTCCCTGCTACTGGGTTTGTTGTTTTGTGTTTTTGATTGAGTTAATTCCGAAGCTACCCTGACACCTCCACCCGCCCCCCCCCCCCGTCATCCCCTCATTCAATTGGCACGCTTTTAGTCACTCCGTTTACGACAGACTACAGCACAGAAGAGAACGGTTTTTGGTCGTAAGCCGGCCGTTTGCTGCGCGCCTTGGACTTTATTCGCTTCAAACCCTAAAATGGTCCGAGTGTTTCCAAGGAATAAATTGAAGAAAAAAAAAAGTATTTCACGCACTCATAAGCGTAGAATCGTGACCAAACCGAAAACATCTCGTTTTATCGTTGTTTCCATTTTGTTTACACCCTCTACGAACCTATTTACCTTTGCTGAGCACCTGAACTTTATGTTGTTATCATCTGTCCATCCTCCCCACCCCCTAAACATAAACAAATATTTTCGGTCAGGCAATGATTGGGGTTAAAAACTCGAAACTCTAAGCCCGCACCCCCGTATCATGCGTCCGGGAAACATTCAACCCACCTGCGCATATCTTTTCCGATACATTGACTACACCACCTGCGTTTCACACCTTGTTTATTTACCTATTGGTGCTCCTGCTTTTTTCACGAGGAAGCCGTCCCGTGCCACCCGCCTACCAACTCCATCAAAACCATACTTCTATTAACACTTTCGACAGTCCTGAAAGTCGAGCTTCCAAATTTGGATTATTTTCTTATCGATTTCTTTAACTTTCACATATACCTACATTGCAAATTTCGTCGCGGTGAAAATAAAGCTTTCCCATCCCAAGGCAAGCAAAACGTTTAGCGGTGAACTGAACCGTCGTTGGTGGTGGTGTTGGTCCTAGCTAACGTAGTGCTTGCACGCTATCCAGTGTAGAGCAGGTTAGAAAAATGAGAAAACAATAGCAAAGCGTAAAGAGCAATTACACAACCTCAAACAGTGGTGCAGATAGTCTGGCTCATGAAAACTTTAAAAGCTAAAAGTGCAAAGCTTCTACTCTGGCACTAAAAAAAAGTCGCAAAAAAAAAAACGCCTATTGTATTGTGCAGAGAGCATGTTTAAAGAAATAAAAAATAAATTATGCTTACACTTGCAAGCTTCCAAACGAAAATGCTATTATAGTTCCAAACCATAGTTTATCCAAGACAGGCAAACATTTGCCAGCCAACTTCAACTGTATGAATATTATGATGGCAATGGATGGGATCCACAACACTACGCTATTCCACTAGCGCTGAATTGAAACAAACAGTTTCCGTAGGTTAAAAGCAGTTATAAAAAATCATACTGCACGGTGAGTTGTTATTTGAAGGTTTTTGTGAGCTTTTAGGCGCGAAATCCTACGAAGAAAAATATAAGAAATCAGTCAGAGAAAGCTTTTTAGTGTCTTTGCTAGAACCAAGTAAACATGTTAAAAGAGATCTTGTTGCGCGCATGATTCACCCCTAACTATAACGTGCCTGTAATCACTTGACCTGGAACTTTGTGTGAACGCAGAAGTAGCCAAGTTGTTGGGAAAATCAAACTAGCGATAATAGCAGTGGCAAACATTTGAGTATAGAGACAAGCAGAGCAGTTCCATTTCCATTCTGTGAAGTACTTCACTTCGAGTCACTAACTTCAAGGAACGAGTACACTGAACTAGTTCCGGAACTGTTCATTCCCTCGTACCGTCATACATGTAGTGAGGACCGAAGAAAAGAAACCAATTCTGTGAACTAGTTCCGGAACTGTTCATTCTCTCGTTCCGATCTAGAACATGAGAACCAAAAAAAAAGAATGGGTTTCATACAAATTTACTTGTTGAGTACTAGTTACATTTAGTTTTGCGTATGTAACTACATCATTTGGGGGGCGGGGGGGTTGAACCCCCAAAACCACCCCCTGCGTTCGCGCCTGCTACCCTCTATACCACGAAGGTGTTAAGATGTTTGCTCGTTAAAATGGAAGATAAAAATCATCGGGATCGACGGACCAATCACAACCTAATATTTTGCTTTGAACTTTCTTCAAACCTTCGACTCTTTATGCTCCGGCATTTCAAAGCTTTGGACTGTCCGTTGGAATAGAGGCCAACAATCATCAGAACGGACGTGCTAAAACGCACAACCGGAACACAATTGTTTACAGATAAGGATTAACTAAATTTCCAGACATTAAAGAGGATTAAAGAGGTTGATACCACCGCAAACAACGTATTCCATCGCACCATCATACGATGACTCAGTCAGAACTGGATATAAAGGTTCCATTAATCTCAGGAAAAAAAATTAAGGTAAGAAAAACAAACGACAAAGTAAGAAAGCAGGTTCTTATCGTCGAGCAAATGATTGATGTGTGTATGCGATTAAGAAAAATGTCTTTTGGTCTCAATTCAAGGCGTTTATCGAATCGGCTATTCGGATAAAATTAGTTAAAAAAAAAAAATAGCAAACACTTCAATAGCTCAATCGAAATGTGGGCTTTGTCCTGTATTAAGGAGGAGACGCTAGATTTTCCCTAGGTTTCTGTTCCAGGTTCCTAGGTTCTGGTTTCAGGTGATCTGAACAAGGCTACAAATCGACATAGCGCACGACTACCAGAACAATATCCTTCCTAAAGATTCGCCATCAACATTGCATCGAAAGGTAAATGTCCATATGGGTATCGATGGATGAAAGGCCGACTTAATAGCTAGGAAAGATTCAGAAGCTAACTGCATGGGACCATATCCATCCTGGACGGATACCATAAAGGACAGCCAGAATGAACATCCAAATGTGGCAAAAATCGCAAAGTGCCATTCACTGGGGCTTGTCACCGGGCAATAGGCAGCTCAAAGCTTTTTTTTATGCCAAAGAATTCGGAAAAAAATTTAAAGTTAATCAGATATCAGACTTGAACCCTAGTGTGAGCTCTGACTGGGCATTGCCACATGAGGAGGCAGCTCAATAGTATTGGAATAAAATTTGCAGAATATGCAATGACGAAGACGAAAGCCCCGAGCATATCCTCTGTGAAAATGTAAGTAATGTAAGCTCACAAAAGACTACGTCACTTCGGTCATGAACCGATCGGAATTCCTTTTCGCAAAATACTAGCTTTCATTGTAATCGCTGAGGTTTAAGAGGAATCATAGTCGATCCGGGTGATTCAGTCACACAATAGGCCCAACTGTCGCTACAATGATAGATGTTAACCATACCAGCACCTATTTCCAATCCAATCTATCTATGGGTATCAATGTCCTTTGTTGTTGGCTCATTTTCTCCGCAATATCGAATGTCCGAATTAGTTGGCTCCACTAATGTCCATCGGGTGTGCTTGTCAGTTGGCCCGTCTCATCCCCTGTCCAATTGTTCTACCTTTCAATCTTTTATACATTGTTCGAATTTGTCGCCATTTCCGAAAGGACTATAATGGACTTAACATGGGACTTCGAAGTATCGCGTTCCAATCGAATGGTCGGTTTTCTCGAAACATTAGCCGCTAATCAAGGACGATTTCAACAAAAGCTTGATAGGTTTCTCTATAATAAGGCTGTCATCACATTAGGTTAATTGTTTCGGAAGTACAAACCAAATAAATGAGGTTATTGTTTCGTTAGTTTTCGTCGGGAACACGGGTAGCTTTGTCAGGACTTAAATGCAATTTATTCCAGATAATTTCCGGAACACAGAATTACGGAATACAACCACAGGATTTATCGGCTCGCAAAACGGAAATGCTCAAACGAATCTCCTTCTCGTCAGAGAGTTTGCTTAAAACGGGGTTTCCCCATTTATCTATAAAGGTGAAAATCAACTCGATACTTCATAGAATTCGGGCATTGCGTACGGCGCAACAGACAGACACATTTTTTTTTTTTTGCTTTTCGGGGGACCTTAATAGTTTCAACAAAAAATAAACCACAATTTCAAACAATTCCCGCCAAATTCAAATTCACCACCATCGCTATTTCCGATTCGTTGCCATTTTGTTGTGATTTCATACTTTGATTGGCGGTTTTTTTTGGAATAAAAACGAAAACAATTCAAATTCAACCATTGATTGTTTTGCCGATCAAACCCAGCCCCATCCCGCCCCCCCAGAAAACTGTAAAACTCTCGTTAAAACAATTTTCTAATTTAACCGTCGTTGTTAAAATTCAAGGTTGCCGGAAGAAGGAAGTCTACGTTAAGGTTGCTGTATACGCTAAACTGCCTCTCGATTTTGCCTACCTTGCGGCGGTCGCAGGCCATTTGCATACTTTACCGAGGTCGAAGGCGAAGGTGAAGTCGGTATTGTGGGCATCGGTATCACCATATAATCCTGTGTATTCTAAAAGAAAGGGACTACGCGGTCGAAGGCGAAGTCCATGTTCTGTTTGGGCTACCCGTTAGAGAGTTTAGCGCATACAGCAACCTTAGTCTACGTCATCGAAACGAAACGCATGCGCAAGTCTTACCAACCGAAACATACAGCCGTTACAGTGCTGCGCACTAGAAATTCACCACCAATTCGGTTATACTGAATTTAAATGGAAGGGAGAGTCTTTTTGATGAAGGGGACGCGATATTATGGACCGATTGATGGTAATCCAAGTGCGATATATGTTATTGCATTTTTCGAGTAGTTTAGTTAAATGGTGGTGAGTTTTTCGTTTCGGTTGCACGCCAATATGGATCGGTTCGTAAAGAAAGTCGGGTGGGGGAAAGTGCGGCGGGGTTAAGGGGTACGAACAAGTTTCTGTTTTACAGTATAACCCCCGTCACCTCTCTTCTCCCATTACCGGATTTAGTATTCTGGTGAATGCTATCCGTGTGAGTCAAGCTAACAATTTTATTTGAAATCGGTAATTCAGTTTGAGACGGACATCTTACCGGAGAAGGTCGGAATCGCGCCGGATTTTGTACGATAAGATTTTTGCGACGCGTGTGAGTGTTATATATTTGGTGTCTGCGATTGTATTTACCCTCGCGCTACAAAAGAAAATTATTTTTCTTTAATAATTTTAAGGGTTTTTTTTTTTGCGGGAAAAATTAAATTAAATCAAGCAGTGAATTGTGGGTTAGGTTCTTGTATTTGTTGATAGTTCGTTCGGTTTTTTTTTTGTTTCCTTTTTGTAATTAATTTGCTTATAGTAATTTTCTTCTTTTTTTTTGGTAATGTGAAAGGAAATAGTAAGGTGCATAGTGCGCGCAATTTTCTATCTAAGTTGGTCGAAAACGGTTAACGATAATATTTTAAATAAATGAATTTGTTCAATTTTCCTCCGTTTAATTAATTCAGCGGCGGCCCACTCAATTGCTTAAAGTAGTGTTCATGAAATTTTATCATCTTGTTTTTCATTCGCCCGCGAATTTTTCGGCTTTCTTGCAGTGTGTGGCTAAACGTTTTCCATCAGTTTGGGGACAGTCAAGGTAATTTTTGTAGTCCTATCTTTGTGAAATGCTTAGGGTTTTTTCAGACTTCCCCCTTTTCCGACCAGAATTATTCTACTCTATGCTAATCTTCCGTAACTTGCTTGTACACTCTAGAACACGGGCGGGCGGACGGAATTTACCTCAAATCCTTCGAACTTCATACATATAGCTACCTGTAAAAGGACGTTAAAAGGCTCACTCCTTGTCTTATTTTCTATGTCGCTACTGCGAAGCACAAATCCTCATATAAGTACGATATGTATGTGTGTGACTACGGACTAGAGAGATTTTCTATCCGTTCTGTTTGCATACAATATCCTTTTTATAGGCGCTTCTCTTCCTTATTTTTGTAGATCTCTAGAGGATTTCGGTAAAAGACTTGCCTGTTATTTCGCTAGTGGCGAACAGTCGGAACAGGTCCTTGTATTTCTTAACATAATTACGATCGGTATTATTGGCGTCATATAATAGCTAAGTAGCACTGTACTTTTTCAATTAACCCCGATACGACGGCTCCGGGGATTCTCATTTTGACGAAACTTTCACACAAAAGAAATTCTGTAGAAAAACCTTTGGAAACTCTTTTCAGCATGTCCCCGATATTTCCGGTAAATTTTCCCGTCGGCTTAAAATCCGTACGAATTTCGGTCGAATGTGGTTGTTTTGACAATATTAAAACTTGTTGCGTTCATAGCAATCAATTTTTAATAAATAGGGGTCCTGTTGCTGTACACCTCTCTGGTAGAACAGCAACCAGAATTAACATATCAAACAATCTGATTTGTCTCTACCGTCGCGATCAATTTTTCTTATCCTTAAAAACGACAATTCAAATTAGAGGTGGATCGGCCACGAGCGAACCGTTTCAAAAGAACACTTCGTTGAAGTGAGTGAGTGAAGTAACTCATTCTTAGACACATGACAAAACACTTTTGCGACCCTTTTTTTTTGGTCATTATCTTCTAGATCTACTGACCTTTTTTTGACTAAAAGAACAAAGTAGTTCGCGAACGAACGAAGAGTTGCGGAACTACTTCACTGAACTTGTACTTAAAAATGAATGACTCGGAGTAAAGAGCTCTAAGATAAACACTGCTTTATCCATCCCAACTAGCAAACTAACTTCCATAAGTCCTTATATCGAAACTATTTTCGTACCTCGATAAAGCTTCGATTGACCATTAACCTCCGCTCTACAGTCTTATCGAAGTTAAGGTCCACAAACTTCCATAAGACTGTACGTATATACTTGTATAAGGCATTATAGAGGTTATTACTGAAGCGTTGGCTTCTACAAATTCAGCCTCCGCTCGAAAGTCTTATCGAAGTCCTATTGAAATTAAAAATCCACAATTTGCGCTCAACAGTTTTATCGAAACCTTATCGAAGTGGAAAATCAAAATGCGAAATTTGTTTGCTAGTTGGGATCTCTAATAGAAACGATTATATATTTTTCAAACTTAACATTTGTTCGCTACACCGTCGACTTCAACGGCTATTTCAAATACTGGGTCCATGAATTAAAGGTTCAGTTCTTCGTGAATATTGCAGTCAATGGTCGTATTATATTCTTGACAGGTTCATTGTGCATCGACTGACCCTAACATATAATCTATCTACCACCTTCTCCCCTCCACTTAAACTACAAATGTACTAAAAGAACGAATTAGTTCGCGAGCGAACAAAGAGTTCTGCAAACTACTTCACTGAACTCGTTCCTTAAAGTGAGTGACTCAGAGTGAAGTACTTCACTAAAAGTACCTGGTTTGCCCATATCTAATTCAAGTACAATACAGACTGAAATACAGAGCTACAGCTACTTGCTCGGCTGTCCAAAACAATATTTGAGGTAAATGCATCCTTTGAGTCGACTATAAGTCAATTACGAGCTCAGGTAGGTACCTGTTCATTATAATTTCCCAATAGACTGGTCCGGGGGGCCTCTTTGTGTCCTTTTCACGCAAAAAATCAACTCTTCTCATCGACAACATAAAACGGGGACTATCGAACGAAAATTGCTAATTAAAAAAGTTCGGGGAAAACTTCAAATTGATTAAAAGCTGGCAGAGTGCAAATTGAAAAAGGCCACTGCGTTTCGCAAAAGCAAACAAATAGTTGTTCACATCGAATCATCTTTTCTCTGTGATTTGTAGTAATTAATCTCTCCCCCCCCCCTCCCTAATAAGTCCTTTACATGGCATCATATCCCTTTTCCAGAAAACATTACTAATTAAAACGAACATCGAATTCAAATCAAAGCAATACGTTACAATTGAAAAAAAAAATCGCCCGATTGAAAATAATGGCAGTGTGGAAATTGATGGAAAATATACAAAAATTATGCAAATAATCCAAAAGTTTGTCAATTGCTTGTTTAAAGTTTGTCAAAAGCCTAACAATAGACCGAACTCGGGTTTATTTAGTTAGTTAACTCTTTTGTGAGGCATGTCCTCTATGAAAGTATGGGGTGCACGTCAATATTTAATTACCAGATATTCGCTGTGCCTTCCACAACTCTATTGTCCTTGCCATCGTGATTACAGACGCCTCTAACCACCCACAAACATAATATCCGCTAGTAGTTTTAACGACTTTGTCAAAGAGTTCTGGAACTACTTCTCTGAACTTGTTCCTTAAAATGAGTGACTCAGAGTGAAGTACTTCACTAAAAGTACCTGCTTTGCCCATATCTAATTCAAGTACAATACAGACTGAAATACAGAGCTACAGCTACCTGCTCGGCTGTCCAAAACAGTAATCTAGTTAAAATGCATTTTTTGAGTCGACTATAAGTCAATTAAGAGCACAGGTAGGTACCTGTTCATTATTGTTTCCACATAGACTGGTCTACCTCTTCGTCTCCCACCTCCTTGTGTCCTTTTCACGCAAAAAATCAACTCTTCTCATCGACATCAAACGGGGACTATCGAACGAAAATTGCTAATTAAAAAGTTCGGAAAAAATTTCAAATCGAATCAAAGCTGGCAGAGTGCAAATTGAAAAGGGCCACTGCATTTCGCAAAAGTAAACAAATAGTTGTTCTCATCGAATCTTCTTTTCTATGTGATTTGTAGTAATTAATCCCTCTCCCCCCCCCCTCCCCCAATAAGTCCTTTACATGGCATCATATCCCTTTTCCAGAAAACATTACTAATTAAAACGAACATCGAATTCAAATCAAAGCAATACGTTACAATTGAAAAAAAAAATCTCCCGATTGAAAATAATGGCAGTGTGGAAATTGATGGAAAACATACAAAAATTATGCAAATAATCCAAAAGTTTGTCAATTGCTTGTTTAAAGTTTGTCAAAAGCCTAACAAAAGACCGAACTCTGGTATATTTAGTTAGTTAACTCTTTTGTGAGGGAGGCATATCCTCTATGAAAGTATGGGGTGCACGTCAATATTTAATTACCAGATATTCGCTGTGCCTTTCATTCACACCACAACTCTATTGTCCTTGCCATCGTGATTACAGACGCCTCTAACCACCCACAAACATAATATCCGCTAGTAGTTTTAACGACTTTTGTCCACATCCGAGTTGGTCTACCGTCTGAAGAAATTATATTCCCAATTACTGTCGTTGACTCCCCTAGAACCACAACTCCCTCCCCTGGCCCTCCCCCCACAATGTCCTCACCTATCGCATTGCAATCGCCCTAATTAAAAAATTAGAAACTTTTTCCAGTACCTACTACACTGTAAAATTGAATGAAAAACACACTGCTTAGTGAAAATTACTGGTCCGAAAAATAGTTGGAAAATATTGTAATACGTGGAAAATTGCAATTAAAAAGTTTTCGTAAAGCAGACAACAGACTTTCGTTGGATGCATCAGTTTCATTTTTGAATTGAAGCAGCCAGGATAGGAAGGTAAGTTGTTTTTTGTTTAGTTTCTAATAATTTAATTAGTTGCAAAAATGATTAAATTAGTTTTACGATTTAATTGAGAGACGATTTAATTTGAATGTTTTCATGTAAAATGCTTTATGGGGTAGACCGCAGGGGGGGGAGGCTTGGGAGTGAACCTGGATCCTTCGCAACCATATTCTTTTACTTTATTATTTCAATAATACGACTAGATCTTCTGAAATATTGAATTCATTTTTATTTCACGGTTTCTTCTTATAAATACCTAGAAAGTGTTTTCAGGATTTTTTGAAATTCAACCCCTAAGGGGGTGTAAAGGGGTTGTACAAATTGTACTCGAATTTCATCATATCTCTTAAAACTGATAAGAGACATCGAATTGGTTTTTACTTCCCCGAGGAGAATCAATGGATCGTGATGGACTGTGGCACAGTGCTACAGTTCACTCCTCTAAACTTAACCTGACCTAACTCCTTCCAGAATTTTTGGATATTCAACCCCCAAGTAATGAAAACAAACACCCGTCCCCCGTCCCAGTAAATTATTTTTTCCACTTCAAATCCCGTAAGGGTGTGCCTAGCCTACGCACCTGAAAAAAACTTAGCTTAAGAATCTCCAAGGAACTCGACGATACCATCCCTTAAAGCAGCTAGCGTCCGGCGTATACGCCGAGCAGATGAACCACAATATTCTTGGGGGGGGGGGGGGGGGAATACTTGTCCGAAAGGGTGTTAATTAAAAAAATATTAGGGTAAGAAAATCAGAAGTCTTTTAAATCGATCAGAACGGAAAGGATAGTTCCGAAGGATTTCGAATGATGTACTTTATTATCCGGCCATCCCATCTCCAACCCCATCACTACAATTTTGAATTGTGTGTATCAAGCGCTGACTGTTAAGTCACCCACCCGCGCTACTCTAAATACCATGCAAATTAGCGATGGAATTTTTTAGCCTGAATGTGTTGTGGGGGGAAGGTCGGACTTAATAAGTTGTTTAAGCCGTGCTAAGAATGTGCTGTTTTTGCCAGTTATTCGGACATTGTTAGCGCACTAATCCCCGATTTAAATTGTTTTCAAATCCTTTTTATCAATCCCGTCTAAGCGCGCGCTATAGGTCCCCCATATCCACCCCGTCTCGCCCTGCCGTTCTCATTTCGTTTTCATCGATGACGTGCGAATCGAATTCGAATAATTGACAGGGAATTTATTTGTCGCAAGAACCTTAACATTCTCTCTCCCCCCCCCCCCCGATTCATTTTGGATCAATCTGTTGAGATGTAGTCTTATTTTGTCGAGTATCCTGGCAGGACATTTCAGTAACTTGAAAAGGATGCGATTGGCAGGCGATTGACGCTGTCCGGAAGTACAGAGTGTATTTAAAAAGCTACCACCAACCGAGATCCGAACGGGCTTGGGTCAATCTAGTATAGTGGGATTTTAAAAGGTCCGTTCCAAACGGACTGGGCTAGGCCATCCTGCGAAATGCCCTCGCAAACCCAATAAGCAAATTAATCCGAACAGATATATTCCTGAAAATACTTTCGTTCCGTCCAGTTTATCTGCTATTCGTGTATCTAGGGGTTGATGGGGGATTTTTTCCCGCATAGTTTCACCCTCGAAAGGACGTTGAGAACTTTCCCAAGGACTCGATCCCCTAAAAAATAGTGTTGTGAAACACAACACTTGTTCGTTCGTAATTCATAATTCGATATTTTGTATTCAATGGCACGGTTGACGGATCGAACAGATTATGCGAGGAGGGGGCGATAGAAAGGTGTTTCTATGCTCCCTCCTTGCACTCCCCTCTAAAGCATTTTATGACAATTTTAAAAAACATAAAGCACAATTCATCTGGAACAGAGAAATACAAATTGCAGATATTTTAGCCATTTTCTTTAAGTATGAAAGACTGCTTTTGTTTCTGGTTTCGATTCAACTTATATTTGTAATTTTTTAAGGTTTTTTCGTAGATTTTGAGTGGTTTTTTTTTGTAGTGGTGTTTGGTAGTAGAAGAGCTCAGTTTTTAAACATTCGAAAAGAAAAAAGAAGGTAAATCCTTTAATGTTCTCCTTCGAAATGATGAGTGAACTAGATACTAGGCGATTAGAGATGAGCCGTTCATAAGTGAACTCATTTCGCTGAACTGCAGTTCAATTCGACACGTGAAAAAAATGTTATATATGTAAATCAATCGCAGGAATATTGAAATGAAGCGCAAGTGATGAAACCAATTTTTGTCCGCTGAGACGAACTTTTGAGCACCAAACTATGTGCTAGGAATAACGATTTAGTTCAGTGAAGTACTCTTCGAATTGAACTGCAGTTCACCTCTTTTCGAGTAGTTCACTCGTGAACGGTAGATTGATAGAGACTGAGAAGCTACATACGAATGGGTTTTGTGATGCAAAAAGTAAGCAAGTCGTGGTGAAACGTAAACGTGCTACTAACACTGAACCGATTACATCTGAAATAGATCACCAAAAACAAAAAACCTTCGAACAACAGGTGAAAATTTGAGAAAAACAACGAGTTCCACTGCTCATAAATTGAAGACGATCGAAAAAGAACAAAACCAACTTCTTAAGAAAGCAAAAAACCGAACCAGAGAAAAATTTCATCTCTGTATTTTTCTCAATTTTTCCGTCGTCCGTTTTCTGCAAGAAATCTCTTTGCCATAAGAAGAAAAGCATTCCACTACAATGAAATACCCTCAGCAACTTCAACAACAACGAACGCGACGAAAAGTGCATTCAGAACGAGAAAATAAGAAACATTTTGTTCGATGGTAAGCGGCGAAAAAAAAAAGAAGAAAAGTACCCGGGAAAGGATATGTGGAGATGTGAGGAAAAAAAAAAAACCCCACGGTAAAAAAACGCTGTAATGTACTCGACTGTCGGCGAGTTAAAAGAAGAAAAGGAACGACGACCGGCAATGCTCCGTTCCACATGTGTGTGACTGAAGAGATTGCGGCCGGTTTGCGGGCTTCCTTTGCATGAGACACGAGTACATACTAGTGTGAATTTAACTTCGATAGTATCACAGCAAAGAAAAAGTATCGTTATTAATTCATAAAAGAATCATAATTTATAAGCCTTTCACCGGTTGAATTAAAAACGAATCATTGGGCAAACCAAAATAACTATTCGAGAAGAATCATATTTTACGACTCATTGATGAATTAGAAATTCATAGGAAATTTCCGTATTTACTATAACGCACAGGCTCTGGCATGGGCCATTGTATGCTTATCGTTCGCCTATTGTCTTATGGGCAGCTCATGTCATACATGTCCTATGAGCATTTGTAGTAAATGTTCGTGAAATTGTTTGCTGGGATCTTTTGTAGTTTCAACCACGCGGATAATGTGCCCCCCTTCAAATCAAAACGTATTACGCCACTGGTGCCAAACAGCGAAGGAGCCTCAGTCCACAAGCAGTCAACCTTGCAGCGTTTCATCTTACGTCTCGCTGCGATACTGCTCCTTGTGTTTCATTTCCTAATCCATCTGGCCTCAACGACCTTCTGCAAGTTTTGCAATCTTTGGACATTATAAAAGCATCACTGCTGCCCAAATGCAATGGCGGTCGAGGAGCCGATTCTCGATTCAGTTCATTTGTGTCGCCTTGCATTCGAAAAAGATTTGTGACTATAGAGGCGACAAGGATAAAGCGTGTATTCTCGTATTTTTTTTTATTAGGGGATGAACTGCAAACAAGCAAAACTTAGGCAGTATGAGTGCGCTGAACACGATTAGGGTATACCTGCACACAACTAGGTACACGGTATAGAAAAGGACTGCGGGCATCACAACACCAAACCATGGAACAAAAACCCTTGAAAACGACACACACATACGTCTCATATATATATTGATCAGGCAATATTACAAGGGGGCGGTAAATTTTTAAATTTATGCAGTTCATGCTACAGGAGAAACGCATCCAAGCGAAATCGGTAGTACAGCGCTTACAGAACAAGGACATTTTTCCTTCTATTGTCTGCACAGTCATTCAGTAACAAAAAATGAGAAGAATAATACAACAGGCTGGTACCTTTTTTAAAAAAAAAAAAAGTGGCACAATTTTTTATTTTTAAATGCACGATATTTTCAAAAGAACTAGGCTTACGCACTTTAGTTTACTACAGTAACCGATTTTCGGTTTCAGATCCATCGTGACCACAAGTTTCGGTGTTCAGCACGTAAACGCGATCACTCACTGCAAGGAACGAGTTCAGTGAAGTACTTGCGGAACTCTTCGTTTCATCGTTCCATCGTTCCTTCGTTTTCGTTCCGTTGTTCGCTAGCGAACGCGTTTCCTCTTTTAGTTAGATGATGACCAAAAAAAAGAACAGGTCAGTAGATCAACACGGAACGAATTCAGTAAAGTAGTTCCGGAACTGTGAGTTCAATCGTTCGCTTAAAGGTCAGTCCAGTTTTACGTCGCGTGTACAATGGAAATGTAGTTTATCAGAAGTAGTGAGTTACTTCACTCACTCCAATCGAACTTCAGTTCACCAAAAGGAACGAGTTACTTCAATTACTTCACTACACTCACTTCAATCGGTTCTTTCGGAATAGTTCACTCCTGAACGATCTATACACTAAAGAACTACCACTCACGGGTTTAGAAGTTGAAAAAAATTATTCGCGAAAAAGAGAAGAACCCCTTAATTTTATCAGCTCCGAATTTGTACAGTAGTTACTCCCAATTGAACGTCGTAAGAAAAAAAAAAACGGACTCACCATTTTCATTTGCTGACCGCTCCTCTGCACTCGTTCAACTTTCTCTGTCACTTTCACTATTATTTCCATTTTATTTTGGTTGAAAAATATTCTGAAAAAAAAAGAGTGTGTTAGTTCAATAAATTCGCTTCTAGTTCAAATTGTTTATTTTTTTAGCATGATATAATCGAGCTCGCACTCAAGCTAGGGTCTTCAGGTTTGAGATGGGCTAAGTAGTTCTTTTTAGTGAAGTACTTAACTCCCAGTCACTGACTTTAAGGTACGAGCTCAGTAAAGTAGTTCCGGAACTCTTGGTTCCATTGATTGTTCGTTCGCTCACGAACTAGTTCGTTCTTTTAGTTCAACTTAAAGGAAGTAGACGATGAGCAAAAAGAAAAAGGTCAGTCGATCCAGAAGATAATGACCAACAAAAAAGGGTCGGGGAAAAATGTTTTGTCACGTGTCCAATGGAACTGCAGTTCACCAAAACGAGTGAGTTACTTCATTCGCTCACTTCACTGAACAGTTCTTTTCGAACCGTTCACTCGTGAATGACCCATCTCTACTTCAAAGTTATGATACACATTTTCCAATTAATGGACAATAGATAGATGATATGATTTGCGGAGATGGCAGAGGGAGGTATTTGACCACTTACTTTTGAGAATTAAATAGTCTGTTCTAGCCATTCTTTCCAACCAATTATAATATAATAGAGTCTATTGTTGACTTCGAACTTTTCTTAAGAACTTCTGGTATTTGAAGAAAGAAAACTTCTAAGGACGCCAGTATCATTGCTATGCGAAGCTGTGGTCCTTAGTTCACCTTTTTTGAAATAGACTTTTCCAGGAGAACTTTTCTCGAAGACATTTTTCATTTACGAGTATTAGCTGAAGAATTTTTTCTTTTAAAAAAAAAATCTTATTGAACACTAAGTACTTATTGATAGGTACCTACTTACTTTCATTGAATACTTTTATGAAAGGAACTTCTTGAATCAATCACAGCATAGGAATAAAAAGAAAGAATAACAAACATTTTGTCTATGGAAGAGACTGCGATCCATTGTAATAATTGAGAAGTGGCCAGAAAATTTATACGCATTTAATAAAGAAATGCAGAAAGGAAGACATTGTTCGCTAAAGGAATTATATTTAAGAAAGCATCTGGATCTTCTGGTAATTTGACTTCGAAAAAAACATCTGAGAAATTTTGCAGCCTTTCAAAAATGCTGGAAAAAAAGGATATTAGAATGGTACGAACTTAGTTCAGTTATTCAGTACAGCGCCAGTATTAAATATTGAATACAGAAAAGCTCAGAATTGTATTAAAATTATTAAGAAAAAATTAGTTTCAGTTCATCTTGTCAAATAAAAAAAAAGTGGCAAAGATTCTGAGGCACTTGTGTCCAAACCGTGTGAATTTCACGAAAAAAAATATAAAAAAAACCCTGTTCACAATAATTTCGAAATCCTATAGAATATGCATACCTCCGGAATTGATATGGGTCGTTCACAAGTGAACTGTTTACTTTCAGGAACGGGTTCAGTGAAGTAGTTTTAGAACTCTACGTTCCATCGTTCGCTTGCGAACTTGTTCGTTGTTTTAGTTCATTCATAGTTCAACTCGAGAAGAGAAGAGGATGAGCAAAAAAAGGTCAGTAGATCTAGAAGATGATAACCAAAAAAAAAAAACAGGTCAGTTCAGTGAAGTAGTTCCGAAACTCTTTGTTTCGGCGTTCCTTCGTTCGCTCGCGAAGTATTTCATTCTTTTAGTTCATTTGTAGTTCTAGTTGAGACAATGAGCAAAAAACGGCCAGTAGATGTAGAAGATGATGACCAAAAAAAAAAAGGTTGGTAGCTCCAAAAAGAGTAAGTTACTTCAATCACACACTTCAATGAAGTTTTTTTTTTTTTGGAACAGTTCACTCCTGAACGACTGATCTCTAGAGTGAAGTGATTCACTGAAGAGAACCACTTTGCTCATCTCTAATTAAGAAAAATTCGGTTCCTAAGATGGCAAAATGTTCAAAATGTTTTAACCCTCTATTTCTCAACCAGTCACTTCATATTTGTGAGGGAAAAAAAAGTGATAATAATAAAATAAATTCTATGGAATGAAAAGGGACAAGTTTGAATAGAGCACCCAATCAAATAAACACCGAGATTTATTCATAAAGCGGTTGTGATGAAAGCAACATTGCTTCTATCGTCTAAATACAGGAAAGTCTTTTTATCCTGGGCGCAAACTCCCCCCCCCCCTCCCCTTCGCATTTCATCCCCTTCCGCAACCAACAAAAGATCGGTTCAAATTGACAACGTCGTCTTCTACGGTACAAAGGGCAAACTCTATAAGATCTCTCGAATGTGTACAGCGATTGCTCACATGATGAAAATTGTCGCCAAAGAAAATTTCGAAGAAAGTCCCATCATTATCACACCGTGTGCGGAATATGTGAGGCCAGGATGATGGGAGTGGGATGGCAGAGGGCAGGGTGATGAAGTCGCAACATTTCTTCTTACATACAATAAGCTGTTTTGTACTTCCCCTTGTAGCTCGACTCTGTATTGTATATTTGACTTTTGATAATAACAAAAACCTCCCCCCCCCCCTCTTATTCCCACTCGAAAATAAATTCTAAAGATTCATCCGTCGAAAAGAAGTCAAGCAAATTTTTTCTAATCTTTGGCTTGATTTTCGATCAGGTCTCCGAAAACAATAAAATAACATTTCATATTTTTTTTTTCCTGTTTGTTTTGTTTCCCCATAACAAAGATGACCGAAAATTAATAATGAATTCTGAGGCACCCTCGGCGCCCCTTATGAGATAAGTGGTCTAGTGAAGAAAGAAGAAAAATTCCATAAGTCTGTATAGCGTCTGTAGATGGGTGTGTGTGTGTGGTTTTGATTGATTCAATTCGACCTCAATGGCGTGACAGTGTGTCCATGGAAGCAAAGGAATCATTGCTTCCCTTACGTTTTGCTAAAAAAAATATACATATATAATGCTTTTGGAAAAATCATGTTAGCTTTGGCACAGTCTAAATAGACTCACAAATTGGCAGCACCACGAAAAAGAGGCAAACGAATAGAAACCGAGATGAAGAGACATATGGAAGCAATTTGAAAGTTGTATCTATAAACGTTCATTTCATTCCGTATAGTTAATCCACTGTGACGTTATGAAAAAAAAATTTCATACACGTGACTTAGGATGTAACAAGGAAATTGCTTTCACGGGTAGTAGATTACATTCTTGGCTGCAACGAGAGTTGCTTTCAAGAACTCTTCTTCAAATGGGTCAAAAAAATAAATCACTTTTCTAGCTAATTGCACGTGTATATTCCACAGTTCTGCTTCAGTACTGATGAAATTAGGTTTAGCATAGTCAGCACCATAGAGCTATATGTTATAGTTATAGCTCTATGGTCAGCACTAATCATTTAATTATGGACTCAATGAAAGTTAGAATTCAGTTGGACGCGGGGGGGGGGGGGGGGGGGGGGGAATGGGATAGTCAATTTGGTCCTTTTCGAAATTTAATTCCAATTTTCAGTACTGGAAATTGATATTGCTGCCGGAATATTACAGATTTCGGAAATGCAATTGAAAATAGCCGGGGACGAGAACAAATTGGACATGTTCGGCAATAAGACAATAGAAAGCAATCAACTCTCTCTACCTCAATATAGTTTCGTGTTTAATAAACGCCTAATTCAGCTTTGATTAAACGCAAAAATGATTATTAATTCTGGAAGCGCTGGAACAGAAATCAATCTGGTATGTTTTTTTTTTTCCTTTTGCAATATACTCATTAGTTAGGATACGTTTTGCGTTCTCATTTCAACATTTTCATTTAGACCTTCCTGATTTAATTGGACCAAAAGTACTCAATGATGCTTGGTAAAACATCCCTTGAATCGTGCGGATGCGTTGTATTGTTGGGAAATTGCATGGAACCCCTTTGGTCCAATTAGAATCATATTGAGCTGAAGTTTCGAGTTTTGAATTTGTGATGGAGGACATGTGATGAAAATGCTGGAAAATATTTCGAAAGGATACGGGAGGGGGAGGGGGGGTGATGCGTTTTAATAAGAGTTTCATGGACGTGATTAATGCAACCCGAGAGATGGGCTTACAGAACCCCAAAACGAAAAGGATATCGAAATAGTTTCATCTTTAGGGAGGAGTGGGGTTTGTGGAGTTCGCCGCACTATTTTTTTTTTTTCATTACTTATACTACATTCCCCCATCCCCACGGTTTACAACTCGTGGCCTTACCTGAGCACCACGAAACGCTAGAACCTGCTCGAGTAAGACGACAAGATTAATGCGAAAAATTTCTATCTATGACACCATTCATTTTCTTTTCTACCCCTACCCCCTCTCCTTCCGCCAACCCGGTAAGTTTTGTCTTTATTTTTACACACAAGTGAAAGAAGGCCTCGCGTGCCAGCGACTAATCCACCCCCAGAGTACAGAGGCAGCGGAATGTTGGGTTTTTTCTTTTTATAGAGTTATAGGCAGGGGGTGGGGTTGTTTGAGGGAAAGGGGCTGCGGTCGAAGAAGAAAATGCGAACGACTCTGTGGCATGCCATACACACACACACACACTCACACGACGGAACCACCCGCTCACCTGGCTGCCGCTAAACTATGAGCAAATCTTTGGCATAGTATCCGCGATGATACGGTTATACTCAGGTGTTTTTGAGGGGAAGAGAGGAAGGGACGGGCGGTATCACGTAACTAACCACTCCAGGGCTCTCCGCACCATTTTCCATTTCGGTCCGGATTAATATATTTTTATCAATGCGCGTCTCTTGTAAGTCGCATAGGTCTGCAATTGAACCGAGAAATATTTGCTTGGGTCCTTCGTTCACCCCCCCCCCCCCCCCCATCCCACGTTCCATCCACGTGCGCGGGAATTTTTCTTAGTTAAGTTAATTTTATGGTTTAATAGTGTGACTCAACATACAATCGAAATAAAAATAACCCCCCCCCCCCACCTAACCATACTTCTTTTTCCCCTTACAAGCAGCCCCAGGCAGGCCGGCATAAAATCTATACCCAAATATATGGGAAATAAAATGGCTCAATGGGGGTGGAAATTGGGTTCGAAATATTCGTACAGGACATCCTTTTCGTGATCGTAATTGCTTCATATATATTTTGCACCTTTTAACCAGGTAGAGGATTAGTGTGGCAATAAATGGCTTCATAAAAAAAGAAAACATGGAACGAAAAAATATTAATGCACTAGCTAATCCCGGGGCGGGAGTTAGGGGAAGGAGGGTTGAGAATTCCGGAAGGTATGCATATTGTATAGGGTAACGACATTATTGCGAACGGGTGGTTTTTTTATTTGTTACTTTATTATTTCAATAATACAGTATTGTGATCGATTTGCTACCCTTAAAATTTTCAGTCCGTCTGTCCGCCGTACACCATACGCAAAATTGTTTGAAAGCTCGTAGCACCCAAGCCCTTTGAGCTATTTAGTTGAATTTTTTTTTCGTGGGTAGACTGTGTATACCACTTTAAGTGGACATCTCTTGAAGGGTGGTGGTGTGAAGGGGGAGGGAGGTAAGGGAAGCGTTTTACACTGAATATTTTGAGGCAATAGTCAAAACGCGGCATAAAAATCGCGCGAAGCATGTTGCCTCTTTTTGGCGGACAAAGACCTGGAATCAAATTTTTCGTCGACACTATGCCCTGCTGCGCGTCCCTGCTTAATCTCATAATCGTTTCATGCCACTTTCCAAAGTGGACTTGGTAATATTTTCTTATCGAACGTCTACTTAAGGGCGGAAGTAACTAGTGACGGTTGTCTTTACCTTCCACTTACGAATGGAATTTTCGGGGACTTTTTTTTTTCTTTATTCTGTCGTCATGAGTCTAGAGTCAGTCGGAGTCTCTGCTGTCCTTATCATCAAAATTTATTAGAACGAAAAAAGAAGAAATTCCGGCAATGTTTACGTTGTTGGTGCTCTTTTATCTTTTCGAAGTTTTTTTTTGGGTTCCTTAGATTTTGACATACTCTCTCCTCCGCGCGCAAGATTACTACTGCCTCAAGGAGTTTCGTACAATTTTTTTGAACCAAATCCGGAATGAAGAAAAAAAAAACCCAATTACGTGTAAATGCAGGAAGTACCAACGACATAGAATCGTAAAAAAAAAATAAGTCCCATTACCACCATGTCACCATCTTAGAGGGCTATTAAGACATTTATTTCTCCTTGTGTTGGCACCTTTACACTTGCTTCGAGCGCATCGGGAGCCGAATTCATTGGCGTAGAGCGTAAGAAAGATGAAGTGGGGAAGTAGTGGGGTAAAGGACGGTTATGATGTCTGGAAAATACTGTGTCACCACCGCTCAATCTAATTGCCAGCACATTTTCGAAGAAGACTTCAAGACAAGACCAAAGATGCGGTCGTAGCGACCTCATCAAAGGACGTCTCAATTTCTAAAAACGTGTTTAATACATGTAAAGTGTGTGAATACCTCCCTCCCTCCGTCCCCTTCTTAATATCGAAGAATGCACCACGTATCTTACACCCGTCGTATTACGTCGTTTTAAAATACGGCCTATGGATGTATGAGCTAACGCAAGGTTCTCGTGTATCACCGCTACTGTTTCTTTTCTTTCTTTTTTTTCGTTTCTCCTGACTTTTCGTGAGGAATTTTATCTTTTTTGTAGAGAGGGGGCGCGGGGCATGTTATATTCTACACATGTCGTTCGATTAAAGACTTAATATATACGGGGGAACATTTAAAGCGATAAATAGTACCGCGATAAAAAAAAAAAATTGAAAAGAATCTGGGGTGCGGTATCGTTCGCATCGGACGTTAAAGGCCTAAGCTAGTGATGGGATATCTTATTTCTTTAACTCAATATGACCGAGTCATTTCGTTGAAGTGACCGATTAAAATGATTCGGTAATTTCGGCCAGTTCAATGAATCGTTAAAGACCGACCGATTCGAAAAGTCGAGCTAAGAACTTTTTCTAGTGACCGCTAACACAAATGACCGACCCACCGAATCAGAGATGTGACCGAACACTTAAGATTTAATGACTCAAATGAGTAGTGATCGAAATGACTCAAATGAGTAATTTGATTCATTTCGATCACTTCGGTGTTCGGTCACAGCAGTTCACCAAAAGAATTGAGTTACTTCACTACAGCGATGTTGCGAATATTCGCATCCGCATCCGCAATTGCGGAGCTTCCGCATGGATTTGGATATCTGCATCCGCATCCGCAATAATCAATGCGGATGTGCATGCGGATGCAGACAAAATTTTACGGGTTGGTTTATGGTACGGGGTGGAGGGTGTTTTTCCTAACTTTAGAACGGCTTATGCTAGGAAGTTGAAACTCGGTACGTATATGTAAAATCAACTAGAAAAGTAATTCTGATGAAAAAAAAGTCGAATATCTATTGGCGTTAGAAGGGGGGGGGGGGGGGGGGGGGGGATAAAAAAAATTATCAGTGAAAATAAAATGCACATATTGTCACGATTTTCGTCATATTTACTAGGTCTTTCCAAATATTCAATTCATTTTTATTTTACGGATTCTTCATATGAATACCTGGAAAGTGTTTTCAAGATTTTTTGAAATTCGACCCCTATAGCGGCGTAAAGAGGTTGTATACTTACAAAAATAATCAATATATTTAAATGATAATTCACTTAAATGCTGGAGCGTTCATTAAGAAGAATTGAAAATGCTATCAACAATAGCGCGCAGATTTTTATCGCCCCCACCAGCGAGTGGTTCAGTAGCGCGGGTTTAATTTATGAGTCTCAGCGGAACAGACTGGAACCTGAAAAGGCGGCGATATTACTTTTATCTTTAAATACTAAATATCTAATTATTTAATTAAAATATTAATGATTAATAACTTTTTATCTTATTTTTGCATGCATACAAAGTTCCATAAGAAAGTTTAAAATCCGCATTCACATCCGCATCCGCGGATCGTTCAAAAATTCGCATTCGTATCCGCATCCGCGGATGTTAAGAAATCTGCATCCCCAACATCCCCACTTCACTCACTCACTTCAATAAAATGTTCTTTTGGAACAGTTCACTCCTCAACGACCCATCTCTACTTTCGAGGTACGTGTTCTGTTTTGTATTTTTTTTTTTTTTTTGTTGAAAAAATCCCACGGAGTCACCGATTGAAAACTTTAACTTTCACGGAAATTTCAAGAATTTCCCCCACAGATATTCTAGCGGAAAAAATTGTAAAAAAGCGAATAAGTGTGTAGTTAATAAAGTTCGACATATTTTTTTTTTTTTAAATTACCTTCAACCTTTCTGAACAAGAAAGAAATAAAGTTAATATCGAATACTCCGTGTAAGCGGATAGCTGTTTTAGACTTAAGACAAATTCTGATTTCCTTTGAAGACATAGGTACATACGTCATAAAAAAAGTATCGAATCTTATCATTTTCGTTTCGAGCAGCAAAAAGAGGAAGTCGAAAAAACCAGAGGGGGTTGGTTTTTTTTTTATGATTGGATGGTTGATCCCTAGGCAGCGGATACGTATCAGCCGAGAACGATAAATGCAATAAGAAAAAAAGAAGGAATTCTTGGAAATTTTTCTTTCCTTCTTGCTGTCAAACCTTGCCGCCCACCATTCACCCCCAACCCTTATCTCCTTCGTCGATTTTCACGTAGTTCATCGCACGATTGGAAAATTAGGTCGGCTAAAATCTCGAAAAAAGACGAAAGCCCGAAATTGAGTTGAGCTATCAATCAATATAGCGGGCTGGAGAGGGAGAAGAAGGGAGGGGGAGGAACGTACCTTAAATTAAACTATATACTTCATGTCCTTCGTGTGGTGGATGTGGGTGGTGGCGCAGCAGAAAGACGTTATGCAAACGAAAAGCGCTTAAGTGAAAAGTGGTGAGAGTAGGATTTTTAATCCCTTTCTCAGAGGTGAGTGTATGTGTGCTACTTTCCATTTTTTTTTTTAGATCATAAAAATCAATGCGAATTACGTTGAGGTGGAGGGGGAGGGGGAGGGGGATGAAGACACACGTTTTAATTGGCGCTTTTAGTTTCCAAACATCTTTTTGATCTAGTATCGTTTTTGTTTCTTCGTCAGGACACTTGATGTTTTTTTGTCAAATATTTCATAATCTTGGATCCTTTTGTTCGTGATGAGGAGGGTTGGGGATGAAAAGGTGGTGACGAAGAGTATGCAAATTTGTCCAGTATCTCGCGGAGGTTGGTGGTACTTCGAAAATATTGAATACTCTTTGATTCTTTTCTTAATTGGTTCCATGATAAATGAAGAGTGGAGAAGGGATTGCCTAATGAGGGGGCAGGGAATTTTCTATTCACAATCATTTTTGGGGGTTCGTTAATCGAACTTTTTGGTACTTGAAAAGATTTCTTTGTCATCTTTCTGTCGTAGTGTTTTCGTAATTGAACAACTTTTTTTTTTTTTTTTTAATAAAGTGCATCTAAGAACAACGTATAATCGTACGGGCCGTTACAGTAGGCACGGAGGGGGAGGAGGGGGGAGGGGGTAGTGGGTTCTGAAGGGATTTGTAGTAAAATAAACTCGATTCGACAACTATCACAACGAGGCTGATGACGGAAACCACTTGACCCAGAAAGCCATTTAAGTGCCACGAAGACTTCAGCTGTGGGGTTAAAACAACAGCATGTGTAGTAGATTAATCCTACCCTTACTGTTTTTAGTTATTGTTTCTCGAGCGCAGAAGGGAAAGTAATGGCAGGAATGTTGGATGGATGGTTTGACGGGAAATGGTGGCATGTGGATAGGCTGTACTTAATTAAGGACTACCCGGCAATTGCTTTAGGGAGCTAAGGATAACTGAGCCGTCGAGCCACTTAAGCAATGTTATTCTGCTGAAATGCCAACAGTCTTTTCATTCGTTCCGTAGCTTTCACACACACACATACATAAGTTTCTTTATCAGCCCCCATCAAGGTACACACATATTTGCAACCCCTCCCCCCCTTTCCACGCGTATTCATGTCATTCCGAGTGACACGAAGAAATCGTGTGCAATCTATCATAGCCGCGGCTGAAAAATTCCACCCTCTAAGGGCACCCCGTAGAAAAAAGAGAGAAAACTCTTTCCTCGTAGAAGTTTGTCGTACCCATGAGAAGGGAAGGAAAGGAAAAAAGGTTATCTTTCTCGAGTGAAATATACGTCTTTGTGCCCCCCCAACCTCCTACAGACTTACTATGTCCATTAATCTTCGGTCGCGATGCTTTTATTCGGGTACGCGATTGTCCAATGTCCTTTGCGGTGATGGCAGGATGAGTTGTCATCATCTCCAGGGGTATGTCCATCCCCCGGTAGCGATTGATGATGATAATTTTGTGCGTGCCTCGGTAAAATGTTGGGCCGAATTGCCTCGATTACATGTGCGCCCACCCGGACAGTGTTAATATGCTGTAGTACTGGCCGAAATGGGTATTTCCAGGGTATTTTAGGGGGTATCTAAGGTCGTATCGAGCGCGTATCTAGGCGATGGTTTATGCCTGCTGTCGTTGTACAATTTTTTGGTATTGAGTGGTCATTAGATGACGACGACAACATGTGGATGTGTGGGATCGAGCGCTGTAATTTAATCAAAATGATCGAGATGAATTAAGGACAAATGGTATGTATACAGTCGGGTTTGTCTCCTCTATCTCCCACTCGACCAACTTATAGAAATCGTGAAGAAGAAGCTTGAGTCAGAAGATACATCAATGACCAGTTGGTATGGAAATTAATTGAAATTGATCGTCATCAATTGACCCTAAAGTAGCCCGGTTCTCGTATCCCATTGTACGGAGTTAAGTTTTCGTTGTCGCCTTGCTGGCACGCAATTCACTTCAAGTCCACACCCACCCTCGTTGAGTAGCAAGACCTGGTGGGTGGTAACAGCTCTCTCTCACTCTCTCTCAACCCGGAATCGTCAACCTTCACCCCCAAATCATAAATAATATATTTGGTTCCAATTCACCGCACACGTCTGATGGGCAATATGTCGAATGTCTATGATGAGGGCGGTTGTAGAGAGAGGTGGGTGAACACAAGCTAGGGGATGAAAAACGCGTCTTGTTTTTTACCGAGAATGAGGAAATTATATTTCCGCTTTGAGAATTTTTTCTTCGAAAAGCTCCCAACATCATAGCAAAGGACATATAACGTATGACCATATTCCATCCCACTGGCTTATCCACCGGCCCCCCGGACAACCCCCCGATTATTACCATTATCACAACGCCAACGATATCCTGGAACTCAATGAGTTTTTCTACTTCTTAGGGTGTCATATCTGCAATTTATTTCCATGTGCGTATTCCAAGTTAGTCACCCTTGGGAGTTCACCTTCCAAAAAGAAAAGAAAAAAAAAAAAAGATGACGAAGAAAATTTCCTAAGACATCATTCATTGCTTTGGACATTGGGTTTTTCGTCCTCTCAATGGTCTTGTGAGTGTATGTGGGCTCCATCACTCGATTAAGGAAGGGATCAACCCTCTCTTTTCAATTCCCACGTCTATTCGCCGTCGTTCTACGAATCTTGGTAACTCTGTCGATTCGACTAACTTTCAAGACGGAATAACTTCCATGGCGTGCGCGATTTGGACAAATTCGGAACGACAGAAGACAGAGAACGATAATAATAATGATGATGACAACTTTATTAATTCGCACTAATTCCATAATCTAATTGTGGAGACTTGGGGCAATTCCTTGTCTCGGGAAGATCATTTTTGGCGATTCCACTGTAGGAAGCCATGTTTTTTTTTCGGTGGCCGGAATTAGGAGTGATTATTTCGACTTGAAAAAGTCAAGTTCAATGGTGGCGCTCCGAAAGGAACTATGTACGTATTCTAGACCACAAAACTGAAGTTTCTTCAAAGTTTTCTTCTCGAGATTCGACCGTGACACCATCGGATTTCTGTCAAGAACCAGTGCTAAATTGTTCCACGGCAACCGTGACTTTTATCTTTCAAAAACTGACATCTATTTGTTAAGTGTCACATTGACTTGTGACACGCTAATAGCCGCTATTCTGTCGATTATTTTCTGGAAGATTTTTGTCGTCTATCGGCGGGAAAACTTCAGTTTTTCTTTTTTTTTACGTTTTTCTCAATCTTTGGAAATGCACATTTCCGAAGGGGCCGGCCGGCCGGTGAGGTGTGTGTCTAGTTAGGTAAGAATCTCTGTCATCAATTTTTTTTTTTTTTCTGAATTGACAGTCAAGTGCCATTGAGCGAAAAATGTTGTGTCCGTGGCAGCGAAACGAATTGAACTCGGGAATGATGGAATTTTGTGATGCATGGGTTAACGCCGCAACGAGCCCGACTTATGCCTTGATTTTCTGATGCTAACTGACCCGAGATGATTTCGAAATTTCCCATGTTCTAATATGACGCGATGATGATGATGGTGACGACGATAGTCAAGATGATGATGATGATGTTGTTGATGGTGATGGTGGAGGCATTTCAATAGGAAACCCAGTATGACATTAAGTGCTCTTGTGTCACACAATGTCTCTATTCATTAGTGGAGTGTCCCGGCAATTGGACTGCCATTAAAAATAATCGGTGATTCTATTGAGTCCGCCGCCACTTTACTTCACACACACACACACACACTTCTTTTTCGCTTTAATCCACTGAATACTATGTGACTCCACCCCTCCCCACACTCACTGATTCCCTTGTTTTTCTTTATCATTGGCGTCCCTAGGTAAGGGGGGGAGGGTAACACTTGTACCTGTCATCGCCGCTAGTTTTGACAGCAATGTTTAGTTTCTTTCTTCGCTGCATTCTTTTTTTTATTATTAATACTCAACGGCCTTAAGATCTTCTAGTTGAAAAATTAAATACCAATTTCATTGGACGTTTGAAGATATGTACATGAATAATAAAGATAATGACCCTGCCAGTAGATTTAAGTTTCAATGGCGACAGAGCACTAAGAAGAGAAAAGCAAGGCCAAAAACGCGATCCTTGCGGTACACCACACCAGCCTCGGTAAATAAGTAGGTAGGTTCGTGTGGCTGCCCGTTAGTGCACGGACACACTTAGACCTAAAAGGTCCGTTGATCATCGAATCCGATCAAACTCGTCAAACCATTTAGAGCTTGTAATGAAGCGTTGAATTTTCGGAACCTCCATTGCGGCAAGCTCGCCAAGGCAGTTGAAGAAGTAAGCTCCAAGATAAGCTTTGCTTTGATTTTGACAAGCGACCACTTAAATTAAAGGTGCGAGTGTCTCCTGTCTCCGCAAATAGATTTAAGAAATAACATAATTTGCATCCTGGAGAGCCAAGAGAAGAGTTACATTTGGAGAGTTTTTTTTTCCCACGTTTTTGGCCACCGCTCCCCAAAATTTTGACCAGATTTCAATTTAGTTTGCATTTTTGAGTAGCTGTTGAACTCCCCTTTCATTGATGTGTCACTTGACTGCTAGAGCTGGACAGGTGCAGAGAAGGTGAAACACTGTCCCCCCTCCTCCTCATCCAGGCGGCTTCCTTAGAAGTCGTTTGATAAGAGGACGAATCTTTTAGCATGTCGACCAATAAGACAGTGGCTGATAGACACTACAGTGGTCCTGGTCCGGAAGGCGGAAGGCGGAAGGAGCTGTTCTAACTGGTTTTATTGGTCCGTCGAGCCGGGAAAGTTCTCTTGTCCAACTTGTACACCCAGACCACTTTAACGCTGCTCAGTTCTGGTACTACTTCACGGAAATGTGCAGACCTTTTTTCTTAGGTTCTCATGTTCTAGTTCGGAATGAGAGATTGAACAGTTTCAGAAACTACTTCACGAAACTCTGCTAACTTTTTTTGTTAGGTCCTTAGTACATCCAGGGAATGAACAGTTCCGGAACTAGTTCAGTGAACTATCGTACCTTCAAGTGAGTGGCTCGGAGTGGAGTGCCGGAACTAGTTCGGTGAACTCGTTCAAGTGAGTAACTCGAAGTGAAGTACTTCACTGAAAGGAACTACTTTGCCCATCTCAATCGTGAAAAGTGCATTTAATATTGTCGTATTGCATTCTGGACAGGTTCATTCTGCATCATCATCACAACAGGTACGTCTATTTCACATGACTGTTCCCCGAAAAACAAACAAACATCAAGGCTAAGCCAGGACAGAACTTGCTTTCGTCGAAAAAGTACTTTTTGATCTCTTCGTCGAGTAGGGAGGGGGCGGGGGGTGGGTACAAATATTTGAGATTTACTCTTTTATTAACCGCATTCCAGGCTCATGCCTACGATATTAATTTTTTCCTTTCTGACTTTCATCTCCTTTTTTCCCGATCCCAGTTCTCTTTCAATTCCTTGAGGTTCACTAAACTGTCGATTTTTTTCTATTTGTTCCTCCTGTAACCCATGCGTTTGGCTGAACAGATTAGCTTAGGGTGGGTTAGCTTAGGGGTGGGTTTTTTTCATCCTCCCTCCACCGTGTGTATGTTTTGTTTTAAACGGGAGTAGAATAGACGGCACAAAGCCTTGTCGCCGTCGTCCATCGCACACTTCACTCACTCGAGAATCGAGTTTTGTTTTATCCATCAACCCCCGGCAGGGAAAAACAGCCCCCTTTTAAAGCGGATGAATAGAAAAATGTTCATCCCCCTTTCATCTGTTCGTCCGGCATTGCTCCATATTGCGAACGCGCGATTTCAGCTGTATTTTTTAGGAAAAAATGCATTTTCATCGGTTTTTCGATTATCAAAGTAGCGGGAAAGGGGTGGCGGGAAAAGCATGGAATTGTCGGTATGGGGGGTTGAAAAGTAATCCTAAAAACCTTCTTATTTTTTTTGCTCACACGGTCGTGGTGGTGTGATAGCTCTCTCCACAGCTCCTACACACAGTCGAATTTCTTTTGCCCCAATTTTTCTTTTTTAAATGCTTTCGCCTCCCTTCCTCGTCGCCGTTTTCACCTGCACGCCACCCCATTCCACCCCCTTTCCCACCTCAGCTCTTTCGACTACCAGGTCATTATTTTCGCATAAAATGACTGGATCGCATGAAGTACGTTTATGGTTATGCCTTTACATCGTAATTACAACGGAGGTAAATTTTTTTTTTTTTTTTTTAAATCACAGTTGAGAGGGGGTTGTTTATTTGTTGCCGCTACCAGTGCTCCGCATTACCGTGATACAATGGGGTGAAAATTTAGGTCATTACTGGAGCAGAACAAGTCGTCGTCGAAGCGAAAAGAAGTCGGCAAAATCCTCAAAATTGCGACAACGGAAACCGGAGAATATAAGGAGGAAGAAACGGTTTCAGGAAAAAATGAGCCGGACCTTTCCCGGTTTTTCGCCACCCTAAGAAAAGTGCAAAAATGGAAAACCGGCGATCAGGGGTTGGAGGACGAAACGTGCCGGCAATACTCCGGTCTATTTTGTCTCCGAAAAACGTTTCATGTATTTATCCACCCTAGGCGCTTCGACTGTCCTTGAAGTTCTCTACTATGCCGGGTACACCGAAGTATGCAGTACTGCTCTTCTTTTGCCGGTTCAACCCTCCCCGCTCCCCCACCCCATCACATCACATTTCATAAGATCCGCCGTCTAGAGTTCTGGCACTGCGAAACTTGCTTCGGTTCAAGTCGCCGCCCCCCATGTCCTTTAATCCCCTTGCTTGAGATAAGCTCTACAGAGAACAGCCCGCTGTATACACCCCAACACACCCGCATCAAGCATGGTCAAAGCCACACGTGTTCAGCATAGCGAATATGGTGTTCCTTGAATTTCCTGGCAAGCAAGGAAAAAACTCAGTTTTTTCTTGAATCGCAGAACGGAGAAGGGATGGGGGGTGGGTGGGCAGGAGTGAATGGATTAGAACCTTACAACACCTTGGCCCAGACTTTTTCAGGTCTTCAGTTATTCGACATTTTGTAGTTTATGAAAGATTCACGAAAACAAGCCACGACAATTTTGGGGTATGGAGACGACGAAGTCTGGGACAGAGTGTTGTGAAATCAGTTAATACTAATCCTTGAGAAAAGTTCCAGTTTTCTCCAAGTCGGATTCCATGGGGGTGGGTTTCCATACCTAGATGGCGCTCGTAATACAATGTTTTTTTTTTCGTTGAAAACATTTCACTTTTGTGAAAGTTTCGCGCGATTAACAAGGAAAGGGATGAGGGGTGGTAGTGGTTGGGGATGCTCAGCCTTCGGAATCAGAAATTTGGCTAACGACATAGATGGTCGCTCCAGATGAACTGTTGTTTTTCTCTATTGATTGAAGTCTTAAACTGTCGCCAGGTGGCACAACTGGTACTGTGGTAAGTGGTATAAATACCACCCAGCTTTTGCTCCGGGAGTCATATTAGTTTTGAACTTCACTGAGATCGTACAGAAGAAAAAGTGGCTTAATTTTCCTTTATGAGTTTAAACTTGGCCACGGTGCAACGGAGGCAACTCTTCTGCTCTATACTTCAGTTTCGACCTATCTAAAGAGTGGACGCCCCTAAGCGGACTTATGTAGAGGTTCACTATGCTACTTCGAATTTTTCCAAGAGCACTTCAAATCGAAGTGAGAACTGATATCCTTCAGAAATTCAACGAACTGGAAGACGGCGTGTGAATCGACTAACAAATCCTTTCAGCATTGAAATCATAACGTTAAAAGAAAGACGTCTTTGAAATGTCAATCCAGACTTACCGGAAAGAAAACGTCTATTTGGCCACTCCTCGCGAACGCTATTCTTTGAAGTGGATATCGTTCAGTGGAAAACTTTATTTACCAGATAGAAAAAAAAAGCAATTTGCGTTTTTCTGTCTTCAGGTTTAAGTCTCTCTGACGTTCCGGACGTGGGTATAAGATGATTGAAGCTTATTTAATCAAATGCAGAATCTTTTAGCAGTCATAAAGAAAATTAAAGAGGAAATAAATAAAAGAGAAGTTCTAGGAATAGTTGAGCCGTGAAACTTCCGCAAAGATGGGACACAGAGTCACTAAAAATTGTCAAAAGAAAATGGAATAGTCCTAGTTTGACCCGAGAGAATGCCAGGAAATTGAGAGGGCCCACGACTACAATTTACAAAAAAAAGTTTAACCATGTTTCCGCCACAAAAAGCTTGGGATTCTTTTTCTTAACCTCCACTGTGTCCTGAATTTCCAAACCTCCACCGTTCCGTTGTATTTCTTAACCTATATTGTTCTCTTGACCTCCACCTAGAGATAAACCCTGTTCAGGAGTGGACTGCCATCATTTGAATATATAGACCTCAGCCATCATTTGAATAGATAGACCTCAGCCATCATTTGAATATATATTGAACACTTCGTCATTAAAGTGAGTGAGTGAAGTAAGTCACTCCTTTTGGTGAGCTGCAGTTCTATTGTGCATAAAACTTGAGCGAACAATGAAACTCACAGTTCCGAAACTACCTACTTCACTGAACTCGATCCTCAACCGCAACAGGTCATCATCTGACAAAAAGAACGAACTCGTTCGCAAGCGAACGAAGGAACGAAAATGAAGGATCGATGGAACTAACAGTTCCGGAAATACTTCACTGAACTCAGTTTTTAAAGTGAGTGACTCGACTCGGTATAAAGTACTTCACTGAAAGGATCTGCTTCGGCCATCTGTAGTGTCGAAACTGGGATAATTCCTGGAAAAAAAGGTTCCAGATTTTCTTGAGCTAAATTCGATTCTTCATAAAACACGACAGGTCGCAATAATTTGAGTTTTTCATGTAGGTATGAATTTTCTTCGATTTTGGCCCATTGACAATACGTTAGGCGGACTTTTAAGTCGAACCGACGGACATTTAGCATTTATTTTGTCTTGGAAGAAAACCGGTCTTAAGGTCTTTGTTGTTGTTGATTTGGTATGTTCTTTGCCTGGCTGCGCGGTTGTGTCTTGTTTCTCATGATGATGATGATGATGATGATGATGATGATGATGAAGATTTCTCATTCCTCACCCAATGGTACGGCGATTAGGAGCGGTGAGACGATCGCGGCAGCGAAGAAGGACTGAAGGCAGAGACCGATCGCAAAGGCAAAGGGGTCTTAGTACAAAAGAGCAATGGACTGTGTACTGTCGTTCAGTTGAAGAAAATATACTTTATGCCCTAGGAGGAGATGTAATGCGAGCCTTTGAACGCGAACTGCTCGTGCGATAGTGTGTTTCGAGTCTGTATGAAAGGTTACTGCGCTGCATTGCACGTCACTGTACTTGAAGAGACCGATGCAAGAAAAGCGCGCAATCCAAACGAGTCCGGCCGATAGACACAACAACTTTTAGTTACCGACGATTAAAGAGACAATTGTGTGCGCAATAAGACGTAAGAGGTTACATAGTCATAAAGTTACCTTGGGGGAGGGGGGGGGGGGGGTCTACGCTCCGTCTTCGAAACCGGTTTCGACTTCTTCAAGAAATCAAAGCACCCAAAACTGATGATGAAGAAAACAACCAAAACACTTTCCTCGTATTCCCATTTGGGCCTACTTCAGACAACCAAGAAAAAAAAAACGCTCCTACTGCATTCCTCCTTATAGCCCAGACCGCTTACAAGAAGCACTACCTTCGGTTTGGAGATGTGGGGAAGGACGCGCTCGCTATGGCCATCGATCAAAACTGCCATTTCAAATGCCTCTTCTAGACTTTTGGTCGAAAATAGACCCGATTGGCGCGACTGCTGTTGCTGCTAGGTCCAACGGCGATACGTTACGCGCCACACGCCGCCGTTTAAGACCCAAAAGACAGGCCATCGAACGAAAATATTGATTTCTCGAGCCGGCTCGCACTCCTCTGTGCCAACGAAATCCAACATCAATCTATCACAGCCATAATAATAATAATCATAAAAAAAAAATGAGTGTGTACCTTTTTTTTTTTAAGTGACAATAAAAACCACTCAATGAAAAGTGGGTTAATGATGTCGTCATCAACAACTGACTAGAGAGACCCAGGCAGCCTTTTATGAATGGGAAACGAAATACGCTTAGGCTTTGCAATCACTTTCGAAACTTAGCCTTCGGATCTATAAGCGCGTGTTGGGAATGTCCCGCATTCATAGGCACCATTCCGAGCGAAGACAAAACAAAATACTACACGAAACAACAATACGACTAGTTTTTGAAACACGCACGTGAGAATAGTTTGGGCAATTCGCCTGCGCCCCTCCCCCCCCCCCCCCCCCCCATTACCACCTTTCTTACCGAAAAAATTAGAACGCAAACCAACAAGGTCGTCTTATTGGAACTATAAGTAGGACTCCTTGCACAAATTTACGGGAAAATTATGTTTGTTTTCGTTAATTAGAAATTCAAATATTTTCGCGCCAAATAGACGTGTGCTCGACGGACCAACAATGTTCGAGAGTGGCTGCAGGGCTGAAGGGAAATCTGTAATACAACCAATCCGTAAGACGATCATTATTGCTTCAGTTTTTGGTGGTTTTCGGCGTTAGTGGATAGTTTGTGGGTGTAAAACGCCAACACGAAATTCCCGATTGTTGACTAATCGCTGTCCCTGAGGACATGACATATACACGTTCAAATAAAACAATTATAAATTCCCAACCACATATGACCCGAATTATTTTCCAATTCCTGACTTATTACGATTTCGCGCATTTTTCGGGAAAAAATCAATTTTCTGGAAAACTATATTCTCGAATTTAATCAAATTACACATCAAATTAAAGGTGAGAGTGTCAGCTACTCAAAAAATCAAACAGAATGAAAATCGGGTCAAAAATGAGGCAGTGCTGGTCGAAACTGTGGAGCGCCACAACCCCAAAATTCGATCTTTTTCCATTGAAAACTTTGCAAGGGTCCCCCTTGTGAATTTCGCGCAATTTTCGGGAAAAAACTCAATTTTCTGGAAAACCATTTTCTCGAATAGTCACAAATTGCACATCAAACTAAAGGTGAGACTGTCAGCTACTCAAAAAACTAAACAGAATGAAAATCGGGTCAAAAATAAGGCAGTGCTGGTCGAAACTGTGGAGCGGCCACAACCCCAAAATTCGATCTTTTTCCATTGAAAACTTTGCAAGGGTCCCCCCTTGTGAATTTCGCGTAATTTTCGGGAAAAACTCAATTTTCTGGGAAACCATTTTCTCGAATAGTCACAAATTGCACATTAAATTAAAGGTGAGACTGTCAGCTACTCAAAAAACTAAACAGAATGAAAATCGGGTCAAAAATGAGGCAGTGCTGGTCGAAACTGTGGAGCGCTGTAACCCCAAAATTCGATCTTTTTCGATTGAAAACCTTGCAAGGGTCCCCCCTTGTGAATTTCGCGCAATTTTCGGGAAAAAACTCAATTTTCTGGGAAACCGTTTTCTTGAATTAAATCAAATTACACATCAAATTAAAGGTGAGACTGTCAGCTACTCAAAAAATCAAACAGAATGAAAATCGGGTCAAAAATGAGGCAGTGCTGGTCGAAACTGTGGAGCTCTACAACCCCAAAATTCGATCTAGCTAAGAATAGAAAGTGAACTTCTTTTCCAAATTTTTTTTTACGCGGAACATATGCCCTTGAGGATTTTTTCGAAGTGGTACAAAAGAAGGACGAGTGTTAACGTTCTCATCAATTTTTGTGGTTGGAGTCAGGTGGTACTGTGGCTGGTCGCTGGAACCGTAGCGGCAGGGTTAACGCTGAGTGTGTTTTATGTAGCCGCAAAACATTTAATTACGATCGTAAAAGTTAAAAAGTTTATTAGGTCTTCTGATGAGAGCTGGGAATTGCCAACTTTTCGAGTGAAGTGTTTTGTTCAGATTTTATGACTCTTTTTTTTTGGTTTTTAATCTGACGACTGTTTTCGACCTTGTATTGATGAAACTCGCGCGGGGATACATTGTTTTTTATGGGCATTCGAATTCAAATTTTTAAACGATTCCGTTCGTTTCAGTGAATGTACTTCACTTCGAGTCAGTCACTTTAAGGAACGTGTGAACGAGTGAAGTAGTTTCGAAACTCTTCGTTTCACGAGTTCCTTCGTTTTCGTCTTATCGTTCCTTCGATTTCGTTCGCTCACGAACTAGTTCGTTCCTTTAGTTTATTCATAGTTCCACTTAAGGGCGAGAAGATGATTACCAAAAACAAAAGTAAGGTCAGAAGATCGCGAAAATGGCGAGCAAAAAAGAAAAACGGTCGGTAAAGTTTTTTGTCACGTGTCCGATGGAACTGCAGCTCACCAAAGCGAGTGAGTTACTTCATTCACTCACTTCAACGAAGTGTTCTCTTGGAACAATTCACTCATGAACGACTCATCTGGTATTTTCAGGGAAGGGACGAAATTTACTCAAGGTTCTAACAGCCTGTTACTCCCAACAGTATTCCTGGTGAGCATAGGTGGAGCGGGGACTCAGACTCTCCTGTCCGCACTGCTACAAACAAGACCCACTGAACTCACGTATCAAATTACTTTTTCAGCTTTCTAGCTTCGCTTGGATCTTTCAACAATTATCGGATATGTGCTGATAATCACTCATCCTCCTCGGCCCCATCACTTCTTCCCCTACCAGAAATCATAGCGACTGAGAGACGACGGGCCAAGAAAAGGGTGGTATTCCGAAAATCCGAAATTCAGTGCGTACAAATAGAACACCCTCACCCCTCCCCCACCCGGACTACGAACAAAAGGATTCGAACAACAACAAAAAGATCTAATGAGAAACAAATGAATCGGTCATGTGACTGGAAAAAGGCACAGGTAAATTTCGCAGCAATGCCTGGACGAAAGCGGTGGTGGTGCGGGGGCGGAATAAAAACAGCCCCAAACAAAACAAATATGAGAGCCCCAAATACAAACATTTAAGCCTCTTGTTTTGTGCAAATATTTGCTGTTTGCTTTCCACCCTCTATACACAGTCGCCACCCCCCACCGCCTCTAGTCGGAAATCGAAACGGGGTATTGAAAAAGCGATTATCAATCGTATCCTTTATTGTTCGGGACGAGCATTGAAAAGGCGGACAGAACTATTGGCAGCCATCCTATTCGCCATGCTAAGACCCAGAAAAACTTCCCTCTACTCACCCCCGCGCCGCACACAAACACCATTTGAATCATCGTTTTTCATACACGCGCGTGTTATCATGTGGGGTGGCCCAACTACCCACCTACCCCGTACCAAAAACCAACCAGTTTTTCTTGCAAAAGATTTTTCGGAGGGGTTGGAACGGGGTTGCAGGATTGTCATGCGAGTTTCGCAAGTACCTGACGTACCTTGAACCACCTAGGCAATACCACATCCAGCAGCACACCTGACGATACCGAAAAATTCTCATACTGCCCCCCCCCCCAGGGTTGAATTGAAATCCAATGCCAAGATAAACACCCTCCACTGAACCGCTATCAAATCCAACGCGGTTCTGAATTTCAGTTTATGCTAATCTTATTACTGGTCAGGAGCTTAAATTTGGAGAAAAGTAACGAGGGGGAGGGGGCAGCTGGAAAGTTGTTATCCGACCTTGAAAAAAATTCCGAGATCCGTTCACTTACCGAATATTTAATGCTGTTTTTACGGAAGCCTTAGTTCGGATAGCTTCCATAGAAAAGTCAGTCATACACTTCGATTGTTCACCATTATTATTATTATTTGTTTCGTAGAGCCCATAGAAGCCTCACTGGTTCTTGAACCACGACCTAAGAGGTCTTTTCTTCCTAAAGTTCATCGTAGTGAGCAATCATTACCGATTCCCGAATCCCCGTGAACTAGTTCGTTCTTTTAGTTCATAGTTCATTACTTCAGGAGAGTTCGGTGATGAGTAGTTCGAAGACAGTGCATCTAGTAGAAGATGAGAGCAAGAAAAAAAAAAAGTCACAAGATCGAATAGAACCTGATGAACGACAATGAAAAACCAACTAGGACCGGGACTGACTGCGAACTAGTTCGTTCATTGCAGTTATGGGGAAAGTTCTTCTGAACTAGTTCGTTCGCGCATCTAGTAAATCTACTATAGTATGAATGAACTAAGAGAACGAACTAGTTCGCGAACCAATGAAGGCGAAGGAACGGTAGAACGAAAACGAAGGATTTTTTGAACGAACAATTCCGGAACTACTTCACTGAACTTGTTCCATAAATTTCCGGACACATCTTTCATACGACTCTGTATGCTCCTGAAATTTAATTCACTCACTTTAATGAAAAGTTCTTTTCGTGCAGTTCACTCTTGAACAACTCATTTCGAATCGAAGACGACCAAAAAATAGTCGGTACAGTTTTTTTTCCACTTGTCCAATGGAACTGCAGTTCATCAAAATGAGTGAGTTACTTCACTGAAATTATGTGTGAATGCCCACAGATCGATAGAAGGCGTTTGTGATGGTTCCGTAGTCTTTTCTTCAAGAGCATCGAGGCTATTAGGATATGATAAACTAGTCAGGTTCTGCATGAGTGTTTCTGAGATGATGGAATATCGCACGAGGACATAAAAGGGATCGCATACGACGCCTAGTGAACGCGGTGGCTCTAGCGCCTCATCTTAAACCTAAACCTACTTCACTCACTCACTTCGAAGAAGTCTTCTTGAACGACCCATCTCTCAGAAGGACAAGGTTCTCGACTTGTGCGACATCAGTGACTGTTACTGTCAAAACTTTGTTCATCGCATTCTTCGGTCGGTTCAGCGAAAGAAAAATGAATGATAGTTATCTTCTTAATCCGACGAACTATGCATAACCGGTAATATTGGAATTTGGTGCACGTGTATGTGTGATGCTCATAAAAAAAAGTCACCTGTCTTTTTGATAAGACGATTGAAAAGAGAGAGAGAGAGAAAAAAAAAAAAGATCGCGCGGGCTTTTTAAATCCTTCGAAATCTTCTTATTTATTGATCACCGGCGCGCTATTAGTTTCGATGGATTAAAGCGGGCGACAGACACGATATCTTGTTGTTGTCGTTGTTACTTGCCGATCTTTTCTGAAGAGAAGAGACCGCACCGACTGCTGTCGGATTGTCTTAGAAGGGAAGTTGTTGTTGTTTTTTTTTCGGGCGGTGGGGGGGGGGGGGGTGCGGGGATTTTTATACGGAAATTCATCATGTTTTTGGTTGTTTGTTTTTTCGGCTGAGATGTGTGTTTTTTTGGGCAAGTTTTGGGTAATTAGGAGAATGAGCAGCGAACGGCACAAAGACTCCTACTAAAAGCCTTTCTTAAGAAAAAAAAAAAAAACGTTGAACGATATTTCTTTAAGACGCAATCAAGAAGTTAAATCACCCAAAATAAGACGACAAAGTAAATGGTTCCCTCGCCCTCCTACCGCTATCGCGCCACTGGACTTCTCATCTTCTAAGTTCTATAAATTATCGGATTGGGGGTATCATAACTTTGTGGATTTTCTGTGGTTACAAAACGAGATGAGGCATCTTAGTCCGGGAGTGAGGTCCATTACTACAAAATGTCTTTGTATCGTTTTCTTCAGTTTTTTCCTCTGGTCTTGGGACCATTTTTTTTTTTAAACTTTTCCGATTTATTTCTTTTCGGGTTTCTTCTGAGCGTTTTTTCTTTATTGGGTTTAGGTACCAATATCCTCCTCTGAGTCGGGAGGGGGTTTTTTTCTGGGGCTTATCGAAGCCCACACCTTCTTAGAAAATTGGTTCAAAACAATTTGAAGATGTCTTGGGTATGGGGGCGATGGCTGTTCCGGGCGTTCTTACGAAGAAAAAGTTTTGATGCGGAGGTGGTAGAATTGGTGTGTGTGTGTTTTTTTTAAACTCAAATAAATTGTAAGACTGCCCCTTCCTTGGTGATTACAAGGATGAGGTGGGAAATGTCTTGCAGATAATATTTAAATTTTCGAAGAAAAGCAGGACTTGTTTAGGTACCGAAATAATTTACCTAGAAAACACCGGGGCCACGACAAAATTTCAAAAAAGTTTTGATAGCTTTTCGATAATTTTCTTTTAATTTCTTTTCTTTGAATTTGTTTTTTTCTTTTTCTTTTCAGAAATTCCACTTTGACGAACTTTTTCTTTTCCGCGCGAGAAGGCAGGACAAGTCCTGGAAATATGCTCCAAGCAAAAAGACTAGAAAATCAAGTTTGAATTACGGCGATAGAGTGCAAGATGGCGGGAAACGATTTTTTAAAAATTTAAACTGTGGTAAGTACCATTTAGAGCAATTGCAACAACAACAAAAAAGAACAAATCTGCCAACAGTCTGGGCGAAACTTTATTATTTTTCGGGTCAGAGTCGGAGTATATCATGAGTTGTTTCGAGATTTTGTTATCAGTTTGTTCTTCATCAGAACTAAGGGATGGCACAACACGAAATGGCCGACTTGATGACTAGGAAAGGTTCAGAAGCTGACTTCATGGGACCATATCCATTCTGGAGTGATACCATTAAGCACAGCCAAAGTGAACATCCGAATGTGGCAAAAATCGCAAAGTACATTCCTAGGGACTTGGCACCGGGCAACAGGTAGGTCAAAGCTTTTTTTGCCAACGCATTCGGAAAAAAGGACATCTGATTATCTAAAACAAAGCAGATATCAGACCCGAATCCGAGTGGAAGCTCTGACTGGGCATTGCCACATGAGGAAGCATCTAAATAGGTTTGCATTCTCTCTGAGATCAAAATTTTGCAGAATAAAAGAAGAAAAGTCTGTGGAAGTGAAAAGCGTTCGAATATCTCATCAATTCTATAAGAAATATGTCGAAACTTTGTAACACATACAACCCCGGTACACCGCTTACCCTGCGTCTGCGTCTATGGTACACTAGAGATGGGCAAAACAGTTCCTTTTAGTGAGTGAGTGAACTCCGACTCACTCACTGAAATTACCTAATTCAGCGAACTAGTTCGAGTTCCTTTTGAAGATGACTTACCCGGCGAAAGAACTAGTTCTTTTCAAGTTCAGGACCTAAAAAAGAAAAGGTCCTTACTCAGGAAGGAACTAGTTCTTTTCAAGTTCGTAGTGAGTGTGAGTACCTAAAAAAAAAATAGTAAAGTAAACAGGGCCTCACTCACGAAACGACTAGTTCTTTTCAAGCTGTACCACGTGGTGAAACAAACTACAGTTCACCAAACGGAATGAGTTAGTTCACTCACTCACTTCAATGAACTTTGATGAAAATTGTTGAGAGTAGCGTTTTTTTTTGTTTTTAAGTCGATCAGTTTATTGCATTAATTGTTATTTTATTATTGTTATTGCATTAATAAAGTAAAAATATTTGTCCGTCAGTCCACCGTCTGCTTTTTGTAACGGTTCCAGAACCCCGACTAACTTACGTCTTAAATACATATTAAACCGAAGAAATTTTTTGAAGGAATTTTTTAGAATCTGGCCGCATTATACGGGCACTTGAGGCACTTACGATTTTCATCCCCTAACAAGATAACGAAAAAAAAAAAAAAAAAATAAGAAAAATCGGTACTCTTTTATCAACTTCTAAGGACCAAGAAGAGAATACTTGTCTTTTTTTTTTTTTGCTATCCGGAAAAACAGAGACAACAGACAAGTAGAAGACGACGAAATCGTATCTAGGTTTTCCTGTGGTTTTTGTATTTTGCCCAAGCACTTCAACATCTCGGCAAACAGAAGGAAAAAAATGGTGCTCGGCGCACATTTCTTACGAATGTGCTTAAGAATGTTGTTCTCCTCCGGAGGAACTACACACATCCCAAACTGCTTGTTATTCTTGTTGTTGTCGTATCGTATATATAGTTGTAGCGGTGGACGGCAGATATGCAGCACTATGGCCATTTCCTCGGTATCAACGGATACCGAGGAAATGGCCGTAGATCATCGCCCCGTGGGTAATCGGATTTCGGATTTAGAACTTGAGAATATCCGTTTAGATGGATTAAGGTGAGAGTCCCATGTAGCCCGTTTCTCATCGGTAAACTTAATCCGGCCTCCCTCGTCCCTCCGCCCTAAACAGAAATAAGCCCTGTTTTGATTGAGCAATGTCAACACTTGGGCTTCTCTTGCGGGTCATTCGTAATCCAAGAATTTGGTATGGTGTACTATCAGACTATCCTTTTAGCCTTTCGTGTAGCCGCCATACAAATATCCTATCAAAATGTTGTCACATAATTTACGAAACTCTCTATAACTCGAGTTATCTTTTAGATATGAATTCGAAATTGTGCACAAATTAGTTTTGAGTGAAAACAAAGTTTGAGTTTACTAGGGAGATAAATCCTTTTGCTCCTTCTGGTACCTGCCATGTAAAATGTCCTTAAGACATGTGTTCAAGAATATTGGCCGATAACTTCAGACAGGCTCAAGTTATGGTTTTAAAATTTTGTTTGTGCTAATTTTGCAATATTTGGAGCTAAATTTATGATTATGACGTAAACCCTATTAGTCTGCCATGCAAATATCTTGTTAACTCAAGAAATCGTTTAGCCACGAAGTTTAAATTTTGCACAAATAAGATTTAAGCAAAAAGGAAGTTAGACTGCGTTTGTCAGTGAAATTTCTTGACTCCTTCGAGTAGCTTCCATACAACAAAAAAATCCTTGAAAAGACAGTGTTCTAGAAAATTTGTCGATGGCTTCACAACCATTTTAGCTGTTTGTTTAAAATTTTGTATACGTTTGTTTTTCAATAGTTGAAGTTAAATGTATATCTTTGAAAAAAAAACCTATTAGTCCTTCGCGTAACAGCCATACAAACATCCTTTCACTTAATTTATGGAACTCACTATAACTCAAGTAATCGTTTAGCTGTAAATTTAGAATTTTGTTCAAATAAGTTTTGAGTGAAAACAAAGTTCGAGTTCACTAGTCAGTGAAATCCTTTTACTCCTTCTGGTACCTTCCATACAAAAAATCCTTAAGACACGTATTCAAAAATATTTTCCCATAACTTTCGAACGCGTCAAGCTACGAATTTGAAATTTTGCACACATTAATTTGTGGACGGTTCCAAGAAAAGGGATAAATATATAAGAAATCATGTGAGTCCTTCCTGCATCTCACATGTGAATGTCCTTCAAAAATGACATTTTATTCCCGATGGCACACCCAGTTCAAGAAATGATTTTAAAAATTGATGATATTGTTTTTAAGTTTCAAGTAGCAACTGAATGGAGGTCCTTAATAAAGGACATACAACATGCACATACGTAATTCTACTTAAGCCCCAACTACAATATAAATCGGAGTTCTGAATCATCTAGAGTATTATACGATTGGCTTGCAGCCGATCGTGACTGCAGTATGTTTTTTTTTCTGGCATCGATCCTTTCAGTGGAATTTAAAAAAAAAAATATGAAATCATAAAATCACTCAGCAACGGAAAGCCATCAGGACCGGATTATGCTTTTCTTTCGCCCCTTCCCTCCCTGGGTGGTTTAAAATCTACCCCCATTTTTCATTTCCCCAACTAATTAGGAACGCTGGCAATTGAGGCTTTTTCTCGAGTAGCTACTTAAGAGTTAAAATTATTGTTTTTTTCGTCTTTTACTCTTTTCGGTTTCAGTGACGAACTGTTGCATTTTTCGATCGGGGAAAAAAATGGAAATGTTTATCTCGTATCTACCCGATTAATTCTGGAAAATTTTTCGTCCGGGCGGCGACATTCGATTTGAATGGAAAATCTGATGAAAATCTTTACTAAGTACATGAAAATCCTTTTTTGCAAATTCAAATGAAAAATGAGATGAATATGTTTTTATGGCTTATTGAAAATTTTTGATAAATTCATCGAAGTTTGGAGGGCCGAGGGGGGTATCTCTTTGTATTGGGAACGATGATTTTTGTTCCGCAAATTTAATTCCTGGAATTCAAACAATCGGTGAAAATTGCTAGGTATACCGAGTGTTTTGTTATTGTCAAGCCGGTCGGTCAGTACTGAAAATCAGAATTAAGCCTGAACTAAGTTCTGAACGACTTCAGAAATGAGTACCGACAATTTTATATCCTATTAAATTTCGGTACAGGTGAAGTACTGGCATTTGTTGTTAAAGACCACGAAGTCAGTCTCAGAATACTTCCTAAAAACAGTGCAGCTCGTAGAGCTTGGGTAGTTGAAGGGAAAAGGAGCTCTACTCGAAATCTAAACTAGAGTGACTCTGCTCTAGTGTGAAGTCTGCTAGTACACCATTTACAAAACTACCACAAAAAATGAGGAAGCCTGATCTGATTGAGAAAGTGATTTCTTGTCCCAAGTCCAACCTTAGGTTAATGTTTTGCGGAATCGTGTCCTATTAGTAAGAGCCGATGCGGAATCACAATCGCTTGGTGAGCCTTGGGGACTTGCAGCAGCTCAAAAAAAAACCATAAGAAGGCACTTAAGAGTGGATCAGAGATCAACTGGGATCACTACCGAATAGCTCTGTCGGAATACAAGAAGCCGGTTCAAAAAACTAAACTGTAGCCACATTTAGGAACTACTGCGAGAGTTTGGAAGGAATCAGGTCTTCCAGAAAGACAATACTGCTAGGCTTGACTCCCTTCAAAAACCTAGTGTACCACATCAAGAATGGAGTCACTAAGAATCCTCTTTGAGACCAATTTTCCAGGAAATCAGTTAATCGGAAACGATCATCTTGTATATCTACTGGCGGAACGAAGAGTTCCGGGAACTATGTACATACTTCACTGAACTACATAGTTCCTTCAATTGAATGATTCGGTGACTCGAAAGGAACTGCTTGCTTACCCACTCTCTAGCTGGGATTATTGAAAAATAAATTTTAATTACTCCGTCGCTTTTATTAATTGAATTTTTCATGATAAGCTACCATAGAAGCAAATTTAAATTTTTTTTTATTGTTTTCTGGCGTCAGTAGAGTGAAACACCAACACGTAATCTCCGACTGTTGATTAATCGCTGTCTTCAAGGACATGACAATTGGAAAACCATCACTAGGGTTAGGCCAGTTTTATAAGACTGTGTTGGACTAGGCCGAAAGGAGTTCGGATTATAGGCTAAATCATGCCTACTATCCGAAACACCCTTACAGCTGGTGGTACTGTATTGTTTTCGTATCCTTGCTACTTAAGGTAGGTGGCACTGAAGATTACCTAATATTTAAACCAATTTCGTGGAATTTTTGGTTGTTAGCTAGGATATATGAAGCTCAACGCTAAGGGCACGACATCGAATCCCGCCAACAGCACTGCTTTTATTTAAGAGAGCGGAAATGTTGTAATTTGTATCATTAAATGTCGTTTTTACTTAGGCTTTTTGGTAAGCCCACCATATTTCCCTCTAAAGATTCTATTAACTTTTTTAAACGCTAGCTCAGCCATTATTTGAATCGATATTGAAATTTTTTATTTTCTGGGTCCTAACCTTTTCACCACTGTCCTAAGCAAGCCAATTAAAATGATTGTCACTCAGTTCCCACTGATGCGCGACTACTCACATAATCCAGGGACGGCGGGGGCTCCCAATATCTCTCTCTACAGTCCTCCACTATGTTTGCCCGAGCTAATCGTGTCCAATCAAAATTAACGCCGGAAAAAAAACGATAAATAATGAAAAAAATAATTCAATCATCTCGAGTCCGAAAACAAGAAACAACAGGTGTGTTGAGATTGTGACGGGGGGCAGGCGGCAACGCCGAGGGGGAGAAGAAAAAAACGGCCCACTAAGCCAAGACAAAACGAGCGTTCATTAAAAAGTTTCACGCTGTGTCTAAATTGGCCGAACTGGACAACGGACACACTATTCAATAAATTTTCGGTTTTTTTTTTTGCCCGACGAATGTACGCGCACCGCAATGCCCCCACGATCACATGGTCTTCTCCTCAGGAACCATGTGAAGAGGTTCGCGACCATCATCACAACACACCAAACCACACACCACATCCACCGGCCAAAACAGTTTGAGATGCATGCGATCTTAAATCAAATTCCCAAGCCGCACAGCGGACACACAAGAAAGTCTGCCCAGATCGTAAGAGAACCGGAATCTTATGACTGTTCAGGGGCGTTCAGAGTGAGAGGGTGCACCCCCCCCACCCTAATGATCTTGATGGGGTCAAACTAAGAGTATATTGAGTTGATAGCGCGAATTAGCATAAATGTGTCCAGGGCGGAGAGAAAGGAGTCGCGTCGCGTCTATAGTCGTGCGCGCGCATCTCATCTTTTTCATAGATTTTTTTTTGTGGCGCGGGGGGGCATATTTTTTGGGGTTTGTGGTTCGGTGCGGTTCGTCTCATTTAGCACCACAGGTTCAAAAAAGGGTCCCCCGTAATCTTGAGAGGAAAAAAAAAACACCAGAGTGTAGCGTATCTTTAGAGAATGGGTCTTAAGAACTGAAAAATCGCTTAGACTTTAGTCAGTCAGCAGGAGGGAGTGTCCGCCGTTTCTCTGTGTCCAACATAAAACGCTGCTGGGTCTTAATCACAAGATTATAGATTTTTCGGTCGAGTGCAGATTCGATAGCTGGACGATTTATTTGCTGGGTATCTTCAGTAGTTTTTTTTTGTATCTTTTGTATTTGGAGATCTTTTTTTTTTATTCTTAAATCGGTTTGTAATCTTTTTTCTTGATCTTATTTTCTTTTATTTATTAGAGATTATGATCGTGCGATTACAGCAAACATAAACGCGGCAAAGAATGCAGAATTACTTGGGAACGGATGGGGGCAGGTTGGAGAACCTAGCACAGTATCTACCTGAAAATGGTCCATCCATTAAATAATAAAAAAAAAAAAATTATAATAATTAATGTGATTGACGCATAAATTGGTCCATAATTGGGTTCGAATCGAGCATTTATAAAATTATTATTGTGTTTGGAATCCATTCGTGTAATTAGAGACATTTTCAAAAGGATTAAGTTACGCTGGGAATGTTCATCCGAAACAGGTTTCGATCTACTACTTTGTCAGTCAATCAGATATGATTTTATCGCCGGTAACTTGCCGGTTTCTATTCGAATGGGGAGAGAGAGAGAGAGAGTAATCTCCTGGGCATGTTCTGGATCCAAGGAGTGCTAAGAGTTCACGACCTCTGAACATTACGGACACACCTTGTACTCATAAGCTATAATACTGATTATATACCGTGTAAATACCGTGCATATACCCTAAATATACCCTGTTTTCCGGTGCCAAGTCCCAGTGAATGGCGATTTTTGCCGCATTCGGGTGTCCATTCTGTGTTGTGTAATGGTATGCCGCAGAATGGATATAGTCCCATGAAGTCAGCTTTTGAACCTTTCCTAGCCATTGAGTCGGCCAGTTCATTACCTTCATGACCGCTGGGTCCCGGCATCCAAATGAGGTGAACTCTGCTCTTATTTCCGATGTCAATCAGGCACTAGAGCGTAGAGATGGGCGAAGCAGTTCCTTTCAGTGAACTCCGAGTCACTCACTTGAAGGAACGCGTTCACTGAACTAATTCCGGAACTGTTCATTGCCTCGTTCCGTTAGTAGATGTACTGAGGAGCTAAAAAAAAAAGTTCGGAAGAATTCCGTTAAGTAGTTCCGAAACTGATCGTTCATTCGATTCGCCAGTACGTTCAATGAAGTATTCTTTTGGAACAGATCACTCCTGAACGACTCAACTCTAGGTGCTATGTTGGGGAATCGTTCCTTACGTTGAACGAAGTGTTCTTTTGGAACAGTTCACTCCTGAACGAGCCATCTCTAGATATAGTTATTTATAGATAGTACCTACTAAGTTTAAAAGCACCTCGAACGGAGCGGGAGTTGTGCGCATCGAAAGGCTCAATAAAAAGTCGACAAAAGTTTTCCGTTTCAGTAACAGGCTAGGTCCTTCACCTTCCAGGTAAAAAACTGATTCTGCTGCCATTGTACTGCTTAATGCTCTCCACCGGAAAAACATTTCCATCAAATTAGTTGCCGTTTTTGTTCTCTTTTAAAGATTATTTACACTAATTAAGAAAAGCAGTTCGGTGGATGACTGCCGAACAGAAGAAAGAGTGGAACAGTTCCTTCCCACAGTGTCCGAGCTTCTCGTTAACGACAATTCAAATACCGGAAAACTTTTCCTGAATCATAGAAGAAAGAAAGAAAAAGGAAAAATAACAATGCAATTATTTTTCTCGAACTGAAAGTTATACCCGGAAAAAATACACCCCCGAAGCAAGCAACTTCCAGGATAAGGACGAAATGCTTAATGTTTATCGCATAGCGGTTTTTCTTCAGCGGATCCAATTACTGTCACCCACGAGCTTTTGTCTTGCATTGCCTCTTTACTGACCTTATCAGACCAACCCTTCTTCACCCCATCCCTCCCTCGCCCTCTCTCTTGCTCTTTTCGGAAGAACAACCTTTCGGTGTTTTTCAAGGATTCACTTCGCCTAGAATATCTATAGCGTCGTTCGCGTAGCGTTTGAGATAGTATACCAGTTGTTCCTTTTCACCTTGACGCTCGGAATAAATCGCCAGAATCTTTCCTGGGTTCTTGAACTGTTTATAGCATGAATATTTCTTGGATAAATCCTATACCTTGCACATACCTTGGTATATAACGGGTATAACCTGCACCGAAGGAGGAAACAGCTCAACAGTAATATTTTACACTAAAGAAAGAAGAATGTTCGCGAAAATTTAGTCCTTCTCCCCCGTCCATTTCCTCAAAAAAGGTAAGAACCGAATAACTTAACTTTCACTAAACATTTTCGAGCAGAAAATCTTTGCCACAGGCGGGAATACATTTTGCTTTTTTTTCCGACCATAAGACTTGCTACCCCGTTGTTTCGAGATTGTACGGGAGGCATGGCAAGGACATTTGATCCTTGAGCTTGAAGTACACGGATGCGAATTTGTTTTCGACGACTAAATACTGCTGAAAGGAATAAGAAAAAGTGAAACTATAAGTAACCCCGGTCCATGGCACCCGGTTCTGAAACGAAACAACAAGAACCGAAGATCCTGTCCTGGACCTTGCAAAATATAATCGAATTAGCGATGGTAAGTATTTGTGTTAGAAACGCGAAGAAAAAGGCTAACTCAAAGGATCGATTCCAGCAAAAACAAAAGATAATTGCCATTTTACTGCAGGCTGAATTATTTTCCCTGTTATGCTGTTTCTTCCACGGCGTTTTTTTGAGGCGATTTTCAATCCAAACTTGACGGCTTTTCTTTACAATCTTCTTATATATAAAAAATACCGCTGTTTTTTGCCGGGGGTCGAATGGAAATTTACACCTGTTAACCGTTCTCTCCCAAATTTCGCATGTACATTCTCGAGACTATCGGACAGGTCGAGAACATTCGTAAATTTGTTATAAACAGTTTAATTTTCCATAAGATTAGCATTGTCGTGAGTTGCGCCTCCGCTCAACCGGTAGAGACGGGAGTATCAGGGGCGATGGAACAACGTGAGAGTAGCCGCGGTACTTGGTTAGTCAACAATATTAAATCAAAGTAGAATATTATGTGAGACAGTTAATGGCGAAGACTGTGCCGACTAGACTTGGTCCTTCTAACGAGCAACTATTCAAGTTTTTTTTGCCCAAAAACACAATTTCCTTTTAATGAAGCTCGTTCGCCGTGACTATTCTCGTTTTATTGTCCAATCGATTCCAACAGTAACCCTCAAACCCCTGCCACCCAACCCCTCCATCCCTCCACCATCGCCATTCTTCCTCGATGGTCATTAGGAAGTACTAGATTGACGTGAAAATCCCCGAAAAATAAAATCGCATCATAAAAACGAAACCAAGGAATCAGTTGGTAGGATGATGGGGAGTGTGAGGGTGTAGCGCGGATATAAGCGTTAATGCTCCTCGGGGTACATATATAAAAAATCGTCCGTCCCAGGAAAAATAAGCTGACTTTATTGGCTCATTTTTGGTTTTTAGGGAAGGGGGGGGGGGTGATGATAATATGACCAAGGACGACTGTAATTTGCGCCCATCGGCTCATTTTAAAAAATCCTGACTGAAAAGGCGGTAACAAATCCGACCATAAAGTGGACACCATATATGTGTCCAACTTATGGAACAGGAGTTCTTTTCAAAACGAAAGAGGATTGGCAGTTTCTGTCCTACTACCCCCGTATTCACACTATTCCGTTTGAAAGAGAGATGTTTGCATTTATTAGAAGCCAAACACGACGTGATAGCAAGGAACTCTTCGAACATGGCCGAAAATTTTGGAAAGGTATGATGTGTAAAATGCGCGATTCTACCCACCCCCGCTCGCTCTGCCACGCAATTTTTGCACCCTTATCCCATAGTGTGGTGTCAATGAAACCAGCGGAACTTCGCCGTGACGACGTGGAAAAAACCTGGAGGAAAATATTTATGAGCTGCCCTAGCTATTAAAATAATTTTGCATATCAGATTGTTTTTTTTTTCGCCGACCCCCAAACCACCACCCCGCCATGTCCCCCCTCCCACCACCAACCACCTGACTGACATATATTTTCCGTGAAAGGAAGCTTTTATCCTGGGTGAAATTTATAGCTCGGCAACTTTCCAGGAGTTTTGCAAGTAGACAGTAGTAGCAGCCTTTCTTCCCGTCTCCCTATCTTCCCAGATTGTATTGTCGACATGGAGCTACTTCCCTATGACCCACCTTGTCTGAATAAAAATATGGTTCTATCAGTTCCGAGTTGTATGACTTCTGATGGTCCCTGCGCCCCTCTACTTTCCGGAACCGATAGAATCGAACATTTATCGGATGAAGACCTTTCCTGATTAAATCATAAGAGCCGTTCGGAAAACGAGGAAGCGACCATTACTTTTCCCGACCATTTTTCTGGACTAGGACTACTGTAGGTTTCGGGACTACTCCTTCAGCTTGTCCCGCTTCAATGGCCAGGTAGTGCCCACTTTAGTCCTGCTTTATGGCAATTTCAATTTGCATATACTATATGGACACTCTATGGATGGCCTCAGGTAAACGTTTCCTTCCTCTTGCTCCCTCTTCCACCAAAAACCCCCCCCCCCCCAACACATAGCTAATAAAATTGCACAAACGATAAGAAATTCTATTCGAAAGTTTAAAATTGCCGGCAACATGGACTCAATATCTTCAAATATTTTTCTTGCAGGCTTACACCAAAGAAATTTTGTAATGATACTACGAAAATACAACAAGCTAAAAATTTTAGAACACAAATGGCTATTTAAGATTCAATGCTGAATGATTACGCTGAGTAAGTATTAGGATTGTTGTTTTTGTTTTAATTATTTGTATCAATATTCCATTAACTTCAGAGTCGTGAAGATTGTGTCGACTAGCGGAGTAGTTTACTTAACAAAAAATAGCCCCCCATATTCAATCCTCCTCACCCTTTTTTTTGATTACCTCATAGTATGTGGTAGATGGGGCAAAGCAGTTCATTTCAGTGAACTTCTTCACTCCGAGTCACTCACTTCAAGGAACGAGTTTAGTGAAGTAGTTCCGAAACTCTTCGTTCCATCATTTTCGTTCCTTCGTTTTCGTTCCTTCATTTTCGTTCCTTCGTTCGCTCGCGAACCAGTTCATTCATAGTTCCACTTGAGGGCGAGAAGATGATGACCGAAAAAAAAAAGTTCAGGAGATCTCGAAGATGATGAGCAAAAAAGAAAAAGGTCGGTAAAGTTTTTTGTTACGTGTCCAATGGAACTGCAGTTCACCAAAACGAGTGAGTTACTTCACTCACTTCAATGAAGTGTTCTTTTGGAACAGTTCACTCGTGAACGACCCATCTCTAGTTTCAGTGGAAGCCCATTCCGGAGAGGGTTCAGGTCGACGTTGATCATTAAGAACAATCTTCCATAGGTCGACCACCACCTGGATCCACACCTCCGGGATTAATGTTTGATAGCTCATACACCATTTGAGCCAAGGAGTCCTCGTAATTTTAACCCAAAGTTTTCTTCGGTTTAACCCCGTCTGGCTGGGTGTCCTTTCCACGTATGTTCTGGAATGTACAGGACTCGTTTAAATTGACCAATTCAAGAAAGCCACCGAAAATTTGAGCAGAATTTCAAAGGCCAGTGCGAGCGGATCGCATTAAATTCTCATTAAAGAGCGAAATTATTTACTTCGTGTTTCAATACTTAAAGTGGGGGCATCGCTTCTTATCTCGTTCCCGGCACGCACATCCCCTGGGCGCCAATTTCTCTCCTGCTTTAATTAAGGACTCGTGTTAGTTATACCATATAATAATTTCGGGAAAATACGAACGGTAACAATTTGTTTCGGTTGGTGAATGAGTTGGGGGGGGGGGGGGGCTGTTGGGGCTGAAACTTTCTTTCCCGGTACCTATCATCATCAGAGCGCTTCGTTAATCCCTTTAGGGCTGTTTCAGTGGGAAATTTCTGGACCTAGGATTTTTTCTGGTCGATCCCATCCCTTTCGCATCACACATCCTTTACTTAGGAAACTTCAGCGCGTCTACAAGAAACTTTATCGTCTTTAATCGGTTCCTTTTTTCTGCAAGTTTTGTTGGTTAGCTGGTTCTTCTTGGTTCTTTTTTATTTTTATTTTTTTTTTTCTCAAGTTTGTCTACTTGAACAACACTTAGCGTGTTCGTACATTTCTTTGTGTTGCGGAGAGTAACCTCAACAAGGCTGTAAAGTGGTTTCAGTTTCGATCCAACCCCCAAACCCAACTCAAGGAGCCGGGAGAAGCTCCTCGTATAATCGGGAGGCTGGGAAAAGTGATGGTGGTATAAAACCAAGTAACAGCCTTTTTGTGTATCCGCAAGACTCTCCACAGGGAACTAATGGGGTGGAAAGTGTTGTGGATCTTTTGACGATGGAGTGGCAAGAAGCCATCAAACAAAAATAGAACAACTGTAGTACTGTATGTAGTACCCACTTCGGTCTATGTGTGGGGAACGGCGAAGGGAGGAGCGAATAATAGAACTATACTCGAATATATCTCGAAGAAGACGTATACCTTTCTTAGATTTCAGGAACTTACCGGAATTGGCCTCATCAGGAAGAAAAAACAAATTAAAGAATCCAGCAACGAGGAAGGTTGGGAAAAAAACCAAATAAAAGTCGTGTTAACATGGTTTTTTCTTTTTAAGGAAAAAAGTTTGGTATCTTAGTCCCTTCCCCATCTGTCTTCAGAATAGTTGTGATAAACGTTGCAACGTTGACACCCTTTTTCCATCCTTAACGATCCGGTAAACAGTCAGGATTTCGAGAAAGGAACCAATGTAAAACTAACGTCCAGTCCTTTATCCTTTAAGAAAACAATGCTCCACGTTAGAGATGGGCAAAGCATAGCCGGTCACAAATCCAGGTTGAGATAAGGAGGAGCGAGTGAACACATCCTCAGTGGCAAGTAACACCAGTGCGTCTTAGGAGGTAGGTCTGAAACCGGTGTATCTGAAATGGAACCTTCTGATGACAAGGCCAAGGTTGGGACGACTAGCTGACTTCCTTGATTTCCTGATGGCTCTCCAGGACAACACCAGATACTGAAATTCGAAGGAATTAGTAGGAATTCTGGAGCGCCCATCGAGTCGACCGCCATAGCCGGTCATAAACCCAGGTTGAGATAAGGAGGAGTTAGTGAACACATCCTGAATGGCCAGTAACAGCAGTGCGTCTCAGGAAATAGGTCTGAAGCCGGTGTAGTTGGACTAGCGGCATAGCTTTGAGAACTCCAACACACCATAACCGACTGAGAGTTGTTCTCATGTCTATGTACTATAGACCTCTGGTCCTCCAGGTGTACAAGCTCCCAACTCTTTCAACTTCTCTCCCATCTAAATATTTTAAACCAAATTTAATCAACTTATTTTTCCAATAACAAGATGTAAAAATACGAAAATTAAGAAATAATGTGGGAAAAACCCCTGTGTCAATCTTCTTCAAATACTTGGGAGACGATGCCAATTTTTTTTTTTTGGTGCCTGGACGATACGGAGCAACTTCATCTTTCTTGGAAATGAAGAAGTTTGTTTCCGTTTCGACGGAGGCATCCAATATCATCGAGAACAATGATGGCGTTCCCGGGACACAAACGAACGGAGTCTATTCAGTCCTGGATCCAATAAATCCCTTGTTTATTAGATTTTCGCCCAGGTGATAGGAGAAAAGGATTCGAAGAATAAAGACAACGTGAAACTCAAAGGACTTTAGTTTTTATCAATCGTTTGATGATGCCCATCGTACGCTATCACTTCGACAAAGCACCTCAGTTCAATGCAAACCGGGAACATGTCCTTGGGTAGGCGGTGGTGGGCCGGGAAGCCTAGCAACTAGACGACTAGACGACTTCTCTCCCCACACACATATGAAACGAACGGGGGCTTATGTTTAATAACGAGTCCAGAAATAAGTCCAAGAAACAGGTGGCAGTGCGGTCCACTTGTTCTGTTGATTAGCGACCCCTACTCAAAATCCTTTTGCAGCACAACGTGCCAAGTCGTATGGGAAGGGCGGGAAAAAATAAGCGGATAATTCGGGCGGAAAACTCACTCTTTACACCATGAAATTGCGTTGTTGTGTTTGGTGACGGGTTTTTTTCAGTTTCGACCAGCACTGCCTCATTTTTGACCCGATTTTCATTCTGTTTGATTTTTTGAGTAGCTGACAGTCTCACCTTTAATTTGATGTGTAATTTGATTTAATTTGAGAAAATGGTTTCCCAGAAAATTGAGTTTTTCCCGAAAAATGCGCGAAATTCACTACCAACTCTGGCTTTGCAGATTAACTCAGTTAACGCAGATTGGAGGACGTGAGCGCTGAACTAGTTCGTTCATCCATTCCTATAGCTTCAACTTGAGGAGAGAAGATGATGGACAAAAAACTCGGTAACGTTTCTTACGTATCCAATGGAACTACAATTAACCACCAAAACAAATGAGCTGCTTCACTCTACTCATTTCAATGAAGTGTTCTTTTCGAACAGTTCACTCGTGAACGATCCATCTCTACAGTGCGTAACTATTGCATAGCTGAACTGAATGGTTTAAGATCCGCTGGCTGACCTGTTCGAATAGAGGAATGTGTTGATCGGAACGCGCGCGCGTGTTCAATCCGATCGCGTTTAATTCGAAAAGCATTTAAATTTGATAAAAAAAAAAACGGGGGGTCGATAAAAAACCAAAAACATGAACACAGGATTATGGAGCGTGTGCGAATTGTAACTGATATCCGTGCAAATTAAAACGAACGGAGACGGGGACTATATTTTTGCGTGACGTTTGTAATTCGAGACATTCGAGGCGAGGTTTTATCGCGCTTGTCCGATGTAAGTTCTACGGGGAACAGGTTCAAGCATTTGGGCAGTAATTTCACGGTCGAAAAACCGCTCAACATATTCATTACAGTCCCGCCATTAAATCAATGTGTCCGAACGCCTGAGACCCAAAAGAAGCTGAAAAACCCAGCATTCTAGTGATTTTTACGAAATTTTGTAATCGTAAATTTGAATTTGGCGCCCTAAACACGCGCCCTTTACACCCAATGGTGTAGCAGATAAATGCTATAAGTGGGCGGATTTCTTCGATTTATTGTAAAACTTGTGTTAAATCGAACGAGACATGATCAAAATTTTCTCATCGACATCGAAAGGTGTAGCGTACTAATGTTGCTATTTGGTGCGTACTTTAAATTTTACTGTGTTGCAAATACGGTGGACAGACGGACATTTTTTTTGCCATCTTTTAGTCCTAAGATGTGTAAATACAAAATTTCAGATAGAAGTTTTTTTTTGTAATTTTCAGGTTGATAACAATAGGTTATTGTTCAAAATAATCAAGTAAAACGCCGAAAGAGAAATTCATAAGTTCAAATTTAACCGCCCAAATGCGTCCGTTACTTCAATGGATGGTGCGTAGCGCACCACAATCGCACGCTATTAAATAGCTTCACAATTTGCCACCACTTTCAATTTAAAGGGCAACACACAGTAGCGTCCCAATGATTTGAAAATGATACAATAGAATTTTTTGCTTTGTCAAGGACCCTTCTGCACTCAGCAAGGATTCTTCTCCTTCTGGGATTAGTTCCAATTTCCAAGTCCTTCTGCTCTCAGCTGCACCACCCTTCTTTTTAGTCGTGTGTTTGTGTGTCGAGTATGGGTGGAGGGTAAAACAATTATGGAATGGGTTACTTCCCTGAATATCCTCTTAACCACCCAACCCACCATTCCCCAACCACCCCAGTCGTGGTAATAATTTGCGGTAAAATCTCCTATCAGCAATTTTTATTTTGAATAATTTTAAACAATTTTCTTTCCCCCCCCCCCCACCCCGACACAACCCTTTACGAGGGGTGAAAAGAATTGAACACTGAATAAGAAATTTTCTCGGTCACGGCGAAATAAGTTTTCGCATGCCTCGACCTCTCGAACCCTCCCCCCCCCCCCCCTCTCTCCACAATCACACCGCGACAAATTAATATCAATTCAGAGAAGTTTAAGGCTGGCGCGCTCTACGACAACCCCACGAAGCTGCCGAAGTGGAAAATTCCGGAGGTGATGGTAAAGAAACCACATCCCCTCCCCCCTTTCAACCCACAAACTGATTTAAGCCTTAAGAAGAATGCTCAATTGATTTGAAAATTTGTCTTTTTCGAAGAAAGATTTTCGCATTGAACTTGGGGACAGTTTTTCAAAGGCAAGTTTTTTTTGTTGGGTGGTAAGGTCGGATTAAGGGGATGATTAGAACAAATTAAAAAAAAGGTCAGTGGGTGAAACGTAGAGCAGTGTGGTACATATCGTTTCCTTCAAACAGATAATTTTTCACCTTAGGCTAACTCTTTGGGGTTAGCAGCACATTTTAGTTCACCTTAGTGATCGCGTAATCGAACTAGTTCCCGAGCCCCGTGCGAACTAGTTCGTTCTTGTAGTTCGCAAGAAAGAAATGATAAATGTTGTAGGGAAATGTAATGACCTAAGTTCCTCATTTCACGCGCGAACGAACTAGTTCCTTTTTTTAAGTTCGGATTTCGGATCGAAATTCACTGCGAACTAGTTCGTTCATTTCACTTATGGGCCCGCTCTTTCGAACTATAGTTCGTTCACGAACTATACAAGCCTACGTCAGTAAATGATTGTGACTAAAATTAACCGGCTGCGCCACTTTAGGAATAGTCATAAGGGCTTTTTATTCAATCTGGATACGATCTATACGGTTACCGGCTGCGCCAGTTGAAAAAAAATTCTAGGAGACAAACTAAATTCAAAGAACTTTTTAAATTTTGCTATTTTCAAACTACCCAAAAAAAACCCTCCCTATGAATTGCTATATTTTGACGCCACATTACCAACAAAATAAGCTACGTCACGCCAAAACGTGGGCATATTCAAAACGTTTATTGTCCGGCGCAACACTTTTGTCCGACTTTGGGTACATTTGACGGAATTTTAATTCAAGAATATGAGAAAAAAAAAGCCCATCAAAAACAAAAATAAAAACTTAATTATTCATCTTTTTCAAAAGTATTTTGATGACTAATTCAAGCATATCCTGCCTGGAAATTAGAAAAAAAAAAAATCAGTCATACAATTCCCGTGTCTATTAAACATTTCATCCTCTTGTCCCGCTACCATCCTCCCCCCCCCCCTTCATCGGATATAACGTACAATATCGTCGATAATTGCACTTGAATTTTATTAAGATATGGAACTTCTCGATAGTCATTGTGTTCGGCCGGCAATGTCCGAAGAAAATTTTTCATGTACTCGAAATCCCCGAGACCGTTATACCTACACATGACCGAACCAAATAATATGATTTTGTTCTAATAGACCTGTCCAATGAAATTTATTTGGACATTGGCGAGTGGAACCTCTTAAAGTGAGGTCCACCGAAAGCAAAAAAAAAAAAAGAACCGAGGCTCTTCAACCGAAATCTTGGACCATGACCAGACGAAAAATGAAAAAAAAATGCCTTCCTCTAAGCCCCCTCCTAAAACCCATCGACTGTTTTTTCTGCCAAGTTCTTTTCTTTGCTCCGGGGTCTGGACGATTAGTAACGTGTTAAATAGGTACCGTCTAAACATTTCGGATAATATAATCAACGTTAGCTTTAGTGCGGCACAATTTAATTCGTCCGTCACGCATTTCTTACCTTACCTCCATCAACCGACCCGCCCCACCCCAGCCGCCCCTGGGTTACAAGTCGCCAGGTAAATTGCTACAGAACGATTATCTGGTATTTTAATGTTGTTACCTATAGTCCATGTCATGCTAAGATTGCTATATTATGTTCAATTTGGGTGAGATGGGTTCGTACTACCGTACCCTCTGATACCCGTCCCATTCGGACAATTTGTTAGCCGACATGAACCTCGCAATTTCAGTGAACTACTTCACTTCGAGTCAGCTCACTTTAAGGAACGAACGTTCACTGAACTTGTTCCAGAACTGTTTACTATTCCCTCGTTTCGATCTAGAACGAGAGGACCTAAAAAATAAAGGTAGTGATGTGCCATTCAGGAGTGAACTGTTCGAAAAGAACACTTCATTGTAGTGAGTGAGTGAAGTAACTCACTCATTTTGGTGAACTGCAATTCCATTGGACACGTGAATCAAAAAAGTGTGAACCACACCACCTACTCGTTCAATTAAACGAAGAGCTTTAGCTTTACAGATCGAAAGACAAGCACAACTGTCCTGTTTTTAGTGGTATCACTCTGTATCCTTGTGGGTCTATGCGAGTTCCATGAAACAACTTCAATGAACTAGTTCATTAAAGTGAGTGACGCGGAGTAAAGTACTTCACTGTAAGGAACTGCTTTGCCCATCTCATCATAGTTTCGTGAAATAGTCCCGAGACTCGGTCAGTGCTTCCGGGACCGATCGTTCCTTCCTTTTCTCAGTTGGATTTTTGTCACGTTGAACGGCAGTTCAACACCAAAAGGAGTGAGTTACTTCACTCACTCACTTCAATGAAGTCTTGTTCTTTTCGAACAGTTCAATTCTGAACGACTTATATGTACAGTCTTCTTCACTAGTTATTGATACCCGATAGTTAACCACTGAATTATCCACGACAACAGATACAACTTTAACATTAACTCCTCTACTTCTAGGAAAATTTACACTAATTTTACCGCCTCCCTCCTAATTTTACCACCCCTTTCTTTTTGCAGACAGCGATGTACAATCGATGCCCGCATCTCGATGAGGGTGTTTTACCCGTACAACGCATGAACTATGCTCGTAATTATGGTGAAGGAGGTGGTAGCACAACAGTCCGACGAAATTTTCGCCGTCTTATTTTTAAATTAGCAATTTACTCGGTGATATCTTTAATAATTTTATTGCCGAGAAAATCATTAGCTGCCGGTAAGTAAATCAATTATTTATTCATAAATTCGATTTGTGTGTGTGTGTTTTTTTTTATTGTATCTAAAGATAGAACAGCCTGTCGCCTTTCTTCAAATTATTAAATCAATATCGACGTCAAGAGGGTGTGAGAGTGTTTAGTAGGGGATTCTGGAGAGGGAGGAGGAGGACGAATTCTTTGTTACAAACGAAATTTATTTGCCAAGAAAGTGGCCAGTTATGACCCAAGTTATTAAATCTGGATGGTGCGTTTACACTCAGCGTTTGCGACGAGCCTCTATCCCCGCCAAAAAAATCAACCAATCAGATGGCTCGTGCAGTCGCGCAAGTCCATCAGCTCTCAACTTTTCTTCGACGCACGCTTTCATATGTGTACACCCACACAATTCATAGCGCATCGTATTTCTGTCGTTTCGCACCTTTCGCACATAGGCATGTTGAGTGTGAATTGCATTTAACACAGCAAAGAGTACGGTCGACGAAAACCGGTTTGCAATGGCCTGATGGGGGTAGCTTCTCGCCTCGAGGCGAGCCTCAAGGGTGAGTGTAAACGCACCATTAAGCTCATCGCCGCGTGCTCCAAAAAACATTCGAAAATTCGAAACGTTATGGCTCGCTTCCGAATCATCTTAACGAGTTTTTAACACGTGAACTGCCATCAAATCTATCATATAATTGGCCATTTAAAGCGGTTAATTAGCCATTACCTTTGTACACGGTAATGATGTAGTTGCAGTTTTTTTCGGGCTTGAGTTTGAATTTGAATTTTTCTAAACAAAAAAAAAAAAAAATTTTTTTTATAACCAATTTGAGGTTGTTTAGCTGTGCGACACGAAAGCATTTGGGAAGACAAGAATGAAGATAATGGGGACCGTTAAAAATTACCAGAAAGATGAAGCATACCTGGTTTTAAAGCGCATCCTGGACCTGGAAACCGTTAAAAGTTAGACTTAGGCATTTTAGTTCACTATATTTGCCGAAAACGCATCACCGGAAAAAAAAATTACCACTGACCAGAAACCAGGAAGCCAGGGCCCGACTTGGCCTGTCGCGCCATTCATGAAAATTTTGTCCAGTTCGGGGTCAATTTTGGAAAACTGTCGTCTCTCTCAATTAACAGCCGGTCAAAAGCCGATGACCGGGGAGGTTACTATCGAAACCACTTGTATCTTGCGGGCATTTTCCAGTTTCAAATATTCTGCCGCTAGTATCCTGACAATGTCACATAAATACCAAGATTAATCGGGCATAAAACAAAGCGGTTTTGGAGCTATTTTCTTTGATCTGGTTAAAGGATGAAGTGTCTGGAATAGTTTCTGGCCAAACACACGGACCTAGGAAAATTTAATTGATATGCAATTTAACCTAGCACCCCCACCTCCATTCACCAATTCCTCTTTGAAAATTGTAGATTAATCCCTTTGGAGCGTGTGGGAGGGTAGGAGAGAGGGTGCATTGCTGACTACCAAAGTCCATAGCTTATTCTGCTGTCGATGTACGTTTCCGTTCACTTTGGTAGTGGCGTAGATTTGCAGCAAGAGAGCGAGTGGAGGGGGGGGGGAGGGAGCACAAGGACGGCTGAGTAAATGGGTGTTAGTGGCTACTATCTTCGTTTGATGCTGCTTTGAATTCAATCCGACTTTCGAGGCTACTAAGGTCTGAAGCCCCAGCGAGAGTGCTTCGTATTTTAATCTCGTGAAGGCTTCCTTTGCTCCTCCAGTTAATTGAATTGCAGTGACGGTGGATGGCGGGGGTGGGTAGGGAGAGTGAGGGGGTGTAGTTTAAAAATAGAAAGAATCGAATCAGGATTGTGTGTTTGCATACGGAATGTTGGTTGGATACCGCGGGCGGTTGATGGTCTACTTTCAAGGATAATTAAAAATGGGATTTTAGCGGGAATGGATAGGAGGGATTAGGACACGACCCATGGGACGAAGGCTACCTGAGAGATTACCAGCTGACTTAAGGACCTTTTTTCAAATCTAGCGCCAAAGTACGAGACTGCATAGGCATGCGAAGGCAAGACGCTAACAATCGAGTGCGATCCCAGCTTCTTGGTTAATTGAATTGCAGTGACAGTGGACGGCGGGGGTGGGTAGGGAGAGTGAAGGGGCTTAGTTTTAAAATAGAAAGAATCGAATCAGGATTGTGTGTTTGCATACGGAATGTTGGTTGGATACCGCGGGCGGTTGATGGTTTAAGGATGGTTTAAGGATAATGAAAAATGGGATTTTAGCGGGAATGGATAGCTGGGATTAGGACACGACCCATGGAACGAAGGCTTCCTGAGAGATTACCAGCTGACTTAAAGACCTTTTTTCAAATTTAGCGCCAAAGTACGAAACTGCATACGCATGCGAAGGCAAGACGCTAACAATCGAGTGCAATCCCAGCTTCTTGATCAGCTTGATTCGAGCAAACTATGGACGATTCTCGATTACGATATGTAACGATCATGGAAACGTCGATTGGAGCGTTAATTGTATGTCGCCGAAGAGTCTAAGAGTCCTGCATTCAAAGTAAGTACCCTGGTGTAAATCCTCTGGGATACGAGACCAACTAGCTCTTCTATATATCAATAGGTGCACCCACAAACAAAACTGCAGCATCTTGGCGAGCACAAATATGTTTGGCGATCCGTGTCCCGGTACCCATAAGTACCTGGAGGCACACTATCAATGCATATCGGCGGCTCAAACCTCAACAACAACGACGCGTCCAAGCCCGCCGTGGGTGATCACGAATTCGCCAAGTGTCTGGAGCACATCGTCGATACGCAGCATGGCGAATTCGTCGACGCCTCATGAATCGTCGGATACAACTACCGCCCGAATCGGAAGCATTCACGAAATGATTTTACCGCCGAAAAGCGGCCACGCGAAAACCAGTGACGGAAGCAAGGGTCGAACTGATATTCATTTGGCCGGTGGACGGCCACCAATTTTAGATTCGCCGTACGAGAGAGGCGGTTTGACGCTGGGACATCGATCGACAACGCCCGCTTCTAGAGTCCTTCAATCAAGCCGCGTCAACGATAGCAGCAGTAGTGGAGCGGGCGCCCGGGGAGCTTCGAAGGATGGTTCGGCTGGATTTGGCGGTAAGTTTTCGGTCTATGAAGTTTTAAGGATCAGATGTAAGAACTGTGTTTCTTTCCACCAAAAAATGAAAAAGGCAATCACCAGCTGGGAACGACTGCCATTACAGAGGTCGCATCAACGCAACCGGTCGAGCCTACGGCGAAGCCGACAGACGGGTACGACGAGAATGCAGCGCACAATCAACCGATCTACACAACACAATCAACAGTATTAGTTAACAATAATTACGGCGATAGTCTGGGCGACAGTAGTTACTATTGCGGTCCGACAACCGTTCGCAACCTCTTCTGGAACGTGACGCGAATCGGCGAAGTCAACGTCCAGCCATGTCCGGGTAAGTTCAAATACAAAAAAAACTTCGCCGCGTCCCAGCTAATTTTTACGTTTCTCGTCCTACAGGTGGCGCATTCGGAATAGCAAAGTGGCGTTGTGTCTTAGTGCAAATCGATCCACAGCAACAACAATCGCTACAATCGAATCGAACCAGCAGCGATTGCGGCGAATTAAGAAATTGCGATCGAACGCAACGTCATCAACGTGCCGCCTGGCATCCTCAAACGCCCGATCTGACGCAATGTCGCAGCGTCTGGATCAATAATCTCGAGATAAGCGTCAATCAGCGCGATTCGTCGCTCATTTCGATCGCCAACGATCTATCACAGATCACAAGCAGTAAGACGCTTTACGGCGGTGATATGCTAGTCACTACGAAAATAATTCAAACAATGTCCGAAAAGATGGCGTACGATGTCGAAACATTTCCGGATCAGAAGCAACGCGAAGCGATCATAACGGAACTTTTAAATGGCGTCGTTAAGACCGGTTCGAATCTCTTGGATATTTCGCACGAACTGACCTGGCTGGACTTGAGTTTCGAGGATCAGATGCGTGTTGCAACCTCGCTGCTTACCGGACTCGAAGATAATGCGTTCTTGCTCGCGGATTCTATCATTCGCGAACGGAGCGTTGTGCAAAAAGTCAAGAATATACGTAAGTCGGTTCGGTTCGGTTCGATGGGAGGAGGGGGGCGGGATGGCCTTCAAAATGGCAGCTACTTTGGCAAAGAAAAGCGCACGTAGCAAACAACACACACGTGGAGTCGAAATGGAGGCTGTTCTAAAAGTTGAGCGCACATGATTTTTGAAAGTTGAGTGCACGTGTTTTTCGAAATGGCGGCCATTTTGCAAGTTGAGTGCACGTGGCTTCCAAAATGGCGTCAATTTTGAAAGTTGAGAGCACGTGTTGTTCGAAATGGCGGCCATTTTGAAAGTTGAGTGCACGTGGTGTTCGAAATAGCGGCCATTTTGAAAGTTGAGTGAACGTGGTGTTCTAAATGGCGGCCATATTGCAAGTTTAATGCACGTGGAGTTCAAAATGGCGTCAATTTCAAAAGTTTAGCGCACGTTCTATTCGAAATAGTGGCCATTTTAAACCATTTCGCTTCGTTTCAAAAATCCCCACCATCTTCTTGAAATCCAGAGAAGCGAATTAATTTACACCACGTTCTCTTCTCGTCTAGTGCTCTCGATCCGTGTCCTCGAAACTCGCAACATAAACGGAAACGAGATTTTCCCGGACGACAAACAGGAACAGTGGCAAATTAGCAACGATCGTATCGAACTTCCACGTGGTGCGCTAATCGAGAATAGCGAGGGTGGTCTCGTACGGATCGTATTTGTTGCATTCGATCGATTGGAAGCGATCCTGAAACCATCCTACGATCATTTGGATATGAAATTTTCGAAAAGTTATGGTAAGAGTCTCATGCTATAGTCGCGGTCGTAACGCCTTTTGCGGGGGCGGAACTGAACTGAGAATTCAACAATCTTTGGTTTGTCTATTTTCAGTTCAACAAAACCAATCGAAAAATTCGCTCCATTCGAATCGGATTTTGAACAGCAAAGTAATTTCGGCAAGTTTAGGAAAAGGACGTCACATTCAATTGTCGCAGCCAATTCGCCTGGTTCTACGGCATCTGAAAACCGAAAATGTAACGAATCCGGTTTGCGTTTTTTGGAACTATATCGATCAGTAAGTATCGCACAGAGATAGGGAGATACCCGGTACCGCTATCGATCGATCGTACTAATGAAGCTAACCTTCCCCTACCCCTCCTTACCCCCACTCAACACTTTGATCTAATTACAGCGCTTGGTCTGAAGATGGTTGCCACCTGGAACAAACGAATCACTCGCATACAATTTGCATGTGCAATCATCTGACCAACTTTGCCATACTTATGGACGCGACCGACGAAACAGCACTATCGCTACTCTCGCTCTTCGATAACAATATGCGTATCCTGATCTACATTAGTATCGCCATTTGCATTATATTTATAATAATAGCGATTTTAACATTGAAGCTATTCAACGGGATCTTCATAAAGGTAAGACGTACGTCGTCGTCGCGACAACGACAACGCAACAACAACAACGTACGTACGAGCGGCGGTGCCATTAGTCAGAATCATAATCATGTCCATCAGACTGTTAACAATATTAACAATAGCATAAATTTAAGTAGTATTAATAGTAGTAACAATGAGAACAATATGAACAATAGTCTAGGAGTTGAAATGATCGCCACCACCGGCGGACATTTGCAACAGCATCATTCACATCAATCGCAACAGCAGCAGCAACAATCGTCATCAAATCTGGTATCGCTACCAAATATCGTTCTATCATCGTCGCGATCGCATCAGAACAATCATCATATGCAATTTCATAATCATCATCCCGCGATGATTGTTAATAATGCGATCGTAACGAACACTAGTAACAATTTAGTAAATTATAAAAATACGAACGCATGTAATGCGATCCTGTTTGCAACGTCATCGCTTGATGGTGGCAATGTTGCGCCCAGTAATGTTAGTGCGAATGTTAAATCGAATATTAGCTATGATTAGTGAGAAGGCCTACCGGTCCGCAGTCATAGGGTTAGGGGGAGGGACGGTATCCAGTCTTTGCTCCCATCGGGTTAAATACATTCAGACTGTTGAATCTTACGGAAGCCATATCGAAGTTAAAAGTTCAACTGTCTTATACCCCGAAGCCTTATCGAAGTTATAGCTGGAAAATCAAAGTGCGAAGTTTGTTTCCTAGTTCGGTTGTATTATATGTAGATACTTAAGGCTAGTTACAAGGAATGATAGTCATGCATCAGTTTACATTCTTGTCAGATTCACAAAGACCATCCGAGCTACCAGACAGTAGTTGATTTGTTATAGTCAACATTGCTGTTCTCGTAGATCATATCACTTCCAAAAAGCACTAAAAATTATTAATACCAACTAGTACACTGCCATACCCGGTCCGCATTTTGACCTCCCATCCCTAAGCTGACTGTGCACACTATAGTGTACTAAGGGCTAACCACCTAAGTCGCGGTATCCTTAATAAAAAAAAAGATAAGAAGGTATATTGGCAAGCTGAGAGCAACTCTCAACTACTCTCAAGTGAAGAACATCGATTTTATGCTCTCTAATCATTTCTGTCGGCCAATATATGAATTTGTTTTACGATTATGTTCGTCGTCGTTATTGTTGTTATTTTATTGTATATTTATCGACTTTTCAAGCGAGTCATTTCCAAGTCATTTTTTTTTTATTTATACGATTATATATTTTTTTTTATTCTTATAAATAAATGTTAATAAAACGAAACAAAAACGGATCCTGTTCGCACTGTCCCTTTTAAGCTTTTTGTTTTTTATAGTAGAAATTCGAAAGGTAGACGAAGAGAGAAGTTGTTTTAAATAGCTCCTGCTAGTTTCTATATTTATTTTTATAATTACTAAATATACGTAAAATAGTGTAAATTAATTTGGTTTTTAGAAACAAAATATCAAGGACAAGGATCTTAGACAGTAAGAAAAAGACGATATGTTTTAAAATAACAAAAAAAAAGCATGTGATATAATTCTTAGTTGTGCTTGAGTGCGAAGAAAGAGTGAAATTAGGAGGCTTTGTTTGATTTAAGGGATGAAAGTCTCTGGAATAGTTGATATAGAATTTAATTTGAGGGCTATCAGAAAGAAGAGAACCCAAGGGGCGGTGGAAGGGCGTTTTTTCTTCTTAATTACAAAAATTGTATGGCTCCTCAAATTAGAAACTAATAATGCCTCTTGTGTATAATGTACTAGAGGTAAGAGTAAGACTTTGTCAATAAAAAAAGAGAGAGGAGAGAGAGAAAAAACCGAATCACGACACCGAACTCTCAAATCTCTTAATTTTGTGTAAATAGTTTTTGTTTTTCTCTTTTTTTCTGTATTACAAGTATTTTTATTTTAAACTTAAGACGACGAAATTTGCAAGAAGCCGGGGAGAGAGCGGCGAAAAAAAACAAAACGAAAAAAAAGGAAATATTTGGAATAAAATTTCTGTTTTTTTTTTTTAAAAAGAAACCCAAGAAACCCATCATTTTTTTTTCTTCTTGAGAGTTCAATTCCGTTAGCATTTCTTCGTATTCTTTCACTTTACATTTTCAATCCCACACTTTGGTTTTTTATTTTTGTTGTACTTTTCTATCGCTTTTGCATTATTTTTTTTTTTGTTGTTTATTTATTTATTACATATTTAAATTGTTGAATTCTATTGGTGTACAAAAAGAAAGTTCCCGACGTTCTCGTATAGATGGCGGTAACAAGAAATACCTGGAGGAAATAAAATGGCTGATCGAGCTTGTAGTATGGCCGACATATAGCAACAATTCTCTATCATTACATTTGACAAAAATTTTGTACCGGCTTCAGTTACTTCATCATGAATGGTCGCGACAGGCCAAGACGGGTAATGGTCTCATGGCGTCACTTTCTTACAAACGCGAACATCATATCGAGTCATATATAGGGAAGAGCCCCGAGCATTGAAAGAAAAACGGGGCCGCACAATGAGCAAAGGCACGGATAAATTGATTTTGCTATACATGACAACGCTCGGTCAACGCTCAACGCTCAAAGCACCATCGTCCAAAATGGCGTCAGTTTCGAAAGTTGAAAGCACGTGGTTTTCAAAATAGCGGCCATTTTGAAAGTTAAGAGCACGTGAATTTCGAAATAGTGACAGCCTTCTTTATCGAAGACAGCTAATCCGTTAGAGACGAGCATTGATCGATTTTATGACGTGGTCTCAACTTTCAAAATGGCCGCTATTTTGAACAACACGTGCTCTCAACTTTCGAAATTGCCGCCATTGATAGAAAAAACGGGATCGCAAGGAATGTTTTTCCTCCAAAACAACGCTCCGCCAAATATTGTCAAAAAACCGACCTCTGGAAACACTGAAAGAGACATCCATCCTTCCGACTACCACCTTTTCCGATCGCGGGCGCATGGTTTGGCTTAGCAGCGGCGTTTTCGTTCTTTTGAAGATTTCCAAAACTGGGTTGACTCGTGGATCGCCTGTCAAAGGACGTGGGAGTTTTTTCAACGCGGGAATTCATATGCTACCAGAATGAGATGGGAAAAGGTTGTGGCTAGCGATAGACAAAATTAAAAGAAAAATATCCAACCAATTTCCCACAATAAAATCTCAAAATTTGACAAAAAAAAAACGCCGGGAACTTATTTGTACACCTTACTTTTTACTTTTACTTTTACTTTTTACATTTGTTTGCTTTCTTTTCTTTTTATTTCTTTATTGTTGGCGGCTTTCCTCTTCTTTTTGAATCGAATTTCAGTTTTTTAGTTTTTCATTGAAACAACAATTTGGATTATTATTTGCCAGTTTTTTTGTTACCTTTTTTTTTGTTACTTTTGAAGCAATTTCGATTTATCTTTAAACTCTACTTTTATTTAGTTTTATACGTTCTATTGTTGTTTGTTTTTTTTTTTTTTTTGTTCATAGATTTTTGGGAGCCTTGCATTAAGATTTTTTTTTTTAGTTTTTAATTTTAAACCAAATTCTTTTTGTAATTTTGGGCAATTTTCTTCGGCTTACGGTTTCGCAAGAAAAACAAAAATTTTATTCCGAATTTAAACTTGTTTAAAAATCCAGAGGAAAAACTTTAAAATTCGCTTCGCTTTAAGCAAAAAAAAAAAAAATAGAAGAATTTTCGACATTTTTGAATCAAAATTTAAAAAAAAAAAACAAAAACAAAAATCTACTACTTTTTATCTCTACTACTAATTTTAATTGTTTTTTTTTTTTAATAAATTTAATTAACATTAAGTAGCTTACTTAGTTAAGGACTAAGGTGACGACATTTAATTGGCCCGCTTAGCTCGTACTAATAACCACTATCCCTTATTTTCATTCTAATTTTTTTTTTTTTTTGTTTCTCTTCTCTCCCTCATCCCTTCTTCTGTTTCCCGCTTATTTACAACAACAAAAACCAGTCAACCAGATCGTCTATTTATAAAAATATCTACGTGTGTCTGTTCATAATCGAGATCCTTTTCTTACTGGGAATTGAACAAAGCGAAACGAGCGTTTTGTGCGGTTTTACGACAGCCTTTCTTCATTGTTTTGTCCTTTCGGCAATAGCCTGGCTTTTTTTCGAAGGTAAGAGAAATATGGAATTTTTAATGTGTATGGTTTGAGTCTACGGTTGGATGGCGTCGACCATGTCTCCGTGTGGGCATGCGAGGCATCTTTAAAAGTAATAATTTTTCAAATCAAAAATTTCGTCCAGGATTTCAACTGTATTTGACGCTAACTACCGACGATATGCTGCTCGAGGTGGAGAATACCTCGAAACTAATCTGGTATTATCTGCTCTCGTACGGTTTATCCTTTACAATTGTTGCCATATCCCTGGCCATCGATCCGGGGACCTATACACAAAGTGATTTTTGTGTCCTGATGGAGCAAAATGCGCTTTTTTACACGACCTTCTTGACTCCGGTGGTTCTATTTGTGATGGTAAAGGAGTTATATAGTCCAGACACCAGCTTAACCTATGTTAATCCTTCCTGCCTCCTTTCTTTTTTGTATTGTACAGGGCGTCAATGCATATTCGATTCTTGCGGTCTACGTAATGTGCAAGAAGAGCAAGACTACACTCAAGAACAAGGAGCATTCGAGGCTGACGAGCGTAAGGTAGGCAGTGGAAACCGAGGAGACACACTTGGTCCCAGATGAATAATGACTGATCTATTTCTTCTCTTCAATAGATTTGATCTGCGTTGCAGCTTCCTGTTCCTGATCATCTTGTCGGCCGGCTGGATATTTGCCTATCTGTATTTAAGGAAAGCCAAGCTAGAAGAGGACGTGTCCAATACCTATGGATTTCTCTTCATCACGTTCAATTCGTTGATGGGACTGTACATTTTCGTTTTCCATTGCATTCAAAACGAAAAGGTTAGTGTTTCCTTGCTATATCGTAACAGTGTCTTGTTGTTGTTGTTTAATGTGCGGAAGACACTGAAAGGCGAGTCTGGAGCATTCAGGCCACCAGACCCATTATACGCGAATCCCCAGTCTCTACCCGAACTTTTTCGTCCTCCTCACGAATTTCAAAAGCTCAGGTAGGGAGCGCGAACGGAGTTCCTCCATTCTCATAACATCGACTCCGTATACATGCATTCTTGCGAAAGAGTATGCTGGACACTCGAGAAGAAAATGTTCCGTCTTGTCTTCGCAAGCAGTGAATATGGGGTCGTCAATGCAGTGTCTTAGTTTAGGTTGGACTGAAGCATTGTTCCACAGTTTCTCGCGTGTGATCCATTGTGGTAGCAGTGTCCCACTATCTGGAACTGAGTTCTAATCCCAAACCACCTTTCGCCGTTACAGATTCGTCGCGAGTATCGCAAGTACATTCGTCAGAATTCGTGGCTGCCCAAATGTTTACGTTGCTCGAAGACGTCGTCGATTTCGTCGTCCTCGACGAGCCAACATCAACACCAGCAGTACGGAACGGCAGCAAGTAAAAAGAGTCCGATCACGATCCCGACGAGCGGCGATCAAATCGATACCAGTATCATTGCGTCCGTTCAATATCCCGATCAGACTACCACGATCGAATCGATACCGCGAATTTCGAATCATCGTCATAATATTCTATTGGAACGCGCGACCGGCGGCGGTACAATGCGCGGTATTGGCAATACCGGACTAGGTATGGGTATCGTAGGTGGTCACACATCGCCAACCTCATCGGCCGGCTCGACTCATCTGATCTTCAATTCGTTGCAAAGTGATCAGTCGCAGGTAAGTGATCGAGAAATGAATAGCATATCTTCTGGCGAAATTAAATCGATATTTGCGTTCGGCAGGACTATAACTTTCAAGTGGGACAACCTGGCGGACAGTATTACCCGCAGCAGCAGCAACAACAACAGCAGTCGATCGCGGGCGATCTGACCGCAAAGAATCTAAACACGTACGACGACAAGTATCTGAACTATGACTGCAAGTCGAAGCGATTGAAGCAGCATCCGGTCAGCTCGGGATCAAGCAGCGGTACGTCGCGAAACACGTCCGGCACCAGCAACAGCCATCCCCAACATCACGAGTACTTCTACTGGACGGAGAAATCGCATCATCAGAAAAAGAAGATCAACGGCGATTCAACTAGTTCGTCGTCGCAGAAAGGCGGCGGCGACACAAGCACCCATAACTTTTATCCGTCGTATCGAAAAACGCGACAGTATCTTGTCGCCGGTTCCAAACCGGACGTCGACAAATTGCCGGGCGACTGTGACTTTCCCGAAACAGACTCGCGACTCTTTCACTATCCATCAGACGAGGATCATGCCGAATCGCATCTGATTCATGTGGCTGAAACGATCCCGTCGGGCGGATCCTCAGGAACGCGCGCCTTGGGTACGTTCCAATCGCAACAGCAGCAGCTCCATCATCACCATCCCCGACATAAGTACGGCGATAGCGACTTTATCAATATTGCATCAATGGCGCTACCTGCTATACCGGTCTCGAGTAACGCATCGTCGTCATCGTACTACGATCGTGGACTGGGCGGAATTACGTCGCAGGACGAACCCGTCTACGAAGAGATCCTCAGCAATCGGATATCTGGTTTGCATGACGAAAAGGACGACGATGACGACGACGACGACGATGGACACGCGGACGAAGTCAACGATCGAATTCTGGTCGAGGAACGATACAATCGTTTGAGGCGTATGCTCAATAGCAACAAGGACGAAACGGGAATGTCATCGCTTCGTCAATCGTTCAAGTATGATTCAACTATCAAAAAAAAAAAAAAAAACCGATCTCTCTTCATCGCACTGTTTCTCTTTCAGCCGCCATCAAATCAAACCGTCAAATTTTGACTTTGGCACACAATCGAAAAATTTTAAAAATTCACCCAATTGCATTAAGCTAGGCACCGGCATCGCAACTATTGACCGTGGAGGAATCACAAGTGAAAATGCCATGCGACAACATCAACAACAGCTCCACCATCAACAGCAACAACAACAACAACAACAGCAGCTCCACCTTCAACAGCAACACGTGGTCGGTCGCAATTTGTCCGCCATTTTAGATGAAAACAATACGGTTGTGTGTTATTTGGAACCGTTGCCCAAATAAAAAACCAAATTCAGCCCCCATTCTATTATGATTCAAATTTCCCGATCTGTTCCTGTTCGAATGGCGAAAAGCTCAATCAAACAATATTTGAATTCAAATTTGGCGGGATTTCGAAAAAAATTTCGAATCATAATAAGCTCGTTGTGCGCTGAAATTGAAATGTAAGACGCAACTCGAACACGCCCTTCCCCCCCGGTCTCGCACACCCTTCTACTGCCAACCAAGTGGTATGAACAAAATATTCAAGTAAAAAAAAGAAATAATAACAGAAAAAAAATTATTAATTAAAAACTAGAGAGAGAAAGAAAGACAGTTTTGGGTTTTTATATAAGAATATAGAATATATTATATTATACAATATAAAATGTAAAAAAAAATAAATGTACACAAACTATCCCTTTATCTAGATATCACTATACCCTTACGCACATTTCTACACCCCCGCTACTCCTCATCATAAATGCTTTTCAATGAAACGCTCGCGCTCATCACTCTGCTACTCCCGGCCCGTTCCTCCTAATGTCCCTTCTCTACACACACACACACATTCCTCACAAAAAAAGTCCGTCCAATGAAATATAATCAAACCCTGCTACCGCCTGCCTCATACCCCCGCCGTTGCACACTCTAAACCCCCCTTTCCAACCTGCTCACTCGCCAACCCCGTCCAAAAATTTTTGATATGCAACAATCGTGTGTGCTTTCCATCGCTCGTTTCGGATCTTTTCGAAAAAAAAACCTTAAAAAAAAACCTCTTAAAACAAAAGTATTTTACTACTAATTGCAACAACAACCATATTTTTAGTGTGACATAAAAAACACGGTGAGAAAAATGAAAAACAAAAAAAAAACACTATTTTAACATTTTGACTTGTGATAATAAAAGATAAGCAGACCTCTCGCAGCTCCCGGCAACTACAATCGCGCCCCCCTCCCCTTTCATCCCATATACTGTTTTCTATTTACATATATATATATATTATTTTTGTCTACATTCCTCCCTTTCTCCCGTCTCCCTTTCACGCCCTTCTTTCCTAGTAAATTTTCTGATTAAAAACAAAATACTTTATTATAAAAGAGAATAAAGTTAAAAATGAATGAAAAAGTTTTTAATTTTTATTTTTAATATGAAGCCAGTCTAGTCCTAAGTCAAGAAAAAATACCGACACCGACAAAACAAAACAAGAATTTCTATATATATATATGTATACACATCTATGTATATATATTTATAATAAAGATTTTAAACAATTAACAATTTAAAAAAAAAAAACTAAGATAAACAATTTCAGTGTTTATAAGTAAAAAAAGAAAAATATTTACAGAAATAAGACTAAATGTAAAACAAAAAAAAAACAAAATAATATTAATTTTAGGTGTTCAATAAATAACCAAACAAATGATTGTCCCTCATGTCCCCAGTGTAGTCCCAATCCTCCACCCCTCAGTTCACCGTTTTTTTTCCCGCGCCGCCACTGCCCACCATTTTTCTAGTACTGCGTGTTACAATTTAACGAAAGAAAATTAAGAAAAAAATAAAAAAAATAAAATATATATTCAAATATCCAAAAGGAAAAAAGAAAAAAAATTTAATAAATATATACGTGTTTCAAAAGGTCAGAGAAATAAATAATGGCCGACATTCTCCCCTAATTCCTCTACTAGTTGTCTAAAATGAAATAACAAAAACCGTAATATCTTCTTCGTTCATCTGAAAAACTCGCCACCTACCCCTTGCCATTTTCCAAAAATTTATTCCGTCTCCTCCACCGCTCCTAACCACTACCCACCAATTTTTGGTGCCCCTAACCAATACCCTGCCTCCGTTAAAGCCTTAACTCTTTCGCAAGATATATATATATATGATATATATATAAAATTCAATTTCAACTTACCAGTTCGCACCATTCATTCATTCAATTCACATCGCCTCATCCCGCTTCCGTCGGACAACTGAAGAAATGGGAAAAGGTACCGATGACTTTATTCTATACCACCTCATTCCCTCGACCCCTGTCCAACCCCCCCCCCCCCTGCCACTTTTCTATTTGTTACGTAAGAAATGTAAGAAGGAAAAAAACTGTTTCTGTTTAGTGTAATTATTTATCTTTATTTTTTTTTATCATTGCTATTTTTTTTTTAGTAATAAAGTATTTTTTTTATTGTTATATAGTTAAATAATTTCATGGAATATTGACGATAAAGCAGCCCCCACACCCGCGCACTTAAACAAACAGAAACGTTATTAATGAAAACCTTGCGCACTATATTTTTTTCCCACTCTCTTTTTGTTTTACTACTTTTTAAGATAAATTTATAAGGAAGGAAAAATCAACTAAAAAGAAAAAAAAACAAATGTTGTAGGATGTGGTTACTTCCTCCGATTATATCAATGTATGTGTATATATACGCGATGTATATAAAAAAAAATATAATTTAAAAAAATATATCTATAATAAAAAAAACTGGAGTAAATCTTTCGTAAAATATGAAAAATAATAAAAAAAAACAAAAAAATTTGTGTGAGAAAACAACAACCTATGTATGTGTTAGTTTTAAAACCGAAAAAAAAAAATTCAATAGCAAAAAAACAATTTATAAAAACAATATTGGAATGAGATTTTAAAAAGTGGCGCGAAAATTGAACGAATGCGAATTTCGTGTAAACGAAAATGGAAATTGAAAGAAAACAAGAAGAAACCGGAAAAAGGAAATGAAAGCAACTGCAAAAAAAAACCGAAGAAACGATTTGACAAAATTAACTTATAAAATTTATCAAAAAACAAAAAAAAAATTAATAAAAAAAAAACATAAAATTGTCGTTGAAAGCATTTTTTCTTTTAAAAATTAAACGTATTTTCTCTCCGTAGTTTCGGTGGTCGTGGCCTATGCGGTCACGGGACCAGGGTTGCCAGATTGATGGCTGTCAAACCCCGCCCAGTGAAGTTATGAAATAGCCTCAAAACCCACCCGCACGAACATTTTTAGCCTAGAGTTTCAAATCTTTTGCCTTCGATTTTTCGCGAGACTACTCATTCAGCTAGTGCACAAACCGCCAACGGAACGAGTTCAGTGAACTGTTAATTCCCTTAAAAAAAAAAAGGTCGTAGTTCTTTCTCACGTATCGAATCGCGGAACAGTTCTCCGAAAGGAATGACAACAACCAGTCACATTTCATTACCTAAAAGACAAGAGAAAAATGGTCCTCCCACCCTCATTCTTCAAAAGCAGTGCTACTCGTTCACTTGAACGAGAAACTACTGAACAACCCATCTCTGTAATATGTAGTCACTAGCACAGTTTTGATTGTACGTTGGCAACAATTTAATGATCAATGAAAAAGGTTGTGCGATCGTCGTTCTTCATACTTTTGCCAAGTCTCGAATGGAACTACAGTTCACCGAAAGCAGTGAGTTACTTCACGCACTTCACTGAAGTGTTCTCTTAGAAGAGTTCACTTGTGAACGACTCCATCGCATTTCGGTAGCTAAGAAATCGTTTATTTTATATTTTTGTCGATTTTTGAAAATTTTCTTTAGCCACCTAGCCGATGTACCACACCGGAATTCTGTTACCACGAATGAATCAAACGTGAAAACAGTTCAGGCAAATATTTCGAGTTGGTTGTTGTCCAGGATGGAAATTGTAATTTGTCTGGGATGGAAATTTTACAGGGAGTTGTTGCGAGCAAACCGGACCACAGGCTTATAAACATTGTATTTATATCTCAAGATATATATATATATACATATATACTTCGGAAAAGGGTTTTTGTGATTTTAAGCCCTGTACTAGAGATGGATCGTTCACGAGTGAACTGTTCCAAAAGAACACTTCATTGAAGTGAGTGATTGTAGTAAATCAGTTCTTTTGGTGAAGTGCAGTTCCATTGGACACGTGAAACGTATCTATATACATCTCTTTATATATATATAAGATATAAATACAATGCTTATAGTCATTTAACCTGGTTGTTGTCATAGATAAAAGCTTTTAACGTATGCTGGGACCATTGCAGCTAGATTTCGCAGTGCTTTCTGACTCTGAGTCGAGTTCGAAACGACGCACAAAATACAAAATAAAGTGTTAAGTGGCATTTTTTTTTAAAAATTCAAAATTTTAAATTTTTCTAAATGCTACATGCTACATGAAATGAAAGGGGGGCTCAACAGCTGCTCAAAAATGCAAACCAAATTGAAATCCGAACAAAATTGGGGGAACGGTGACCAAAAACGTCGAAAAAAAAGATCCCCAGGTGCAACTCTTCTTTTGGCTCTCCTGGCCCCAAAAAATTTTATTTTTTAAATCTGTTTGCTGATTTGAAAAGGGGACACCCGTACCTTTAATTTAAGCCAACATTCGTCAAAATCGGACCACAGGAACGGAATTTCGAAAAATCGCCCCAAAAAATGGCAAGGGGTTTAGTGGCATTTTTTTTGAAAATTCAAAATTTTCAATTTTTCCAAATGCTACATGAAATGAAAGGGAGGCTCAACAGCTGCTCGAAACTGTTACCCAAATTTAAAACCGATCAAAATTGGCGGAGTTAGGGCCAAAAACGTCGAAAAAAACCGTTAAATTTGGCAACTCTTCTTTTCGCTCTCCTGGCCACAAAAAATTTTATTTTTTAAACCTGTTTGCTGATTTGAAATGGGGACACCCGTACCTTTAATTTAAGCCGCCATTCGTCAAAATCGGACCACAGGAACGGAATTTCGAAAAATCGCCCCAAAAAATGGCAAGGGGTTAAGTGGCATTTTTTTGAAAATTCAAAATTTGAAATTTTTCCAAATGCTACATGAAATGAATGGGGGGTTCAACAGCTGCTCAAAACTGTTTTCCAAAATGAAATCCGATCAAAATTGGGGGAGTGGTGGCCAAAAACGTTGAAAAAAACCGTTAAAATTGGCAACTCATTTTTTGGCTCCCCTGGCCACAAAAAATTTTATTTTTTAAATCTGTTTGCTGATTTGAAAAGGAGACACCCGTACCTTTAATTTAAGGGAGTGAAGTGAGAGTGAGTGAAGTAACAAAGAGCTCCGAAACTACTTCACTGAACTCATTCCTTAGCGTGGGGTGACTCGGAGTGTAGTACTTTACAGAACGGAACAGCTTAGACAATCTCTACAACAAAAAGGGACGGTAAAGTTTTTTGCCACGTGTCCAATGGAACTGCAGTTCACCAAAAAAAACTGAGTTACTTCAATCACTCATTTCAATGAAGTGTGTTCTTTTGGAACAATTCACTCGTGAACGACCCATCTCTAGTACACGGCATAATATCACAAAAACCCTTTTCCGAAATACCCCTATTAGTTTTTTAGGGCAGTAGATAGAAACCCTTTCGAGGGTTAAAGTAGTATAGAAAAAGCTTGTTTCCCATCGTCCTCTTTCTTCTGAATAGAATCGTGCCCCCGTCAAGCTTTACATCCCCCCCGTCGGTTGGTTGATGAGGGTGTCCAGAACTTTCGCGTGAGAACTTTTAGTCTAAGGCCATGCGCATTACACATCCAACACATACGGGGGTTCTGAAAGCGTTTCAGGATTTGCGAGCAGAGGCGTACCGGACGGTTACACTTGTGCCCGATTTAGTACAGACAAGAAAAATACAACAAAAACGAACAGCGTAGAAGCGTTTCATTGTGCGCTGGCATGTGAGCTGCAAGGAAAGCGTTCTAAGTTTTTTAAAAAAAAAAAAATTTCTTCGCGGCTGCAAACATTTCCATAAAAACAGAAAGAAAACATAACAATTTTCCTGCTTTTTCCGGTTTTTGGTTTGGTTTTTCTTTTCCCCATCCGACGGGAAAATTCGATTTTTCGGAAATTCGATTGAAGGCGCGCGTGATCTTCAAAAGAAAAGTCCTCGTAGAGGTCGTGTGGTGTTTTTTTCGTTGGTGTTCCTCCTAACCTACCTAGCTACCTGTCCCGAAAATTGTGTCGCGTTATTTTCGTCCGAAGTGACCTTTTTCGCGAATAAATTTCGATACAGACTGCGGCCACCCACGACCACTATCCCCCTCATCCTGTGTTCGAACCCTTAGAAACTATTGTGTCCGTCGAAAAGGACCCGATTGTGGGTGTGTGTTTTACGGTGTCTATATTGATTGTTCCTGGCGAATTTGCCGTACACGAGGCAACGTCGTGATCATATTTTGGTGAAGTGAAAAAAGTAGGTACCAATGGTTTTTCTTTTTTTTTTTTCTTCTTAAATTTCCCTTAATTTCCATCCCTGAAATAAGATAGAAAAAAATATCCGTATCTATCGTTCCTTCGTTTCCTTTTCGCCCTTTATCTTTCTCCTATCAGGATTTGTTATTCCTTGCCCTTTTCCACGGGTACAGAAGGGTGTTTTAGATGGTGTTGGGGGCTGGGGTGGCAGGGCTTGATACCATTTGACCTTGCCAATTTGACTCTTTTTGATTCGTTTCGGAAATAACCGTGGTGGAACCGAAGGAAAAGCGTTTTTTTTTTTTTGGAAACCTACCGTTTTATCTATGGCAAGAGCCTCCAAGGTAACTTCAAGGTAGCTTTGATATTTCATTTCTTCAGAAAGTGCGTAGAAGTTCAGCGAGCAACTACGCACTGAATTACATCGAAGTCGAACTGAGAAGAAGGTGGCATAGTCCTTTAAGTTCAGTCGATTGTTCGCTTCAATTCGCCACGGCTTCGTATACCCCCCTTTTGCCAAGTTAAATACTTCGTTCAATTTGGCGGCGCGATGTAAATTTTAATCTTTTCCCGATTTTTTAACCCTCTAGGGTCTTAATTCGTAGCTGGGAGAACAACAAAACAAAATAGTAGTGCTGGAGTTCAAGACGAAAGCTCGACCATCTGTTCGTATCGAATTTCAAATTCGACCTTCGGCAAATTGATCTTAAAGTCAAATTAGTTTAAGATTCGAGTCGGCTATCTCTTAGGAATTTGCTTAGTTCCATTTTTTTTCATATCTATTGGTGATAAAAAAAAAGCGAAGACAACTCCTAAGAAAGTTGTTCGCGCGACGAATTAGAAAAGTAGGAAGGCGGGGGGGGGGCGTGTATGGGAGTAGAAATAACGAAGGGAGGGAGGCAGAAGGTTTCAAAGCAGAGATCTCGCAACTCTTTGAAACAATCGTCGACCGATCATTCGAATGAACGAAACTCTACTCGATAGCATTCTAGTTAGATAATAGGCGCGAAAAAAGGTGGTTAGTCACTATTCAGTGAAAAGTTTAGTTACCCAGAGGGACGTAGACTCAGCAAAGCAGGTAAGTCCTTTTAAAACGGCGCCACCTGTTCTGTCGCACCCCCTACCATCATCATCATCAATGGCGCGACAGCCCAAATCGGGTCAGGGCCTGCAGTACTGCAGCACCTGCAGTTTTTATTATACATTTTTTTTTTTTACTTAAATTAAATTGTTTTAATTACCGCCTACCGTCCAGGAGCAGGTACAAAGCAAAATTATTAAAAAAAAAAAAAAAACTACAAAGTCTCGTCGTCGTCTATTACGGAAAAGTTAGAGCGAGATAGTAAATGATCACGCGCTAATTGACATGATCGTGTAGATCTTATTGTCCCCGATTTCTTATGAGTCGTCAGTACCAAGAGCCCTGCCAATTAAATAAAAAGTTTTGATCGTTACTCTGATAACGGAAATTGTTGTTCATTTGTTTCGGATGAACGTGTCTTAAGTAGCGTACGAATAGACGTCCTCGTTCTCACTTCAAGCTATCGATACAAAAACAACAACAACAGCCAGATCTGATAAGGGCTACCTTTTATTTTTGTTCGATTGAGTAACGAACGCGGCTAGCAAATCGTTTTTCTAAAAGTCTATTGCTTTAATGTGAGTACGAGTCTTTTTACCGGTAGTTATAACTTTTTCACCGGTAATTATAGCGTTTTCACCGGTAGTTATTCATTTAGTTAATAGTTACCGCGTTTTCATTGGTAGTTCTTGCGTTTTCACCGGTAGTTATTCATTTAGTTAATATTTACCGCGTTTTCATTGGTAGTTCTTGCATTTTCACCGGTAGTTACCGCGTTTTCACCGGTAGTTATCGCATTTCGACTGGTAGTTAGTTATTCATTTAGTCAATAGTTTCCGCGTTTTCATCGGTAATTCTTGCGTTTTTACTGGTAGTTATCGCGTTTTCATCAATACCGCCTTTCACCGGTAGCTCCCACGTTTTCACCAGTATTAATCGTGTGTTTTTCTCGGTACTTACATAGTGTCGGAGAAAACCGTGTTTTCGGAGATAACCATGTTTTCGAAGATAACCGTGTTTTCGGAGATAACCGTGTTTACCGTGTTTAAGTAAAACAAAAACCTATAATACAAACAGAAACAGCACTTCCTGACCTTGCAGAGACTTGACGCTATTCTAGAACGTCTCAGACAGTGGAACACAAAAACCAGGACAACTATATTCCGCCTCCCCTCCCCTCCCCCCGGCGATATATCTTTTTTTTTTTGTTGTTACATTGAATTAAAAGCTTAACCAAGGTAAGATTCTTCGATAGATTTCTTAGATACAAAGATTTTTAGATAAAATGGTGCCCCTTCTTAAACATATTCAAAGCAGTTCCTTTCAGTGAAGTATTTCACTCCGAGTCATTCACTTTAAAGAACGAGCTAAGTGAAGTAATTCCCGAACTCTTCGTTCAGAGTTCCTTCGTTTTCGTTCACTTGCGATCTAGTTCGAACTAGTTTGTTCTTTTAGTTCATTCATAGTTCCACCTGAGGGGAGAAGATGATGACCAAAAAAAAAGGAAGAAATGTCAGGAGATTTCGAAGATAATGACCAAAAAAAAATAGGGAAAAAAAATTGGTAAAGTTTTGGAAATGCAGTTCACCAAAATTACTGACTCACTCACTTCAATGTAGTGCTCTTTCTTTTGGAACAGTTCACTCGTGAACGACCCATCTGTACTAGAGATGGGCCAAGTAGTTGATTTCAGTGAAGAGCTTCACTCCAAGTCACTCAGTTTAACGAACGAGTTCAGTGAAGTAGTTTCGGAACTCTTCGTTAAAACGTTTCGTCAATAGATCTACAAGATGACGACAAAAAAAAAAAAAAAATGGGCAGTACCTACTAGAGATGGGCAAAGCGAAGGAACTAGTTATTTTCAAGTTCAATGTGAAATCATCACTCACGAAAGAAAGAACTATAAAAGTTCTTCAAGCTATGTATGTCACGTGGCGAAACGAACTACAGTTCACCAAAAAGAGTGGGTTAGTTCACTCACTCACTGTTCTTTTGGAACAGTTCACTCGTGAACGACCCGTCTGTTCACCTTACGCAATTGATTCTGTAAGCATTATGCGGTTAACACAAAGAGGGGGGGGGGGGTAGTCAATTAATACAAATTGGAAGAAGTATGTGTTTTATTTCACTAAATTATTATCCTCTTCATTAACTGACCGACATTAGTTCAATCAACTTTTAGCCTCATTTTAAGCTCTGTTTATATCTGACGATAAATCGGATCGGATTAAATCACTTTTAAGCTCAATCGTGAGCTACGACACACTTTAAAAATTTCCTATTCGAAATAAAAACAAATCCAGTGTCGAATTGATTACAAGGCAGTTCGAGATTCATTTCCGCGCGATAACAACAATATTAACAACAATTAATAAACCAGTAGAAACAAATAAAATTTCGATAGATAATAAAATCGGTTGTTTATTCAAGTTTTTTCTCTGTTTTGTTTTTAATTCGGGGCCCCGATATGGTTTGTGTACATGATAGAGAGAAAGGGCGTACGAAATGATCGCAGTTTACACGATCCATAAGCGTGACCCGCTAAATAAAACACATTGAAATGATTTAAAAAGAGTTTATTCTTCTCTTCTTGATCATTGGGCGATTGGGATTGTTTTTATTCGAAACCATAAAGTAAAGATCGGTGCAGAACTTCGATAGAATTTAAAAAAAAAAAAACAAGCAAACTTCCGTAGAAATGAATAATGGAATTATTACAATCAGCTGTTTTAAATTTGTTTTAAACAATCGATCACAACAACATAAAATAAAAGAGAATCGCGTTTTGCACGACATGCAGTCATGTCTTGGAGAATGATGACGAATAAAACTGCAAGAATAAAACTGCACCGCACGATCGTTTCGAACAGTGGCTCATCGTATTGATCGTACAACAAACAAACAAAACTGGTTTCTTCGGTTTCTAGAAAATTACTCGAACGCCGTGACTTTGTTGTCTTCTCGATTATTTTTTCCGGAATTTTCTCAAGACTTCTTTCTTGATGAAAAATCTGTTTTTCTTGTTTACAAACAGAAGTTACGTCGCGCAATCACACTACTGTTCAAATAACAACAAACAAACAAAGATCGGTGCCGCCGAGAGAACTTTTGCTTCTTCTTTTTTCCGTTTTCTTTTTTTTTTTATCTACGCCGAAATGATGACTTTGTTCGACTAACCTCCCCCCTTCCATCCCCATCCACCCAACCGATCGTGCCGTATATAATCCACAGTTTTGATCCAACTCCAGTTTAATTGAAGGCGGTTCAATTGTTGATCAGATCATCGAAGTGATCGCCGGGGCGTTGAGATAATTTGTGCGTGAGAAAAAAAAATATCGAAAAGAATAATCGCGTAATATAGTTCGATAAAATCGATTTTTACATTAAACAATTATTACTAATTAAAAATATAAACAAAAAGGTGAAAAGAGTGAAGTTGATCGGGTGTAGAAGTGATCGTTTGTGAAAGGACGAAAAGTAAACTCGATCAGAAGTGGAGCAAAATAATCCTAAGATGTCCGTTGATGTCGTTGGAACGCACGGATTCGGGTAATACGGTTTTTTCCTATTTATTCGCGAATTTTTCAACGATCAATTTTCGATCGATCGGTGCCGACATTTGAATATTTTAATTTTATTTTTATTTTTTCCAACGGACATTACAATTCAGTCCTTGACCCCGAACTATGTATGGCCCTGGATCATTGCGATCTCAAGATCCGTGTCGATTGGTTTTCTGAACTGATTCGATCTTAAGTCTAAGATTCCTTAAAGATCTTTTTTAGCTTCGAACCGAGCCTGATCCAATCGATGGATCGATCCTCCTCACAATATTAAAGTCATGAATGGATCACGCGTTCTATTTGTGATCGTGCCTCTACTTGATCGCTTGAGGATTTTTATTTCGATCTTTCTGTACTGTTTTCTAGATTTTTTGAATTGTGCCGCGCAGCGATCAACTAACTAACTAAAAAAAAAAAAAATCAGGACGAAAATAGCACATTCAAGTGGGCAAAATATTTTAATATCTTGGCCTGCGTTTTTTTCCGTGGATGATTTTGTTTTTATGCCGCGTCCTAGGGGTGTTTATTTTTGGTCTGAGAAAGAAAAACCAAAAAAAAAAAAAAGTTGGAAATAGATTCGCTAAGAGATCGCGGCGCGCAGCGCGCTGCGCGTTTCCAAGCTCTCCACTCTGTATACGCTCTAGGAAAACTGCTCTGCTATCGATCGGCGGCACGCATTGACCGCATGCTCCGGTTGTTCTGCCTTCCCCCCCCCCCCACCTACACCTCCACCACACCACAAAACGATCGTGAGGAGATCGACTAACGTATGGGCCGGTGGGGCTCTCACCTACCGCTTGGAGAAAGTGATCGTGCCAAATGGAAACTGTGGAGTAGGTGATTTAATGGGGATGTTCTCACCTGGGCGGGGGTGGGGTTAGGGAAACACCTGGAAAATATGTTGGAAAAAAATATACTGTCTTTTTGGAATGGTTCTTAGGTAGGTGGGTAGGTGTGACGGAAAACACTGAGACCCAAGAGGTTCGTTTTGTCACCACAATTTTTGAACTTGGCGAAAAAGAGTACAACCATGCAGGGCTGTATCAGATAAATAGATTGGAAATAAGGTTTGGTTGTGGTTAACCTCTGTCACTGAAGCCACAGTTGGGCCTATTGTGACTTCCCGTGGATTGGTTACGATTTCTGTTCAATCCCTGCGCTTTCCATTGAAGATTAGTGTTTTGCGAAGAGGAATGGTCAGAAATTCCGATGGTTCCATGAAACCCGGACCGAAGTGACGAAGTCTTTTGTGAGCTAAGCCCTAACATTCACAGAGGATATGCTCCGGTGTTTCGACTTCGTCATTGCATATTGTGCAAATGTTGGTCTCAGAGAGACCAATCCTATTGAGATGCTTACTCATGTGACAATGCCCAGTTAGAGCACCCACTAGGGTTTGGGTCTGATATCTGCTTAGTTGTAGATAATCAGATGTTCTTTTTTCCGAATACTTTGGCATAAAAAGCTTTGAGTGCCTGTTGCCCGGAGCTAAGTCCCAGTGAATGGCACTTTACATTTTTTGCCACATTCGGATGTTCATTCTGGCTGTGCTCAAGGCTGTATCAATTCTTCGAGGAGCCAGACAGAAGAATCCCCACACTCAAAGAAAAAATATGATTGTGGCAACCATATTTCGGGAGAACCTTACTATGATTGAGGTTATAGTTGTCACAACTATGTTACAACATGTAACATGTTTAGCTCAAACAAAATTATGATTGTGGAAACCCGGGTGTATGATTCACGCAACCTTCTTTAATAATATGATGGTTAGTTTAATCATAAGATACATGTGACGCTGAAATAATTCACAAAGAAAACTCTTTCGATCATAAATAAATGACTTGAACAACAATTAAACACTCTCGGACAAAGCACACATGAAATTGGAAGAAGCGAACGTAAACCGCCAACGATCCTTTTCGTACTGTGAGAGGTATGGTTGTGGGAATTATTTTATCAAATTATATGGTTTCACTGATCATAGAATATGGTTGTCGTGATTATAATACACAATTACATCATGTAACGAGAATGATTGGTATAACCATATTAAATTTCAGTAGGGATATAAGTTTAATGCAACCATACTATGTTTTTACGAATTATATGCTATGGCTCGTACCATCATAGCCATGATCACTGGAAACATGGCAGCTTTACAATAGGTAGAAGAACCTTAATATAGTCAACGCAACCTTGGAATAAACATAGTTTTTCTTTCAGTGTAGTGGTAATTACATTACACCTCAGCCAGGATAGGGCCTCCTTGATCACCATAAGCTCCGCCTGATAGACACTGCAGTGTGTAATGCTATTGAAGTGATTCAAGATTGTTCAGTGACCTGCATATATGTCAGTCGACTGTGTGGAGGCTCTAAGTCGAATGGCTTTGCCAAAAATTTCTAGGGGTGGCAGATTCAATAGCAGTCTAGCGCTGAAGAGGGTGTTGTTTTCTCAGAGCTCCACTGAGGCATGTGCATGCTGATCTCTGTACCTTCCCTATGGTGGTGCGGTTAACTGCTTTGTTACGAGTAAAGCGCAACTGTTGCCTTCCTTACGCGTTCGTGATTGTTACTGGCTGGTTGGTTGGTTTAGGTGGCAGCTCAGTCCTATAGATTGAATGTTACTACGCGTTGCAGTTTTTACCGCCATCCAAGTCTGGTGCTGTCGACAAAGACGATTCCTGTGGGCTTTCAGGGTTGGTTTTTTCAGGGTTATTATTTTACTTATTTTTTTTGCCAAAAAGTGACTAGCCTTATCGTTCTCTTCGTTCTTCTAATTTCAGATCCGACGTCCTAAAAAGCACGATGAACAAACTATGCCGTCAGGTATCGATCGAATCGCCCGGTCCAACAATGCGCGATTGTGTCTTCAGTTTCATTGTTCCGGTACCGGATACGCCGGCACTGGGAGCTCGAATCAAAATCGTTTGTGCCGGCGCCTGTTATCGTCGTCATCGTTCGCCATCGATCTCGAGCATTTCGAGCGTTTCGTCCGAGCTAAGCGACTATAATGGTCCGATAGGAACGTCCTGTGCCGCACAACAACAACAACAAAGTAGCCCGGCTCATCAGGGCATTCGGGACGGCGCAATCTTTCCCGGTTTCGAAGTAGCCGGCGTTATAGAAGCGCTCGGTACCGAATTGGGAGCGGACTGTGAATTTAAAGTTGGACAACGTGTCGTCATCTATCCGTTCGATGATGTTCCGAACGGCTATGCCGAACTGATCTGTGTACCCGAATTGAAATACCTGATTCCGATACCGGACAAGTTGCCAATTAGTGTTGCTGCAATGCTTCCGACTGGTGCACTATTGGCTATGAGCGCAGCTCTGCAAGCTCATCAGATCGTAACCGGCTTGCTTAAGGAACGCGGCGATAATTCGATCTGTAAGATTCTGATTGTCGGTACCGGCGGTCTGGCATTGTGGGCCGTTCGATTAGCTGCATATCATTTTGATAGTTCGGAGTGTCGCGATCGTGTTCAGATTACTGTGGCTAGTCTACGGGACGAGGGACTTATGCTGGCCCGGGAAATTGAAAAGTAAGTAGAAGATTTTGTTCCAATTCCGGCCCAATTCCGGTTCCAATGAACGTCGGATACGATACAACAATATTTTTGATAGTGACCGCTGACCGATCGTCCGACTTGTTATTTTTTGTATGTCGTGAGTCATTTAGGGTCGTTCGGTCATTCGATCATTGAAGTGACCGAAATGAACGAAATGACCGAATCTTTTGAATCGATCACTTCAACGAAATGTCTCGGTCAAACTGGGTTCATGAAATGACCGCTTGAAGAACTTCCATCGATTTCGAATCTTTTAACTTCCATTTTTTTTTTCTCAGCGTTAACATCGTTCAGTGGAACGAGGATCTCTACGAGAAGCAATTGGTCGAAAGGACAAAGGACGCTTGTAGCGGTCCTGTCGACATTGTTATCGACTTTGGCACAACTTCACGTAGTCTTCACCGATCGATGCAGTGCCTCACAAAAGTAATTTGAATATTTTGAATTTTGAACTGAAATGGACTGTTTTTTTTTTTTGTTTGTTTTTAACAGGGTGGTCTTGTGCTAGTTAGCGAAGAAGTTGCGGAAAAACTTTTGCCGAAATTTGCCCGTTTGGCTGATGAACGAGAGCAAAAAATCCAACCGGTCGCAACTGGATCGATCGAACAATTACAGGAGTTAGTAAATTTAGTTGGAGCCGGCGAGGTAATTAACAAAAAAAAAAAAAATAATAAATTAAAACAATTATGTTTCACGCCCTGCCTCCCACACCTTTAGATAAAACCGCCACCTCATTCGGTCTTTCCGTGCGAACAGGCATCCGAAGTAGTCCGAAAATTATGTGCATCGGAAATTCCAGGACGTGCTATTCTCCGATTTCACGATATCGATTAAAAATCGTTCGATTTTATAGCGGCATTAGTGTGTCGGGCATTTGAAAGTTTGGCGCGGATTTAACACAATAACAAATGAAGAAAAATGAGGTAGCGACAAGATATTAAAAAAAAAAAAATGGGTTTGCTACTAAAAACATCCAAACAAACTATTAAACAAACAAAAAATCACATATTTAGAATTTAAGATAAACGAAAAAAAAAAAAATGCTATAAACCAAATAATGGATGGAAATTGGGAGGAACAAAAAAAAAAAAGGAAAAAACAACAAATTCATTTTTGAATCTATTTTAGTTGTAAAATGTTAAGATTGCACCAGATTGCGGTGAGTATTATGAGAGTTAATTGAACAAAAAATTTAATTACTAGTTCTTTTTTTGATATTATTTAGTTCTATTTGCCCCCGCCTCGTTTCTTTCCGCAAATTTTCCAATCTTGGTTTTTGGTGGAAAAAAAATTCCGCACGCGCCTTTTTCAAAACACCCTGTAAATTAGTTATTTTTTAATACTATTAGTAGGTAAATACTTTGTGATTTTATGTTACCAATTTCTATTTCAATTCTTCTTTTATTTGTGATATTTTTAATTGACTGTTTTGTGAATGTCACGTCACGTCACTTCGATGCCAATTCAAATTGTCACGTGAATCGAAAAAAAAAACCGTTTATGTAACCGCATCGACGCGACTCTTTAGCGTTGCCATTTTTATATCTATGTATCAGCTGCAGTACCTTGTTAATTTAAGCTTATGTGACGGCCTTCAATTACAATCACTTAATTTTTACATCGACATTAATTTTCTTCAAGCATCACGAACTTGAAAGTGACAACTGTCAACTGACAATCGACATTCACAATTGCTGTTTCATGCGTCGAATCGGCCTCAAAGTGACGTGACATTCACAATACGGTCAAATGTTTTATTTACGCCCATTAGCATTTTAACTTTGATAAAACGAAAAAGAAAGGAAAAAAACCAATTCATGAAATTTTATTTTATTTTTGTCGGTTGAACAAAAAAAAGTACCTAACACACATCACAAAAAAAAAACACACACACACGCCCTTACGCATTTATTTAATATTTTATATTTTAGTTTTATAATAAAATTGAGAAAAAATTTGTTAATTCTGTATTTGTTTTTTTTTTTATGTAAGGAAAGAAAATTAATATTATAATAATAGTAAAAAAAAGAAAAATTACAAAGCTTCATTTTTGTTTTATTTTCATATTTTTTGTTTTAATTTTCGTTTCTTTTTAATTTACCGTTGCATTGCGTTCGATTGAAATTAGAAAAACGAGAGGGAAAAAAAACTAAACAAAATTTAATTGGAAACCCTGCACTTAATTTAATTAAAATGTTGAGGGGAAACAATAAAAAAAAGAAGAAGATATTAAATGTAAATTTAAATTAAATCGTGTAATCGAATGTAATTCTAGATTTTCGGTCGTGAAAATTGAATTTTTCGGTCGCACTTTATTCCGGTATTTAAAAAGGTAACCAGGTCAATTTGTTGAATTAAGTATTCTCGGGTGGGCAAACAATGAATTCAATAAATTCAAAAATATAGTTAAAACCAAAAAAAGAAATCAAAAACGCAAAAGATAGCGCCTCAAGACACGAGGCAAGTAACGCATCTCAGGAAGCTAATTAGCTACGCAACTAAATGCAAACGACGAAAAAGTCTTAAAATCAATTTTAAGAGCAAAAAAAAATCACTTTGTTATTAACCAAAAAAAAAAAACAATAAATTAAAAGTAAAATGAATCACCCCAAAAAAAAGTAAAATGAACAAGCCCCAAAAAAAAAAATCCAAGAATCTATAAAAATAAAATACTGTCTGCCCGTTATTTCAAGAACAAAATCAAGAAAACCGACCGGGAAAGTATCGTTAAATTAAAAATTAAATCTCCCCCTCCCTTCCCGAATTTTTTCCCAACTTTGTTTTTCTCAGGCCTAGTCAAACCAAGCGGGGAAAAGTTTTGCAGTTCTACGCTGATTTTTCGTCATAATTTCGAACGAAAGAAAACTGATAATCGCACGCCAATGTGTCCGATCGTGTAGTGCAGAAATGTGTCTTATACCGTGGATACACTGCTATCATAATATCGTTAATATCAGCAGTGTATCACCCAATACACATATACGAGATAAACGAACTGGTATACATATATTGAGTAGTGAACCTGTTTCATGGTATATAAAATTCGATAATTTTACCTAGTATACTATACATTTTACTGCTCGTTGTGCCATTCCCCAATTGTGTGGCGAGTATCGCAACTAAATATGTTTTGTTACTGTGTATCATGTGCAGCTAGTTTCAGTACTACAATTTCAATATCATGGTTTATATACTAGCCATAGTATTACACTAAATTTTGTGCACTATACCATGAGACAGGGGCGTGCCATTACTCTACTAAGTGTTTTTTTCCGGCAAGGTAGTTACACTAACATTATTCCCGCCACGCACCCTAAGCTTAGATCGGGCCGTAAATTAATTAATTAAATAAAATTAACAACGATTTTCCAATTTTTTATTGTAAAAGAATTTAAAAGAAGAATTTCATAAATGAAAACTTGGTGAAATTGTTTAAGCCCCTCCCCCCCCCCACACCCAGGTGACTTCGAAAAATACGAAAAAAAAAAAGACGCAGAAAGCAACGTGAATAAGCGGAAAAAAATTATTAAAATATGAAATTCAAATTTAAATTAAAAAACAAAATAATGAAAAAAAAATATATTAATGTAACCCAATATCTAATATTATTAAAAATTAAAAATGTAATAATAATTGTTATATATTTTTCAATTGCATGCAAAATATTATAAGAAAGTAAATAAAGAAAGCCACCAGAGCTATGGTACACGAATAAGGTAAAATGTTTTATTTTTGTCGTAACAGCAGCGTGCCCCCTCAGTGGCGTGGCGTGGCATTAATGGAGTGGTGGCCAAAAAGGTGTCCAAAAACGTCGAAAAAACTGTAAAAATCTCGTTTTGTGGCTCTCCTGGCCACAAAAATTTTTTTTTTTAAATCTGTTTGCTGATTTTAAAAGGAGACACCCGTACCTTTAATTTAAGCCAACATTCGTCAAAATCGGACCACAGGAACAGAATTTCGAAAAATCGCCCCAAAAAATGGCAAGGGGTTTAGTGGCATTTTTTTTGAAAATTCAAAATTTGAAATTTTTCCAAATGCTACATGAAATGAAAGGGGGGCTCAACAGCTGCTCAAAACTGTTACCCAAAATGAATTCCGATTAAAATTGGGGGAGCGGGGGCCAAACCCGTCGAAAAAACCGTTAAAATTGGCAACTCGTTTTTTGGCTCCCCTGGCCACAAAAAAATTTATTTTTTAAATCTAATTGCTGATTTGAAAAGGAGACACCCGTACCTTTAATTTAAGCCGCCATTCGTCAAAATCGGACCACAGGAACAGAATTTCGAAAAATCGCCCCAAAAAATGGCAAGGGGTTTAGTGGCATTTTTCCTGAAAATTCAAAATTTGAAATTTTTCCAAATGCTACATGAAATGAAAGGGGGGCTCAACAGCTGCTCAAAAATGCAAACCAAATTGAAATCCGAATAAAATTGGAGGAACGGTGGCCAAAAACGTCGAAAAAAAGATCCCCAGATGCAACTCTTCTTTTGGCTCTCCTGGCCCCAAAAAAATTTATTTTTTAGATCTGTTTGCTGATTTGAAAAGGAGACACCCGTACCTTTAATTTAAGCCGCCATTTGTCAAAATCGGACCACAGAAACAATTTTAAAAACTCCTGAAAACACTTTCTAGGTATTCATATGAAGAAGCAGTAGAATAAAATTGAATTAAATATTTGTAAATACCCAATAGATATGACGAAAATCGTGAAAGTATATGCATTCCATTTGCACTGTACATGTTTTTCGTACCTCCACCCATTCGAATTGTATTTGAAATTTTTTTTATTAGTCTAAAACAGATTTCTAGTTGATTTACTTATATATATACTGAGTTTCAACTTTGTAGCATAAGCCGTTCTATAGATGGGAAAAAAAAGGTCGTTACCCCTGGACCAGGTACCTCTTTGAACAACATGGTGCTACGGTAGTTCTACCTATATACCATCCAAATCATTTCTTGGACTTACTAACCCTCCCTATTTCTCGCCCCCTCCCCCACTCTCTCCTCCTCACCGGATGGGGAAATTTTCAATAAAACTACAAAGGTCTTTAATTTTAAGTATTTTTTTTATTTATTTTTTTTTTTTAGTTTAGACTGACAACACATTTTTGTTTTTCCGTTTTGTTAATTATAAGTCAAGTTTACACACAATTTAATATTTTATACTAAATAACATAGGCGTATGGGTGTGTGTATGTGTGTACGCGCGGAGAGGGCAGCACCCAAACACACATCCTAACGCAGAGCTCGCTACTTTCTCTATGGTTTTTTTTTTATGATTTTTAACTTTATTATTTTAATAATAAATTATTTTTATAGTAAATTTATTTTTTTTATATATATATATTTATCGAAATAATTAACGTGACAAAAACAAAATATTTATACATTTAAAAAAGAATGTTGTATACAAGAAGTCTTAACGAGTTTTAGTGTCTTGTGTTTTTGGTTCTTTGTTTTGATCGTATCTTTTTTCTCTTTCTTTTGTTTAAATATAGAAAAATAGAATGGAACACCAAACCACGTGGTGTTTTCTCTTTGTTTTTTTTTTTGTAGTATAATTAAATAATAATTTACAGATCAGGCACAAAAGAAGCCTTTTTTTGTTGGTTTGTTTGTTTTGTGAAATGTTTCGATTTGATAGTTTGTTTTTTACGTGCAGGCGGGATAAATTGGCCTTGGAATAATAAAGACCATATTATTCTTAAATTTTTATTAAAAAAATTACAATAAATCTTTTGTCAACCAGGAGAAAAATATCTGGGATGTTTTTGTTTTTTTTACATGTAAATTTGTCACCATAATTATTTGGGGGGGGGGGGGGGGGGGCGGGTGTATTATAGGCTGACGACCGAATGGCTTCGATATGTTCCGTTCCGATTTTAAAGTCGAAACATTCCTCGTTCCATTTGAACGGAACGGAACGGATCGGAACTATCCAATGCCAAGGACTTAGTTTTAATTAATTTCTACTCATTTTCTTTGTTGTTAATTTGTCATTTTATACAATTGATTAGATTTATCTTGAATTAAACTTATTTGCTAGGTAGTGTGCTATCTTTTTCCTGTCCTTTACTGTACACACAGCGTTTACATTCGAAATAAAATATATATATATTTTTTTTCGGTTAAACTAAACGTGGGAGTGCTAGTTTCCGGCGGGTTAAGAACGGTTACATTTTTTTTTTAACTTAAACTTAGCAGGAAGTCTTTGCCTTGTGTGCGACTGCGTGCGCATTTTTAAAGTATTTTGTTTAAAAGTAGAAAAAGAAGTAAACAAAAAAGAAGAAATTAATTGATAGACAAAGGCTCAGTGCCACTGCCTTGTGATATGATCGACGTGTTGTCGATTTATTGCTTATGATGCTTTGCTTTTGCGTTTGTTAAATCAAAGATTGAAACATCCTTCACGACTAACTAAGTAGATAAACAGTTAGGCTGCCCTAATGGCGCGATACCGATAAATGAGCTGTAGCGCCCTTGAAGGAGAGAAATGTTTAACACCCAGGGACTCGAGCCTAGCTTAAACTAAGTTTTTTTTTGCTGTTTTTAATAAAACGGCTGGAGTTTAAGAATCCCGGACATCTCTTCTTGGTTTAGGCACCAATTGGACGTTGAAATTTAACACGTACTGGAACGAGTAACGTTCCGTCAAATGGAACGAGTAACGTTCCGTCAAATAGAAAAAGTAACGTTCCGTCAAATGGAACGAGTAACGTTCCGTCAAATGGAATGAGTAAAGCTTCCAGTACAGCACGTCATAACACGGACCGTAAAAATTCGGTGAGTATCAAATGTATTCATTTATAAGTTCGCACAGTTATATAGCACGGCACAGCACGCCACGGTCATACAAATACATATATGTACATTTGATTCTCACCGGATTTTGACGATCCGTGCTGTGACCGTTCTGTGCTGGAATAGTGTGATGCAAGCTTAACGTTCCGTCAAATGGAACGAGTAACATTCCTTCAAATGACACGAGTCACTTTCCGTCAAATAGAGTAACGATCCGTCAAATGGAACGAGTAACATTCCGAAATATTATTCGTTTCAATTTCAGTCGGAGCCGTTGAATCCTAAAGACACCAAAGGATATTGCAAAATTCGGGACGTTTGTAGCTCGGGAAGCAAATGCTTAAGTACGCCTGAAATACTGGTTTAGAAAAATGTGTTATTTACAAAAAAAAAAAAAAAAATATATATAAAGAGATGGAAAGCGGAAAAGTATTAATAATTTAATTAAACAAAAAAAAAAAAAGCATACGTTTTAACTGAAAAAAAACCGTTCTAATTCGGTTCCACTCTGTCGTTCAAATATATTTAAACACTCGGCAACGATGAACCGCCACCAGCCGGGGACGATGCTCGTCTTCCCTGAAACCAAATAGTTTCCTTGTAGAGAAACCAAAGATCTGAAGCCCACAGGAAGAAATTCAAAAAGCCCAGAATCTGGAAAAAAAAGTAATGCGTAGACACGAAATTAGACAGAGAGAAAAAAAAAAAAAAGAGTTGTTGCTGTGCTTATAAAAATTGCCTGGGACAGAGTGGTACCGTTCCCCGTTAAACGGATATCGCGTTCCATTAAGACTGGAACGGAACGGAACGGAACCATTCAGTCTCAGGCTCAAACCGATGATAAGCGGTTTGTGCGCCTGATGTGGCCAATTTTTTCCCCGAAGAATGTTGCAAGATCCCGCGGGAAATTTTGCGCTAAATTTTTTTATAAACACAGAAACAGCCATTAAAGTTCAATACTCACCAGCGAAATATTTAAGCGAGAAAAACTTGCAGTAATGACTGTACATGGAGCGCACTTGGCGTTTAATAGGGCCGAATCAGTAACCGTTTTGAACGCATTCGTACCGTTCGACCAGGCTGCACTGCCCGATAGCCAAAATATTGCCAAAATTGTCGTCAGCATAAAGTCCTGTTGTGTCCAACCGGGTAAGGATGTTTCAAAAATATTTAAAAAGTATGATAACGATAGAGAAGGGTGTTGCTCTTACCGCCAGCGGAATTTCATTCTTACTGCGATACAATTCGTCGAACATGGCGTAAACGGCAATAATAAAAATACAGTACAACATCGAGAGAACGCCGGTAGCGACGAAAAATTGCGAATCGGACGAAAGATCGGCCGATATCATGTGAGTTTGATTAGCCGTTATGTCGAAGCACACGCCCTTATCAAGGCTGAACGGATAGGAGAACTCATAGGAGTCTGTCTTGGACTCGCACGTCATTGTAACGGTCGAAACGAAATTAGCCGTTGTTGCGAACGCGCATATTGCAAAAATCTACGGATTGGGAGCGCGATTTCGTCCGGTTAATTCGAAGAACGAAAAAAAAAACTGGGCAAAATACTTACGAATTGCAAGATCCGCATAACACCACGCGGTTCGGAAAAAGCAGCTAGCGAGTACGTCATAATGGCGACGATTGGGCGTTTTTTCTAAGCGGTCTTTTTTCTATGGATCGGAAGAAACGCAAGGTATTAGCGTGAGAAGTGGGGATTTTTCTTAAATGTGCGGTAATAAGTGGGACGGAGCGCAGTGTATCACCGTCACTGGACTGCCTTTAAGTAGTTCAAAGCAGTTCCGTTCACTGAAGTATTATACTTCACTCTGAGTCAGTCACTTTAAGGAACGAGTTAAGTGAAGTAGTTCTGGAAATCTTCGTTCCATGTTTTCGTTCTATCGTTCTATTAGTTCATTCATAGTTAAACTTGAGGGGAGAAGATGATGAGCAAAAAAAAAAACGGTCAGTACATCTAAAAGACGATGAAAACAAATAGGTTGATCAAATTTTTTGTCACGTGTCCAATGCAATTCACCAAAATGAGTGAGTTACTTCACTCACACTCACTTCAATGAAGAGTTCGTCTGGAACAGTTCACTCGGGAACAACCCATCTCTAGTTTAAGACGCTTCTATTTCGCGATTCATCAACCGGAAAATTGAGATTGCAAAGCAGCCTTTTGGGAAAAAAGTCGCGAACGATTGATCAAAGATTTTCGTGGTATTTTGGTCACAATTACGCACATCCCCATGTGTACTGCTTGCAACGACAAGACGGAACATTTTCTTCTCAAGTGTCCAGGCTACTCTTTTGCAAGAATGCATGTATACGGCGTCGATGTTATGAGGATGGAAGAACTCCGTTCTCGCTCCCTACCTGAGCTTTTGAAATTCGTGAGGAGGACGAAAAAGTTCGGGTAGAGACTGGGGATTTGCGTATAATGGGCCATGGTGGCCTTAATGCAGTGCAAGCAGTGCTGTGAAACTGGATAAGCGTCATGCTGAGTAGAACTGGGCGGCAATAGAGTGCGTAGGTGCACGGCTCGGAGTACGCCACAGGGAGAGGTGATCCCCCCACTTCTATGGCTCATAGTAGTCAACAAAATCATTGTGGAACTAGAGAAGCTCGGAATCAAGACATGAGCATACGCCGACGACGTGGTCATCTTTGTCTCAGGGAAACATTTACCGACAATTAGTAGTTTAATGGCGAGAGAGAGAGAGAGAGAGAGAGAGAGCACTCAACGAACTACGACAACGGACTGGTAACTACGGTTTAGGGATTAATCCCTTTAAAACTGTCCATCTAAAACTGTGCTAGTCACGAAGAAGGAGAAAATTCCAGTTTTTGTACTACCAACGATGGGACGAGTGACAAACCTCATGTTACCGACGAGCGCTAAATATCTCGGGGTTGTTTTAGACAAGAAGCTCAGCTGGAAATTGAATCTGGAAGGACGCGTTTAAAAAAGAGCGTTATAATGCATTTTACGCTTGCTAAAAGATGTTCGGAAACAGGTTGGGGGGGGGGGGGGGCTCCAACCAAAATTATTACATTGGATGTACATAATAAGAGTAATCTTAAGCTATGGTACGATAGTGTGGTGCGAGGCGACTATAGAAGAATAGGTTAAGTTAGGTGGCAGCCATCCAAAACCATGGATCGGCTCACTAAGACCATTTGGTTGATCCATTGTGATACCACACCCTCGATGAGGTCTCATATAGGGAGTTGTCGTAGCATTGCTACAGGGGAAGAGCTAGTCGAACCAGCCATTGGTTGTGCAAATGAGCGACTATAGAAAGTCCATGGTATCTAAGCAAGCTGACAGCGCTTGGTATGCAGCATTGGGGTCACTAGCTTCCTCAGAATCACTAAAAACTATCCTCCATCTACTGCCAATGGACATGCACATTAAAAGCATAGCTGCAAAAGGTGCTCTTAGACTCAAACGGTTAGGCTACTGGAGAACTAGACCTGCTGGTCACACAATAGTGTCTGTTGGTTTAACGAAGACTCCTCCCTCATGGCTTAATGCTACGGCCTTCTTCGGGCACGGATTGATTTTGGGACTACAATCAGAGCCCCTGCAATAATTGTGATAGCAGCTTATATAAGAGTGCAGGCTGTTACATTCATACTGGTGGATGCAAGACCTATCTAAATCTCTGCCGTTCTGTGGGTCCCGGCACCCGTTTAATACGCAACTCCAAGTCGAGCTCAGCAAGGAAACTCTGCCCGCTTGGGCATAACCACAGCCTCCACGTTGCTCCCCTAGGGGCCTCTCCAGTGATATGCTCATAGACAAAAGTTACTGTTACTCGTATGTTGCAAAAACATTGCTTCTTCTTGCATAGAACTTTCTCCAACCACAATTTGGGTGAACTTTAGAGTGAACTGCAGTTCAATTGGGCACGTGACAAGAAAACTCTGCTGACATCTTTTTTTTTGCTCATTATCTTTTCCCCTCAAGTTGAACTAAATGAATGATCTAAAAGAACGATAAGTGCCGGGAACAACTTGACCGAAATCGTTCCTTAAAGTGAGTGGCTCGGCGGCAAAGTACTTCACTGAACGGAACTGCTTCGCCCATCTCTAGTACGCGATCAAAATCTTGTTGCCAAAGTCAGAGTTTTGTCCGTAAACAAACGCAAACACACCGAGCAACAAAGAGGGCCGCGCGCACACGAATAATGTTTTTATCATTTTGTTACTACCTATCACTAGCAACATTATATTTCACTTATCGTTTATCATAGACGAACAAAAAAAAAACCCCCTTTCTTATCATTTAAACATTCACAAGTTCATACCAAAGCGCGGTGGAGGGGAGATGGGGGTGCCTGAAAGACAAGATAAGATCTCTGACGATGCAATTAGCCGATAATTGAAATGGTACATAGTCGAACTTTTGTATGGAAGTGCGGGCGGCGCGGGGTGGCAGTGTATTATCGAAATCAAATCGGACCAGCTGCCAGCCAAAATCGACTCGTAATTAAATTTGACAAAAAAAAAAAAAGCCGAGCCAAGCACCCGAGCCACACCTTGGAAAATTCGAGAGCCGTGTTTTGCTGCGAGTGGTAGCGACGCGATGATTTCAAAACGCGTCTCAAGATTCGCTTTTTTTTGCGGAAACGAAAAAACGGCGCCCTAATTTGCCAAACATTTCCGCGAAATTCGCGTCGTCTTTTGCACCCATTCGGCGGCAGATTTGAAAATCTAAGCGCGCGCGACTACTTCCTGATGCAATTTAAGCGCGCAAAACTTCTTTTTTCCGCGTCACATAAAATCTTAAGATGAAGATGCAAAGGCGCCCTCCAAGAAAACACTTTTATGCGAATTTATCAACAGGAAAAAAAAGAAAAAAAACTGATAGTACCGGGCCCGCCACCACCACGATTCTTTCGGAACTCCGGAAACGAAGCACTGTACCGAATTTGAAGCGGAACTGCGCTACGCTACAGATCGGGATCGATAGTGATATAAACAAAAAACGTGTACTTCTTTTGAGAGATATTGAATTGAATTTTTTTCCGCTCCTTTTCGGAGGAAGGATTACTTACGCGCGAGCACTAACAATTTGTAATGACACGAAGGAAGATTCCGATTATGTGTGGTGGGAGAGAACGCATATGTCAAACAAACTTCGCACGCATATCACACACAAACGCACGAACGTTTTGTGTACGCTGTTGCGCGCAATTAAAGTTTTCGAGCGGAAAATAATCACCCGGGGAAGAAAAAACTGGGAAATATTTTTCGGGAAAAAAATCGAAAAGAGTTTATTGCGTTTATAGGCGTTTAGCTTCTATTTTATAAGAAATATTCAAAGAAAACGGAGTAATTCTTAGCAAAATCAGCAGAATGGCCATCGTTCTTTATCGGCGGAATGTTAGCGAATGCATGAACCGCACCGTGGGAAATTTATTCCATTCTCGCGCATTTTTCAGAACCCATGCATTTTTTGTATTATTATTTATTTATATTTTAAACTATAAACAAATAGAGGTAGAAAAACAAGGCATAAACGGAAGCAGAACATTACTCGTACTAAGACGGAAAACAGCCTGGGAAATGTTACCAAGTTTCAATCGGCTACGAGATGGCGCACTCTGTTCATGACGTCAGAAATGTTTGAACCCGTTCAAGCCGGTAGTTTTATGCAAATTTGAATTCAAATTACTCTTAAGAAAGAATCTATGAGAAAAATAAGGGAGACGAGAGGGAGGTTTTTAGAAAATGGACAAAACAAAAAACAGCTTAACACCTGGCGGTCGTCCGCCTGCGTTCCTAATCTTGAAAACTGAATCTGCAAAGTCATCGCTAGGGGTTAATGGGCCAGTGGGTGGTGGTGGTGGCGTGGCGGACTCAGACGGACTAAAAAACGGAGCGTAATTACACCGCGATAATTGTGCTGCTGTTTTTGTGTGTGTGTGTGTGTTTTTTTTTTAAAGATAGAAGATTGTGTTCCCGGCTCATTTTTTTTTTTTTGTTTCACCCTCAGCTTCAATTCGGATGGGGGTGATAAAGTGGCGACGCGGTGCGTTGGAGTCCCCAATCGGGGATGCAATTAGCTTTAACTTTAGGGGGAAGAGGAGGAGGGAGAGAGGGCGTTACTGCCCAATTAATAGTCGAACAATTTGCATTGTTAAGTGACCGCGCCACCTCCACCCCCCACCCCCCACGATGTTCGTTCCATTGTAACGATGAACGGTGATATATAGTATGTGCGCTTTTGTATGGTAACACGATATACACATGGTCACTACTCGATTGTTTCAGTGCGGACAACGAACACGCGATGGTGGGACACTCGAGAGCCAGGCGGGGGTAAAGGAAAAGTTGACACAATAAAACACCCTGCAATTTGTTTACCGACATGAAACGTGTATATCGATGGTGATGTTGATAAACATGAAAAGTTTTTAAGTGATTGGTAAATAAAAAAAAAAAAAAAAAAAAAATCGCCAGATCCGGGGGATCGGTTACGTTTGTTTTCCAATTCGAATGTGGAAATATTTGCATCGTTAATATAACCATCCCGGGACACCAACCCCCCGCTTCCCCGGTAAGATCTATTCAGGGAGGTTCTTCGATGCGTGTCGATCGCACTATGCATACACGTCTGGCGTGGACTGGTCTATCCGTCCGGCTTGTATCCGCATGTATGATGTGTACTTAAGATCGCGTCGCGGGGTCCAGTAGTCTCAATCAATCGAAACGGCGGAACGGACAAGCCACTTGTCCTACTTGTTGTCGCGACCATTGTCCATAATTTGAAATCAATGCAGAAGCTATGCAGTCGTTGTCGTCGTCGTCGTGCCGCAACGCCACCGCCGTCGCCAATCGTTTGTTCAGGGCGAGAAACAAATAGTAAAGTGTCGCGACTGATGATGATAGTGTACCCCCCCCCCCCCCCGCCCCCGCCCCTCACACAAACGTCTCTGGGGACTAGTATGTTTGCATTAAGATGTTGGCCATGGGTGTCCGATGAAATGCCACTTAAATGCACTTTATCTCCATTTTACTACGCCCTTGAGTGAGATTCAATCCCTTATTTGACGGTGTTCTTCACTTCTAGATTCTTCGGGGATTGTTCCAGGACTTTTGACCTTTTGGGAAAATTTCGACAAAATTCCGGGAATAATGACTCCTTCGTTGCTGTCCCTATACCCATTTAAATCTGATAGATCTCGAGAATCCATAATTTTTTTTTATAGGGTACTAGGGTAGGGGTGTTTTTTCTATCTATAGAATGGCTTATGCCAGGAAGTTGAAACTTGGCAGATATATATATATATATATATATATAGATGTACTAGTTAAGTAATTCAGTTAAAAAAAAATTCAAATATCCATTGCCGTACGCGTGTGGCAAAAAAAAATTATAGAGGAAAATGGAATGCATATATTTTCGACGAATTCCGTCATATCTCTTAGGTCTTCTTAAATATTAAATAAACATTTGTTCTGTGGATTCCTCACATAAATGCCTAGAAAGTGTTTTTAAGATTTCTGATTTACGACCCCTAAGAGGGTGTAATGGGGTTCTATACACTTTCACGAATTCTGCTTTATCTCCTTGGCTTAGAGATGGGCAAAGCAGGTTGAGATGGGTGGACTGAAGCAGAGACCCACAGTCCATCATAGAGATGGGCAAAGCAGTTCTTTTTAGTGAATGAGTAAACTCCGATTCACTCACAGAAAGGAACTAGTTCAAATTCCTTAGGAAGATTACTTCCCCGGTGAAGGAACTAGTTCAAGTTCAAGGAGGAAGGAACAAGTTCGGAGTTAATGTGACGACCAAAAAAAAAAGGTCCTCACTCACGAATGAACTAGTTCTTTTCAAGTTTCGAGTGAATGTGACGACCTAAAAAAAAAAAACAGGTCCTCACTTCACACGAAAGGCACTCATTCCTTTTCAAGCTTCACATCGCAAAGGAATTACTACCTGTTCAGGCTGTGTCACGTGGCGAATGGAGCTACAGTTCACCAAAAGGAGGAAATTAGTTCACTCACTCACTTCAATGAACTGCTCTTTTGGAATAAATTTTTATTTTCAAATTGCTTCTTATGAAATCAGCCTAAAATCTGTTTTAAATTTTTTTTTCGAAATTCAAGTTCCTTTCACTAAAGTACATACCTCAATCCGAGTCACTTTCTTTAAGGAACGAGTTCAATGAAGTAGTTCTTTGTTCGATCGTTTTCTTGTTTCCTTTCATTCGTTTTCGTTCCTTCGTTCGCTCGAAAACTAGTTCGTTCTTTTAGTTCATTCGTAGTTCAACTTGAGGGGAGAAGATCTAGAAGATTATGAGCCACAAGAAAAATGGTCTGAACTACAGTTCACCAAAGAAGATCTTAAATTGATAGGGTATGACAAGTTGGTCAAGTTTATTAGGGATTTGGGATGTTTTGGGGGTGATTAACTGATCAGTTCCACGATTTTATCAGAGGGATCGCCATGGACCCTCTTTTGGTGACTAGCAAGCGCGGCAGCTCAGTGTGGCGCCCCTTCCTAAAACTAAAAACTAAACTGCAGTTCACCGCAGTTCTGCAGTTCACTCTTCAATGAAGTGTTGTTCATTTGGAATAGTTCACCTCTGAACGACCCATCTCTACGTCTGTACTGGCTTGCGCCGACGCGAAGCGGTTCCTTCGGCAGCAGAAAGTTTGGGCGCCAACTTTTTGAACAAAGCCCGTCAAAAAGCGTTTGATTGACATGGCAATGCTCTTTTCTTCTTTTTTTTTCTAATACACGCCTAATGTTACACGGTCATTGTTTACAGTGACTGCTAAAGTTCTTCGGGACCTTCATCAAAGCGCAACGCAAACATTTGCCGCAAATACGAGAGCGGTCAAGTTAACGCCTCATCGGGCGGCTTTCAACTGCGGTTATCACCAACAAATCATCGGGGTAATGGATTTTTTTTTTACCGCGCGGGTCGATTTTTTTGAAAACAAAAAAAAATGGCGCTGGCTCGATTACAATCTGGACTCGTTTTTTTTTTTTTGGGTTAATGGGACCTAATAAATCGAATAAACAACAACAGTAAAATGAAGCCTGGCTTTTAATGCAATTAGTCGGAGGTTTTTATTTTGTGTTGTTCGCGCGATCAAAAGAGCGCATTTTGTTTGCGTGAAACTTTCGAAGAAAGATGGTCGGCGTTTTGTTCCGAGTTAGTGTTGGCTTTGATGTGGCCGGTTAAAACGAAGTTTTGGCATCGTCTGAACACCAGTTGCTTGGACTCTTTGCGCCATTGTTTTGTACGCGCGGTATAGCCGCGGCGAAAGGTAAACAATGCCCAGCAGCTTTTCTGCTCGATCATTGAATTTAAACGCCCCCAATAATAGGGGCATCATGAGTGTATATCGCGGGATGGAAAGACGAAGAATAAGAGTGGCGATGATGATGATGATGATAATGGTGAAGATGACGAGGATGAAGATGATGTTACTGTCCGCCTTGATGATGGTGTCTCAGGAAAAACTCCCATTTCAATTAAATCGATCGGTAATTGCCCGTTGTCTTTGAGATGGCGTTCCTTTCTTTTATCCCGGGACACAAAGTACACAGAAAACACACTGCCGCCTCGCATCTTTCGCAGGCCTCTTACCTGCCGCTCTGTCTCTTTCTCGCGATGCGGTACAATAGAAGCAATGAAGGCCAAGTCATCTAATCAAAGGGCATCGATATCAACTTGATATGAATGCCGTCAGTCCCGTGCATCCAATATATATAAATAGCCCTCTCGATGGCCGACTAATCTTGGGAACAGATTGCCAGCAATCTTAAAGAAATTGATAGCTTCTCCGTCGGCCTTCTGGACCGCGAGATACGAGACGACTTACGATCGTATAACCACAAATTATCCGCAGCACTTTCGAGTCCGGTAATTGCTGCCAGCACTTTTGTTACTATTCGAAATAAATGGTCTTCGTCTTTGAAAATTGAATTGGGTTCGATTACTGCGAAAAAAAAGTTCAAGACACTCCTCAGTCCTGTCCCAACACTACCTAAACAGCTCTTATTCCAGAACTACAATTTAATTCTCTTCCGAGACAGGCGTCTAACTTGGAACTTACATCCTAAGAACATCTCCACACGAGAAACATTGTCTCATGAATACTGAAAATAAATCCAATCACTATCCAATGGCGTGTCGAAGACTCTGTGGTACCACTTGGGGTTTCAGACCATACCTACAAGTCTACTATAAAACCAATGATCACATATGCCGCTGTCGTGGCCAAGGTTGAACAAATCACAGAAGGTCCTAGCAAAAAATTCAGAGGCATACTGTTCTTGGCCAGGGTACCCCCTTGATAATTTCGCGCATTTTTCGGGAGTCCATCGTCGAAGCGTTGGACTCTCCATTGCGGCAAGATCACCAAAACAGTTGAAGAAGTAAGGTTCAAGATTAGCTTTCGTTCTAGCGGATAGAGCTGGACAGGTACAGAGAAGGTGAAGTACTGTCTCTTCCTCATCCTCATCCAAGCAGCCTCTACAGAAGTCGTTTGAGAAGAGGCCGAGTCTTTTAGCATCCCGGCCTACAGGATAGTATCCGATCAGGAAACCAACTGTGGTGCTAATATTCGCCCTTTTTGAGCAAAGTCAGCTTTTTGCAGCGGTTTAGATCCAGCTTTGGCCTCGCAGTGTAATACCCATCTTGAGTTGGTTCTCTCAATTGAGTCCAGTCCCAGCAGCAGTTTACATGTAGAGAGAGGCACACCCAGATTCCGATATTCCGGCATAGTCTGCAAGGTGGTAGCTTTCTAAAGTTTCATACGTTTTCGTCCATTGAACAGGACTTGCAACGGTGTAAAAGGTGTCCAGAATAGGACCCGAATGCATAGGCGCATTTTCTAGGACCTTATTAAATTAAGAACTGTATAAAATCCTGATACGGTCTCTGAACAGACCCGGAAAACACTTGACTTGTTCCAGTTGCGACAACACTAATCTTTCGTCCCATTTAAGGACCATGCTATTGTACGGTTCGTTTAAAGTCCTTTTTGGGTCAAAACAACCACAACCAGTATTCGCATTAAATCTGCATATAAAACGGAAAATAAAGCAAACAAAGAAAAAATCCCGGGTGAAAAAAATCCCAAGAAAGGCTCCTTAAGGACCTCTTGTTGCGTTCGGTCAAAGAATCTCGTTATGCGTCCGTTCGATTGTGCGCATTTTGTAGTCCTTCCGGACATTCTGATTTCCAATTTCAAAAGGACTAAAGTTAAACCCGACCAAGACGCCGAACCCTGACCAAATCCTATCAACGTCGCTTATTCGCTCCTCCCCCCCGTCGCGCTAACACCATTAAAGTGAGAAAAATCGTCGAGCTGAAAGATCAACAATAACAGATTTTGGACCAATGACTTTCAATGGCATTTCGGCCGATTTGTTTCAATTGAAGCTCAATCAAATCTTTCCGCTTCGATTAATCCCGTCCGCGGCCGCTCTTCTCGTTTGCCAGGCGTCTCGCTTGCACTTTAGCCCCGACCAGGACTTCTTTGTCTAGCGCCCATCGAACGAACGCAGCCGAATTCCGAGGCGCGCCCAATTGTTCGAAACAATTTGAGCGTAAGGAACGCGGCGCTACTGTGTAGCCAGGGAGCGCACAAAAAAAAAAGTAAAAGGAAAAACGGTCGTTCAATTCCACACCATATGAAAATTTTATTTCCATTTAATTGGGCGACAAAACAAGGGAACCCCCGAATATATATTCCGCTCGAATGATTCGGGGAAAAATGCACGATACACTCGCCGCGAAAACACACAACATGAAATAATTATCCTGGAAAATGCTGAAAGAATTTTCGAATTATTCGTGAGAGGGGGGTTTGCTGCGTTCCATGGCAAAAGAATTTCTCCGATTGATTTTTGTGATGTGTTAATTGACCCTCTTGGCCCCTGGGGCGGTTTATTTACATTCAAGGAGACGGTGACGTAAAAAGAAAAGAAAACGTCACGATTGTTGGGCGAACCGGCTAGTTTAAAGGCCTCGGTTTTTGTTTTGGGGGTGCTATGCTAAAGCAGATCCATCGAGTTAATCACTTCAAGGAACGAGTTCAGTGATCAGATCGAATTTTGGGGTTGTAGCGCTCCACAGTTTCGACCAGCACTGCCTCATTTTTGACCCGATTTTCATTCTGTTTAATTTTTTGAGTAGCTGACAGTCTCACCTTTAATTTGATGTGCAATTTGTGACTATTCGAGAAAATGGTTTTCCAGAAAATCTAGTTTTTACCGAAAATTGCGCGAAATTCACAAGGGGGGACCCTTGCAAAGTTTTCAATCGAAAAAGATCGATTTTTGGGGTTGTGGCGCTCCACAGTTTCGACCAGTACTGCCTCATTTTTGACCCGATTTTCATTCTGTTTAATTTTTTGAGTAGCTGACAGTCTCACCTTTAATTTGATGTGCAATTTGTGACTATTCGAGAAAATGGTTTTCGAGAAAATTGAGTTTTTTCCCGAAAATTGCGCGAATTTCACAAGGGGGGACCCTTGCCAAGTTTTCAATCGAAAAAGATCGATTTTTGGGGATGTGGCGCTCCACAGTTTCGACCAGCACTGCCTCATTTTTAACCCGATTTTCATTCTGTTTAATTTTTTGAGTAGCTGACAGTCTCACCTTTAATTTGATGTGCAATTTGTGACTATTCGAGAAAATGGTTTTCGAGAAAATTGAGTTTTTCCCGAAAATTGCGCGAAATTCACAAGGGGGGACCCTTGCAAAGTTTTCAATCGAAAAAGATCGATTTTTGGGGTTGTGGCGCTCCACAGTTTCGACCAGCACTGCCTCAATTTTGACCCGATTTTCATTCTGTTTGATTTTTTGAGTAGCTGGTAGTCCCACCTTTAATTTGATGTGCAATTTGTGACTATTCGAGAAAATGGTTTTCCAGAAAGTCTAGTTTTTACCGAAAATTGCGCGAAATTCACAAGGGGGGACCCTTGCAAAGTTTTCAATCGAAAAAGATCGATTTTTGGGGTTGTGGCGCTCCACAGTTGCGACCAGCACTGCCTCATTTTTGACCCGATTTTCATTCTGTTTAATTTTTTGAGTAGCTGACAGTCTCACCTTTAATTTGATGTGCAATTTGTGGCTATTCGAGAAAATAGTTTTCGAGAAAATTGAGTTTTTCCCGAAAATTGCGCGAATTTCACAAGGGGGGACCCTTGCCAAGTTTTCAATCGAAAAAGATCGATTTTTGGGGATGTGGCGCTCCACAGTTTCGACCAGCACTGCCTCATTTTTAACCCGATTTTCATTCTGTTTAATTTTTTGAGTAGCTGACAGTCTCACCTCTAATTTGATGTGCAATTTGTGACTATTCGAGAAAATGGTTTTCGAGAAAATTGAGTTTTTCCCGAAAATTGCGCGAATTTCACAAGGGGGGACCCTTGCAAAGTTTTCAATCGAAAAAGATCGATTTTTGGGGTTGTGGCGCTCCACAGTTTCGACCAGCACTGCCTCAATTTTGACCCGATTTTCATTCTGTTTGATTTTTTGAGTAGCTGGTAGTCCCACCTTTAATTTGATGTGCAATTTGTGACTATTCGAGAAAATGGTTTTCCAGAATATCTAGTTTTTACCGAAAATTGCGCGAAATTTACAAGGGGGGACCCTTGCAAAGTTTTCAATCGAAAAAGATCGATTTTTGGGGTTGTGGCGCTCCACAGTTTCGACCAGCACTGCCTCATTTTTGACCCGATTTTCATTCTGTTTAATTTTTTGAGTAGCTGACAGTCTCACCTTTAATTTGATGTGCAATTTGTGACTATTCGAGAAAATGGTTTTCCAGAAAATTGAGTTTTTCCCGAAAATTGCGCGAAATTCACAAGGGGGGACCCTTGCAAGGTTTTAAATCGAAAAAGATCGATTTTTGGGGTTGTGGCGCTCCACAGTTTCGACCAGCACTGCCTCATTTTTGACCCGATTTTCATTCTGTTTAATTTTTTGAGTAGCTGACAGTCTCACCTTTAATTTGATGTGCAATTTGTGACTATTCGAGAAAATGGTTTTCCAGAAAATTGAGTTTTTCCCGAAAATTGCGCGAAATTCACAAGGGGGGACCCTTGCAAAGTTTTCAATCGAAAAAGATCGATTTTTGGGGTTGTGGCGCTCCACAGTTTCGCCCAGCACTGCCTCATTTTTGACCCGATTTTCATTCTGTTTAATTTTTTGAGTAGCTGACAGTCTCACCTTTAATTTGATGTGCAATTTGTGCCCAATTTGTGCAGCCCACGAGAATCTGAAGGGATCGCAATAGGGGCCCGTATGGCGTCTACTGAGTGCGGTGGTTCTAGCACTGCGCTCCTTCTTAAACCTAAATCTAAGGTTTACTCCGGCTTCCTTAAAATAAAAATAGAAAAATAACCTAAAGAGAAGGGGGTCTTCTCTCTAAAATGTCTTATGTACTTCCTTTGCGAGTGGATATTCTTATGCCCCACGCCTTATTCAAACTACCGGGGGAGAGGGAGGTAACAGTCACAAACAGTTTACCTGGAAAATTTCGAAAAATTTCATTTGTCCAAGTGTTTTTATTGTGCGATTTTCTGAGTTTGTGATTTGCCAGCCCCAAGTGTGGCGTCCTAAAAATCCGAACTCCTCTTCAAATCGCGCACGCTCACGATTCTTTCGAAAATTTCATCTTGACTTGCGCGATCAGTATGATCGCGTTCGAAAAAACAATAGCCTCACGGAGATATAGTATATGTAGTAGGTGGCCGCGCGGGGGTGAGGGTACTGCGAGAGATGGGGAGTTGATCATGCCGCTGAGTAGGTACCATACCAAAGCCAATATTTACTCGAGACATCTGAAGAGCGATCGTAACGATATTTTGATGCCACTTAATTACGAAGTAACTCTCGTCGTCCGAATACCTCTGTCCACAAGCATCAAATCAAAACCCATTCTTTAAGGTACTCACAAAAAAATTAACAACAATTCCACGATGAGCGCGAGGGGGAGGGGACGACATTTTGGTCTTCTAATGGAAAAAATAATAAATTTCGTTTGCGATCAATCGATCGTATCGCTCTCCCGGACTGAAGGACTCTTCAGCCAGAAAAACCGCGATCCCAAACCATTTTCATAATGGTGATGTAAACAGCGCAGGGGGGGGGGAGGTATGACCAGAAAACATAAACACCACAATATGTCAATCGATTTGTCGTTATCGATCTTCACTGATCGTATGTAAACAAAGTCGTTGTCGAAGAGAAACCACAACGAATCATTTTGACCGCGATCGCGTATATGAATACTTGGCATGATCACATGTCGCGATCATTTCGAATAATCGCGCCAAAAAAGCGCTGACTAATTGCGCCTAGTAGACCCAATCGATCGATTCAGGATCGATCGATATGATCGCCTATTTATTATTTTCGTTTTTTTATCCGGGCCTATCTTCAGGTTGTTGTGTATATGCTGTTGTTGTACTTTCAAACGCTACGATCGAGTGTTTTTTTTTTGTTTTGTTGTTGATCTTGTTCCTTCCCATTGACCGAATGTTTGAATATCATTATGTCGCGCCCCCGCTTCTCTCCTAACCCCTTCTTGTTGTAAAGATCGTCGTCATCATCATGATCATGATCCTCGTCATCGATCTTGAATTAACAATGAAAAATATATCGTCGATTACTTGAGATCCATTGAAATGTTATTTATTCGGTCTGGTCGTGATATTTGTTTGTTGACCGGAGCACGTGGGGTCTAGTGCGGCTTGGCTCTGCGACGATCATCATCACTATCATTATCATGCTGCATCATCGTCATCACCATCATCACCATCGATCCCGGGCTATACACAAGATACATCGATCGATCTCTATTCGAACGAAGGCAAAAAAAAAACCAATGGATGCACTTAACCGATCTTCATATTTGTGGCACTGTGGCGATAGAGACGTGGGGAAGATATCGTTTTCAAATTTAAAATTGAGAGTGATCTTCAAGTGGCAAGATCACTTACTTGGGAGTAGTACCTAAGGGTGTTTTCTAATGGAGCGAGCGCGGTTTTTGTGTGTCATTGTCGCGCCGCGATCTTGATGGCAGTGTCGCGCGCGCGCGCGGGAACTAAAGGGAATTCCCCGGATTTTCAATCGACTCTGTATCCCCATCGGGGCTCATAGTACAACAAGCAGCTAAACTCTGGTACAGAATCGGTTCCGATACGCTCTGCTTCCTTGACTTGGTCGGGAACTAGGCTGGCGTATTGCAACTCACCTTAAAGATCGCGAACGAACTAGTTATTTTTTTAGTTATCAGTTCGCGACAGTGAAATGATACATGATGTGATGATCCTACAAACGAACTAGGACCAGAATTCACTGCGAACTAGTTCGTTCATTTCACTTATGGGAACGCTCTTCCGAACTAGTTCGTTCACGAACTACACAAGCTTACCGGGAACGTCTCAGGTTTCTCGCACCATTCGTCCGGGATCGAATCCATTCGTCGATTTTTTATTGCGGTTGTTTTTTCCGGGTTTTCCCCGCAATCATAAAACCACCGAAACAGTGAAAAACACACACTAATCTCTGGAGTCTTAACGGCGGCTTATCGAGCAGAGCGGACCGATTACCGATGTCCTGAAACAACACAGCCTTTGTTTTCTTAGGCGAAAAAAAAAACATCATTTCGCTTAATTTTTATTATTGCTTCGGGGGTTGCAGAGCGCGCCGGCCTTCATGAATGGAATACACCTCACGACCACAACAACAACAAAAAAAAAAAAAAGGACGAAGCCGAACAATACGAAATTTTCATGAACCCTATGGTTTCCCAGGTTCGACGCGTTAAACGTTTGTTTTGATTGTCGAAATTTACAAGTGGATTTTCGTCCTTAAGCCCGAAAACATGATCATCTCATCATCGGTCCAAAGGATTTTCTCGTCCTTTCTGGTTATGGTTTTATGACCGGGACACAATGGGCCCGATCTCCCGGAGTTCCGACTTCTGAGATCGGATTAGTACAGAATTTATCGCACCGAAGGATTTTCCATACGTTTTTTTTTTCCGTCCAACAGGATCAACGAAAATCCTCTGACCAAACCATAAGAATTTGATTCGAAATCAGATTTGTCATATTTCAATTGGTGTTCGCTTCTTATCGCCGGGGATTTATCATCGATGGTAATCCTGTGTACCTGTTCGAGAAATTACTTGATGTGCTTCCTTCGTGCAATCCTTTCGTCGTCCTTATCACTCGAATTTCACAAATTTTTTCCCATATTTCTTCCCGAAGATCCTTTCGCTAAACGAAATTGAAATTTAATCCCCCCGATTATAATCTTCCCGGTCGCGTATCCTTATTCTCGTTGTCGTCGTTACTTTGCAACCCCTTATCCTGCGGATAAAAAAAAAATCCGAATTGAGATTTATAAATTCATCGAAGTTGTTCCGTGAGAAGAAAAGTCGGGCGGCGGAGGAGGGGGGTGGCAGGTTGGGGAGAACAAGATTGGCTTCCTGGCAGGTTCTTCGGTTTGGCTTTTTGATGTTTTGCCAGGATTTATCCTCTGTGTATTCCCAATAGTCCAGGATAACGCGAACAGGACGAAATCAGCAGGAAGATTGAATGGTTGCGTGCGACGGTGGCGGGTCGTGGTATGTAATCCGGGGCTAAGCCGTAAACTAATCATCTCATTGATTTTTTTTTTTGGGGACGTGAGAAGCGGCTGAAGGACACGCAGAGATTTGCCCACCGTTCTTCCCCGTATGAAAAATGGCTAATCATCGACATGATTTCTATGGTTTCATAATCAGTTTTATTTCCTAGAGGATAATTAATTTCCGGCCAAGCTAATCCCTCCCTCTGGAACGGAGAGAGAGAGAGAGAGAAAAAAAAAACCGGCAAATAAATCGCTTCACTACGAAAGGGGGAGTGGTGGTGGTGGTGGGGATTAAATTGACCTTTTATTTTCAAATTTTCATCAGTGAAAAAAAGCCTACTTTCTCAGCATTATGTTTTCGATGCATTGAAATTTGCGTAACAGCCGTAACTTTGCTAGTCGCCGTTAACAGTACTGACTTTCGTCATAGTTTCGGTACTGCTCCGGTATTCGATGTAGTTAGGAAATTGCTGCACGCCCCGACAATCTCTCTCTCTATATATATATATATATAAAAGCAACAATAACAACTGTAATACCGCGCTATTCAATGCATCAATAAAGCCATTAGGGGCCTAACAAATTAGTGGTGATGTGCGTGCCTATTGTTCAGTTCCCGGATCCTTTACTGCTAAGGTTTCTTATGTTGATGCGATTAACCATCCCTCTTCTTGTCTATCGCATGTAGAGTTTTGTTCGGTTTTTCATTTTATTACTGTTGTGTGGATTATGGAGAATTATGGAGGGTGGTCGAATATCCCTTGACGAGAGCCCAAACCACAAATGAAATATGAAACTGCGGGGACAATTGCAAAAAAAAAAAAAAAAAAAAACTTAAAACGGATGTCGAAATAAAAGTCTTAGTACGGAAACTTATGGTGGCCCGGTAGAGGAGAAAGGGAGAGGAGGCCGATTAAAATCGGGATCAAAGAAAACAGGCACACTTCGCGCAGAGAGTCCGGCTCGACGGAACTAAATGTCCAAATTGAATTTCAGACTTGCATTTCAAGCATTTAAAAGAATGTCGCCGTTCTTTTCATCCGGTTACTTCGGACTAAAGACAGTGAACTACTTCATTCCGAGTCATTCACTTTAAAGGAACGAGTTCAGGAACTCTTCGTTCTATTGCTCCTTCGTTTTCTCAGTAGATCTAGAAGGCGATGTTCAGCAGATATTCAGTCAACTAGTTCCAGAACTATTCGTTCCTTCGTTCGCTCGCGAACTAGTTCATTCTTTCACTTCGTTCATAGTTGAACTTTGATTTGCTTTGCTGTGCTAACTAGATTTAATTTAGCTGTTAAGATATTGAATTATCTGTTCTCTAAATCATAAATTATAAGGTGCTAAACATAAATGGATAAACTAATAAATATTGAAGAAAAAAAAAATAGTTGAATTTGAGGGAATAATGAGCAAAAAAAAAGAAAAGTGCGGAGATCTGGAAGATGATGTCCAAAAGTTTTTTGTCGTTCACCAAAAAGAGTGAGTTACTTCACACACTCAATTCTTTTGGAACAGTTCACTCGTGAAGGACAACCTAGTTGGTTTCCTGATCACAGTGACTTTCCCGGAAATAAAAAGGCAGACAAGTCACCAGTTAGGGGGTCGGAGATGAGCATAGAACTGGCCGATGAATCGGTTCTATGTTCCTTTGGAATGTGTAAAGGGAACAATTGATAGTGAATAGCTCAGTCAGACGAAGACGGCCTGGGTGAATCAAACGGGATGACGTCAAGCAAGAATCTCGCTGGTCGAAATGGCCACTATGAGGGGACTACAATGAATCGGCAGTGATCTCTCATGATGGACTGTGGCACAGTGTTTCAAGTCCACCCTTATCAGCCTAACCTAACCTACTTCGGACCGAACAGTAGCACAAATGACGTAGTTCGCAAAGCTCAACGAGCTTAGACGCAGGTTTGTTCTGGAACTTGTCTGAATCCCATTCCCGCGTCAAGCACACCTTCATCTCGATTACCACTTGACCACAATCTTTGAGTTCCGTTCGTTTTGAGCTCCTTAAAAAAAAAAAAACACTTGGACCTAAACTCCCAAGTGACCTCGACACAATACGCGCAGGGTGGTCTTTACTTTCTCGAACTCTGACATCGCCGGAGAAATCGCCCAGAGAGTTCCAAACTCTTGCGCGTACACACAATTCAAATATGGCGCCAAGAAAAACCGTTTTGTTGTTGTATGTTTTTTTTTGTATTCCCGCGCGCAATTCAAAATGTTTTTCTCTATCGAAAAAAAAAAGTCCATAAAGCAGGTCATGAGCTTCTAAAGCACCACTACGGCCTTCTTCTGTGGTAGCGCGACAACCGAAGACATGGCGCGCACCTCCTAAAACAATCACCATTAAAAAACAAACCGAAAATTTCGGTAAAATCAACAAAATTTTACCGCCATCATTCGAAAAATTTAAATTGTAAATTGTAGCAAAACAAAAGTTCTCTCTCTCTCTCTCTCCGATAATGGGGCAAATGTTGCGCGCCATGTTTTTATTTATGTTTGGTTTTTATCTGGGATATTATTTTGGGGTCCCTCTTATGACTATGGGCGCGGGGGGGTGAAGGGTCTTTATTATTTTAGTCTTTTGTTCGGCGGTGGCGCGCGCGTCAAACACGCCACGGCCGTTTAAATTCAAATTTTTAAAGACCGTTTTGAAAAAATTTCGAGAAGAAAAAAAAAAACTTGTGCTGGGTGGATCGCGTTGACCGTGCGACCGAAAACTTTTTAGGTTTTGGGCCACGGTTGAGTAAGCACAACACTTGACCCAAACTTCCGAAAACCGGCACTCCAACCGGCGACAGAAAAAAGCATTAAATTCTTTCGCAGCACAAACATCCCCCAACCAGGGTTTCTGCCATTTGGTTGATTGCACTAAATATCGTGGTAAAAATTTACACTAAATTTCTTAGTAGGGAAAAATCGAATGTGATGACCTAAAAAAAAGGACGTCAGTCTACAAGTCTATTGAATGAACGAATCGAACTAGGAGCGGAACATGCGAACTAGTCCGTTCATTTCAGTTATGGGAGCGCTCTTCCGAGTACAGATGGGTCGTTCTGCATTGAAGTGAGTGAGTGAACTAATTGACTCCTTTTGATAAACTGTTCTTTTCGCCATGTGACACCGCTTGAAAAGGAATGAGTTCCTTCCGTGGGGAAGTGGACAAACTTTTTTTTTAGGTCATAACATTCACTCCGAACTTGAACTAGGTCTTGGGGACTATGATCTTCTTCTTTTTTAGAACATCACATTCACTCTGAACGTGAGAACGACATGCTCTTCGCCGGGGAAGTGAGGACCTTTTCTTAGGTCATCACAGTTACATTTTGAGTTAGTGAACTAACTCCTTATGATGAACTACACTTCCTCATTACATTCACTCTGAGCTTCAAAGTAAACTGGAACTAGTTCACTGAACTTGTTCTTTCAAGTGAGTGAGTCAGAGTTAATTCACTCACTAAAAGGAACTGCTTTGCCCATCTCTACAGTTCTGAGCTAGTTCGTTCGCGAACTACACAAGCCTAATGAGTAAGAACCTGGCGAGTATGATATGACACATAATGTCAGAAAAATGCAGATGACCAGGATTCTTATCACACCAAAATCAGATATGAGAAAAAAAAGTTGGTTTTTTGCTTTTGTTCCTTTAGGTCTAGATCTACTGATCTTTTTTCTTTTGCTTTGCTGACTTCGAACTGTTATTGTTGTTATTATTTGGTGATGGAGAAGAACTACTCATGACTGAAATCACCTCAAGTGATGATATAAAAGAACGAAGCGAGCGAACGATGGAACGAAAACGAAGGAACGATGGAACTACTTCACTAAACTAGTTCGTTGAAGTGAGTGACTCGGAGTAAAGTCGGAGTGAAGTCTTGTCTAATTTGATACCGTTTTTCTTTTTTCAAAAATTAGTCATTGTACTAAAGCGATAAACTTATCCTTCGTTTACTCACAAATCGTATTACCCATGCACCCCCATCTCCGTCTCTTCACACACACACACCTCCCTCGCGCAGACACGGAAAATTTATGAAAATTGTTTTCGTTTTTTACCGATACACAGAATTACCATAAACGAGGAAAATGTACTTTTTCGACAACACCCGCCTCTTCTACCTCCAACCCCAACCCTTTACCCCCTCCAATATATCATATTTCACATAGCGGACATGTAAATCAAGCGATTTATAACACGAACGAAAGATGCCCCGAGGGCGCACACATAGTCCTTTTTTCCTGGATAAATAATTTGATTTTAAATGTCGGTATGTTGACTACGATGGTATTTATTTTTTTTAAATGTCGCGCCCTTTTTATTTCGAAAATGTCGAAAAGTTTGGGACGAAAATTTGAAAATAGCCCGCCAAAATTGAACTCAGACGCCGATTAAGTACACGAAAGTTTGATTCACGTTATATTTTCAGAAAGTTAAAGGACGTATACGAACCAAAGGATTTTCTTTATTGATTCATGGCGCTCCACCCCCTCCCTAATGCTTCCGACGAATCAAGCTGATAGATTCCGACGAATTGGGATTTAGGGAGGAGTTTTTCGAGAAAATTCCGGATAACTTTCAGTATGCCATTTTCAAGTAATTTTCCCCGGATTTTTCTTTTTGTAACAAAGCAACACATCATCATGAAGACCTAATTGTTCGTTTTCATTATATAGTACGTAAAACGGACACAAGTTATGACAACAATAGACACTGTAATTATCTTAAAGCGAAGGTGGTTATGGCGTGATCTTTCCATGCGATAGCCTACTCTGGGCGTGTAGAAAAAATCAAAAGTCATCGGGGAAAAAACGGGGTTTTCTCCAAATTTTCTGCTTATAATTATTAAATTTTTTCTCGGAAAATAAAGGCGACGGTTTTTACCGAAAAACTTATCCAAATAACTTTTTCTGTGCGATGCGGAATTTTCGCGAGATAATTCCGTGACCGAATGGCTTCAATCCGGCACATTTCCCGGGCAAATTTTACATCCATTTTCGCGGACTACTTCATTACTAGGTTCTTCCCACCGAAATCGCACAGAGAAAGCTGGTCTGGAGTAGAGATGGGCAAAGCAGTTCCTTTCAGTGAAGTAGTTCACTCAGAGTCACTCATTTTAAAGGAACGAGTTCAGTGAGGTAGTACTCTCCACTGTTCCATTGTTCTTTTTCGTTCCATTGTTCCTTCGTTTTCGACTCTTCGTTCGATCACGAAGTAGTTCGTTCATTTAGTTCATTCATAGCTTCAACTTTAGGGGAGAAGATAGTGAACAAAGAAGAAAAAAAGATTTTGGAAGATGATGAGCAAGAAAGGTCAGTCGATCTTCGAAGATGACGACCAATATAAAAAGGTCTGTAACGTTTTTTGTCACGTGTCCAATGGACACTACTGTTCACCAAAATGACTGAATTACTTCACTCACACACTTCAATGAAGTGTTTTTTTTTTTGGAACAGTTCAATCGTGAACGACTCATCTGTAGTCTGGAGTATCCTCGCAATCTATTTATTAAACGACTCGAACGCGAATGGAATGGAAACTGGGCGCATTAATAAAAATTTTCCAGCATGACGCAAAACTCCTTCCCCTTGGTCCTTCAAAAAACTAAACCGAAACGAGCCCATCTAAATATTTTCGTTTTGCGTCAATCGAAAAGAATTTTTCACATTGTTCTCGAGTGTTCTTGGGTCCACCACCATATGCGGTTCTCGCACCCTAAATAAATTCGGGACAACAGGGGTAATTTTTTCGCTTCCCTATGGAGTGAACGAAGTACTCAGAGAAATTAGGGAATCAAAAGTTTTCCAACAAGAACCCCGATTTAATACAAAATAGAAAATTGCGTCAAGAGGTTCCTCTTGAGGTGGGAAAAAAAAAAACGTTGAATATTGGCCGGGGGGAGGAGGTGCGAGAAAATTATAGAAACGAGGGGGATCGAGTTTATTTTCATTCAATTTTCCTGGATGATAATAAAGAGGGCGCTTGATGCATTATACGATATGGTTCTCGAGTGCGATAAATGCTCTTCAAGTGAGCTATTGCGGTTAATAGAGGAATGATACCGCTTTTGTTACCAAGGTCCTGATAAGGTAGTAAATATGAGTGCACAGGAGAATCATAGGGTAATGGGCCGAAGGATCACATATCTATTTGCTCCGCTTTGGACCAATCGAAGGACACTGGCTCAGTAACAGACCTAGTACCAATTCTTTTCCACAAAGGGAACTAGTTCCATCAGATGGCCATAACTCGTGGGAAGAAGGGCTCAAGGTTCAGAGGATCAGGACTCCTACTGCCGAGCGTCACTCCACTACCAGGCCCTATGCAGTATGCCCTTAAAATTCAAAACTATATCACATCGCATCATTAGAGGTCCGGAGTTTCATCTCAGAAAGAAATCCTAAAAAATTTATTCGCGATTTGATAAGTTCGGCTTTGGCGCGAATCGAACTAGAGATGGGTCGTTCATGAGTGAATTGTTCCAAAAGAACACTGCATTGAAGTGAGTGACTGAACTAACTGATGGTGAATTGTAGTTCCTTTCGCCATGTGAGACAGCGTGAAAAGGACTGAGTTCCTTCCGTGGGGAAGTGAGGACCTTTTTTTTAGGTCATAACATTCACACTTTGAGTAAGTGCACTAAATGCTTCTGATGAACTGTACTTCCTCTCGCCACGTGACACAGCTTCAAAACGAATTAGTTCTTTTGCGATGTGAAGCTCTAGTTCCTTCGTGAGTGGGGACATTGTTTTCAATCTCAGCTTCAAAACGAACTGGAACTAGTTCACTGAACTTGTTCCTTCAAGTGAGTGAGTCGGAGTTAGCTCACTCACTAAAAGGAACAGCTTTGATCATCTCTAAATCGAACTACTGGTACGTGGTACGTGTGAGCGAATGGCGGTGGAAAGACGTCGCATTAAAATATTCAGTGAATTAAAAAAATATTCAGTGAAAATTTAATGTATGTATATTATCACGATTTCCGTCATATCTCTGAGGTCTTCCCAATTATTGAATTCGTTTTTGTTCCACAGATCCTTTATATGAATGCCTAAAAAGTGTTTTCAGGACTTTTAAAAATTTTCCTAAGTGTGTGCAAGAGGGTTGTATACTTTTTCACGAATTTCGCCATATCCCCCACGCTTCCTGATCAGATATCGAATATCACACTTCACTTTCACAGGCTTGCGTAATAATCGTCTAAAACTTGTCTTTAAGTTTGTTCCTTTTTCAGCCACTAAGAAGGTTTAAAATGGTTGAACATATTTTCACGAATTCCGTCATTTCTTTGAGAAGTGCTAAGAAATTGAATTGGGCTTTTACTTATTCGTTCTGTGTTCGTATTTATCTAATAACTCCGTTCAGTATTTTTAGATATTCAATCCTATGGGAATGTAAGGGGATTGTATGCTTTTCAAAGCTTTGATATATTTGCAATGCAAGATGGACTCACTACGATTTCTAGCATATATATCCTTTTACTTGGTAACAGGATAAAAATTAATGTGTACCAAAATTTCAAATTCCTAGTTTGAATTATTCAAAGCTAACGAAAAATAATCTCCAACAAGGACTTCTTGTATGGAAGCTATTCAAAAGACAATTCATTTTTACAAAATTCCGAATTTGCGGCTTTCTTAAGATTAGTGAGTTCCCGAATTAGAGTGCGAAGACATTTTTACAGGATTTTCGGTATGGCAGCTACTCAAAGGATTTGTGCGAACTTTGATATTCATTCATTGAACTGCAACGTTTGAAGAACCAACGTATAAACAATTTTATAGTCGTAGCTTAAGGTGTTCTGAAGTTATTGATCAATATTCTTGAACACGTATCTTAAGGACTTTTTGTATGCCAACTAACCGACGGAGTTGGATAAAATTTTAGCCTTACAAACTTTGTAATTTCGTCGCGTTCAGTTCACAACACTAAACTGAAAAAAAATCCACACAAACCATTTTTAGAATATTTTCGAAACTACTCCTAACTGAAGATGGGCAAAGCAGTTCCTTTGAGTGAAGTACTTCCACCCCGAGTCCCCAGTAACTTTAAGGAATAAGTTCAGTGAAGTAGTTCCGGAACTCTTCGTTCTAGACTTCCTTCGTTTTCGTTCGAACTAGTTCGTTCGTTTAGGTCATTGATAGTTGAACTTGAAGAGAGAAAATGATGACCAAAAAAAGTTGATCTAGAAGATGATGACCAGAAAAAAAAGGTCGGGAAAGTATTGTCACGTGCCCAATGGAACTGCAGCCGACCAAAACGAGTGAGCTACTTCAATGAAGTGTTCTTTTGGAACAGTGAACGACTCATCTCTACTCCCAACTATGTTATGGAGATTTTCATTAAAATCAATTTTATTTGAGCTTCCAAAAAGTAATCTGTAGTAAACTTTTCGCATCATAGTGAACAATCATTTCCAATTCTCGATCCGTTGCGAAATAGTTTCGTTGTTTTAGTTCATAGTTCATTATTTCATTGGCAGCTCCCAGGCTCGAAAACTTAACATACCGAAATAGTAAAGGGCTTTGCGATCGAATTGAGCTAGTTCGTTCATTTCAGTTACATGGAACGTTCTTCTGAACTAGTTCGTTTGCGTACTACACAAGCCTACTCTGTAGCACAGGATGTTTCGCTATAAACTTCCTTAATGTGAAATTTGACAGACTTTCAATTAGAAAAAGTTCTACGATAATGCTAGGATTTTATTCCGCTTACAATCGAGCACCCTCACACCCCCTCATAGCCCAGGAAAAATGAAAACTTAAAAATTGTTCTCCATAATCATAATTTTCATCGACTTGGAGCAAAAAAAAAGGGGAGTGGCGGGTTTCTTCATAATTCCGTTGTTTAAATCTATTTTTTGCTCTTGGTTCAACCCCCAAACACGCCCTCTCCTCTTCGTTTGCACCCCTCAAACAGGTTAATTTATTTTAACTACCGTAACTAAATCTTAAAAAATTAAATAAAAAAAAAAAAAAAACCAGTTAAAATTGAAATAAAATAAAAACTAGGCGTTTGTTCATTTTGGATGTCTCGGAAAAGATTTTTCTCAAAAAAATTTTCATCTCTAGACGAACTTTGTGAAAAGGAAAAAAACTAAAGGAAATCATGCAGAGCAGTGCAAAAAGAAAAACAAGCTGGGAGTAAAATTTTTTGAATAAAGAAAAACATGGCGGCCAGTTAAGTCCGCGCTTTTTACGTACCAGTTGAGTACAGGGTGTTTGTAAAGTGTGTGCGGAGTAGAAGAGAAGAGTGAAAACACGTCACTTTTTTTGGATTACATTTCTCTTATTATTTTTCTTAAATATTGTGTGGGTTGTATAATTAATTTTATTTTGTTTTTAATGATCTTATTACTTTTATAGTCCATAGAGTTTTTTTTTTTTTGTTGTTTAAGTTTTAACATCGAACTAATTTTTATTTTTTTCGTATTTTCGCGTGCGGTAGCAAGGGACGAAGTAGAAGTGTTAGACCAGCGCGCTAGATGGTGCTTATTAACAATCGTTTGCGGTAGAGAAGGCTACCGAAGTGTCGTGTTGTTGATGTCCTTTCGGCAATTGTTGCTGCTGTTGCTGTTGCTGATGGTGATGATTGTGGTGATGATGATGGTGTTGTTGTAATTGCGATTGTTGCAGCAGGTGAAGATTTTCGGCCAGATCATTGTCCAGATTGTTGGCGATGGTGTTTCGTCGCGTTGCCGAAGCAGCGACGGCCGCAGCTTGTTGTGCGGCCGCCGCAGCCATGTATTGGCCGTAGTAGCGTCCAAGGACTCGCGGATCCATTGCACCGGTGAAATGCGGAAAGCTGTTGGGCCATTGTTGCATGATTCCGTGCCAGGACGAGGCGGCGGCTGTAACGTGATGTTCCTGATCCTGATCCGGCTGACTGATGGGACTTTCGATCGCTGGAGCCTGTGTATCGTCGTCCTTGGAAAAGTTCAGGCAGTTGGTGTCGCGCATTAAAGCGGGATTCGTGAAAATTCCGTGATCGATATCGTCCTGATCGTTGTTGTTTTCCGCGTCGCTTGCAACCACGTCGATATCCTCGTCGATGTCGCCCGCTTGAGGGATGATCGTCGTCGACAGAGATATTCGTTTCGTGGCCGGTCCTTTAAGCAGGTAGCCGTCGTGATGATGATGATGATGATGATCGAGCTGTTGTTGATGTTGTTGTTGTCGCGCGTAGTGGTGTTGCGAATGATGAACGAGGTGAATTGGTGAACGGCTTTGATGGTGACGACTGACGGTGGTATCGTCGTCTTCATCGGGAGCCAGAAGCGACGCAACATCGAATTGACGCTTTCGCGACGATTGTGAGTAGATGGTGGCGGCGGCCATTGGCTGTCCGCCAGCGGACGCTACTGCTTGAACGGCCGCCGCAGCGGCCCACGATGTTGCACAAAATGCCGACGTTGGCGGTCCAACAACAGCCGCAGCGGCTGCAGCAGCGGCAGCAGCTGCAACAGCTGAATGGGGTGGCGGTGGTGTTACGGCCAACGGTGGCGGACTCGGTGAATCGGTGCCCTCATCGTCGACGGCCAGTCCCATATGTTTGCGAACCTTTCGCTGGGCTTTTCGGCGACGAAAGTCGCCCTTCTTGAAGTCCTCGAGATTTGCGTCGTGTATGCTCCAGAAGTGACCCTTACCGTTCGCACTGCGTCCCGCCTTAATGAAGCAATCGTTCAGCGATAGATTGTGCCGGATTGAGTTTCGCCAGCCCGGACCGCGTGTCCGAAAGTACGGATAGTTGTCCAAGATGTGCTGATAGATGTCGGACAGGACAAGCTTAGAGTCCGGCGAACTGAGGATCGCCATCGCGATCAATCCAATGTAACTATGTTGCGGTTTCGGTTCTTCCGGTTGAAAGACGCGATTATGAAAGAGCGACATGGAGAGAGCAAAACGTGGCCCGTAAGGACCGGCTGCGGCGGCCGCTGCTGCGGCTGCTGCCGCAGCGGCCGACGGATATCCGGGCGGACAGAGTTGTGTACCGCTGCCACCGCCGTTACCCGTACCCGTACCCGCACCACCGCCATATTGCGAACAACGCAATCGCTCGACCATCGCGTAGTTGTACAATTGCAGCCGATAGTGATCGAGCGGCGGCAGAATACCGGGCGGTACTACACTATTGCCCAGCATCGAGGACATGATCAGCGGACGGGACGATGATCCCGCGGCGGCGTTCAAAAAATTCGAGCTGTTCGCGCGCAAACTATGATGATGATGATGATGGTGAAAGATGGCGGTACTAGTCGATAGAGCGGCCAGTGCGGACACGGCAGCTACGGACGGACTGGGCGTTCGAGTTGTTGACGACGGGGTCGGCGAAGATGGTGATTGATGGGTGGTTGTTCTCAGGATCTGTTCGATACTTTCATTACTGCACATATTAGGCCTGGGAAGCGAACGCAGCAGGTTAACGTGCAGAAAAAAAACGGATTTTCGGCACGCGTGATTCACAATTCGGCGACTCAATATCAATTTTCCATTGTATGGGGAAATTTTTCACTGCCAAACTTTTTATTGCAAATTTTTCTCTTTATTACTATTTTGTCACGCACAATTTCGCGGTTTTTCCTCTTTTTTTTGTTTTTGTCTAAATCACAGAACAGCTTGCGGCCGCGGAAACTAATAGCGAAAATTCGATACGACGAAAAAGCACAGGGTGTTGCCCGTAAGATGTGCACTTTGTCGCGCGGGAGTTATCATAGAACGGACACAACACTACAACTGATTTTCTTTCGAAAATTTCCTCGTCATCCAGGGGCGCTACGTATTTTTCGATTTGTTGTTCAAGAAGGGGACCGTATTATATCCATGCCCATTTTGTAAATGTTTTTCTCTTGTTTATTTGCCGGGGCACACATATACCCTCTTCACGAAAAATCACACTCCTCCCCCTTCCATCGTCGTACCGACAAAATGTAAGCACTGGCACCACTCTCCCCTAAAACCGAAAAATTATCATAGCCGCGCCGTTCCCTTAACGGAGATAGGAAGTCGCCTTGATAATGTTGTTGTCGTCAGCTTGTCGAACGCTTAGACTCTGGAACCACGATCCTGAAGAAGAAGCAATACCATACCAATTGGCGGCTACCGAACAAAAGTCCCCTCTCATTTGGGGCCCCCTTCTCCCGTACATTTCGTTGTACCACACTATACACTGTTGCTTTTCATGTCCGTGCGACACACAAAGGAGAAAAACACAAATCAGAAAGCTGCAAGGATGCTGTGCAAGGGGCGCGGTAGGACAGGGCGGACAAAGCGGGCGGGCGCACAAGAGCCAACGAGCGAATCTCCGAAAAACATACAAACAAACAAAACACAAGAAGGAAAATAAGTAAATAAACGAAAAACACAACGAGATACACAAACATCAGCTTCGTCGTCTGTCGTTCAACGTAAGCATCCAGATACAAGGTACACAACACGAGAAAACACACTCAATTCGCGGAGGATTGGAAGGGGAAAAGAGAACATTACCGGCGGAGAGAGGGAGAACTACTCTCATTAGCCCAACAAGATCACGGGAACAAAAAAGAAAAAATCCCCGGAAAAAAAATCAACAACCTTCCAAAAATCATAACAACAACAAAAGAATCTTTTACCCGGCTTTTTTTTCCCCGGTTGGTCTGATCTTTGCAGAGAGGGAGAGCGGACCCAGTCAAAACCGGCCATTCACAACAACAAAAACAACAACTCGACCGTAAGGCATAAGGTGGTCGTTGTCGAGAAAAAGAAGGAAAAAACCTTTTTTTTTTCCATCTCCTCTCTCAAACGGAAACACCAAGAGGAGCAGAGCAATTGCGACGGACACGCCTCTTTTTTTCGAAAACCGAATCCGAGCACGTTTCTCTCCCTCCACCGGACTACCACGTCTGGTGGCGGGGAGACATTAAACCCAGGTTCGTTGCAATTTCAAACTCCACCCATTTGCGCCGTTGACATTTTTTTTCGCTGGGATGGAGGCGTACACCCGATCGATGTGTATGGGAATTTAGGAAACAACAACAACAACAACAACCCTATCAAACTTTTTTTTCCTTTTTTTTTCTTAATTATTATCCTTGCCTCTCGGCATCCATTCTGACCCTATTCTTCTGTAAGAACTGTGCCAAATTTGAAAAAGAAAACAGATGTTCCGGTTTTTAGCGCGCCACAAAGTAGTATAGGTAGTTAGTGTAAGCGATTGCAGCGCCGCTCTTAATCTTGTTGTATGCAATTTTCGAAATATTGTTAAAAAAAAAAACAAGTAATAGTACTGTTTGCTGGGATGGTTTTTTTATATCACGTTGCAGAGAAAAAAGAGCGTCAGAGAAAGCAAGTGGCGCTACAATCGATTGCTGGCTACCAGTGGCGCGCGCACTAGACGCTTTTACCCAGCGCCGCAAAAATACCACGATTTTAAACATACCGGCGGGTAAAAGGAGCCTTGGAACGTAGCGGGCTCAAGTTTAGCGATTTTCCTGACTGTTTTTTTTTTTTAGAACTTGAGACCGCTTCGTTCCAAGGCGCTCCCCTTTCCGCCGGCCAGCCATATTTAAATCAAGGAACTTTTAGTGGCTGCGGGTGAAAGCGTCTATTGCGCGCACCCCACAAAATATTCAGCAATCGATTGTAGCGCCGCATTTAATCACGTGGCATGTAATTTACCGAAAAAAAAACGACTGAAAGAAAAAAGATAATCGCAGATTATTTTATCCTGATCGAATTCTCAAACCCCACAACCCCCTCACGTTCACTACCGACCCGCGTAGTTTCATTTATCGTAATGTTGCCCAGATTTTTTTCATTTTTGCAGCCAAAAATTAATGTGAAAAGATAAGAAGGTTCTGGTCTGATCGACGAGGTTCATTTGTCGGTCGAGAGGGGGGGGGGGGGGTGAAAGGATATCACGCGAAAAAGTCCTTGCATTCCAAACTCCACCCAAAAAGGATTTCGCTTTGTTTTTTTTTTTTAATAATAAATGCATGCGCGTCATTTAGCCACACCCTATTACTGCGATGACACCCTGTTCGTGCGCAATTTTCCATCGTCCCCCACTCTTTTCTACGGTGCGGGTGGGGTTGGGGTTGGGGTGCGGAGAGAATCGTCTTTTACACAAGGCTCTTTTCTTTTCTATAAGTGCTTAGTGTTGTAAGTGAAAGTGCGCTGATTGGATGGATTGCCACGGGGCAGTTTGCTTTCATGGGGTGGGGGGGGGGGAGGTAGTGGGGGTATGTGGTGCATACGGTAGTTTCGGAATTTTCTTGATTTTTGTTCAGTGGAAAGGAATTAAGAAATACGATAGGCAACTTGGAAGATTTAATTCAAGTTACCACGAAAGTTAAGACGCTGGGGCTGACAAGGGGTTAATAGATTTAAATCGTAAGCTTTCTTATAGTGTTGTTGGTTTTAATATAGTGAAAGAACTGGCTTCGGCGGAGTTCTTTTCCTTGGTTGGTTTGGGCAATAAACCATACTCTGTCGTTCAGGAGTGATCTGTTCCATAAGAACACACTTCATTAAAGTGAGTGAGTGAAGTAGCTCAATCTTTTTCGTGAACGTGACAACAAACTTGACCCACCTACTTCTTAAACATCTTTTAGATGTTCTGATTGCCGTAATGTTACCTGTCTCTGTACGACTTCTTTTCAGAAGATCGGCAGTCCTTTTAGGATGAATTACTGGGCATAGCTGCCTGGAGGTTTCACACGTAGTTAGGTTGAACCATCTGCCATTGGTCAGCTTCATTACCTGGCTATCAAGATTAACTTTGACTTAATTGAGCGGTATTTTTACCGCATGGGTTGCGTGTATAGCAACGCCATTTTAAATCCAGTTTTGGCCAACTCCGCGACTGCCCCATATCGTGGTGTACCTTTGTGTCCCAGAACCCAGCACAGGAAAACCTTATGAGCTGCGCCCGATGCTTTCAAACGCTCTCCCCACACTCACTCACAAGTTCACTCACTAGTTCAACAAAAGGAGTGAGTTACTTCCCTCACTCACTTCAATGAAGTGTGTTCTTTCGGAACAGTTCACTCCTGGTCCTGACCGATCCATCTCTAGCCATACACTAAGTAGATTGTAAAAATCATCTCGAATACACTAAGGAGATTACAAAAATCAGTTGCGGAAAAGAGAAGAGCCCCTTAATTTTATGAGAACGGAATTTGTATAGAGTAGTTACACCAATTGGTCGCCGCAAGGGAACAAAGCCGACTTGAAAAGAATATAAGGAAAATAAAAATTAAGAAATAGAAGACTCACCATGCACTAGTTGGCCAGACTCTGAAAGAAAAGAAGAAAAAAAATTGGTTAGTTCAATCAATTCGTTTCTAGTTTCAATTAATTAAATTTGTAGCATATAAAAATCGAGTTTTTCCACCTGCAAAACATTGATTGCACTGAAATTAGGGAATTACTCTGTTCCGAGTCACTCAGTTTTAAGGAACGGGTTCAGTAAAGTAGTTCCCGGTTTCATTGTTCTTTCGTTCGCCTGTGAACTAGTTCGCGCTTTAAGTCGATTTAACTTGAGGCGAGAAGATGATGAGCAAAAAAAGAAAGGTCAGGAGATCCCGAAGATGATGAGCAAAAAAGAAAATGGTCGGTAAAGTTTGATCACGTGTCCAATAGAACTGCAGTTCACCAAAATGAGTGAGCTACTTCAATGAATTGTTCTTTTTAGAGCAGTACAGTTGTGAACGACCCGTCTGTAATTCTCATACAATCGATGTCATTAAAATCTGTAAACCTAGCTTTGCTCTCGCCAGAAATTCAACAAAAGTTGGTGCTAATTGATCCATCAGCAGTCGCCGAACGGACCACTTTATCTATTTAACCATTTTCGGATAAATCAATGCCCTTCCGACCGACGCTCGCCATTATCTCGAATAGTAGAGGACGCTGGTATTGTCCCGGATAATTGTAGGTGCCAATGAACGACAAAGTATTGCCCGATTGAATCACTCCCTTGGATAGTAGAGCGAGGGATGGTCGGGAGGTTGGGGGGGGGGGAGGGAAACAAATTGCTGCTCAGCATTACACACGTAATTGCACCGAGACCGGACTGTATTGATGCATTGGACACGACATAGGTCAGTCATTGTGTCTCTTGTTACGTACCCGGAACCACCCCGTATCCAGCAGTTATAAAACTCTAAACGCCCATCCCCCATCCCCCCTCACAATGTGTCATCAACAATGTTTTTAGTATTGTTCGGGCAGAAAAGGGATACTTGCAGCTATAACCACCGGAATGGTTAACGAATTCGATTGAAAGGTGGACGCATCGATTTCCGGATTCTGTGTCGAAATCGACTGAGTGTATTTTGTTATGCAGCCCTACGGTTCTGTTCCAGCATCCCTTCGTATCCATTGAGGATTGGGAAGCGAGCAAGAGAGAGAGACAGAGGTTACAGGAACACAATTAGCATAGGAAAAAAAAAGGCATCAAGTCTTTGTGGAACTCGCTCCACAAGTCGGTTAATTGTCCGCCCGAACGAAACGGAACGGAACTCATGTTCGTATGGCAAAATGATCTTGACTGTTCGTATAGTAGTCGTCGGCGTCCTTTTTGTGTAGTCGTCATGGTGCATCCAGCCAAAACGGATTTAATTATTTCCGGCATTCACTTCCTTTCCGAGTTCTTCATCGTTCCCTGTTCTTTTTTTGTGGCGTAACTTTCTAGTTCCGCCTGTGCGGAATACCGGGAGGTGAAGGAGAGCTGTAGTACACGCGCTTGCAAGGACGAAGCGGGGGACTGTACGTTTTGTCATTTTTTTGTTTGATTCATTTCACTTTGTAATCGAAATGACAAGGTCGAAATCGTTAGGATTGTGTGTGCAAGCCCCGGTGAGGGGTGCTTAAAGGTACATTATTAAGTCTTGGTCCCTCCGCTTTTTGTACCGCTCGAAACATCTGAAAATTTCATCCATTTCAAGCTCAAGGAGGTGACGCCAAAAGACATTTACTATGGGTCCGTTCAGGAGTGAACTGTGAAAAAAGAACGCTTCACTGAAGTGAGTGAGCGAAGTAATTCAGTCCTTTTGGTGAACTGTAGTTCCATTGGACAAGTGACAAAACACTTTCCCGACGTTTTTCTTTTTGGTTATCATCTTCTAGATCGGCTGAAATTTGGTCATCATCTTCTCTCCTAAAGTTGAACTATCAATGAACTAAAAGAACGAACTAGTTTGCGAACTAAGAAACGAAAACAAAAGAACGAAACAAAGGATCGATAACAAAAGAACGCAAACAAAGGAACGAAAACGAAGGAAAGGAAACTAAGGAACGAAAACAAAGGAAATTAAACGGAGGAAAGGAAACGAAGGAACGAAAAAAAAGGAACGAAATCAAAGGAACAAAAACAAAGGAACGAAAAAGAAGGAAAGGAAACGGAGGAAAGGAAACGAAGGAACGAAAACAAAGGAACGGAAACAAAGGAACGAAAACAAAGGCACGAAAACGAAGCAAAGGAAACTAAGGAACGAAATCAAAGGAACAAAAACAAAAGAACTATAGAACGAAGAGTTCCGGAACTACTTCACTGAACTCGTTCCATAAAGTCAGTGACTCGGAGTGAAGTACTTCGCGAAAAGGAACTGCTTCGCCCATCTCTACGTTACTAACGAGATGAGGCCAATAGAATGCAACAATGTCAATTTCACGACCCTCCTTCTCCCCGCCAGTCTTGTGGGTGATCCTCTTACCGCAAAATTCGGGTAAAATATTTTGACAAAAACATTTTCGATTTTTTTTCTGCCCGTTGTCCTTATTGCCCAAGGAGTAGCCCAATTCACCGAAAAATTCCCTAATCGAATAATCGACATCATTAGAATCGTTCCTATTATCGATGAGAAAAGCGGACCCTTACAAAAAGGACATGAAAGAAAAGAGACGAAAACTGGGATCGACAATCTCAAGTGATCGATAGAAATCTTTATCGCTTGTAATCCGATTACCTTTCGGCTTTGTTATTAACCGCGCAACGTGATCGGTTTAAAAACGGCAAACGTCTCGTTACCTACATCGTTAAGAAGAAGTTTAGGATCTTGCAAAGATCGGGTAATTTGAGGTTATAGTCCGGAGACACGATCAATTGGGATCTAATAGCGCAATGAGAGACGCGCGAACGATAAAACGTTGGAGGACCTCTTTTTTTTTAGTTCAGACTGGAGATGGACAAAGCAATTCCTTTTAGTGAGTGAGTGAACTCCGACTGACTCACTGAAATGAAATAGTTCGAGTTCTTTTGGAAGATCACTTCCCCGTCGAAGGAATGTGAGGACCTAAAAAACGCTCACGAAGGAACTACTAGTTCTTTTCAAGTACGGAGTGAATGTGAGGACCAAAAAAAAGTCCTCACTCACGAAAGAACTAGTTCTAGTCAAGCTGTGTCACGTGTCGAAACGAACTACAGTTCAACAAAAGGATTGAGTTAGTTCACTCACTCACTTCAATGAACTGCTCTTCACTCATGAACGACCCATCTCAGACTAGGTGTCTCCTGAGCGCAACGGCACTCCAGCGGTGTTTAAGCGGTACTTGACTTTGGACGGAGCGTTTTCCTTGCGTGTACTTCAGTTCCAGGGTCTGCAATTCATTTTTTAAAGCGGCTGGGATGTAAGGGAGCGTCGTATGAATAATTTTTGGTGAGGAGGTGACCCCGTCTATTTGGATCTTGGTAAAGATGCAAATTTCAGTGGAGCTTCGAGAAACTTCGAAACTACTTCATCCAGCTTTCGCCTCCGTTAATTGTTCTTACCCCCCCCCCCCCCCCCGGAAAATCGAATATCGGTAGCTTCATCCAGGACATTCATTGACTCCTCCGTTGCCGGCTTCAAATTGCATCGATGAAAGGTCGAACGTGAAATCCTGGTAAATCGATCTGGGGTCAGTAGTTTCATTATGTTTTCTCGTTTTTTTTTCTTCCAATCATGGGGTTGTTCCGAAATCCATCCGTTGTACGTGACCGAATTGCCCAACAAGGACGAAATCGTGACTATCAAACGATAACAAAAAGCTCAACGGACCAGAAAGAAGCGGCAATCCCAGTGAACAGTGAAATCGAAAGAGATTTCGAAGGACTGCTAAACATAGAGGCTAGTCGAATCTTTTTCAGATCACATGCTTCCTACGTCCTCCACTCGATGTCCTTCTTTCCACCCTTCTTGAGACAATTTGTGAAATTGATTCCATCGATATTGGAGCGTGCGGTATGAGAAGCTTGCACCAAGGACGACGACTATGGGCAAGGACCACGGTAATGAACTATTTGGAGTATTTGGACAGTGATTGACTCAAATTTGGAGATATTTTCGAGATGGAAAGATGGAAGAAGTCCACGTTCAATTCGCCGGGGCTAGATTAGATCCTTGAATCCACCGCGACACCTTCTTTCCGATAATTCTCGGTAACGAAGAAACGAAAAAAACCGGGGGCGCGAACAATTCAATTTTCCGCACATAGAACATTTTTTTGTTTTTTTAATAGAGAATTTATTGGAAAATTACAGAGTAAAGAGAATTTTCCGCACAACCCCCTTCCATCTGTGTAATAAAAACCCTATTAGCGTCACCCTGTACACGCATCAGCACCCTTATTTCGAGCAACTTGATACCGACAAGGCTGCCAGCGGATAACATAACAATTTGCCGGTTGAAAAGAAAAGAAAATTCGATTAATTAAATGGCTCGGGATGATGAGGGGGAGGAGTGGTACGGGGATGGAGATTCGATTGAAATAACGACGTGATGAAAATGATGCAGGGGGTTTGTCGTTTCGAGTCGTCACTCTTTGTGCCGCCACATCTCGTTTGCACTTTGAATAATGTGCACTTAGTAGAGACCTGATCCTGTTGCATCGCTTTTAGTATCCTTTTTTTTTTGCAGTCTGGCCAAAACGCACCTCTTCCGGCGCGGAAAGGGGAGACGGAGCGGGACACTTTGGTCACTGGATTCTGGTGCTATTTGAATAATGGGACTTGAGTAATCTGCCGGCATTTCTATTATCCGTGCTTGTTAATTTCGAATTAGTCCCATAGACTAAAGATGGGTAAAGTAGTTCCGCTCAGTGAAGTATTTCAACGAAAAGTTCCGGAACTACTTCATTGAACTTGTTCCTTAAAGTGAGTGACTGGGAGTGAAGTACTTCGCGGAAAGGAACAGCTTTTCCTATCTCTACTACATAGACATAGAGATTATTGCCTTTAAATTTTGTTTAGATCTAAGCAAATAAGGGAACCTCGAAATAAAGTACACAAGACAAAGGTTTTCTCTCAGCCAAAATTTGGCCAATATTCTCCCGCAAAAAAAGGACATATGCGCGTGAAAAGAGCTCTTCTTGTTCGTGTATTTTTCTTCGGAAAAAAATCCGAGAGAAAATTCTGAATCTCAGTGGCTGATGTGCATCAGGGATTATCTTTTAAGTCAACACGCTAATTGTTATTAATCGGGAATAATGAACAAGAAGGATAAAAAGGATTAGCGTAAGAGCAAAATGAGCGTTAGGATAAAGGGAAAAAAGTGTTAACTCTTATGGAAAGATGTCAATAGACGACCTGTACACAGAAGACCCCGTTCGAAAATGTTTAGTGAATTGCAGTTTCACATTTTTTTTTTGTAATGGCGAGTGGGTGTAAAACGTAAGCCTTTTGGACGTTAATGGCCTTTGAATGGAACGAGACAAAGGCGTGGATATAATGTTCCTGTTGTGTTTCTTTTCGGATTACGATTTGTGAAGAAAGAAAAACGTTTAAAGTGCGTACAATGAACTGGGAGAAGAGAGACTATCCGACAAGGAGTTCGGAAAACTTCCAGGATAACTCAACTCTTGGACGAATCAATGTCGGAGCTCCCTCCGAGTAAAGAGTTCAGCTGTAGTTCAGCTGGAGTTAAGATGGTGTTCAGCTGGAGTTCAGCTGAAGTTCCGCTGGAGTTCAGCTGGAGTACCGCTGGAATATCGCTGGAGTTCCGCTGCAGTACTGATATGTGCACTGTGCAGATAAGGCGAGAATCAAATCGACAGCCTCATCTTTAAAAAAAAAAATTTCTAGAAAAACAGACGCCCCCATTCGAAAGATTTTCCGCTTGATTATGCAACGACTGTAAACTGGACTCTTTTCTTTTTTCTTTACAACCACGAGAAGTTTACAATTCAATTTCCACCCCTGCCCGTTTCACTTACCTTACATTAGCCGCACAATAATTTCTCAAGGAACCAAACCTCTTTTGCTTTTTATCCTGGTTCTCGGGGAAGAGAACGCGGGGAGAGGCTGTGTAGGAGTGTACTTCAGGATGTCTATAGTCAGGCTTCTAGCAGAGTTGATCCTGTGTACGTTAGGGAACAAAGTGGAGGGTGGGGGTATTGTCGGTGTCTTTCATACACAGCACGAATCTCACTCATCCTGGACGACGACGACGATGAAAATATGGAAATTCAAATTCCGTTTTCCAGTTCAGAAGAAAATCGTATTTTCATCCTTTTACCCGTTCCATTTGGTTGGGATTTTTCTCCATCGACCAGGAAAAGCCAAGCAACTTTTGCGAAAATTTTAGCCGGGGATGACGACGTCAATTTATCGGGATTTTAAAAGATGAGGAATTTTCGCGCGCGATCCTTATCGAATTCCAAAGACATTATTATGGAAAGTGCAGAAGAAGAAAGCAATGCGAATTCTTTGAAGTTTAAATGCGATTAAGAGGTGCAATGGAATGTGCACAGGATGTGCAGAGCGGGATTTTTTTTTTTTAATGATTAATTTCATCATTGGAAATTCGCGTACAGAACGGATGCGGAAGAGCATATTTCTTGTACCTATTCAACATGGAGAAAGACTGGGAAGAACCGTGGCTGATCTGGTGTCGCTGTGGTGATGAGATGTGTCTCGTTCAGGAGTGAACTGTTCGAAAGGAACACGCTTCATTGAAGTGAGTGAGTGAAGTAACTCACTCCTTTCGGGCAACTGCAGTTCCATTGGACACGTGACAAAAAACTTTACTAACCTTTTTTTTGTTCATCATCTTCTGGCCTAAAATTGAAACTGGCGAAAGATCTATAAGCGCAATAGACCAATGGTTGCGGTGCTTGGAGGAATCCCTGCTAATCTACCGACTTTGAGTCGGGAAGAAGGATAGCATTGCTGGTTTCTGGCCTTTTGTATCCTAGTCGAGAAAAAAAGGAGGCAGGACGTTGTAAGTGGTTCAGTGGGCTAGTAGTCGTCTAACATCTTGATGGATCAGACAGCAATCTGGGAATCTTATTGCAGTTTTTCGACCGGTAAAGGATGAAACAGACTGGCGAATAAGATACAACCACGGCGCTGTCTCAACTCATCAAGGAGCCAGAAGCTTGAACGCTGTGGGCTGACCATGTAGAGCGGATGGAAGACAGAAGAAACTCCACGCGTGCTCTTAAAGGCTAGTAGGGAAACCACGGGAAGACTCGGTTGATGAAGACAGCATAGCCATCTTGAAAATGAGCAGCTGGAGGACGAGGTCTTTGGATCAACTTTAGGAGGCCAGAGCCTGACTTGGATTACAGCAGCTGGAGGACGCGGTCATTGGGTCGAAAGGATTGGAGGCCAGAGCCTGACTTGATTACAGCAGCTGGGTCGAGACAATTAGAGGCGACGACGATACCAGGGCCCAACTTGTGATGTTGCGCCATTAATGGATGGAAGCGAAACTCGCCCATTGCTTCCAAGTTACAGTAACCACTCCTAACACTCCGTTAATAACAATACAACCACGATCCATTGTGAGTTACTTATCTAATAGAGTGTTTGCTCCCGTTTCCTCCTTCCAAGCCAGTGTGTCCCCATCCCTCTTCTTTTTTCGATCACGTTTTTTTTTGGCCACTTCCAGCAGCCAAATGTAATTAAACACATCGTTTGACGAATATGAATGTCCATGTCAAGTTCGTTCCTAATCCGCTTCAAACCACAAAAGTCCTTTATGGACTTAGTACGAGTTTCTCTGTCGTTTTGTTTGTCGTCGCCCAAAACTGAAAACGGGCAGGAGGCGGATAGATCATCCTTTTGCCGACTAATCAGAAATTTCTCTGGGGAATTTAGTTCGTTTCGACGAGTTGCATCGTCCGCCAACCCCCCGCCGCCGCCGGCAATTCACCATCCCTTAAGGGACTCTTCGACAAAACAATTACACGCTCATCATCGTATTTACGATTCGATCGGTTACCCTGTTATTAGCGCCCGTTGAACATGGAAGGACACCAAGAGAGGGTTTTAGCGCATTTATTTTCGTATAGTCTAATTCAATTTTCCGGCTTTTGTCGACGTTCCGAGCGTACAAGGGGTGAATGATGAGGCGGTGGCGACGACGGGGCCGCCTAAGGTCCCCAAAGAGATGCTTTGGAAAAGGGGTGACAGTGTTGGGATGCGACGGCGGCGGCAGTTTCGAAATAATGCCAGCATCTGGTACGTCTTTGTTGTCGACACAAGCGCACATATTTTTATCCGGGGAATCCCCTTCTTCTTGGTTGTATCGTCGTGTTCGCTCCTTTATTCGTGCTCGCGCCGCGCTATCGTCCTTTCTCTGTTGCTACACCCCCACCCCACCAACCCCCCGGAATTCCTCTCTCGCCGGCTTTGTGGTATGAGGCCAGTGCTATTTCGAATGTTCTAGAGTCCTCTCCAGTTCGGGCTCTCGTTTGATGTTACAGCAGGATCCTCTTCAGCCCTTCCTTTCATCCCCCGTACTTAATTCGACTTCTAAGCCTTGACAGTAATTAGATTTCTTGGCTGTTCCACCAGTCGACAACCAGCCACCTCCCGGTTTGACATCACCAACAACCTCGTAATCCGGTACCCGGAAAATGGGAAATAGGGGAGCATTCGAAAATAAGGACGATTCAGAAGCGACTAAAATGACACGTAACTATTTTACATCTGTATTCAGAGAAGACACGTCGATTTACAGCCAGGTAGACAACGTTGCGGTGGGTGAGGGGGAGTTGATACGCGGGGAAGGCGGTCTATTCGCATATTCTCACACACAACTCGGAATTGATTCATTCCCGCTTGTTCATCGGATCAGACTTCAATTAGACTCATAACCGCATACACTATATTCCAGGACAGACTAAATCGAGGGGATGAACATCGTGGTTGAGGGTTGACTCGATAGTGCCGGAAAGGGGGTGGTAAACGGTGTAGGATTGCTTACAAACGCTATTAAGCTTATTAATGTCGTCGAGAATTAAATGGCGATAAATTTTTTTTTTACGAGATTAGATGAAAACTGAGGGAGGTAGCAGCAGGGGTGTTTGGCTTTTTGATACCGGGGCGTATTGGACCCAAATGGATTGAGGAGTGTTTGCGGTTGTATCTGAATCGATATAAGGTGCTTAAGATGTGGTGATCCTAGAGGACGACTTGTTTAAAATCGCGATCCTAATGTTTCTGGAACACTCAGCTCCCAACTGCATTCGACTATCGTCTCTGAATCACAATACTTTTGACTGTTCGCTGCGCTGGTACCAACAATCATCAAGATCGATGGACTAAATGCGATTACTTCTTCAAGACATTTCGTCTTAGGGGAGTCTTAAAGCTGGAGAAGTCTTAAATTTGTCCAATTCAGAAGAGAGGCAGTTTTCTTGGCTCGATCTTCACCTTCGTCCTTCGCGGGAGTGACTGCTTGGGGCAAGTTTAACCTAAGGAAAAGCGCAAAAAAATCTATGAGGCGTATTTAGAGCTAAAAGGAAAACATCAACCAATTGAAATCGAGTCTCGATAAATAAAGGTCAGAAACATTTTCACCGATTGCAGGAGAGATCGGTAGTTCACGAGTGAACTGTTCCAAAAGAACACTTCATTGCAGTGAGTGAGGGAAGTAACACAGTCCTTTTGGTGAACTGCAGTTCCAATGGACATGTGACAAAACTCTTTCTCGACCTTTTTTTCTGTTTTTTGGTCATCATCTGCTAGATCGACTGACCTTTGTTCCATCATCTTCTCACCTCAAGTTGAACTATCAATGAACTAAAAGAACGAAGGAACGAAAAGTAAAGAACGTAAACTAAGGAACGAAAAGTAAGGAACGAAAAGTAAGAAAAGGAAACTAAGGAACGAAAACAAAAGAACGAAAACAAAGGAACGAAAACGAAGGAAAGGAAACTAAGGAACGAAAGCAAAGGAACGAAAACAAAAGAACGAAAACGAAGGAAAGGAAACAAAGGAACGAAAACAAAGAAAGTAATGGAACGAAGAGTTCCGGAACTACTTCACTGAACTCGTTCCTAGATCTATACTGACCTTTTTTCGGTCATCATCTTCTAGATCCACTACCTTTTTTTTTTTTGCTCATCTTCTCCACACAAGTTGAACTACGAATGAACTAAAAGAACGAACTAGTTCGCAAACGAACAAAGGAATGAAAACTAAAGAACTCTGAACTGAAGAGTTCCGGAACTACTTCACTTCACTGTTCCCTAAAGTGAGTAAAGTGCTTCACTGAAGGGAACTGATTTGCCCATCTTTATGCAGGAGCAATAGCAGTCTGTAAAAAATACAACAACCAAGACCAACAACAAACGTTCAGGATATGCGAACAAAAAAGGATTACAGGCTCCTTGAAGATAGAACTAAGATACGAAGGTGTTTAAGGGTCTAAAAATCAACAAAAAAAAAAATGGTCATAGTGGTGTTTGAGCCCGGAGGTCCGTGTAGTTCCTACTTGAGGCAAACGAAAGGACTTGAGACGCGTACAACCGCGTGATATGCAAACATTTTAGTTGTTTGTTGTTGTCGCCTTGTAAGTGTTCGGGGAAAAGACGATCAATTGTTGTTTGGTCGATCACACGGCAAATTTATCGGGATTTTTTTTTTTTTTTGTTCGCCTTTATTTGGGCTTTCCGGGAATTCTATCGATTGAAGAAATCTTGAATTTTTCAATCTTTTGATGTTTGAGCTCTTGTCGAATTCGAGATTCTTTTTGTATTGCAACTGGACCCTTGGGCGGTGTCGTTTTTGATCGAGAAATCCTAGAAGCGATCGAACTCAATACAAAAACTCACCAATTTAACAAAAAAAAAAAAAAAAATCAATTCATTTACCTTGGCTAATATTTGAGTTGTTACTCATATGGGAGGCGTTATAATTGTATCGAGAATAGTACGCCACTGTGAATGGGAGCGCAAATGAGCTTCTTGCCGTTCGCGTAGTCAGTGTGTTGGCGTCTGGAGAACGTATCACTTGCTCACGCAACAACTGAATTATTTTGTTATTATTTGAAACGCAATAAAGTTTATTTTACTGGGAGCGCAAATGAGCTTCTTGCCGTTCGCGTAGTCAGTGTGTTGGCGTCTGGAGAACGTATCACTTGCTCACGCAACAACTGAATTATTTTCTTATTATTTGAAACGCAATAAAGTTTATTTTACTGGGAGCGCAAATGAGCTTCTTGCCGTTCGCGTAGTCAGTGTGTTGGCGTCTGGAGAACGTATCACTTGCTCACGCAACAACTGAATTATTTTCTTATTATTTGAAACGCAATAAAGTTTATTTTACTGTTTCCTTGAATTTATGTAACTAAAATTGTCATAAATGTTTTGCTTTGCTGTGCTAACTAGGTTTAATTTAGCTGTTCAGATTTTGAATTATCTGTTCTCTAAACTATAAATTATAAAATGTTAGACATAAGTGCATAAACTAATAAATATTGATTGATTGATTGTATTCGCATATTCTGTTCTGCGAAGGTTTTTCTAAACCATTTTTCCTTCAAGCCAATCTAATTAATTCTATTTCAATACAGCCATTGTTAGCTTTAAGTTTCCAACCATTATTGTAGAGGCACAAGCCTGATCTCAAACTATTACTACTAATGTAAATGTAATCATATGGTTCACGACATAATAAATTTGAATTTGAATTTATTCGCATATTCAATTAAATAGTTCGTGAGGTGCAATTTGTACGGAAAAGGTGAGTGAAGGTAATTCAAACACTTTCTCCGCGCACCTAACCTCGCGCGCTATAAACTGAACTATCGCACGCCATCTGGCGTAGTTTAAGTTCTAGCACCATCTGTCGTAGTTTACGTATTAGCGCCATCTGTTGCACTTTAAATAATGGTAAGTCTACAATTATGGGGAAGACCCGTTACTTCATTGCGTACACAACATCATCAGAGGAAATTTCGACCTGTCCTTGTATTTGTAAACTGCGCTGCGCATCATAAGATAAGCGACTTCCAAGGGTAGAAGCAGCTGATTCGTCTGTCAAGAGAATCGGACCTCCGTTTTTGCGATTTTTTTCGAAGCGTATTGAATCCTTATCCTTGGCCGAAAAGAAGCCAAGTGTGATCTCAAGCGTGGAACGTGGTAAAAGTAAGTGTTGGCGTTGGCTGGAAAAACGCATATTGTATCGGAGCAACAATGTTGGTGACGGTGTAAGCCGCTCTAGAATTTTCGGTTCGTAGCCAATTTTCTTGGTGTTTTGATTGTTTCTCGCTCGGTCGAGGATTCCCAGCGCTAGACCGTTTCGATGGACTCGCTGAAAATTCCTAAAGGTATAGTAAACAGGTCCGGAGTTCCGGACGGTGGTCCATGGAGAGTTAATCGATCTTCTTTTCGCTTTAAAGGTGGCAGCGGGAAGTTGCCGAGCGGAACCGGCAGTGTACCATTGGCGATACGGTTCAATGCGAGCGAGGAAAGTGTAGAAGATGTTCTGGTGCCACCGTCAGGAGGGGGAAGCGCTGACGGCGGCGATTCCTTATCGAGCAGTCCGCAACAAAGTGTACGTATGAGGAACCTTCTAGTCCTTTTTTTCGAAAAAGTCTCGATTTATTTTCGCAGCAGTCCGAGGACTTCAGTTGGCGCAAGGACTTCTTGCAGGGTAGCTTCTTTACCCGAAAACGTTCGGGAAGTATTGAAGGTGCTCCATCGCCTGCGTCGAGCCTCATCAGCAATCTGTCGAGTAGCGATACCAATACAATTGGAACGTGGAAGCTGATCAAGGGGAAAGTTTCGCAAGCGATGGGCGACATCAAGTCGTCGAAGAGTGGCATGTCGTCCGTTCAACCGAACAAAGGTAACCCCAGCCTACCCTTATCCCAGTTCTCTGCACGATTCTTTCAAAACCGACCCAATTAAATTTCAGGTGATGGCGGGAGCGGTTTTAGTACCGGCATAAACGATGACTCGGACGTCGACACAGCTACAATCAACAGCTCGATGAGTGACGAACTATCCCTGGATCTGGCTGTCCCGGTGTCGCGAAAGCATCCAAAATCCGAAAAGCAAATCGATTCGGATTCGGATATCGATGACGATATTCTCGACATCGAACCAACCACGACTCTACACAAGTCCTTGGTCAATCTTCGCTCGAAAACGCCGGCAACAAAACCAGAGAATTCGGTTGCTTCCACGAAAAGGACTAATCCACTAGGCGCACCACCGCCGCCTTCAATCGTTCCGAAGACGACGGGCGACATTCCAACTCGTTCGGGCTTCTTGCGAAAACGAAAGAAGGTCAAGGATCAAGTAGGAGCACCAGTTGCCCGGAAAAAGGACGTCGAAATCGAGTCCGGTGTTGAAATGATGGAAGATATGATCTTGCCTGCAGCGGCGGCCGCCGCATCTATTACTACAGCGTCGAACAATAATGAAACGTTTGTTAGTTTCCGGAATGCCGGGTCCTCCGAGAAACAGGACGATACCATTTCGTCATCGTCGCCAACAATCTTTTGTACGGCATCCTTCTCGATCGGTAATCCCGATTTGAATTTTTCACTGAAAGCGGGATCGTCGTCCAGCGATGGTCCCGATTTCAATTCGGCCGCGAACTTTTCACCCGCCCGCCCAGCACTCGTGGACGCTCTGAGTCGAATGTTTCGTACAATGATCGCAACCGTTTACAAGTCGCGATCGCTTCTGATCGCCCTTTTCCTACTGGCGATGATCGTTGTCCTTCCGCTGCCGGATTTTTTCCGCGGTGTTATCGCTTGCCTTTTTACGATTTCGACTGTGAGTACGATCGGTGAATTCGTCGGTCCTATGCTCGAACGAATTCAGCGATTGTGGGGCGGCGCAGATGGGGGCGGTCCGGAGAAAAGTCCCTTTAAAATTCCCGACTATAGTGCGATGCCGATCTGCCAGATTCCGGCAGCAGAAGAGCATAAATCGCTGAAATCGTACGCTGTAAGTAGCAGTCGATCCTGCGATCGATCGCGTCCTTTCTAAAATTTTCCAGCTTTTTTCAGGGCTGGATGAACGAGATAAATAACTACGATCCGACCAACTATCACATCTCGATGACCAGGCCGGTTTTTGTTCGGCTCGACGGTAAGATCCTTTAGGGTGTTGCTGCTGCTATCCTTAACCCTGCCTCCCTCTCCGTTCCAGGATCAATTTTGAGAATTTCGAACACAACAACGCGCGTCCCGAAGCGATCCATGTGGAACGAACAGCTGATCGATAAAAACAGTGCTACCTTTACCCGCAATCGATGCTTTAACTTGCTAGGCTGCAGGGTGGCCATGTGTCCCAAGGGCTTGGCACGCAAACGGTAACTGCAGCTAACGTTTATTCCAGCTCGAAACTAATGCCGTTCTCAATTTCCAGCCACTTCAGTCGAAAATATCCGATTCAACTTATCATCAAGACTTCGGAAGAAATTAAATCGGACGAGGATGTCGTCGTGAACACCAAGCGTCACTCAACCCCAACTACAGTAGACAAGGACACCGTAGGTACATCCTCGGCTACGTCAAACCTGACCGCAGCCTTGGCCAGTTTCGGAACCGGAACAGCAACAGCAGCTCCTGATTCCGTGAGTGGATCGGTTTGTGCCGTCGCTTCGACGATCGAGCACCAAAATTCGAACGAATCGCACGACGATCGTTCGGACCAGCAAAACGATCTGGACTTTGGTTCGGCGATCCTTCAATCAAATGTAAGGTTTTGGCTGCCGGTTTTTTCATCCCAACGCATGATCGGGACTCGTCCTTTTTCCGCTTTCCAGCTCCAACGACTCCAGGACAATCAGGAGACGACCACACGTGGTGAAAGTGTTCCCTGCGGCGACGAGACCAGGTTGCTCCTGTTTGCCAGATGCGATCGCGAAAAAGAGGACTGGTATCGACGTTTTGGGGCGGCCAGTATTGGCGAGATCAACGATCAAGAGCTACATATACCCGATATCGTTATGATGACGGACGATGAAATTGCGTCCGCTATTAAGGCAGTGCCTACACCGCCGCAATTGTCGTCATCGATCGATAGTGTAGAGGTTTGGGTTTTTTCTTCAGAATAATTCCTAGTTGTTTTTGACGGGGGCTTGTTTTAAGGATCCCGAGGACGCGAACGATCCAAAGAAACGTCCCGACAAACGGGCTGAAGAAGATACAATCTTCGAGGGTCTTCTAATGACGACCGATGCTGCCCGCAATCCTCCCGACTACATTAAGTTTATGTCGCGCTATCAGGTAACGACCTTCCCCAAGCAACTTCTTATTTTCGTTGATTTTTTCTTTGGTTTTCCGTTAAATATAATTTCTTTGGGATTCAAATCGCACAGAAGGCTTGTAGAACTCAGATCCAGATTCCAATCATCAAAAGTCCTGATCAAAAGCGCGTAGGTTTTTCTTTTTTATTTGTCCATTTTCAACCCACATCCAACCCCTCGTGTCCTGTGATCTCGGTTCGTGGTTATTACAAATCTCCCATTTTCTTTTCCGCCCTTCACAACCGGACAGTATCGACGTCAGAAAAAACAGGAAGACGAACTCTGGAAGGGAATCGATCAAACAATGTACCTGGGACCGTCGGGCAGTGTTGTCTGGGCAAACATTCTGATCGGTCGTGTCCTGTTTAGTTGCTTAAACGATAGCATCTTGCTGGAAAAGATTCAGGAGTTCCTACAGAAGAAGCTCAGCGCAATCAAGCTGCCCAGCTTCATGGAGGATGTTGTAATCGCGCAGACACACATGGGCGATACACCGCCATTGATTCATCGCGTTTCGCAGCCAGTGCTGGACGAGCGGGGAACTTGGATCGACGCTGATGTAACATATGAAGGTCTGATGCATATGACGATCACGACTAAGTTGAATCTGTTGCGATTGAAGCGACAGCATCAGCATCACCATCATCACGGACAGGACGGGTCAAATGGCGGGCAAACATCGGCGGCACCAACAGCCAGTGCCGGCACGACGGCGACCTATCCGTCCGCTGAAAGTCCAGTCCCAACTGAATCCGAGACCGCTGTGGGATCAGCGTCGACATCAAATTGCGCGATATACGATAGTAATGCTGAGAGTAGCGGGGCGTCTAGCTCCGAATCGGACAGTCCGACAATGGGAACGGTTGATCCGTCCGTTGAGTAAGTGAAAAACCCTTTAACCTATCCACAGGCTTAACCTTCCTATTTATGCCGCACCAGATCATCATCGCAGAACAGCTCGCCGCAAACCTTCTACAATGCGCCGGGTAGCAGTCGGCGACTATTTCGCATTGTCGATCGTATAACCGCATCGAACCTTTTCCAGTCGGCAACCGAAATTTCCTACATTCAGCGTGCCATGGAGAACATGAGTACGAAAATAACGCTTCGCGTCGAATTAAAAGGACTCGTAGCCCGGGTCGTTCTAAACTTTCCACCGCCTCCATCGGATCGAATTTGGATAGCGTAAGTGTTTAATCTTGGCCATGGTCCCACTCTATTCCTAACCGCTTCCTTCTCATTCGCTCTTCGTAGATTTCGGGGTCCACCGCGCCTATGGATTTCGGCCAAGCCAGCTGTGGGCGACCACACCTTCGATTGGAGTATTGTAACGAATGTGATAGAGAGCAAGCTGTGCGAGGAGGTCTACAAATATTTGGTCTATCCGAACATGGTCGATATAATCGCCCCGTTCTTAGGACAATCGACCTACAAGGAATGAAATGCAGACCGACTCCAATGAAACGCCAACTTTTATACACTTAACTACCTACTGAAAACCAAAATCTATCTTTGTTCTTTGTGGAAGATAGACGGTCGATCTTTCCTCTAGTCGCAAAAACCCAGTCCCAGATCGGCAAATCTACGAAAAACTACAAATACCCACTAAACAAACAATCATTCCGTACTGAAGGGCAGAGATTTCTACAACAAAAACATTTTAAACAGTTCAAACTTAAGAATTTTGTACTTAGAGAAAATTTATATTTAAGGATTTTCTGTTCAAAACAACTCCACCTTCTTGTTTAAAAAAAAAAAATTTTCATTGTAATAAAGACGACCGGAAATTTGTAGAGAGAGGGAGAGGTGGAGTTGAAACTTGATAAGTACAACGCATAGAAATGCACGGAGGGGATGATAATATCAAAGATAAAATAAAATTATGTCATATCGTGATAATTAAAAAACGCTAAAAAGAAATACGCGCCATTTTATTAACTGCTTTTCCTGGGTCCTATTAGATCGTTTAAGTTGATGTGACTGCCAAAGCCTGACATAGACCCACAAGGATCCATTTGGCTTTAAAAAGGGGACGAAGCGCTGAGCCACCACGCACACTAGGAACCAAAAGGGCCAAAGCGATCCCTTCAGAGCCTCGTAGTTCACCAAACATCCGCTAAGCAACCCAAATCCTTAATGAACTTGACTAGCTTACCATGCCTCAGGGTCTACAAATTTTCAAGGAACAGACTGCTCAACCAGTTCAGTCACTTCCTTGCAACTGCCTGACACTTACCTGAAATGTGGGTGATGTCCTCCTCCTCATATAGGTCAAGGGAATACCTACCCACATCAGCGTCAGCGATTCCCATACGCCTAGCATGCTTCCCTAGCAAGCCAGTCAGTATTTCGACGAGTAGCCACAGACTTCCCTTACGCCATGCCAATATCTTCCTAGTCCTCCGTCTGTCCAACCTTGGCTAGAGTGCCGAAGAAGTTGTACGTATTTTGCGAACAGGTCAATTGGTGGCATAGAAAGAAGGACGTTGAGGGAGTCTGAAGAGGGGGGTACGAAGATCGCCTGTTATCCCCAGACAAGCCTGTCTCTGCACCTTTTCCAACCTTTTCCTGTAAGTTACTTTATCGAGTACTGGCCAACATGTTAGCAGATCGTATAAAAGGATTGGCCTTACTACAGCCCGCGTCGTAAGCTCCGACAGCATGCTTGTCTACCTTCCTGATGCTAGTTTCACAACGCCATTGGCATAGGCTACAACATCCACCCCCGAGTCGCTAAGATCTTTCAGTGCCCCATTCAGAGTGAGTATCCACAACAGTGTTTCGATCCATTCACTTATGATGTTGTGGATGTTTGCACAGCCCTCCGTTGTAACATTGTTGAAAGCCCCTTCTATATCCAAAAAAAGTTCCCAAAGGTAACTTGTACTCTATCGATCTCTCGATTGAACCCACAACCTTGTGCAAAGCCGTATCCACCGATTTCCCTTTGATGTATGCGTGCTGGAACTTTGAGAGGTGGTTAGAATCTATGGTTTCCCTGATATACCAATCTAGTATCCTTTCCAATGTCTTAAGAGTAAATGATGTCAGGCTGATGGATATTAACGTGGCTACTTTAACCCGCTTTCGTTATAAATACCACTCGAGTGTTCCTCCACATCTGGGGTACGTAATTGAGTTTCAGACATCCCATAAAAATCGCCTGTAGCCATGGAACTCCGTCTGCCTTTTATCCACCGACGTAAGACGAAATCCGAGCGTAACTTTTAACAATTTAAATTTATTACGCGGCTATTAGCAAACACTAGCTGCTTGCGCAGTTGCAGTAAATTTCGGAAATGCCATCGAGTCCCTTCAGCTTGTTTGCCAACTGTTCGCATCCTTTCATAGTATCGTCGTCCACCTTGAGGAGAACTTTCGGCGTAAAGACGTGCTCCGCACTATCGACCTTGTAGCCGCGCGTGATAAGATCGCGGCTTACGCGGTCCAACTCGACCGGATTACAGAAGAACTGGATCAAGGACAAAGTGAGGGTGTTAAGGCGGCTGTTTTACTGTTAAAGTCAGCTTAAGCTTACATGAACTGTTCCCAGCGTGGTATCGATAACATCGATTTCTTCGGCACCGCATTCGATTGCGTCGGTCGTACACGCTTCCTCTGTTGCGTTCGGCTTGACCGTTTCGATTAAACCGCAATCGTCGAATAGGTGACGCGCTTCGACAAATGTAGCCCTTTTGTTCAAAAAAAGAACCAATAGTTAAAGAACAGTTTAAGAGAGGGTCGAAAAGAAATCTCACCCGGCTTTCTTGACCACTGGTGCCATCGTCATTCGCAACGCCGCAAAATTATCCGTATACATAACGCAAACCATATAAATCGGACCGTTGATCAGCTTAATCTCAAGGATATGCTTCTCCAGATTGGTCTTGGTCTGTTCGAAGCGTTTGATTGTATTCTGTATGGTCGACATGGGCATGTTTCGGCGCACGGCATCGTCCACGGCATTCTGAAGCAGCGAGTTCAGCTGGGGATTCGGTGATCCGCCCTCTGTACAAGGGACACACCAACGGTGAGAATTTACAAAAGCTTCTACACGCCATTCCCCCGACTCAACTTACCTTGAATGGCCAAGCGAATTTGGCGAACAATTCGTGAGAAAAGGACCGCACGTTGACCATCCTTTTCGGCTTTTATGTGTTTAATATTTGCCCATTTCGAATGGCCGGCCAAATGTTGGTCGGACGTGTGAAACTGCAACGGTTGAACTAATCTAAAGGCCCTGGCATGGCAACGACCACTAAACAAACGCAGCGCCAACATCGAAACGACCTTGTGGACTAGCGCGCTTCAAGCAAGAACCGTCTTTCTTCCCAACAAATGTCAAATACATAACCTTACACCGGTGACCAGCTGATAAACCGCTAAGCTCGAGTGTTGCCATAGCTCGACACTCTCTGAAACATGGATGAAAGTCAGGATGGTCCGCATACCCAAAGCAGGAAAAAGCTCTCACGGCGGACCTCAGACCTATCAGTCTATCGTCCTTTCTTCTGAAAACACTGAAAGGACTAATGGATGTGTACATTCTCAACACGCGTGCTGGAAGGGGTGGACGGTCGAAACGACCTCTGGCCGAAGCTGGATTTGAAACGCTCTCAAAGACTGACTTTGCTGAAAAGGGTAAGTATCAGTACCACAATCGGTGTTCTGACCGGACACTGTCTTATAGGCCGGGATGCTAAAAGATTCGGCATCTTCTTAAACGACTTCTGTAGCAGCTACCTGGATGAGAAGGAGGAGGAGACAGTCCTTCACCTTCTCTTTACCTGTCCAGCTCTATCAGCTAGAAGGAAATCCCATCTTGGAGCTGGAGTCCACCTGCCAGCCATATGCAGAATACTCGTTCGATGGGACCACAATGGATCCGCAGTGATCTCTCGTGATGGTCAGTCTACCCTTCTCAACCTATGCGCGATCACCCTACGGAGCTCTGTAGACAAAATCCAGGAACTTAATTAAGGGCGGACTCACTTCGAAGTAGGTAGAAGGCAAGACCAGAACTGCAGGGCCATTAGATCACCTCGGTGATAAAACAGCGTGGGATTTTCTCGATTTAGTCGATCGGAGACCAAAGCCAATTGGCTAGAAAAAGCGATCGCAACCGCGCACACGAACCTAAGGAGTTGGTTGGAGCATGCTGCCAGAGGGGAGTGGGGGCAACTATGAAATTCGACGCAAACGCGATCAGCTCATATATGGATCGGATCACGTATGAAGAAGCAATACATGTCTCGTTCTCTGTTTGTTGTTCCTAGAGCGCGCGGTGGCTAACAAGCGACGCGGTCACGACGCTCCACTACTGATCGGTCTCGATCATCCACCAAAACTATCCGCACTCTCTGCTCCCAGTTTGTTCGACTTCATGGGAGGCTGTCTGCTGGCTTGGGCGCTAAGAAGAAGGTAACTGTTGTCCCCAGCAACAGCAGCAGCAGCATCGTCTCCGCTCTCCGGTCCAGAGGAACAATAGGAACAACAATCTGGATAGCGACGATCGTCTATCGCATTCGCTCTCGCGGCATATTGGATTACCATCGATTGTCGTGATCTCTCTGAGAGAAAGCAGAATCCTGACCAATCCAAGCGAAAGGAAGTATGAAAGCGGGGGTGAGGGAGGAGAGAGAGAGGGAGAGCGCGATCTCGATTGATTTAAATCTCTGTTTTTTTTTGCGAATGTTTGCCGATGATCTACAAACAGTTTCGGTCAAGGACTTGTAGGTGTAATCGATCAGATGATCGATCACGAATGCGATCTGATGAATGGGGAAGTTATGTCAAGGTGGTGCGCGGCGGTTTTTTTTTTAGAATATCTTAAAATTGGAAATTGAGATGAGAAGGAAGTCAAGTTCTTCCTACAGCGAGGTTTATTGCCATTCAATTGGGGACTGAAATGATCGGAGTGGAGAGGTGACGAGGCATTAGAGGACGAATTAATTAGGGTTTGTTTTTCTTTTGAGTAAGAATCATCTGATCGATGATGAAGCAATGTCTTGCGGTGTGATGCGAGCGGTCCATCATGATTCATCGCACGCTGATTCACGTCTAATGTTAGTGTTGCGATGATCCGTACGTCCGTTGTACCGAAATAGGCATTTGACTTGTTAGTTTAACATACAGTGTAAGGGGTGGTAGGCAGTGGAGGAGACATGTGGGGGGGTATTGTAGTGTCACGACCTCTACTCTACTAGCAAACTACCTTCCATAAGGCCCTACCAAAGCTACGAGCTGTCCAGGAAGGTGATCAGTTCTCCAATCTTGTTCTCCGAGATCGCGTCAAGGTTATTAAAGAATGGTTTGCCTAGTGCGCGAAGTTTGGCTCTAGCTAGGACTGGACACTCTGAAAGAAGGTGGATAAAAGTTTCCCTCATATTTCCCACCACACAGCTGCGGTGATTGACAATACCCAGTCTGTCCCCGTGGCCGCCGATCGGACAGTGACCACGGGTCCTGCTCAGGAGTTCACCTGTTCTTCTCCGGCAGTAGGATGGCCAAATCTTTCTAGATATTTAACAGTTGGTCAGTCTTTTCCATCTGGAGTTCGCGTTTGTGAGGAAGTGGGGATAATTGGCGCTTAGCAGTCCCTAGTTGGACCTGAATGAATTCCACAAGAGAACCCTGAAGAGCAGAACCTTGCCTACCTAATTTGTCTGCCCGCTCGTTACCCTCTATCTGGCTGTGGCATGGGACCCAAAGCAGGGTACACTTTGACCTCACTTCCCAAGTATAGGTACTGGTACTACAGAGGCACCGAGCAGATGCAGTAGCGTCGGCGAATGGGGGGCTGGATCATCTTAAGTACTGGTCTACAGATGCGCCATGCAGTGGCGTAGTACCCGATACTAACGTAGCAGTGTCTACGACCACTGACAGAGAGAACTCACCGGATCGGAAAGAGAATCCCTTTCACCTTTCATTCGGGGAATTGGTGGAACGTGGGCCATGTTCCTTGAAATATCTCGAACGTTGCGCGGCGCGACTGATTCGCCTGAAGGCTGTACAGGTGTATCGGCGCGCATCGAAACAAAATAGATACACATTTAAAAATAGATACCGAGCATTTGCGCGAGCCGGCTGGCTCGTTTGATTATATTTTCGATCAAACGAAATTTCGACGTTTTTCTTGTAGTTCTTCGTTCCCCTATCCCCAGCCACCCCCCCCCCCCCCCCGTATCCTCGCGGTCAACAATGCCTTCTAGGAAAAAAAAACGGCTTTTATTAGGCTTGCGAATTTTAGTTCACTTATAGTGAGCGATTATTTCCGTTTGCCGCTCCGTCGCGAACTAGTTCGCGTTCTTTTCAGTTCACTAGTTCGCGTGAGTTCAGTGTAAAATCGTGTAGGAAAATGTAATATTTTAAACAAAAGAAAAAGGTCCTAAGTGTGAACTGAAACGAACTAGGAGTGATCCTTTTCGGAACTAGTTCCTTTCCGAACTAGATCTTTTCCGGAACTAGTTCCTTTTCTAACTAGTTCCTTTTCGAGCTACATAGTTCCTTTTCGAACTGGTTCCTCTCCGAACTAGTTCCTTTCCGGAATTAGTTCCTTTCTGAACTAGTTACAATGTGATGAACTAAAAACAACAATAAAACGGGAACCTCAGTATCAAGCAGACTTATTTAAGGCAATGCATGAAATACTAGGAGCGGGACTCACTGCGAACTAGTTTGTTCATTCTCACTTATGGGAATATTTTTCCGAACTAGTTCGTTCGCGAACTACACAAGCCTTTTACACAGCTCAAAAGGATTTTCGGTGGCTACTGGGCTTTTCTAGGATTATAAAGACTTTTAATGCGAAAACCTACCCCCCTTGTGGTCGGAGCGGGACTCACTGCGAACTAGTTCTTGTTCATTTCACTGATGGGAACGCTCTTTCGAACTAGTTCGTTCGCGAACTACACAAGCCTAGCTTTTATTTGAATTTTTTCGACGGTGGAATTAAGCAAGCAAGAGTTGGGAAGCTAGTGAAAAAACTACATCCCTTCGGACCACATCAGAAAAAGGGTTCGAGGGACAAGTTAACATCCCCCATCCCCCATCCCCTCAGTATATTCCTTCTATTTCACTTTGAAGCCATTACAGGCTGTGCTCTCGTCAAACTCCAAATAACACCCCATCCTTAACATCACACGCCCCCCCCCCCCGTTTACTAAACAAATTTTATTTTAAACTTAGAACGATCTTAAATAGTTTCGCTGCCTCCTCCTTCCCACACGCTCCATCTCTTGACGAACACAGACATTACTCATCGCCGCCGTATCATTACAGCTCACACCTGTTGTTTGGAAGGCTTCTAATTACACCTATAGCATATAACAATTATCAGTCTGTCTCGTTCGGACTTAACGGCTCCGTCTCGCTCAATCGTCAAAAATTTGGCAAAAAAAAGTTTTTTTTCTTCAAAAAACACGGAACAGAAGCTCTGTCTCACTCGCCCTCTCCCTCCCTCCCTCCTCCCAACTAACGTTCCTGCTCTTAAGCCAATTTTACACGGAATAGAAATTTTCAGTTTTTTGGGGATATTTTTAGAATTTATATTATCGTTGCGGTATTTTGTAATTAGTTTAAATTGCATTCCGAGTGCGTAGGAGAGTTTGCTGAAGTCGTCGTTTTATTTTTGGAAACGGTTCGCAAGTCGAGCCTTCAACAAGTCAACAAAAAATATTTTCGAAATATAATTGCAAAATTGCGATTAGTCAGTCGCATTGTTGGATTCGGTTTTTTTTTTCCGGGGATACGTTTCCAGTGATACCAAATGCAAATTTAGGGGAGGTTTTTTTGGTTGGTCAATAGAAAGGCAGTCGAAAAATTTAGCGAATGGTGACCCTGAAAATCATTGAAAAAATTGGGCTGAAAGTATACAACCACTTTACACCCCGTTAGGGGTCGAATTATAAAAAATCTTGAAAACACTTTCTAGGTGTTTATATGAAGAGGCCGTAGAAAAAAAAAATGAATTCAATATTTGGGAAGACCTAGTCGATATGACGAAAATCGTGAAAGCATATGCATTCCATTTTTACTGATCATTTTTTTTTTTCAACGCCCTTCCGATCACCAATGGATAGTCGATTTTTTTTTTTAATCAAAATCACATCTCCAGTTGATTTACATATACACACACCAAGTTTCAACTTTCTAGCATAAGCCGTTCTAAAGTTAGGAAAACGGGGAAAAAATTGAATCAGCAAATACACTTTGAAGTCGAAACCGATCAAAATCAATTATTGAGTGCAGTGTTCGTAATTATAAGCTCTTAAATTGATATTATGGTCAGATATATATATATATAAATTTAAATGGCAAACGTTACAGTATGATGTTTCGGCTTAAAGCATTTTTATTGCTAATAAAGAAAATGTACAAAGTGGACCATCACATCACACATACAATAGTAAAACACGACTATTGTCTGATCTTTGGCTATTTATAACACAAGTGTATAATCGAAATTATCAATGAATAAATATTATTATTGTTATTAAATAGTAAAACACGCTCAAACAATTTTAACGGACGGAAGAATTTAAAAAACAGCAACTGTTATTCATTGAAATTTCAGTTAATTTCAGTAAAAGATGGCGCCGATGGTAGTTAAAAGAAGCCTATATCATCTAAAATCATCGAGTTTATATAAAAGGAAACGGGTTATGGATATTATGCATATATCAGCTCGTTGATATATTATCTGCACATAATTGGGTGATAGAGATGGGTCGTTTATGAGTGAACTGTTCCAAAAGAGCAGTTTATTGAAGTGAGTGAGTCAACCAACTCACTCCTTTTGGTGAACTGTAGTTCGTTTCGCAACGTGACACACCGTGGATAGGAAGGAAGAGTGAGGATCTTTTTTTTTATGGTATTTAAATAGAACTATAGTAGTGGCATGTTGGAAAAATATAATTTTTTTTTAGGGTATGGTACGTTGGTGGGGGGTGTTTTTCCTAACTTTGGAACGGCTTATGCTAGAAAGTTGAAACTTGGTGTGTATATGTAAATCAACTAAAAAAGTAATTTGGATTAAAAAAAAATTCAAATATCCATTGGAGTTCGGAAGTTTGGGCAAAAAAAATTTTCAGTCAAAATAGAATGCATATATTTTCACGATTTTCGTCATATCTACTAGGTCTTTCAAAATATTAAATTCGCTATTATTCTACGGATTCTTCATATGAATACCTACAAAGTATTTTCAAGATTTTTTGGAAATTGACCCCTAAAGGGGTGTGTAATTTTTCATAAGATATTCCACATCTCTCAGATCCGATCAGATTTTCACTTCTACGGGCTTGTTCTTTTTGATAGGTTTTCAGTCACATAGTAACCTACACCGCATCTCAGAATTGAACGCGTTCCTTCCTAACTTCTGACGGAAAAATAATAAAGTTACGCCCAGATTGTTGGCAGATTTTTATGATTTGTATACGAGCTGTGTATCTTGTAATATGGTTCACGCAACTATAAATTCAACCATGGTAAGTTTCTCACAAAATATGGTTACCACAGTCAAGTTAGTTATGAACTACGAATAATCCGAATGGAGGGGTGGATAAAAATCTGAAAAAGGTAAAAATTAGTAAGAAAAAAACAAAGAAAAACATTTTTTTTTTAATATAAGGAAGAAATTTAATCAATTTTCACAGACTATTTGACGAAACAAGATTCAATCTATTTTCAGATGATAAATCTCGGACATTTTATTCGTCGGCGATTTTGTTAGGCAACATATCGTTGTTGTTGTTTTTTTTTTTATGTCAACATATTTTCGAGAACCGTGTGCGAGTATTTGCGTCAATTAAATGGATTTTATGCGGCAAAAAAATGAAAAAGAAAACAACAGAAAACTAAATAAAATTCGAAATGTATCTATAAAATTTTTTTTGGTGGCTGATGAAGTGGATGAGGGGGATGAGGTGTTAGCTCCAATTTCCTTGGAGCCGGGACTGCATGGTCTGGTTAATTTTTTTTTTCGATTTTTTCTGTTTTTTGTTTAAACAATTAAATTCGGGAAAAAAAAAATTCAAAACTATTTTTATGCTGTTGACCGAGCGTGGCATCGCATCGCACCTACTCATCGAATTTTATTTTTGGCATTCGCAAACAATTGAAAAACAATTTCAAATATTTATAAAAATAGGGTGTACCGCATTCGACGTCTTCCCCGAGCACCACTACCCTTCCCCCGCATGGACTTTGTGTCACAGAATTATTAAAAAAAAAAAAAAAAACGAGAAGAAATTTCTTTGGCTATTTCCGAAAATAGGTTTTTGTGATGATGAATTTTACTTTTGGAAGGTAGGTAGTCGGTCTTTGCCGCGGCCGGCGATCGCGTCGCGTACTTGTGCAGCTTTTTTCGCTGTTTCTGTAGGTTTTTTTTTTTATTTTTACCGACCGTTAAGATAAAAGCAGCAGCGCCAAGTGCAAAACAATTCGACGAATAGAAAAGTATTTTAATGATTTCCGTTACTTTGTAGTTGTTTCATGTTGGAAATTAGCTTGGTTCGATCAGGACGGGTGGAATCTGGGGGTGCAGGGAGATGGATAAACATTGGGTTTTTTTGGTATTGGCAATATATTTTACAAACGAATGCGTGAAATTGCCGTGCCAATGAACAAAACTAGTCTGTCGAGCCGGGATTGCGTTCCAGCGAGCTATAGATGTTAGTGGAACGGGGGTGCAACAGTTGGATAGTGAACCCGAATTTAACGAAAATTTGGGCCAAGGACACCCCTACATCTGACGGAAATCGATGAACAAAACAAGTCTGTCGAGCCGGAATTACGTTCCAGCGACCTGTATAAGTTAGGAGGATGGGAGTGCTACAGTTAGATAGTGAACCCGAACTGCAAAAAAAATCGAACAAGGACACCCCTACATCTGCGAAAATACAACATTTTTTTATAAATTGGAAACATTTAGTGCAAATGTATATATACCATAAATATGCAATAAAACAAATTTTCCATGGTATGTCCGACTTTTTTTTGGTTTTTTGGCGTGTCGACCGAAACATTCTTGGGGGTGGGCGGCTATTTTTATAAATCTTAAAAAAAAAGAATGATTGAAGTAAAACTTTGAATTTCTGTTCAACCGACTTCACCCTTCCGTTCACCCCGTCGTCCCGCCGCCACGGGACAAAATTATGTCATCGAATTGAATAATAAAAATATATTTTTGACGAGAGAAAAAATTTCACTTTTATTTCGAGAAAATTTCATAACGCGCTTTTTTTAATATGACTTCATTTTTTTTTTTTTTTTTTTTTGTTGACTCAAATCGTTACCGTGCGGTAATAGTAAAAATCTGTTTTTGAGGCATTGAATTAAAAAAGGTGTGCTGCAATAGGAAATGGGGATGATAAAAGGAAAGGGGAAGGAGGAAGGCAGGGATGAGATTGAGGATGAAGACGAGTTTGGGGATATGGACAAGATGAGCCCGAGGACGAGAATGAATATGAATATGAAGACGAGGGCCGGGTAAAGGACGAGAATAAGCTTGAGGAAGATCTGGAACATGAAGTAGAGATGGGCCGGAGAGTATCCACCTTGCAATCCTTCTCTGATCACAAATTGATCTTCTTCCGCGTGAATCTCACGCCAGAAAGCCGTTTAGAAATTCCAAAAAAGTTGACTGGAAGAAGTTCGTTCAAGTTGTAAAATCTATCTATCCAAAACTACGAATACAATAGAAGATCTGGACGACAATCGTGGGGACAATCGAACTGCCATGAAGGTCGCGTTTAATGCTCATGTCCTCTGAAGTATAGTAAGAAAACGCTTCTCCATGGTGGAGTGAAGACCTGTCTGAATTATGGAAAATTACCAGACAGGTTCTTAACATCTGTTACAGGAGCAAGTATTGGCAACCTTACAAGGAATGCCTTAGACTATACAAGAAACAAATCAGAACGGCCAAGAAGCAGGCTTGGACTGATCACTGTCCAATCCATTGCTTGATCACTGTCCACAATCCATTGAGAGTGTCCGGGAATCGGCAAGGCTCAGCAAGATCCTATCTAAGTAACACACGAACCTGTTTGTAAAAAAGTAGGATAGTATCTGGATTGATAAAAAAAAGGACAGTGCAGAGTTGTCATATGTCTAATGGAACTGCAGTTCATCAAAATGAGTGTGTTATGTACTTCACTTCAATGAAGTGCTCTTTGGGAACAGTTCACTCGTGAGCGACTCATCTACTAGTATGAAGACGGAGTAAGACGATTAAGCTGAGTTTCAGAACGAGGAAGATTAAGACAATGACAAGAGTAGATGAACACCTAAGAAAACAAACAATTTTTCGTAATATTCACCTAACGAGCGAAAAGTATTCGAAGATTAATGAGTTGTGTCCGTCATCGCGTGCGAACAGAATCGGGCGAAAAATAGAATTTTTCAAATCTTTTCTATTTTTCTTTTTTCATCTGTTAAAAAACCGACCAAAATCTTGGGTTTTTTCCCGGAATGTCTACACGAAATGCTCGGACTATGTGCCAGAAAAAGTGTTTGGAAACGCGACAAAAACCCCCCCAAAAAAAATAGAGATTTTAAATGTAGGTCCGGCCCTGAAGAAAAGATTGCTACACACTTTTACCTTTCTCATCCCCGTTTACTACCACCCCCCGAACGGTCTTGATCTACCGTCCAACTCCTTAGCCACGTTGTTGACAACCCCGTTTTTTTTTTTCTTTCTTTTTTTTTGAAAATAAATCTTTTTTCAGAGTCAGGAGGACGTTGGAAAGTAAGAGCGAGAGAGGTCAAGATCTTTTTGCATATGATGAAAAGATACTTTTCAGCGTTTGAAAAAAAAAAAAACGGTAATTTTCTTTTCTCGATTCTTGGGTTCGGATATCGGGAATGGCCGATATGAGAAGCGCGGATAAGTGGGTGTTGACGATCCGACCAAAATAGATTCGGTCCTCATAATCAAACGAAACGTTAGTAGAAAAGATACACCACACCACCCCAGCCCACTCTGTACCCCTTCTCTTCCACTATACTGCTCCTGGGAGAGCGAGCAGAGAAGAAGAAATGTGATTCCAGATTTCAAGTTGTTTCTTTTCGGGGGGTGGGGGGTTGTGAAATTCAAGTAAATGCAGCGAATTTGGGATGGAGGACTTTGGCACTATCTTTTTTTGTTTTTGGAATCGAATTCCAGGATTTAATTTTGGCTCCACTTGTCTGCGTGCGGTGAAGTCACTAAAAAGGACTTATGCCATTTCGCCACTGGGAACATCCCAACAGCGGGATTGATCTAAAAATTTTAAATTTTTTTTGTTTTTGTTTTCGGAGGGAACGGAAAATGGAGGGGAATTTTCAAGGAAATTTTCAGAAAATTACCAACTCGAAATTTTGTCAGAAAACAAAATAAAAGTTTCGTTATAACCTGATCAAATATTTCCACTAGATTGTCACTCACTTTAAAGAACGAGTTCAGTGAAGTAGTGCCGGAACTCTTCGTTCCATTATTCCTTTTCCTTGCATTGTTCTTTCGTTCGCTCACGAACTAGTTCATTCTTTTAGTTCATTGATAGTTTAATTTGAGAGGAGGAGATGATTAGCAAAAAAAAGAGTCAGTAGATCTAGGAGATGATGTGCAAGAAAAAAAGGTCAGGAAGATTATTTTTTTTGCCGCGTGTCCAATGGAACTGCAGTTCATCAAAAGGAGTAAGTTCCTTCACTCACTTACTTCAACGAAGTGTTCTTTTGGAACAGTTTACTCAGGAACGACCCACTTCTAGTCCCCCAAACTCTCGTTAAGTCCCCCCCCCCCCCTCCCACCTGTTACACTCAATAACAATTTTGTAACTGATCGGTGGAGAACTTCTCACGAATTCTGTTTTATACTACCCGACCGAACTCTATCTAAATTCTTGCCCAAAAATTTGGCTAACGAATTTCCATAGATTGGAAATTAAATAAAATTGATCAAAAAGAGTCTGACAAGTCTTAGGTAATGATTATTCTTTCGAAAATATCAGAGTTTAGTATTTTAGCATAATTTTCGTATAGTATTACGTTTTTTTTTTTTCGTTGTATTGTTACACGTTTTCCTCCCCTGTTACACTCAAATAGTTTTGTAACTGATCAATAGAGAACGTTTCTTTTAAACTACCCAACCGAACCCAATCAACCCTTTTAATTTACCCCACCAAACCCTATAGATTTATGCCCCAACATTTCGCTAACGAAGCTCTATAAGTTCGATAATGGGATAAAAGAAAGTCCGTGTCAGTCGTAGGTAACGACTATATGTTTGAAAATATCAGAGTTTATAGTTGACAGTTTTTTTTACATAATTTTCGTTTAGTTTTACACATCTTTTTGTGTGTTCTTACACGTTTTTGCGTATATTGTTACATGTTTATGTTTTTTACCAATACGCCGAGGAAGACATTACCCACATTGTGTGTGAGCTTCGGACAGTTTCAAGGAGGCGATTAAAGTATTGAAGTGGCAGTCTTTTCTTTGACGAACCTGAGGTCGATAAGGCATGATAACCTAGTCAAGTTCGATAGGAGTCTGGGGTGTTTAGAGAATGTTTGGTGACGTACGAGGCTCTAAAAGGATCGCTAAAGGCCCCTTTAATACCTAGTGTGCGCTAAGGCTCAGCACTTTGCTTCACTTCCTAAAAATAAAAATACATGTTTTTTTCGTGTAAAATTACAATAAATTGAGATTTTCGATTGAAAACTCGTCGTCTGAGACGTGTTAAGGTACTATCTGGCTGATACTGACGACCGTTGCAGTCAGCAGTAACTGCCGACAGTAGACTACAATTTTTGGGCAAAAACAAGCAGTCATGTCTGTCTGCAACTGCTCACGATTAGCCGTTGGAGTTGCCAGTTACTGCTGGCCGCAACGGTCGGAAGTACCAGCCAGATTGTAACGTTTATGTTGCACTGGAAGAATTTAGCGATTATAAAATAAAGAGAAAGTATTTTTCATTCCAGTATTACACGTTTTTTCGTGTATTCTAACACGTTTTTGCGTGTAAAATCACAAGAAATCGAAGTTTTTGATCGAAAACGCTTCTGAGACGTTTTATGTTGCACTCGAGGAATTCAGCGATTAATAAACTAAAGAAAATTCTACATCAAAGGATCAAAGAGATCGATTTCTTTTTGATGGAAATCTCATTAGAAATTTATCCTCGGGGCTTAAGAACAGAGTTTTTTTTGTTTATTTATTTCGCTGGTGCGATTTTTCGCGAAATTTCTCCATAGCTCCGATACAGACGCAAAGAAAAACCTAATAGCAACTATACTGTCCGGCCAAAGAGATATTACTTGCCCGATGCGATTTAATTATATGTATCTATTGTCCAATATATATACATATATATATATATATAGATAAAAATAGTCGTTAGAAGTGTCCACGTAGACCTACCTAAAAACACACACACCCAAAAAAAAAAAAAAACCAACTCAACAATTTTTCTTTCCCACATATTTTTAGATCATTTTCGAATGAGATGGAGCATTGAGAAGGGATCGAGGGGAGACGGAGTCACCAAAACACATCGATGGTAGAGGGGCATATGCATAAATAAAATCGCTTATAATAATTTTCGTGCGTTAATGTATGCGCGTTTCGGGGAGGAATAAGCTTTCAAGCTTTGATTCAAATCCTATCCAGTTGTAGTTCGCGTTTCGCCGCGAGTGAATATATTGGAAAATATATCTCTCTCCCGAGACACTCGAAAAAAGTTGGGGATTTAAAGCATAAAAATTCAAAAAAAAAAAAATCAAAAAAATCAAAAAAAATCAACAAAAAAAATAATTGATAATCATAATTTTGACAAAAATATAATAATTAAAGTGAGGAAATTTTTTTATTTTAATATTTTTTTCACTTATGTTTTTTGAATATTTTCACAAAATATTGTTCAAATTAAGAACTCCGAAATTTTGAAAGACTTTTTTTCAAATTGTAAAGTGCGTGAAAACTTATAAAAAAAAAATTCTTTAATTTTTCAAAATATATTCCAAGTCGATTTTTGAAGAATTTTGACGGTCGATTTTTGAAGAGTTTTGACGGTTTTCTTTTCGCTTCTAATTGATCTGATTTATTTCTATTTAATTGAATTCTTCTAAACTTGCAAAAACTATGGAAAAATGATCAAAAAAAAAGCAAAGCATCTTGGTGATTTCTTTTAATGTGTCTATTGTGAAAATTGGTTCTGCAAAAAAAAACCCCCCCACCCCCAATGATATAATTCAAAGTGAAAATTATTCCTTAAAAAAAAATTGAGTTTAAAAAAAAAATTGTGATAACCCGAAATATTCGAAATAGTGCAATAACCTCGCTGTGAATTAATTTTGACAAGAAAATCAAAAAAAAAAAAATTGCTTTTTTATTTATTTATTGTGTGTGGTGAACAATCGGGAAATAATAAAAATAATAATAAATAAATAAAAATATTTTATTATTAAAATAATAAAGAAAGAAAAATAAAATAAAAAAACGAAATGGATTAATTTAGAGCGTGCGCTTCTGCCCCCGGATTAAATTTCAAAAAAAAAATATTCAAAAACACTTTTTCTTTTAGTTTTGACAAATTTAAAATTAGCGTCGATAATTTTAAACCACACGAGAAACAAAAATATTGCATAAGGTCCGCGCCGTGTCTCTATTCCAAAAATACGAAAAAGAGAAATTTTCAAAATACGGAACCCCCCCTCACCTCCCCACCACCCTCTCCCCACGGAAATGGGATACAGGGTGTGCAGTAAAATCGAATTATTCGGATAAATAAATTTATGAATTTAGTTAGAATTTTAGGGTGTTTTTTTTTGGGTTCTTTAAGGTGTTTATTAGACGTACATCAGGAGGTGTGGTGTATATTTAGACGGGGCCCAATTGGAATTTAAATAATCTTAATCACAGTGAGATGATGATGATGAGCTTTGGTATTTTTAGAATGCGTCCATAAGTTTTTTTTTTCTCTCTCTCTCTGTCCAACTCAACGTCAAAAACATAAGCTGGAATGTTAAAAAAAAAATTTTTTTTTTTAAAAAATAGGTTTATATAGTTTTCCGGGTGGGGGTTTGTTGATTTCTTGCTATAACTTTCCGTTTTTAACTTGATTTCAAAGAAAAATTTAAAAGTCTCGAATTTTCTCGAGGCGTCGAAATGCGCGTGTACGCCTGCGCGTAAATCAATCGCAATTATCGTCAGGCCGAGAGAATAATTTTACGCTATAAATAGTCAAATTTTCATAGAAGATATTCTGCAATAAGCAAATGAGAGGACACGAAGAGACAACCGGAATGTTTCTGTTTCTGTTTTTTTTTTTTTTTTTTTTTTGTAACATGAAACCTAGCGTTCAAGCTACAAAAACGCCAAAAGAAAAAAAAACATAGTTTAAATTATTAAAATAACACTTTTAGACGGGCGCCATTTTAATTTTTCGAAAAAAGAAATAGGAAAAACAGCAACCCAAACTAGAGAAGAGGAACGGAAATTATTAGAATAAGAGTTTTTCGACACATCTCTGACCTATATTTGAAAATTCCTCCGCGATATATATATATAATTTGAATGGCGGCCATTTTTTATTTTTGAAATTTTGACAGTAGTTGCAATATTTTTGTGCATTTTCGCGCTACTTTTGAATCGGTTAAACCGTTTTTTTTTTTGTTGAATATTTTAAAATCAATCGATCTGTTAATTGTTTATGTGTGTGTTTCTTTTCACCCCCTCCGGTTCTCCCCAAAAGAATTCAGCATGGGAGTGGCTGAAGATTTCGCTCCCAGCTTCATCAAGAAGCCACAGCTACGGCAAGAGGACGACGGTAATCGTCTGATATTCGAATGTGAATTATTATCTTCGCTGAAACCCGATATCGAATGGTTCCGAAGCGATGAACAATTGAAAGAGGATGGCCGAACAAAATTCAAAATTCAACCGATCGGCGATAATAAATTTTTAGTAGTATTAGATCTCGACGATGTTGTCGAAACGGATGCCGGCCTCTACAAGGTGAAGGCGAAAAATAAGTTGGGCGAAGTTTCAGCATCGATAAATTTAAATTTTAGCCGTAAGTAGAAAACTGATATTTTTTTTTGATTTCTAATCAAAATTTTTGATCAAATTTTGAACATAAAAATAAACAAACACAAAAAACTTGAAACTTTTATTAAATTTTTTCAAAACAAAAACAAACAAAATCAAACATCGACAACATATTTAAAAAAAAAAAAAATTGAAAAACAAACCAACCAACATAAATTCGTATCCGATTTCAGCGGCTGACGAACCAAAAGAGAGGTGAGGAGTGAGATTTTGAATCGAAAAGAGGATATAAAATTTTTCCAGTCCCAAAAACTTGCCAAAAAAAATCAAAATAAAAAAAAATCTCTCCATATCTTCGCTTGTCCCTAAGGCGAACCTCATCTTCTTCTTTTGCGCACGCACACACTCCACCGCACGCACACTCCACCGCACACTAAACCATAATCCAGACTATTGCCAAAAACTAAACTAAAAAACACTCTTACAGTTGCAACTAAACAAAAAAAAAAATTAGCAACAATTCTACTGCCACTAAAACACACTTATCAACACCACTACTTTATCCGTATACTCTTTTTATTTTCTTTTCTCAAATCTCGTTCTATCTTTAACTATCTTTATTCTTTTCATTTTTTTCTTCTTCTTCTCTTTTTTCTCTATATGTATAAAAATTTAAAAATAATAAAAACTATTAAACCTACTTGCTATGTGCATCCGCCTGCTTCTCCAAAAAAAAAAAATGTCAAAAAAACCGCCAAAAAAACTGCCAAAAAAACTGCCAAAAAACTGCCAAATAACCAAAAAAATTCAAAAAAAAAATCTAGAGAGCTTTCAAGCCATTCAACGGTGAGTTTTGCATCTAAACTTATTCCCGAAACTTTCTCCTTCCCGCCCGCCTTCCCCTTTTTCCTCTACACCCCCTCCCCCCCCCCCCCCACTATCCCATCCGCATCTGTTCCGTTGGTTTGAAAAACCACAAAAAATAATTGTCAAAATTAATTAAAACAAATAAAACAAAAAAAAAAACCCTGGGCCCTGTCCAAAATATTTTATATCCTTCAAAATATTAAAAAAAAAAAAAAACAACAACAATTTTTTTATTTTGACCGACTCATATCGTCCGTTGCCTTCTCCACGATGTGATGTATGTAGACAAATCGACGGTTTCGCGCCGACATTCGCGAAAAAACCCGCCATCCGACAGGAAGACGACGGGAAACGCTTACTTTTCGAATGCCGTATCCAAGCTGATCCGAAACCGACCGTTAACTGGTCGCATAATGGCACTCCCGTTAAAGAATCGCCACGACACAAGGTAAACCAATAACAAACAACCAGAAAAGGGATGAAGAAAAGATTTTTTTACGCGTGTGTGCTCTTTTTGACGCTTTTGACACATTTTTGACACGATTTTCACACAATTTTGACACAGTTTTGACATGTTTTTCTTTGTTGTGTTTTTTTTTAACGTTTTTCGTAGCGTTTTATTGTGATTTTCTGGAGACTATGAAAACTTGACAACTATTAGCAGACTCCAAAAAATTTGAAATTGCCAAATGTTTAGTATCGGTTTTTTAATTTATTATTTCAATAGTACAGTATTTTTTTTGGTTTATTGCTTTTCAACGAGTGTATTTGATCGATAGTGTGACGTACAAATGTTATAAGTTTTATAGTTTTTTTAACCACTTTAAAAATAATTATAATAATAGTTTTTAAGCCTAAATTGAGTTATAGAGTAACTTCATTACTAGTTAGACCCCAAAGGTACACTTTGAAAATAGTCGTGTCAAAGTAAATTGCGTAGTAAGTAGGGGACAGGAACTGGGATCTTAAAGAACCTTAAGGCTCCATGTGCACGTTAAATGCGATTTTGATGATTTATGACTGTTTTCTTACCAATATTTCACGTTAATGGCAACAAAAAAACAAAATAAAATTACACCACTTTATTAGCTGGTAAACTAGGTCATCCATTGAGAAAAAACTCAAAACTGTATTTGGAAAAAATGCTATTAGAACAACAACCCTTGAACATTTTTGAAAATGCGTAAATTCGAGTTTTTTAAACGCATATTACCTATTTTTTAAATAATTAACATGTCATTTTTAGAAGTATTGTTAATATGACAGACCAAGTCTGGCCTCCTGCAGGTTTTTGGACAAAGGTCTTTTTTTATTTTTAATTATAAATTATAATTAATTAAAGATATATGGATGTTTAACCTAAAGGCACGGGTGTCTCATTCTCAAATCCGTAATCAGTTTTAAAAAAACAAAATATTTGCGCCCAGGAGAGCCAAAAAAACGAGTTGCGCCTGAAGCATTTTTTTTTCACGTTTTGGTCACCACTCCCCCCTCAATTTTGATCGGATTTCATTATGGTTTACATTTTTGACCAGCTGTTGAGCTCCCCTTTCATTTGATGTGTCACACGGAAAATGTATACCTTTTTAAAAAAAAAAAAAAACCTTGACAAATTTTTGGTCAAATTTTTCAAAATTGTCCGATTTTAAGTGACCACTTAAATTAAAGGTGCGGGTATTTCCTTTTCAAATCCACAATCAGATTTGAAAATAATTTGCGCCCAAAGAAAAGTTGCATTTGGACAGTTCTTTTTTTCTCTCCATAGTATTAAACACTTTGTGCTTAAGCTAACTTATAATTATTCTGTGTGCAGACTTTCGTCTCTTGTTATTAATTAAAAGAAATCAATAATTAATAATAAAATTTCTTTCTTCTAATTTCGTTATTCCCCCTCTCATTCTGCTCAGTTAAACAAAGACCGAATGATATTCTTTTACTTACAGATCATTTAAGTGACCGAAATTAACGAAATGATCGAATCTTTTTAATCGGTTACTTAAACAAAATGACTCGGTCGTACTGGGCTAATGAAATGACCGATTTATCCCATACTTTGCCTATTAAAAAGAAGACCTGCTTCCCTTCCTGACTGACTTAAAACTCATTCGCTCTAGCCGAATTCATGTGGGAGGGGAAAGAGAAAAGGGAGGGAATTTTTATTTCAAAAGATTTTCATATAGAAACTAGACGAACTTCGCGATTTATTTCTTTTGTTTTTTCGCACGAAATTCTTGAACTACTGCGTTCCTTTAAAGTGAGTGACTCGGAGTGAAGTACTTCACTGCTTTGCCCATCTCTACTCTGCAGTAGGCTTGCGCATTTTCGTTCACCATAGTGAGCGATCATTTTCGATCCCTCGCGAACTAGTTCGTTATTTTAGTTCATAGTTTATTACTTCAAGGGAATAGTCGTTGTTCGATGACAGTACATCTAGGTAAAGATGATGACAAAAAAAAAACCAGGCAGTAGATAGTTCCAAACAACAATGAAAACGAACTAGAAGCGGAATTGACTACGAACCAGTTCGTTTATTTCAGTTATGGGAACGTACTTCTGAACTTTAGTTCGTTTGACGGTTTTTTAACTACTGCAAGACAACAAAAAAAAAAAACCCAAAAAAAAATTTTGAATCAATCGCAAAGGTTAAGGACTTCTTTACGGAAGCTACTTACTTTTCTTTAAATTTTCGTAACTTCTTAACAAAGAGCAATTCGGTCGAATTAATGATTCGATTTGCTAAAATTAGAGATGGGTCGTTCAGGAGTGAACTGTTCCAAAAGAACACACTTCATTGAAGTAAGTGAGTGAAGTAACTCTCTGCTTTTGATGAACTGCAGTTCCATCGGACACGTGACAAAACACTTTCGTGACCTGTTCTTCTGATTATCATCTTCTTTTCTCAAATTGAACTATCAATGAGCTAAAAGACCGAACTAGCGCACGATCGGAACGAAGGAAAGGCAAAAGTCAAGGAACAAAGTGTTCCGGAACTACTTCACTGAACTCGTTCCTTAAAGTGAGTGGCTCGGAGTTAGGTACTTCACTGAAAGGAACTGCTTTACCAGCCTTTAGTTTCGAATAGCTCCTCATTATAGAGATATAAATACTGGCGATGACAAGACGCAGTTTTTGTATGAAGCACTTTGAAGCATTTTGAAGCAAAATGGAAGGTTTCTGTATGGAGCGTTTGATGCGAAATGACAGTGAAATGCAATTAGTAGCCTAGTATTGAAATGTTTGGCGTTATTTGAGCTCAAAACCGGAGTATAACATAAATGTGAGTAAGATGGTAATAGTAGCATATTGTTTATTGCCGGTCCTTGCCGAGGAATCGTCCGGCTACAAATCTTGTCATCTCCAGCTGCTATACTCCCCATACAAAAGTCCTTGAAAATTTCGGGTCTGTATGGAAGATAATGGGAAGATACAGGATTGTGTGCGAAATATTTTGCTATTACTTGGACTTGACGTTTAATACATATGTTTTATGTTGAGCAACTTATAACTAGTGGGGCTAATTTTTGTTTCCCAACATTAGATTAGGAACGTTAGGGTAAACTCTGGCTTGCTATGGATTTATCTTTCAGTTAATACTAAAATAACATTAAGCACTAAGTATTCGTGTTGTGTGTTTGTAATGAAAGCATTTTTTTCTTCGTTTAAGTGTATTTGGGCAACATGAGTAAGTTCAGCTATTGTCCGACAGATGGTGCTATCTTAGTCTTTCTTGCATCGGGCAATACTACAGCTTCAAGTTGCCGTATTTTTTTAAACAAAATAAACTAATTTCTTTCCCGCTTTTCACAGCTCATGGTCGATAAAGATGGAAGTTCGTATTTTGCATCACTTGAAATAAAAAATGTTACCGTTGAGGATGCTGGTAAATATAAAGTGACTGCAAAAAACGAACTGGGCGAAAGCAACGCTACAATTAGTTTAAATTTCGACAGTGAGTATTAATCTGACTTCTGATGATATTTTTCAGAAAGATTTTCTTTACGATAAAAGTTGACATATTAAAAATTATCCGAACATAAACCGAAAAAAAAACTGAATCTAACATTTATGTTGCTTAAAAACTTAGTCTACATTTTTACGATTTTCAAAAGAATCTACTAAATTGACGAGAGAAGATTGTGCCATTAAATCGATAAAATCATGTTTTTGATGGTGCAATCTTCTAGGAGATGATTCTCAGTATTGAAATTCAGTACTAAAATTCAAATCTCCAACGTTACTTGATTAAAACTAACACAAAAAAAAACACAAAAATATACAAAACACAATTACTAAACTGCTCGATTTGCACGCTGCTAGTAATTAACAATCGAAATTTTTAAAATCAAGTCAGTAAAAGAAATTTATTTACACCCCAAAATACTCAATCCACAAAAAAAAAAAAAATTTAATAAGAAACAAACCAATAAACTCACTAAAAACTCATGAGATCTAAACAATAATTAAATGAATGACTAGTCATCTAAACAAATAATAAAAATCGATATTATTAATTTGAAAACATGGGCGCCATTTATTCCGAATTGAAAATACGGGCTCAATTTTTATTAATCATTTGAAATTATTCATTAATTCTACTTGGCGCCTATGCGATCTCTAAAAATACGAAACCGAAAAACACCTCATAAAAAACTTTGTGGTTTCTTTTATCATCCGAACTAAAAAAAGTCGTCAAAATCGTCAAAAAGTAATCAAATTTCAAAATAACAAAAAACAACAACTTTAATAAAATTACAAACAAATAAAAAAACCACCCCCGAAATACCTAACTTGTTAAATTAGACCAAAATTTAAAATATTAAAAAAATTATATAGAACACCAAAATAAAAATACATTTAGCTGCTCTCCACAAAAAAAATTCCACAAATAAAAATCAGTTTAAAATATTAAAACAAAAAAAAAAAAAAATTTTTGTAAATACTTTATCAAAAATATGATAAAAAAAAAAATTCATTGATTAAAAACAAAACCAACTGCCTCTAATAACCCACTGCTTCATTGCCAGACACGTGTTTCTTTTTTCAACTGTCGTTTTTATTTGTATTTTCTTAATTTAAATTTTTTTTAATCAATCATCCCACAACCCCCAATCCAACGCAAATTAAGCAAATCCAAAGGAAAACATTTTTTTTCAAAAAGATTTGATCAAAATTTTGAAAAGTTTGACCAAAGTTTTGAGAAATTTGACCAATTTTTTGTAGTTTATTTGAATAATGCAATATTTATTAAATATAATAAAAACTACTTCTGAATTGAATTAAAAAAAAAGAAAAGAAAGAACAAAAACGACAACACATACAACCAACACACTTTTTTTTAATTTATTTTTCTTAACGAGAGTTTTTTAACTAGTTTTTTTCTGTTTTAAATCGATTTTTCGTTGAATATTTAGAAGTATTATTTGTGGCGCCAAAATCAATTATAGCCGCAATATAAATAATTTTTCGTTTACTTATTCTTTTTTCTTTATCTTCGAAATTATCACTTACATTCATCGTCGGCTTTTATATTCTTTATTTTCTTCTTCATTTTTTTTTTATGTTGTAATGCATATATTTTGCTTTGTTTTTTTCTTCTTTCGAACAGTTTATTAGAAAACGTTTGGAATTGTTTTATAAAAGTTTCCGAACAGTTTAGAATTGATTTTGAATAGTTTTTGAATAATTTAGAATTGATTTGAATATTTTAGAACTGATTCAAACAGTTTAGAACAAATTTTGAATAGTTTAGAACTGATTTCGAACAGTTTAGAACTGATTTCGAACTGTTTAGAACTGATTTCGAACAGTTTAGAACTGATTTCGAACTGTTTAGAACGAATTCGAACCGTTTAGAACGAATTCGAACCGTTTAGAACGAATTCGAACCGTTTAGAACATTTTAGAACATATTTCGAACAGTTTCAAACTTAGTAAAGAGTATTTTAATAGGATCGCGGGAAACAATACAACAAATAATAAACAAGAAACAAAAAAAAAAAAAAAAATAAGGATATATTGTACACAACCAAAGAATATTTATATTTAACAAGGAGAGTTGTGAGACATTTTGAAAAGAGCTGCCAAGTGTATTAAAGGTGAAAACCAATTTTTTCTTTAACAAGTTACGTATCACAAAAATAAAAACAAAAAAACAACTGGAATGATAATAATGATGTGAAAAAATAAAATAAAAATAATAATAACACGAATCGCATGCATTCAATCGACAAATTGCTACTATACTACAATCAAAACTGTCCTACCCACCAAGTCAAGGAAACCTCTTCTTCTTTTATATAAAAACCATAAAATATATTTATATATTTATAAAAAAAAAATTAATACTGAATTTGAATGTCTCTAAAAAGTTAAAAAAAAATCAAAATAAATAAAAAAAAATATATTTCAAACTGTTATACAAAAATCAAACAAAAAAAATTCATATACAGGCGATGAAGCACCTGTTCCTGACGATGGCATTAAACCAACATTTACCGAACGACCCGTAATACGACAAAGCGAAGATGGCGGCAATATAACCTTTGAATGCCGATGTGTCGGAGATCCGAAGCCCTCAGTAGTCTGGTACATGAAAAAACAATCGAATTATTTTATAAAATAATCAAATCAATCGTATAACAAATTAATGATAAAAAAAAAATCAAAAAAAAAAAAAAAAACACTGTACTACAAACAGGTATCACGGAAGCGATGAATTGAAGCCGGGCGGACGCTATAAAATGTCGCTCGAACTCGATCAAAAACTCTATCACATGGCCAAATTGGAAATAACGAACGTTATAAATGGCGACAAGGGCGAATATCGGGCGAAAGCTCGCAATAAATACGGCGAAGGTGTCGCTACAATCAATTTGAATTTTGAAGGCGGATCGAAACCAAAGTAAGAGAGGAAGAGTTTTTTTTTGTTTTTTAGGCGAACGATTTACGATTGAAAAACAAAAATTAAGAACTATCGTCTGATCGAAAAGTTACCGGGAATTCAATAGAACGAAAACCCAGTTCGATTTATTAATCGATATTCATTTTATTCTCTTCAAAGTAATCATATCAGACAACATATGCCAACGTTTCATTTAATCTTCAAAGCTAGAGATGATTCGTTCAGGAGTGAACTGTTCCAAAAGAACACATGAGTGAGTGAGTGATTTAACTCACTCCTTTTGGGTGAACTGCAGTTCGATTTGACACGTGGCAAGAACTTAACCAACCTTTTTTGTTTTCATCATCTCTTAGATGTATTGACTGTTTTTTGGTAGTCTTCTTGAAGATGTATTGACGAAATGATGTAACAAAGAGGTCTAGAAGTACTTCACTGAACTCGTTCATTAAAATATTTCACTGAACTGGGAACTGCCTTGCTCCTATCTCCAATTCCAACCTATCCAACCAGTCTTTAAATCACTTTTTATAAGCCGGTTTTGGAATGGCTCTCAGATCTAGAGGTGATCGATCAGTGAACAAAACTTCTTTGAAGTGAGTGAATGAAGTATCTTACTTCTTTTGGGTGAACAACAGTTCCGTTGAACACGTGACAACAAAAAACTGTATTGACCTGTTTTTTCTTTTGCTCATCACCTTATTAATCTACTGACCTTTTTCTTTTGTTGCTAATCATCTTCTCCTCTCAAGTTGAAGTAAAAACCACGAACTAGCTCGCCATGAAGGAACGAAGAGTTCCGGGAACTACTTCACTGAACTTGTTCCTTAAAGTGAGTAACTCGGATTTAAGTACTTCGCTGAAAGGAACTGCTTTCCCCGTTTAACAACAATGACTTATTTACAAAGCCTATCGCGCATAAACTCCAGACAGATGGCGCTCAAATAACTGCTACCAACCTAGGTGAAAACACAATTTTGACTAGTCTCAAGCGCGGTTTGTTTGAACGGGAAATTCCGTATACTTTTTGATCAGACTGTAGTTCATGGAAGGTGTCATTTGAAATATTTCGGAAAGAAAATTCTGTCGTCTGTAATCTACCGAGAGATAGGAAGGTGTGGTAGAGAATGAGGGGTGTAACAGTATTTTTAACCTTTACTAGAGAATCGAACACGTCGAATTGAAGACCCCTTAAAGTCATAAATTTTGACCAAATAGAAAGCCACCTTCAAAATCTAGGTCATCAGTTTTTCGCCAAACTAGAGATCTCTCAAAATGTTCGTATACCCCTTATAGTTCTAAGGAACTACCCCTTAAAGTTCTTAGGAACAACCCCTTAAACTTCTTAGGAACTACCTCTTAAAGTTCTTAGGAACTACCCCTTAAAATTCTTAGGAGCTACCTCTTAAAGTTCTTAAGAATTACCCCTTAAAATTCTTAGGAATTACTCCGTAAAGTTCATAGGAACTAGGCTTGACAATTTTAATTCACTACAGTGACCGATCGCGATCCGACGCGAACTAATTGGTTCTTTTAGTTCACTAGTTCGTACGAGTACAATGAAAGATCGTGTCGGCAAATGAAATGACCCAACAATGGTCCAAGAAAGAAAGTCTTTTCCTTAATAACGTCGCCCAGTATGATTTAATAACCTAAAAAAAAGGATGACAACAATGCATGAAGGAGCGCGGTACTCACTGCCGACTACATCCTTCATTTCAGTATTAATATGACGACCTAAAAATAAAGGTAAAGAATTATCAGTGGTCAAGTATACACCAATGCATGACAATTCATGAATCGAAACGAACTATAGTAGTGGAACTTACTGCGAATTAGAGGAACGTTTTTCTCGAACTAGTTCGTTAATTTTCGCTTATAGGAACGCTCATTTGAACTACGAACAACCGTACGAACAAACGTAAACTATTGAAGCCTACTAAAACGGCATGGAAAAGGCTTCGGTAAAGCCTTATGGAAGTTAGTTTCCTAGTAGGGAAGTTTGTTCGCGAACTATAGACGCCTACCAAAAATGCTTCAAAAACGAACTAGGAGCGGAACTCTCTGCGAACTAGTTCATTCATTTTCACTTATAGGAACGCTCCTCCGAACTAGTTTGTTCGCGAACTATAGACGCCTACTAGAAACACTTCGAAGTTCCATAGAAAATGTTGCCCCCTATCTAATCTGCCAGTATTTTATTTAAATTAAAGACCTTACGAAATTTTGGCAAATTCAAGACCGCGCTTAGAATCCAGTAACCAAAAAAAAAACAACATAAAATTGTTCAACTAAATTAAAGACGTCTTAACAAAATTTTGATCTATTTAAAATTTCGCCAAAATCCTAGTAAAAAAAATCCTAAAATATTTTGACTGAATTGAAGACGTCTGAACAATTGTTTAGATTTTGAAGACGTCTGAACAATTGTTTAGATTTTTAAGACGTCTTCAATTTAGTGGATTTTTTTAAGAGGTTTTAAACGGTCTCCAATTTGCTAAAATTTAACCAAAATTTTGTTTAGATTTTCAAGACGTCTTAAATTTAATTAAAAAAATTTTAAGGACTTCATTAAGAGGTTTTTAACGGTCTTCAATATGCCAAAATTTGACCAAAATTTCGTAAGGTCCTTAATTTAAATTAAACGTTTGGCTGCAACAAAATTTTGGTCGAATTGGTGACCCTTCTATTTCAAATCTAGTCAAAATACAACCCTTTCAAGATCTTGCAAAAACAAAAAAGTATTTCTTGAAACCCCTCCACCTCTTTAAGCTCAAAAAGATCGAGACAGAATTTTTTTTCCGAAAATTTCAAAATAAAGTACCTACCCCCTTAAATCACACATTTCTGATCTTAATCTCTCCGTCTCTCTCTCTCGTTCGCTCTCAAATCCTTTCTTCGCGTATCGCACGATAGAATACCAGACGGTAAATCACCACGTTTTCCGAAAAAGCCAACAATTCGCCAGGAAGAGGACATTTTAATAATGGAATGTATTCTGGAAGCGCATCCCGTGCCCGACATAACATGGTATCAAGGAGAGAAAGCAATAGCTGGTTCGCAACGGATCAAAATGTCGCGTAAAGCAACGTCCAAGGACACGTATATCCTAACCTTAGAGATTACAAATCCTACACGAGATGACGGCGGTAATTATCGATGCAATGCATTTAACGTTTTCGGCGAAAGTAATGCAAACATCGCACTCAATTTCCAAGGTATTAAAAATTCAAATAACCTTAAAAAAAAACCAAAAAAATTCTATGTATATATAAAATATAAATAAAACAGACACACGCAAACACAAACAAACATATCAAAATTTAATCATAAAAAAAGAAAATCCTGCTGTAAAAAACATTTTTTTTTTGATCAAAAACAATAAAAGACAAATCTAAATTCATAAAAAAAATGGGTAAGTAAAATGGGAGCAACTGTTTAGAGTGGGAGTAAAGAGAAAACATTTTTTGTTTTTAATTTTTATTTTGTAGAAAAGAAAAAAATAAACAAATTTTAAAAATTAAGAAAAATAAAAAAAAACCGCTACAGCAGCCAAAAATATTAAAAAAAGTTTTATTTAATATTTATTTTGTTGAAAAGAAAAAACAAAATGCGCTACAGCAGCCAAAAATATTAAAAATATTTTTTTTTTAATTTTTATATTGTTTAAAAAAAAAAACCAAATGCGCTACAGCAGCCAAAAATTTTTAAGCTTCTTATTTTTATTTGTTTTTAAATGTTTTTATTTTTTATGATTTATGCAAAATTCATCATATCCATATTTTAATAGAGGGCCCCCTCCTCCCGCCCCCTTTACTACTTACTTCTTTCCTTTAAAAATCTGCTCGTTAAACTACAGGTGCCGATGATGCGAACGGTTTTGCCCCCTCATTCACTGAGAAGCCTCGTATAATTCCCAACGACTCCGGCACTTTGATTACAATGAAGTGCAAATGTAAGGCCAAACCTGAGCCTGTGGTCACGTGGTACAGAGGACAAGATATTGTCACCGAAACTAAAAAGATCAAAATCAAATCGACTTCGAGTGCTGAAGATTTATACGAGCTGACGCTCGAAATTAAGGTTAGTGTAACTTTGGGAGGAAGTCCACCAAGAAATTGGGGGATTCCCCGCGAGAATGTTCGTCATCCATGGACTTAACCATTGTTTTTGTTTTTCCCCCGTTTTATTTCAAAGGATCCCGGCGCACCGGACGGCGGCACATATCGTTGTCACGTTAAAAACGAATTTGGCGAAAGTAATGCCAATTTGAATTTGAATATTGAAGCGGAACCGGAACCGGAAGGTGAAGGTCCGACGTTCGTTGAAAAGCCACGAATTGTGTCCGAAAATAATGGCAAATTGGTCATTATGGAGTGTAAGGTCAAAGCGGACCCGAAACCGGACATTTTATGGACTCGAGACGGAACTGTTGTCCAGGAGAGCAACAAAATTAAGATGACGATGGAACAACGCGGCGATATTTACTATATAAAATTGGAACTACAAGATCCGCAGCTTGAAGATTCCGGATTATATAAGTGTAATATCAAGAATAATTTAGGCGAATTGAATGCAAATTTAACACTAAATATTGAAAGTAAGTTGAAAGGGGATTCCCCGTTGTAATGCGCGCCAAAAATTTCAAATCAACCAATCGCGTTTCAATTCCAGTTGTTCCTGTAATCAAAGACAAGCCGAAAATCATCAAAGTAATCAAGAAACGTACCGTCATCATTGAATGTACGGTCGCGTCGAAATTCGAACCGAAATGCACGTGGTACAAGGAATCGAATGTCGTCACGGAGAGTACACGTCACGTTGTCAACGTTCAGCAAACCAAAGACGGCGAATTCGCCGTCAAACTCGAAATCAACGAGGTTCAAGAGACGGACAAAGGTTCCTACAAGTTGGTAGCGAGTAACGAAAAAGGTGAAGCTGTTTCTCAAACTGTTCAACTGATCGAAATCCCGGAGGAGGAAGCGAAACCGATCAAGCCCGAAATCAATCGGAAACTTATCGATCAGAAGGTCGAAGAAGAGAAAACGTTCGAACTGTTGGCCAGTTTGAAGAAGATCGACAAGAAGTGTAAGGTTACGTGGTACAAGAATAGCACGGTGGTGAAAGAGACACGCGAAATTACAACAACGTTCGACGGTACTACCGCCCGTTTGACCTTTAGCTCGTCGAAAATCGAATATACCGGAACGTATAAGGTCGTTTTTACGAACGAAATCGGTTCGGACGAGTCGACGGCGAAAATAACGGTCGTTAAGAAGGGCGAAAAGACCAAAGAGGACGAAGAGGAGGAGAAGCGGCAAAAGAAGAAGATGCTCGAAGAGGAGAAGAAAAAGGTAGCCGTGCGCAAACCATTGCCACCGAAAAAAGAGGAAAAGGAATCGTCGAAAACGATTTTCGATGTCCGGCTTAAGCCGGTCGCACAAAAGCAACCGCAGCGTGTAGAGGTAGCCCCACCGCAGGGTTCTTTTCTTTCTATTGTTTTCTTTCTTAATTTTTCTCTATTTTTTTTTTTGAAAACTCGGACTGGCTTTTCCTCTTTTTTCGTTTCTCTAGATATTTCTTAATCAAAAGAACAATTTAAAAATTATCTTAAAACACTTGGTTCGAATCTTAGATGTGAATCTTTTTATTTTTATACAACTTAGACGTGAAATAATAATAATTGTTAAACGTGCCTAATATCACTGTTAGACCGTTAACGTTATTTATTTTTGAAAAATTTTCGTAATCTAACAATTTTTGTTCTGTGTTTCTTTTTTTTCTCTAACCACATTTCTCTTCTTTTACCATCACTACCCACCACCATTCTTCTTCCCAATGTTCCGATTCATAAACCAATATTCTCCCACTCCCCCCAAAAAATTAATGATAATTCACGAAAATCAAACAACAACAACAACAATCAGGCCGAAGAAGAAGAAAAAATCAAGGTAGCCGAAGAAAAGAAGCTGGCCGAAGAGGAAAAGAAGAAGGCCGAAGAGGAAAAGAAGAAGATCGAAGAGGAAAAGAAAACAGCTGCTGCCGAAGAGAAGAAGAAAACCGAAGTGGCCGAAAAGAAAAAGATCGAAGAAGAGAAGAAAAAGATCGAAGAGACAAAGAAGGTCGAAGAAAAGAAGAAAATCGAAGAGACAAAGAAGGCCGAAGAAAAGAAGAAGATCGAAGAGGCAAAGAAAGTCGAAGAAAAGAAGAAGATCGAAGAGACAAAGAAAGTCGAAGAAAAGAAGAAGATCGAAGAGGAAAAGAAAAAAGCGGAAATCGTTGTTAAAAAGAAGGCCGAAGAGGAGAAGAAACAGGTTAAAAAAGTTGAGGTACGTTGTAAATTCGTTGAACCGGGAAAAAAAAATCTATTTATTTTAATTGAGCCGTTAGCTTTGAAAGTGAAATAAAATACTTTTTATTTTGTTGTGACATTCTGAAGATATTTTACACAACATAAAGCAGCTTCCTTCGAACCTCTTAATGCCAATTGTTTCATCTCACTTTTAACAACTACACAAGTTCAATAGTTAGCAACAATATTTTTAAACATTGTTAAAACGCAAACCCTTAAACATTTTGATTTCAAAACAAACTGACTTATATCACTTTCAAAATAAACCGCTCAATTTTTGTTTAAACAAATGCAAAACATGTCTTATTAAATTTTGCTGTTCTATTTCATTTAATTCATTAGATGTGTTACTAATTTTGAAATATTTTTCTCTATAGAAATTTAATTGTATTTTTGTTTGAGTAATTTGTATAAGTTTTCGAATCTATTCCGAACTTGTAATGAAAAAAACCCTATTCCCAGTAAAAATACTTTTAATGTTATTTTTGTTATTAGAAAAATTTATTTAACAGTATTTTTATGAGGAAGAACAATGTTTTTTTATGTTTTAAGTAGGTACTATACACAAAAGCAATGCAAAAACAATAGAGGATTAGAACGAAAATACGTTGGGAAGTTTTTAGGCCAAAATTTTACCACTGTTTTGAAAAAAAAATTTTCGCGCCTTTAACGTAAAGTTGGTTAACAAGAAACTTCTATTTAATAATAGTAATCAATGCGCAACAGTCCAAATTGAGTATTGGTCTTGAAGTAATGCTGAAGTAACTTGATTAAACATTTAACTTCTATTTAATTCGTTAAAATATTTTAGCGGGAAACATTTTGATACAAATGAAGCTCCTCAAGCCTAGTTTAAAAATATTTTCAATTAGTTTATAACAAACACGAAATAAATAAGACACAACACTAAGTCTTAAAACATTATTATTTAATTTTTTATTTGTTTAGGATGAGCTGGTCAAGCCCAAAGATAAGATCGATGAAATTGCAAACAATATTGAGGTACACACAAAAACATAATCGAAAAAACGTTACTTGTTGTTTTTTTAACACAAACAATTTTTTTGTAGGACACTAAAGCCGAGCCAAAGAAAAAAATTAAAGATACTAAGAAACCAGAGGTACACAAATTGTCAAAAAATTTCAAAACACTTACACAAAATTCAATGAGATAAACAAAACAATTTAACACACTTTTTCTTTTTGAACAAAAATGGCGAAACAAAACTAATTGCATTTTTTTCGTTTCTTTTTCTTTTTTTATTTAATTCTTTCGTCTTATAGAAAATCGAAGACACGGTCGGCGTCAAGAAGATCGAACGCAAGGCAAGTACAAAAAATAAATGGTTTTTATTTATTTTATTGTTTTTTTCTTCAAAATTTTGGCACAATCGGAAAAAAAAAGGTTTTCCGTTGTTTTTACGTGACATTCGAATATTATCAAGTTTTTTTTTAAGTTTTCTTAAGTTTTTTTAAGTTTTTAAAGTTTGAAAAAAAGGAAAAAAAAGAACACAGTATATATATATATACAAAACATAATTACAACACTTCCCTCCCACTACACGTGTAATAGGAGCCTGAAAAAAAACCCGAACAAGCCGTACCCGAAGCTGAGCCCGAAGAGGAAAGCGACGAGGTAAACTTCGGTCAAAAAAACTACATCACTAATAAACAAATGCACTCAATCCGCACTACCATCACTACACTACCCACTATTTATTTAATGCCTTTTGTTTTATACTGATATTTTTGCAAAGGTTTTTTTTTGATTAAACAAATTTTGTTTTTTAATTTCGACCATCAAATTTTGATGGTCTAATTTTGATGATCAAATTTTGATTTTTTTTTTTTTAATTTTGCACAATTTTGATAAGGCAGTTTTCGCATCGAAATTCGAAATTAAAACGGGTGAAGTTCTCTAGAGAAAATGTTAAATTGATTTTGAATTCGACGATTTTTTTTTCCCGAAACAAAAATTTGTTTTTTTTTTTGTCGTCAAAACTGGACTGTTTGAGATGTTTTGACATTTTTCTTTTTGGTTTCCATTCTAAAGAAATCTAGCGTAAAATAGATTTGTTTAAAAGAATGGGTCATGAGTTTTGATCATCGACATTTGAAGGTCAAAAAAAAAACCTTCAAAATTTGATGATACAATTTTGAATTTTTTTTTTTTTTTTTTTTTTCAAATTTTTCACCTTCCTCCTACCCCCGCTGCCGCAAGCGCAAATCTCTCAAGCACTGCACTATGTCCTTTTGCTCGATATGATCAAACGAAAAATTTCAAGTTTTGGTTTTTGGATTTCTGGAAAGGAAAATTCTTGATCAAAATTTTGTTTGTTTCGTTTTTTTTTTTCAAATTTCAAAAATCCTTTTCGTGCGTGTAAACATCTTAAACATTCCGCCTAAAAACTGAACATAAAGAAATTGGATGACGATGATCAGGATCAGGCCAGACCGCTACTATCAGAACAAGAAATTCTTGAAGAGAACAATCATCAGGATCAACCAACCCACAAATACTGCAACCGACAATTATACAAATTAAGGGTAAAGTTTAACAGTCCGTTCGAAGTTAAATTACGACATGTGAAAATTGAAACAATCGTTGAGAGGCGAAAGGTATCAAAAAGATAAATAATCGTTTAATGAAAATTTAGAGTTTAGTGCCTAAAATTGCACTACATCTTTTCTATTCTGAAATCGGAGGGGGGACTCTCACCCCTTACTCTGGCCTGCACTACACTACTACAACTTTTCTATTCTGAAATAAGGGAAAAGAGCCTTTGTGACTCTCACCCCTTACTCTGTCTCTGGCCTCCTTTCTTCTCTGCCAATTTAATTTAGCAGGTGCTTCTTTTTGAGATGTTTTTATTTCTGTTTTTTTGTTTATAGTTTTTTTTCATTAATAAATTTAAGTTTTATGTCTAATCTTCTTCAGCAAAAACCTCCCCAAAAAAAATCATTTCAATTTTTTAATTTTCCCGATTTGTTTCTGTTCTTTTTTTTGTCGTGTCGTAACTACCACCACCCTCCGCGTTAAATATCCAATGTTATATGTTCGTAACACGATCCGGAAACAAAACAGGAAACAAGTATCAAACAGGAATCCAAAACTGAGGTTCGTCGCCGGTCGGTAACGCAACAAGAAACGGTTATCGAAGATGGTAAAATTTCGAGGAAATCATCAATTCAGGTATCATCCCTTAAATGTGTATTTGTTCAATGTTCTGTGCCTTCATTTCTGTTCTCTTCTATCGCAGATCGATGAAGAGAAGAGCGAGTCACGACGGTCGTCGATTACTGAAAAGAAGGCCCTCAAGGTGAGTTATAGGGATAGTGTTAAAATTTCGTCAACAACCCTCACCATTCCCTCCAACACTCCGAAAGCAAATTACCAAACAATCTTCTCCCGAAAAAATACACATACCCTCCACACACAAAACCGTTTTGTTTTTTCCCCAGCAAAAGAACACACGATTTTATTTTTTGTTTTTATTTTTCTTTTTAAACACAACCACCCTTTGTACTATACACGGAAAATATTTAGCCCAAAGAGTTGGACAATAAGAAATTAGAAGCGCAAAAATCACCAGCCGAAATTAAAGAAGAGATTCCAAAATTGAAGCCGGCCGCCAGTCGTCGACCATCTGCACAGGTGAGCCCCCCTTCTTAAAACAACAATCGTCTCAATGTGCCTACGCAAAAGCTGTGTCTTGTCTGATTGTTGCTGCTACTGTCTCTTCTACGCACTTTTCTTTTAGTCGTTTATAAGTACACAAAAAAAAAAACAAACAATCACAACTATCTTAACCATCTACCAGCTCACTATTTCAAAACTAACACAGCTTAAAGAGTTCTTTCGGTCAGTGCGGTTTCTAAGAGCCTCCACTATCTACTCCTTGGTGGCTTCCGAGGACAACACCTAGAAATTGACAAGTTGGAGGAATCAGAAGGAGTTCTGGAGCGCTCATCGAGTCGATCGCCATAGCCAGTCGCAGGCCTACAGGTTGAGATAAGGAGGAGCGAGTGAACATATCTTGAATGTCCAGTAACACCAGTGCGTCTCAGGAAGTAGGTCGGAAACTCGTGTAGTTGGACTCCAACCCACCATAACCGGCTGAGAGTTGTTCACATGACTATGTACTATAGACCTGGTCCTCCAGGTTAGGGGTTGAGCGATGGGCTAACAACTCATCTCCCCCCCCCTTCCCCCGGAAAAAACTTATTGCTCCGAAAGCAGGAATTAAGCCTTAAGACTCTGGCAACTTAGATGCACAAATTGGAGGACGCGGACGCTGAACCGAGATGAGTTCAGGACAATGTATCATGCAGGCCCCGGGCTCAATTTGGGCTGTCGCGCCATTGATAATGAATGATGATTGAGTCGTGAACGACATAGAGTTCCTCGAAAGTCTTTCGAAGAGAAGCTGAGGTCAAGGGTGCTACGCCTAGCTAGTGAGAGGCTCTAAGATCGGCAACCGAAAGATTTTTCTTATTGTTTCGTCAATGTCTTGCTAATTTCAATTTTTCCAGCCGTCAAATTTGCTAATCGTTTTTTTTTTTTCTTTATAAATTTTCTTCCAACTTTATGTAAAAAAAAAACACCACATTCATATCACATTTGTGCACCACCCTGTATAACGTTTATGTGCACCAAAATCCTCTACCATACAAATGTTCTTAAAAAAAAAAAAACCATCTTCGGGATAAAATTGCACGCACAGAAAATCGAAGAAGCCAAGATCGAAGAGCTGCCGAAATTGCGTAAGACTGCCGCTGAAAAACCGAAAGAAGAACCAAAACCGGAACCGAAGAAAACCAAACCGAAAGTTTCAAAACCGAAAAAATACGAAGATTTGCCCGAAATTCCGGACTACGAACGTCCCGAACTCGAGAAATACGAAAAGTCCGACTTTGATCCAAGCAATTTCGATCGCGGTACCGAACTACCGGCCAAATTGGCCACACAGGCCGTCGAAACGCAATCGAAACAACCGGAACAGGGTGTTTTGAAAAATGGTTTACCAAAGGTAAGTCGCTTGATTTTCAGGTCAAACGTAAAATTCGCACACACAACACAAACACATGAAATTGCATGGTAAAAAGACAGCGTTGAAATTGGTTTTTTTTTCCGCAAGTAGTTTTACGTAAACAATGGAAATTTTCCAGCTAATTAAAGCTGAAAAACGACCATCGGTAGTTTGAGTGAATTTGTGTTCAGAATTTTGAGTTTGAAACCAAATTTTTTTTTTGCGAAAATTTTTATCATATAGAATGCCTACCCCCCCCATCCTCCCCGTTTTGTAGAAAGAACCAGAAATCGTAGAACCTGAAGAAATCCGAGGCTTTAAAATCGGTAAGGGTAAAATACCGGATGAACAGCCACCAGATGCCTTGCCTACACTGCGTCCAGTTATTATTGAACCACCAGAGGTAAGAACAATTGTTGTTTTTTTCTTTGTCCCATCTTTTCTTTGTTCAAACATTTAGTTTTGTAATTTAATGTTTGGTTTTTTCTTTCAAATTTTTTTTTTCCAACACTGACGCATCAACATCCACACATTCACACATATACTACACACCCCCAACAAATGCCACACTATCCTTTTATCAACGCCGCGCGTTCCTTAGGAGGAGGTGAAAATGGCAAGTATATTAATTTTAAATTTGTTTTTATTTTTATTAAAAGTTGTTTTAAAATTGACTAATTTATTGTTGGTTAATAAAAAAAAAAACAAGTAACGGGGTTGGGTTAAATGCGGACTTTTTCCCGATCAACCAGCTTGCCAAAAAAAAAAAATGTCCGTCTGTCCGCCGTAAACGCCGTACGCAAAACCGTTTGAACGTGCGTAGCTCACAAACCCTTTGAGATATTAAGTTGAAATTTTGATGGTGGGTAGAATGGGTGAAGCCCTACGGCTGGTATTTTGGAGGACTAAGGGTGTACGGGGGAGGAGGGGGAGCGTTTTAGATGGGAAATTTTAGTTTTTAGATCTCAGCAACCGGCTTATGCTGGGAGGCTGCAAGTTGGAACTTACGTAGCGCTATGATAGTGGATCCATTTGCCAAAAAAAAATGGCCGATAGGGGTTGAGAGGTGTGTGAGTGGGGGGGGGGGGGGTACAATGCGTTCAAAACGCTTGACTTAAACATTCTACAATCCATATCTCCTGAACGATTGATGTCCGGTGGCTGAAACTTTGTAGTTTGTTTAAGGGATACTAGGAGATTGGCGAAGGACTACACACTTTAAGGGCGCAGGTGAGGTTTGGTGGGAGTAGTACGTTCTTTTAGTTCATTAGTTCATGTAGTCAAACTAGTTCCTTTTTTTAGTATACGGATCCGTGAGTACAAACGCACTACGAGCGGGACTCACTGCGAACTAATTCCTTCATTTTACTTATGGGAACGCACTTTCGAACTAGTTCGTTCGCGAACTATACAAGCCTAGTTTGTATTCATGCATTGCCGTATACTTCCAAACTGAGAAACTTCTTTTTTGTTCTTTTTGCTTTAGTCATCACATTTCCACACACGATTTTCCACTGAACTCACGCGAACTGGTTCGCTACGGATCGGAAACCTCGAAAATGATCGGTCACTGTAGTGAAGTAAAGTGCGCAAACCTAATTCAAAAATCAAGTGCCGTCCCCGGGGGGCCTCTCTCTTCAAATGACCATCAAAGAGGCTCGGTTTGAACTGAAACGCACTACCAAAAAAATCCAGTTGAATCTCTATGTATAGTGACCAGCCAAAAGACTGTGCAAAACTGATCACTTTATTCGATTGGTTAGATTTTAAAAATAATTGAACAAGTCAAATTCGTTTCTAAATAACATCGGGATCGTAAAAACAAAAAAGGCAACTTTATAGGCAAGTGGTCAAGATCGGAAGGTGGTCACTTTTTCAGGATCGACTGTATTTAAAATTCAATCAAGCCTCGATTCGGGGTACAGATGAAAGTCCCGAATTCGATTGGAGTCAAATTTTGAGGCTGTAGCGCTATTGAAGATATACTGCTGACGTGGCTACAATTGGTAATCTTGCGAGGAGCCAGCATCCGTCCCCGCCCCGTTACTTAAATAATTAATGGGTTTTCCTTTTATGTCGATTTTTTAAGCTTATTTTTGGAAATTCTTTTGACCTTTTTTCTGTTTTTAAAAGAACAAAAAAAAAAAACAAAAGATATATACAAATGAATTGGTATTTTATAAAATATAAAAAACTACAAAAAATTAAATTAAATTCGATTTTATTCCCAAAAAAAATTAAATTAAATTCGATTTAATTCCCAAAAAATTAAATTCAATTCGATTTAATTCCGAAAAAAATAAATTAAATCAAAAAGAATTTAATTAAATTAAATTTAATTTAATTAAAAAGAATTAAATTAAATTTAATTTAATTCCTAAATAACTAAATTGAATTAAGTTTTTGTAGTTTTTTCCATTTGATTTTTTAATTTTAATATAATTTTAATTTTTTTTAAAGTAAATAATATCACATAAAATTATTTAATTTAAGTTTTTATTTGTTTTTTTTTTTCTTTATTATCTGCTTTGTTTCTGGCTCATGTTTTCTGATTGAAAAACATGCACACACATCCCTACACAACCACTTACCTACAAAACCTCACACAAAACAATTGGCGAAAACCAAAAAAAAAAAAAAACAAAACAGGATAAATTGGTGACCCCTAAAACTGACGACACAGTAGTACAAGAACCAACGGAACCACCAGCTACCGGAAAATTAAAAGAACGCCGTCGATCGTCCTTTGCGCGAATCGAACCGGTCGCAAATGAAAATTTCCTGGCGATTCAATTGAAACCGGTTTCGAAAAAAACCGTTGATTTGCCGAAAGCCCAAAAGGCTGACGCTTTACTCAAGGTAACACACAGATTGGAAAATCTTTCGCTCTCTCTCCTTTCTCCTCTCTCTCTCTCTCTGTCTGTCTGGCTTTATTTTCAATCTTTTTTCTCACTCTCTCTCTCTATATAATTTCTTTTCTATCTTTTCGATATTAATTTTAACTGATTCATTTAACTGAGTCACTGAAATTCGCTTTTAACTCACAAAAAAGATTCGTTTCCGAATTGAATTTTAAAAAAAAAATTTCACCGCTTCAACTTTAACCTGGTCAAATTATTGAATCGGTTTTGACCTGTTCAATTCTAAACTAGTTCAACCAATGGACCTTTATTTTATATAACTATCGCCCAATGTTGTTTTTTTTTTATTTTTATTTTTTTTTTAACTGTTTCATTCCGTTGAACTTTCAAAACGGAGGAATCGATTTACTCGATTTCATCAAAGCTCAAAAATTTTCAATTAACATTAAAATTAGTTGGTAAGAAAATTGAACGAGTAAAAATTTGTATGCAAAGATCTTTCGGTTCTAATCTCAACTAACTTTCCACTTTGCTTCTGAATTCTTTCTACGTGTTTCGATTTTGAAAAAAAAAAAAAAATCTAATATTTCGCTGTTACCTTGACCCACTTCTCTGCACACTCACTTACATAAACATTATCTCTTAAAAGTGAGTAATATCGAAACACAATCTCTAACACAACTTTCTCGCCCCGAAGGCTTGTTCTAATCGATTTTGCACACAAACACACCAGAGCAAATAAAAACGAACATCGAAATAAATGCGAATCAATTTGTCCAATTAAATTCAAAAGCGATTCTCGGAACAGATCAACCGTATCAAGAGGCGATTCGTTTACGAATTAAAATTAAATCGCCCGAGAATAATGCGATTCGTTTATGAATTAAAATTAAATCGTCCGAGAATAATCGGGGGGCCCAAGTACCCCCCCCCCCTCTCCCTCCCAAGGCACATACTTAGATCGTGCCAAAATTTGGCACCAATTTCGATATTTAATTAATGGGTCACTTGTAGCACAGCTGACCGGGATGATTTAGTCATTAGTTTTCGAATGACGAACTATCTGACGAAACTGAACTGGCGCTCTTTATTCGCAAGCTTGCGCAAAAATTTGAAACTTTGAAAAAGAAGCGTTCACCGAAAAAAATTAGCACAAATTGTAAATTGATATTTGCAATT